>OX335669.1:10000000-11200000 GCA_946894065.1 Acleris literana
ACACAGAAATACGACAGTCAGTAATTTATTCTACTACTTTGAGCAAAATTTGTTCTTTTGATGTGTACATTTGAATATTTAGTACAGACAGAAGTCTACCCACGTGTTGGCTAAAGGCAAACAGGATCGCGTAGGCGTTTGATTTCCTATAAAATTAAATGTTAATGAGCTTACATTTCAGCGCAAATTAGTCAACATGGAACGTGGCAAAGCTTTAGCAGGAATCAGACGGTGGGATTAATTATTATAATAATATCTTTATTCAAACGATAAATCTAGCTTCTCAGATCTGTCACAACGCCTACAAAGCCGTTACACCTAAAAGCAAAAACACCGCTTTAAACTCCAATTGTTGAACCACTTTTTGGTTTTGAGAATAAAATTAACTATCCAGGTATTTTGCTCGCCTTTATTCATATGAACACCTCACTGGACCAAGCCTCAGTAATCTCAGTCAATAAGTACGGTTGAGTTTCTGAGAAGATTGCAAATGTATTTATGGAATGCAAATACATTGCCAACTCTAAATGCTTCTATACTACAAAATTTACTGGATGTATTATTCTTTACACCGGAATTTAATTGCTCTATGCTCTTACTTGACATGAGTAACTTATTGAAGCCTTTTGGGGTACACATGTTAAGACCGCGGGGACCAGTACCCTTACCATGAGTTACAATCACCGTACTCGCTAGCGAGTCGAATGCTCTAATCCCTCGCAGACCTCGCAGCATTCTTACAGAGTGCGAGGGACAGAGCATTCGACTCGCCTAAGGGTAGTGGAGACCGCTGTGTGACCACTAGCCTTTACTTATCGTAAAGAATTATTGTCATTCATGGTGGCAAAGGTAGTAGCGTTATGGAAAAGATACCCACCAGTAGCGGCTTATAACATTAATGTAGATTATAATTTTAGTTTAGTTTATTATTAAAAAACGAAGTGACCATACTCGAAAAAATTTAGTTTGAATGTTTCGGACATAGTTAACTGGCATTTGCGGAAATGTCTACAGCCTTGATCATGAAATTTGTATTCACGTGCCTAAAAGCATATTAATTAAATATTAAATACGAGAATCCGCTAGGCAGGACTGTTCAATAAGACGCAGGAGGAATAATAAAGAAGTTGTCTAAAATGTACAAGAAAATAAACGGTAAAATCCCCAAATAAGCACCGGTTCACGAGAAAACTTAGTTCGATCCCACGAATCAATGAGATTGATTCAGAGAGAGCTTGACCTCAGCAGAGAGATTAAAAGGTAACGGTAATTACCTACCTGTGGTAATTACATAGTATTTAATGTAAGAGCTTTACATCGTTATAACTATATTGATAAGCTCTAGAACTAATCACAAAACTACTGTGAACTAGCTACATGTAACGATTGTTTCTTCTTACTACATTACGGGATATAACGGCCCGTGTCGTAATACAATCGAACTAAAAACTACCCTCGATGACCCTAACAACTAGATACTAACTGTAAGGTTTAGAACTTACAGTCATAACAGCGAAGATTCAATTTGGCATGTTGCAAATTAAGTACAAAGCTATCCGCAATAAGGTTTATCCCAAAGCGTGGAAAACTATTGCAAGATAAAGCCTGTTGTGGTAGGGATAAGGTATATTTTGGGTAGTGTGGATAGAAATGATAACGCCATATGCGGAGATTCCAGCGTTCCTTATTGCGCCATGAAACGTGAGGAAACCGAAGGACGCTTGTTGCGTAAAACATGTTCCCGGATTTATACCAAAACACGTGAGCAATCCAGATGGAAAATGTGTCACATCACAAGACTATAATTATTTAGGTTCTCTTATTTATCGCAGAAAATTTCATTGACGATTATCACTTCGCAACCAATTATTCGCAAAATTTCATTTCGCCAAATGATCATGTGTCTTACTTATCAAAGGATTTCGTTTTATTTCCCAACCTCACGATTAGCAACTGTATGTTTGGATTTTTTTTATAAAGCCACTTTTTAAAATGACACCGTTCGAGTGTAGAATGGTTTACTTAGAATAATATACATTTCGTTTTTTTTTTATAAAGACAGTTTTTAAAAAACCATCTTTCAAGTAATATAATGGTTTACAAGGATGCCATTTTTACTTCGGACAATTCACAAACATACCTACATGTATTTTTAGTTTTGTAACAGAATATTTTTTCACTGGGCTTGTGTTTTGGAATGTCTTTTACAAATATTAAAAAAGTCGATTCTGTTACTGTTAACCTAATATGCTCTACCCGCTTCGCTCGTCGTCGCACCTAACTGGACCATTTGGCATACCGCTTTTTTTCCCCCAAACTGTAAATATTTGAGGGTTTTTATAAAACTAACATAACCAAACCTACTCTATTGGGTTCTACAAGATGGTTGGGAAATGAATCAGTTCGGCGAAATGATATTCAGAGAGGCTGGAAGGGGACTGTTACGTGCTGTTACACTGACGAAATATTATTCGGTTAATAGTTTTTTGGCCTAGTGAAAGATTTGGCAAATAATAGATATCCCAAAAGTTTTAAGCCATTATAATAATCGACTTTAAAATAAATCGACCAAATGAAACGTTTCCATACAAAAAAGTTGTCAAAGTGAATCATCGGCCAAAAGTTGGTTGGCAAGTGAAATTCGGCCAAAAAAAGTTCGGTGAAAAGGCCGGACAACCTACTTATATAATCTACTAGATTTAAGCCCTGTTGTTTGATCAGGGGGTTATTATGACATGGCTATGCAGTTCATTTTACGGCGAGCGTAAAGGACAGAGCTATAGTAGTTATATAGTTCTGTCCTTTTCTCTCACCGTAAACTAAACTTCATAGTTATGTCATAATAACCCCCCAGATTCAACACGGTAAAAACAATATCGCATTTGAGCTGTTTTTTTTGTTTTTTTATTCTTAATTAATGGCTTTCACTCCTGTTAAGGTGTATTTCGCCAATGTCGAGTTATTTATAGACACTCCCATGGACTTATTAGAGCAATAAGTCTATGGATATCACACGCGAAGACAATTGTTCGGTAAAAGAGAATTATCTCAAATGGACTAAACAGAAGCACCTGGGGTTAGCTCCACGCGCTTCTGTCATTTGAGCTGTTATCGTATTGTCAACGTTTTGATAGCTCTTATTTTCTTGACAGTAATGGCGACTGACGTCATAACAATACCATAACAGGCAAACTACGATATCGCCTAGAATAGAGGCACAGTAGTTAAACTAAATAATTGTTAAAATTTGAAAAAGGAATGGAAAATTTGACACATTTCCTTGAGATTTTAATTTATAATAATATTAGTAACGTTTTTTGACCATTACTTAGTTTAACTACCGATCAAACAACAGGCCCTTAGTGTCCTAGTTGATATTCAGGAAGTATTTAAAGTTACGTCAAAAAACGTATAAACCTTTTTATTCACGGAAATAAAAAGTAAATGTTGTATTTTTCTAAACGCACGTACGTACTTATTAAATAGTACATTGTTGCAGAGTATAGAAAGTACGCGATTTTTGGACGAGTCATATAAGAGGGCCGAAACGTAGTTGAGGCTAGCAAAATTTCGTCATATAATGGTCACGGCAACGTAACATTTTCAGACTTTTAGCCTATGATATTAGTCATATAAACTTAATGATAACGTTTATAGAACGCGATTTGGGCCCATTTTACTCAGCGTTTCAGTCATATAAAAGTCATTTAATTGCACCCGCCAGCCACTTATTGATCATATAATAATCACCAACGTGACTATCTTATAACTAATTAGCTGTATAATAGCGACTTATATGGCTTTTATATGAACTTTAATCATATAAGAGACATATAATCGTTGAGTTAGTTGCTTATTAGTTATATAATTATCATCAATGGGACTACGTTATAACTAATTTGATATATTGTTGCTACTTATACGACGTGTTTGTGGAATAAAAGTAACGTGTCATGACATTTAATGAAAAAATAAATTTAATGTCGGTTAGTATTATTTTGACAGAGTTATCTAAGAAATATAAATGGCCATGTTACATTATAACTCGAACGGTATTATGAATGCTGTTAAATTCGACTTAATGGTGGAAATATGCTGCCGAGGCCACTTTATTGATAAAGTATACTATGTTTAATTGTAAATATTTAACGCCCCGCATAAAATTATTAGTTATTTAAATTAAATTTAAATAAATATTTTGAATTATCACGAAAGATGCTGTTATATGTCATTTATACCATTAATATGTCATATAGCTGCTTTTTATATAGCAAGGTTAGCGGTTAAAGTGCCATGATAAACGTAACATGTAAATCAAAAAGTAGTGTAATAGCAACCATATTTCATTTACTCGAGCAAAGGGTATATAAGATGTTATTACTGGACCGAATAGTCACATGAGCGTCGTATAGACGTAGATTATTCAGCATTATCTTATATGACTCTTTAGTAATAAAAAAAAAGGCGAGTAAACGTTTACTCAGCATCATAGTATGACTTATTACCAAAGTGCTGAATAAGATACTTCTATATAACATGATCTATAATTCGCGTTTATACGACTTCATGCAACATATACAGCACAATAGTCATATAATAGCTACCACATTGCTTTTACTCGACTCTGTCTGACATGTCATAAGTCAGCTATATAAGTTACGGTTACTCGAGCAAAAAGTCACATAAGCGTCGCATAGAGGTAGATTATTCAGCATTATCTTATATGACTCTTTAGTAATAATAAAAAGTCGAGTAAACGTTTACTCAGCATCATAGTATGACTTAATACCAAAGTTCTGAATAAGATACTTTTATATAGCATGATCTATAATTCGCGTTTATATGACTTCATGCAACATTATACAGCACAATAGCCATATAATAGCAACACATTGCTTTTACTCGACGCTGTCTGGCATGTCATAAGTCAGCTATATAAGTTACGGTTACTCGAGTAAAAAGTCATATAAGCGCCAATGAAACGTGTCTTAGTCAGCAATTTCTTATATGACTCTTAAGTCATAAAAGGAATTCGAATAAACGTGTTTTCGGTATCATAATATGACTATTATGCTTAGTAACTAAAATGCTGCATAAGCTGGCTTTATACGACAGGTTCTGTATAATTCGCCTTTACATGACTATTATACTATTTATTAGCTGAATAAGCTCAATCTTATATGACTACTTTGCTAGTTGGGGAGTCCATAAATTGCACTTTCTACCGAGACAAACATAGTGCTTATCACAACTCCTGAGAGGAAATAAAATAAAAATTCATATTCAAAACTCAAATTTTAATTCATGTTAATGTGAGATCACCGCTAATTTTACCAAAGATAACTTTTTTTAAATCTGGACCCCTATTCTCGTGGCACTCGAGATTAATAAACTAACATGCAAGATGAAGGTGTCAACTCCATATAAAATTGTATTTGTTTCGCCATATCTCCCATGTAATTTCATCTCTAGTGGAGTGTTTCGAGATTAGGGGCCAGGTTTAAAAAAAAACAGTGACATAGTTTTCAGTCTGTGTATCTTTTAGCAAAAATACACCTAATATTTTACGACACAAAATGGTGTGTTGTCTGATTGTTCGATTTCAATTTTTCATTTTAAGGAGCTATGACACAACAATTGATTGATTTTCATTGGTTCTTAAAGTTGGACAACAATTTTCTCGACCAATCAGCAAACACGCCGACAAAAACATTCTTGGTTTGACGGTGACGTTTTGTGACCCCAAACAAATTTTTCGGAGCAGTGTTGGGAAAAAGGCTTATTATCGTTCGCAGTAAACTCCCTTCCGCATAGAGAACCAAATGAAATAAACCAGCAAATTCTTAATTGCATTAGGACTTAGTTAAGAATAAAGCAAAAGTAGTGTAAGGTTAGGTCATACCAGAGATGTCGAGCTTATCAAATTATGTATTTGGCGCCCTAGTTGCTTCTTTTAATCTAGCTGTAACAGTTCCGAATGCCATGACTCAGTCGCATGTCACCGGCAATCGATGGGTTTATAAAGCCGAGGTCAGGGCCTATTGATCCATCGCAGCCCTGTTTCGTCAACTAAGCGTTTTTATTTATACACAACTTC
The DNA here is from genome assembly GCA_946894065.1 of Acleris literana. Classification (NCBI taxonomy): domain Eukaryota; kingdom Metazoa; phylum Arthropoda; class Insecta; order Lepidoptera; family Tortricidae; genus Acleris; species Acleris literana. The sequence continues at coordinate 10,006,098 of OX335669.1, forward strand.
TACCGCAGCGTGCTTCCATCGTGGTTTTAGGCTGCGGTCAAAAGCAAGGATACGATATAGGATAATCTCGGCAAGTTTTTTGAAGACTTAAAAGCCAAAGGAAAGAGATATTCAGTCCTTTATTGAAACACTATGATTTGGTATCCTCATGTATCCTTTCATTTGCAAGCTACATTTCATTCTTCGTTGATTAGGTATATTATCTTCAGCTATACTTGACTTTGTTTTTAAGTATGACATTCTTTATTATTGTATAAGAGTTCAGTGCTTTTGTTTTTCTTCTATTGTTTTGTGTATTATATCTTTCTTTATCTTGATCTCGGCTTACTTAAGTTGAATGTCCATAGATATGGCTAAGTACCTAATACTTGTTGCCGTTGTGGATGTTCATATAAATAAAAAGTTTTTTAAGACGCAAATAATATACATATTTGTTATAATTTGTTTCTAATTTTAACCTTTTCAATGTTGCAACTCCCGCCCAATTTTTACCGGACCCGTAATTCCCGGACAGCGAATTGAAATTCGTTTTTATAAAGTTACAATGAGTCTATTTCCATACGCCTCAATATTTTTCCTGTCAAGGCTGAAAGGAAGCCGTCACTTTGCCTACTTCATCAGGTTTAGCCTTAGCATTTATTTTGTTCATTTCATACATTAAAATACATTTAGATAAGTTCTTACATAAAAAAATACACATTTCACTAACAAGAAAAAAATGGCGGACATTGCTTGTTCTTTCAATCAAAACAGAAGTTCACTGAAACAAGTGCAATGAATAAGCTATTACAGTTACTTCAGAAACCAAAAATAACATGCAGAGAAGATTGCATGAAGAGGTCGATGAATGTAGAGAAAACCAAAGCGGTATGAAGGAGGCGTCAAGGTGTGTATTTATGTACTAAATAAGGTGGATTCATCCACCAAATCTCATTACCCTACAACTTACGCCTATAACGATGCGCTTTCGGTCTATGTATTATAATATAATGTCCTATTTCAGGCGACACCACGCTCGCCGCGCGGGCGCCGAAGCGCAAACATCTCCGATTACGCTTTTTCCTATTATTTAACGCTTTGGCCAGTGGGTGAGAACTGGGGGCGCTTAACAAAGTGGGATGAGGACGTGGACTTGACAAGTGATAGACGTTAGGTAAAAAATCGATTTTAATAAGCGGTTTTGGAATAAGACGACCGGTGAAATGACTAGCATTAAGGCAATCTTAGTCCTCAACGTCTCGCTAAGGAAATGGATAAAATATTCAGAGTTGATGGTCATCCTTTAGTTATTGGACAGGCACAAGAAGAAGAAGTGGAATAGAATAAAGCGTAACAGTATCTACGCCCCTAGTCGAGACTGGACTATGCCAAGATCGTAGACAAGAATCCTAGCGTGCGCCCGATAAATTAGACTATCTGTGCTAGCGTTGATCGAGCTTGCTTGCCTTTACTGTGTAATACAGAATAGAGTAACCCCCCTTGGATGCTAACTATAGCACCTTAGCGCTTCTTTAGCTCTTGTTAATATGAATAGCTCTTTCGGACTACTTTTTAGCAAAACTGTGCCTGTCCAAGGAATTTAAGCCGTAGCAATCTGTGTCCGTAGATGATGTGATAAATTAAGCGATACCCAAATAAAATATTTCGTAATTCAGTATTAGCGCTTATTTAACTAATATACGTAACAGTAGTGCTACAACATACAAATAAGCAAGAGACTTTTTTGTTAAATAAATTAACCCAAGGCGTAAACTTCATAATTGACCCATTGTGATAATAAATATAAATAAGTACTCTTTATTGAACACCAGAAAAATAAAACCTGGAACAAAGGCCTTAGACAAGATGCATAATGCTAACGTAATCGATTATCGAAAACTGACAAAATGTATGACATAAGCGCTCGACGCCACCGCCCGCAGCTTTAGGTACGTCAATCAGTAAACATTTTCGATAACGATAACGTTCATGAAATGCATCTTGCAGAGGGTCGCAGTACAATTAAAAACCGACTCGATTAGATGTAAAGCAGCCCTGACAAAAGAATTCAGTTTAATAGTGAAAAAAACATGCACAATTGTTGGTGTCCCGTAACCTCGTGCCAGTTATGCCCCGATCGCTCGTTACTTTACGAAACATACACTTTTCAATTGTATAAATATCTCGATCGAATGACGCCTTTAGAAATACGCATTAGCATCTAAAACGATTCTGTATACGAAGGGTCGTAACAGTAAACGTGCATGTTGTAGAAAAAAAGGTGAATCGAAGCTTTTACATTGTCATTGGAATTACACGTGTGTGAAATTTCGATTATTAACATTCAGATTTCATTTGGTCGGCTTGTAAATCATTAATTTTACAATAACGCTGTAGGTGCTTGATTTAGAATTTGAATTTCATACGCTTCTTATTGGCTGCTATACCAAATTCAGGGTTTAGTTTAGAATAAAGAAACCACAAAATCGCAAAAATTATACAATCCGCGTCACTGCCAAAATTTCGATATAGAATAAAACCGTTGTCTTGTCACCAAGTTCTAATGACTGAATGATTGATAATTTGCACCGATATTTTTACTTTCGAAGTTATTCCATGTTAGCCAGCCATCGTGTCGCCAGTAATCCTATAAAAAATCTAGATTAAACCTCGGAGATTTAAGAATTAAACTTGATTTAGGTTTTTCCTGTGGGTGTCCCTAAGTCTAGCTTCATCTGAAATTAGATACAGCTCTACAAAAACATGACGATTCAACTTTCGGTAACATAGATACAACGTAATTACAAGACCTAGGTAATTCAACATGCATGACGTATAAAACACAACACTTTTTATACTTACATCACAAGTCTATGCAAATGTTTCTGCAAAAAATGTTTTGACAAAGCATATCCGTTACATAACGTCACATTACGTTTTCGTCGTCAAACTTAGGTCTTGTATGTCACGTGGTGCAAACGCTCAATTAGATAGCTTCCGTGTGAATTGCAAAAAAACCGTGCCCTTACCCTCCTGTGCCTCCTAAACCGACCGATTTAAAAACCATCGCGCGTCATAACACGCAGTCATCATCGGCCACTTCTAAACACAACCAGCTTATATCACAAGGTCAGTCGGCCTAGCACTGTGCGTAAGATGCCAGAAAAAATACTTCCCAGCATTTACGGGTATGACGTTTTAGTGAAGATTAATGTGCGTAGTAGCGCCAATCTTTAGTGGCTCTCTCTGATGCATCATCTATTTTTATTTTGCTTAAATATTTAGGAGCCGGTTAGCGAAATACAGCATGTATTTTCACACAACATTAAAAGAATGTTCATAATTATCTTCACTTGTTCCCAAAAGATCTTTTGATGCGTCTGTATCGCCGAAGTAATAATGCTTATCTATGAAAGGTTATTGCCACATAAATGTGGATGGTAAATCGATAGGACATGAAGGGTGGCCGCGACGTTTGGGGTGGGTTTATTGAATCAATTAATACACTGGTTTTCTTGAAAACGGAATAACAACCTTGAGACTTACCTACTCCATGTTTTATTTATATGGCTTCCAATACGTTTTTGTAAAATAGTCAGTAGTCACCTAGTTTTTGGGTATAATTTTCGTGTTCATAAAGTAAATAATAAGGGTGGTATTTTAAACTCCTCGATGTGATGTGGTCTTGTTGAGCTTATAGAGAATTTGATAATAAATTTCACCAAAGTAGTAAAGAAAACGTATTTTAAAACTAAAATTGAATAATTTGGTATCTGAATCAAAGGCTCTTTGTATACAAAATAAATGGTCAAAGTTCATTTGTTTTTCAAATTCGACTCGTTACATAATTAAGGGCCTCATTCACAATCGACAAGTAAATTTTTCTAATTTAAAGTTGGCTCTCTCCTTGTCTATTTTCAAGTGTAAGAAAGAGAAAGGGCTAAATTTATCAGTCAAATACGCTTTACTTGTCGATTGTGAAACAGGCGGTTAATATTGTATTCTTTTTTTTATTCTTTGAATATTGAATTAACACTAGGCAAACATTAATTTAATACAAAAAGGATGGTACCGTAAAATGGGGTTAGTTTGATTAATTTTAAAAATAAATCTTCTGTAAGTCTCGCATTTAATCGTAAAATAAATTATTAAAAATATTGTATTGGCGACTACTAATTTGGAGTAATTTAAAGCAGCTAGAGGCAGACTACGGTAGACGGCTTAGTAGGAAAAAATAAAAACGTAGCTAAAAATCCCGATTCATAAAATGGGGCTACTTTGATTATCCCTGTGTTTACATCACAATATCAAAGTCACCCCTGAAGCATGTCAAAAAATAGTGGTTTTTTGTTTCGAAGGTTTTAAATCCAATTTGTCTGAAAATACTTGATCTACTAATATTTTGCGCTCGCTTATGAAACATATGAAAGTAATTTCGCGAAAGAGCGAAGAGCTTTAATAATAACTCAGACACTGCACAAAATCGATGATTCAAAGAAATATCAAAGTCGCCTCGCGTTTCCAAAGTCACCCCATTTTACGGTACATGTAAAGGAAAGTTACTTCGGTAAAAATTACCCTTAAGTTTTAAAATAACTTCAGTATGGTTTTACCATACCTACTCCTATTAACAATAATAGGTAACTTTGTACCTGAAGTTATGCACCTAACGATGACTTCAGATGTATGCTCCATTCATATTTTTCCAGGTACGACAATAAATATTCACATGGCAGATAATTTTACAATTGACACAGAGAATGTACATTATTTACCTAATATTTGGTACAGTCAACCTTATAGGTGACTGTACCGGTGTGTGTCGCAAATAAATTATTTGCTCGGTTGAAGATAGTAAGCATCATAAGTAACATTAGGTAAGCCAGGTCAAGGTCAGTGAACTAGTGGTTAACATGAGGTCTAGATTAGTGATCCCCAAAGTGGTCTATATCGTCCCCCAGGCCCAGGGGTTGACGACGACCTGCAAAGGGTCTATGTGAATGGATGAAAATGGGGGTCCACGATAGTGGATCCCATTTAAGCAGGTCGTGACTTTAATTTTGGCTTTCCATTAATGGAATAATCCATATTCATACACAGATAGTAGGTAACCAACTTACTTACGTAGTACTTTCTTATACATATAATATAAACAAATATTATCCATATATATAAATTATGTTTAAATTTTCTTTGTATATAGTTTTTCACTTTGTAAAAAATATTATTCCGCGCTAACTTTTCATTGTAGCTTGTGTCAATTTTTAGCCGGCTAGACCTCCATCCAACGTTATCTGGAAAAAAACCTCACGTTGTCTGTGAATATTAGGTAAGCAGGGGGTCCACCCAAAACCGAAAATAAAACCAAGTGGTCTACGAGCCAAAAAAGTTTGGGGACCTCTGGTCAAGATAAACCATCTAGAATTACCTCTAGTATGTTAGCACACTCTACCCTCCCAAACGTATTTATTTTACGTATCATGCTCTCGTATTTTGAAAGCAAACAACACGATAAAACAAACAAGTACCTACTTAAGTACTACACATTTGCGTAAATGCTACGTTATTTCATTGTTTTCTGGATCTACCGCACGTTTCATTCAGTGAAACAAACGAATAAAAGCGTTTTAGGTTAGCGAAGCGTAGCGCACTGGTGCGTATTATCGTTAACGAAGGCAAAATACCTCTCATGCAAAAAACATGCTTAATTTGTATTAACTAGTCTTTGACGGCGAGTTCACTGGCCGGGGCCACGTCGCGATGGGTTCCAAACAGTCGTGAATTGAGCCACAACTTATGTTTGCGTACTGCATTAAAAATATCTTCACGTTACGCAAAGACTTACGGCAGACTGTTGCTAATTTTGTAGTGTTTTGAGATCTGAGTGTGGCAAAAGTTTTAGCCCGCCCGTTTTATTAGCAATATATCCGGCTCGAAGGACTAGATGACAAAACTAAACAAAAATAAACGGTTGAGAAATCGTATGAATTACCGAGGTAACTATTGCCGTAACATTAATTTATTGTTTTGGGATAAGTACTTACTTGACAATAAGCGCCCCCTTTCCAGGTATTGAGATTTTTATCCAGGTTTTTAAGACATATATTTTCATTTCGGCATCGCCCGGGTAGGTGCCCAGGTTTGCCCCTATAGATCCGGGGCTGAGCCTATTACTTAACTTTGAGCCTCAACAAACATTACTTAGTACTTACCATATGACAAGTTGTTGTCAAATACTGACCTGCTCAGAAAGAAGATACCTAAACTTATCAGTCAGTAAAACGACGCATCAAAATAGAACACACTTTTAATGAAACAACATCGTAAAACCGAGATGTAAACGTCGCCTGAGGTGATAATCCAGACGGAAATAGCTTTAACAGCGTAGCTTTCACGTAGGGTTTCTGAAAAATAATGTAAATATCCTTAAACAAACATACTTAAGATTAACTTTAACAACGGTATCCCTTTGAATCGTATAAAACGGTTTGGTGTAATGTATTGTTCGGTCTAAAATATTTTCGTCTTACAGCTTCTATTGTGTAGATTAGTTAAGTTAGTTTATTGTAATAGTAATAAAGAAAGGTTGTAACTGTAAAAACAGTTTTCGGCTCTATGGACTCTATATAGAACTCTTAACAACAAACCAGCACCCCCACTCGTATTAAAAAAGTGATGAAAAGTAATGATGTGATTATACCACGAATAACTCCCAAGTCAGCCTAAATCTTTCTGGAGGGCCATGTCGGTAAAAGTCAAATTATGGATCAACCGCAAGCATCGACGGAGATATATCTCTTTAATTTAGGTTATGTTTACTATCCTGTGGACTTAATATGGAAGTCAGGAGGAGGTAGACAAACGAAAAATAAAGCAAAATGGAAAGTTATTTTCCCTAGTCTAAATCTTCAATGTAGACTACTCGTAAGTATTATGTTTATGTGTAGTAGACTTAGATAAGTGTTCTTAATAAGTCTTAATTTAAAAGATAAATTTACAAGAATTCAGTCGGTAAATTTTAGGTTTTGATTGTAAGACGTTTCGATGTTTAATGAATAGTTCAGGTAGAAATAAAGAACTGTGTGTGTCATGTTATTAACACTACCTACCTATAATAATTTAAAAGATTAGCATCGGCAAAAGTCACCCGTTACTTGATAATTTTATTTTTCACAACATTGCTCGGAAATATGGCCATAGAAGGTCTGGTTTGGGGTCAGAAAACGTCACTTATAGGGGCAGACCAAGAATGTTTTTGTCGGCGTGTTTGCTGATTGGTCGAGAACATTGTTGTCCAACTTTAAGAACCAATGAAAATCAATCAATCAATTTTTGAGTCATAGCTCCTTAAAATTAAAAATTGAAATCGACCAATCAGAACACACCATTTTGTGTCGTAAAATATTTGCTGCTGTGTATTTTCGCTAAAAGATACACAGACTAAAAACTATGTCACTGCTTTTTTTTTAAATATAATTCTAACTTGGCCCCTAATCTCGAACGCCTAGAGATGAAATTACAGGGAAGATATGGCGAAACAAATACAATTTTATATGGAGTTGACATTTTTATCTCTCATGTTAGTTTATTAATCTCGAGTGCCACGAGAATAGGGGTCCAGATTAAAAAAAAAAGTAATCTATGGTAAAATTGGCGGTGATGTCACATTAACATGAATTAAAATTTGAGTTTTGAATATGAATTTTTATTTTATTTCCTCTTAGTAGTTGTGAAAAGCACTATGTCTGCCTCGGTAGAAAGTGCAATTTATGGACTCGTACACTAGAGGGCCTCAACTACGTTTCGGCCCTCTATATGACTCGTCCGAAAATTTCGTACTTTCTATCCTCTGCAACAATGTACTATATCAGGCGTATAAAGATCAATGTGCCCAGGAATTAGGTACATGTCCTGATTCCACAGCACACTTTTAGCAATTACTAGACGCCACAAGGGCTCCCACCCACACGCTTTGAAATTCCTTTGCCATAAATCACCCCGTGATCTATACAAAACAGCCCGACTTGTATTTCAGAACCTGTAGTAAACAAAAGGTTAAACGGACTTTTGTTACCTTTCTTCTTAGCAACAGCTTTAACAATAGCTTAAGCGTATTAGCTAAGAAAAGCCTGCTAAATATTTCAAAACATTTTAGGAGCTAATACAGACTTTTCTCACGGGAATATTCACCGTGATGAATTTCTAACACTGATTATGGAGCTACGAACGCCTAACCTTAACAAAAAATACATCATTTTATCGAATTGTACTCCATTTTCTACTGAAACCATGAGGTCTTCTGGATATCTTTAATATAAATTACGTACCTAGGCAAGGTTAGGTAAGGCTTGTGATTACTGACTACCAAAGAAAGTTAACTCATGCGGCGAGAAATAGCTTTCGATGAAATGAAAATTCTGCGTATCATTACGTTCGTTGAAAGGTGTTTCGATAAAATAATAGGTACCCGATAAATGTAGAGCAAGACAGAATAGAGTTTGGTAAGGTTCGAATCTATCCTTTAGAACCTTTAAGTGACCCTGTGACTTTAAATCAGAGGTCCCCAAACTTTTTTGGCTCGTAGACCACTTGGCAATTTTTTCGTTTTTGGATGGGCGGTGCTTACTAAGGATTTTTTGCACGGATAACGTTGGAGGTGTAGTCAGCTAAAAATTTACAAAGGCCACAACTAAAATTTAGGGCGGAAAAATATTTTTTACAAAATAAAAACTTACACGCAGAGAAAATTTAAACATAATTTATACATATACATAGATAGATATTATAAGAAAGTATTACGCAAGTAACTAGGTGTCTACTATCTGACAGCCAAAATAGCTGCAAAGCCAAAATTAAAGTCACGACCTGTTTAAATGGGGTCACTGTCGTGGACCCCCATTTCCTTCTCATGGACCCCCGTTTATTTTTCCGCTCATATGGCCCCTTACAGGTCGTCGTCGACCCCTGGGGGTCGATATAGACCACTTTGGGGATCACTGATTTAAATTATTCACGATTAATCCCTGCCCTACATATAAACGATTTATGCTTGACCGATTCTAATAAGAACCTAAACAAGTACTCGTCTAACCTGATTCGAATGTATAGGGCCGGCCCATCTGTCTTGCTGTTGAATAGAGACGGGGACATAACATGTGTCGATAAAACGGACGGATTCCTAAAAATTAAGGCAGAAAACGGTTATGGAAATGTTTAGTAAATATTTGCATATAATCTAGAGTGACAATGATTATTTCATAATTCCGAATTCATTCAATTTCGGAGTTTTCAATACTCCGAACACAATTTATTGGTTGAAGACTTTATTTTTCAATGTCGCTTATATAGCTGAGTGATTCTATGTATTCAATGTATGGGAATATCAAACATATTAATAAAATTTTAAAACTTGTGTGAAATGATACATTTGGGTGTGGTGTTTAAAGTTCACTGGTCTGTCGAAAAAAGTGTCAAGAACAAAAATGTTCCTTATTAAATTCTAGACAGAAAACGTTATATGTATTTTTTTGTAGGATGGCGATATATTAGTGGCCGGTACCTGAAGCAGCTTGAAAACCGTCGATCCTACAAAAAAAATACATATAACGTTTTCTGTTTCAATTTAATAAGGAACATTTTTGTACTTGACATTTTTTTCGTATCTATTATAGTTGTCCCAAGAATGTTAAAAAACCGTTAACGGGGATACATTTCACGGCAGGGGGGGGGGGGGGGGGGTGAAGCGGCCAGGGGGGGGGGTCCCCCCACCAGTGAACTTTAAACACCACACCGAAATGTATCATTTCTCACAAGTTTTAAAACTTTATTAATTTGTTTGTCAAAAAACATAGAATGACTCAACTAATAACACAAACCTAACCTAATCGACGTTTAGCAATTAAATTATACATAGCTAAAACAGCCCCAAGATGACATAACACTAAAAAAAACAGACAATAACGTCAGAATATAGAGTACAAAGGTAGTTAAAAGTAGTTATCATTCAATTGATAGAGTTAACAAAACATTTACAAGCGCCTTTAAAGTTATAAACGTTTACAAATCGTTGTTGGAATTATTTGCTGAATACTTAGTTGATATGGGTCTTATTGACGCTGCCCTAAAACTTTTAGATTGGATAGGAACCATTTATAAGGTTGTCAATAATACTTAATACTTATTTATTATCAGTACGATCATCAAAACCAAATGCGGAAAGCTTCCATTAAATCTGTAAGCCATGCCATAATGTAAATAGGTACTCACTGCACCCAGTTCGCCATAAAACGCAACATTGTATGTAATCATACATTTTATGAATAAATATTTACTGTCTTTAATTACTGACATGAAAGCGATCATGACATTTGGTCGGAATTAATGCATCTGCGACTTTTGTCTTTGAAGGATTTTATAATATATGTATAATGGTCCGGTGAATTTTGTTGAGTCCAGAAGTTACTAGTACTAGTTACGCAATTATTTAGGTGTTGCAGTTGCCTTACATGCAAAGTTGCATTTTGGAAGTCCTTACGGCACTTCAAGCATTTTAATTTTTTTGATGTTTCTCTTATTATTATTTCTGGTTTACAAATATCTATAGTCGTGCTGCTTTTGAATCAAATGTGTAGGTCGCTTCATTACGTAGTGATATTCGCTATGCCTTGTCTATGAACAATATTCCAGCATACCTTAGATTAGAATAATAGCCGTAATCATGTCGTTATAATAGTGGACATACAACACCATGGTGCTATTATAATTGTAACGGATGCGACTACACAGCAAGAAGATTAAAAAGCGTGTGAATTCACTCTGCCTGTAGGTATATAAAATGACCTACTGTCAATAGACATACTACAAGGGAAAACATTTTCGCGTTTAGAAAATATCGTAAAACCAAAATGTAATTGTTTTGTTTTTTAATTAAAACTTTGTTGGTTAATTTTTCAGTATCTCAACAATTGTGAGTGAAAAAGTACCAACTTCATCTCCTAAAATAAACGAACACTGATCAAGCTTATCGATATCATGTGATGTTGTTATTTTCTGTCGTTTAAGTAATGTGAATAGCTTTTAGAAAATAATATGTTATCTCCTAAAAACAAAACTCATTCTGATCAGGGTTATCAATATAATGTCATGTATTATTACAAAAGTAAGCACGTTTGTAATGACAACGATACTTAAAAAACAAATCATAAATTAATTGATGTTATTTTTTCCTATATCTCTCTGTATGCAATGTTCTTTCAACATTTTGCAATTACCATGGCAAAAGAGTATTCTATTCCAAATAACATAGCAAAAGAGTGCTCTGTTCCAAAAATTGCCGAAGATTTTTTAGATTTTAAAGTTAAACGCATTTATTATACCTTTGATCTGATCCTGAATTAACATAACAATAATTCGTACTTGGACCGCATTATGTGATCTAGATAGTCGATTTTTATTTTTTAATATGCGATACATTTAAAAGTTAAAAAAAAAAACTGTCTACACTCTACATTTACCATGTCGTGTTTGGATTTATTACGAAATAAAATAAATTTAAATTTGATTGGTCGAATGATTTACATCGACCAATTGTCATCGATAATGTCACATCACTGCATTACTGGTGCCGGCGCAGCTAAAATGGAAGTGTGCCATCGCCATCGACGTCCTTGAACGTGTTCCTGCGCAAGGGCACATTTTATAGGCTAGCATAGCTTAAAAGACAGACTTGTTTTTTTAATTAGCTTAGCTTCTAAGTATTTTTCAACCGGTTAAAACTACTTATCTCTGTTATAGTTTAATAAAACAGCAGAATACGTAATATATTTTGTAGTTCTGTATTTAATATAGTGTATGATGATAACACATTTATATTTAACTGTCTCTTATCAGTTGTTGACAAAAACGTTGTTTTCTTGATTAACTACCTACAAGAGTTTCTAACGAATTAAAAAAAAAACTATTATAGGAACCTACTTCCAATCTCATGTTTACTTACTGCCATATTAAAGATCACCTCGAATTCAAATTATATGTGATAAGATCATTTTAATTCGCATCCAACGGAAGGGTACCAGTTCGGTTCCTTTAATCTGACCACGATATGAAGAGGGGTGTAATGCTTTATCTAATTCAAAAGCAGATTGAGCCAGTTATAAATAAGTACGTCTGTATAATATAATGATATGCATCAGCTTGACAAAAAAAAATCAGGACGTAAACCCAGTACATTTTAATTTACCATAAGCATGATCGATTGAGCGACAGAGACATGTAGGTTAATGTTGAAGTCATGAGGGCGATGTTTACAGTATATTGGCAATGCTATACAAATTGTAAGCAAAAATTGCAACTTTATATGGTGGCCACCAATGAACAGTATTGTCACTACATCAAACTCTTTTCTGTCTAGTTATAGTAGTAGCTGCAGTATCTATATAATTTTCCTATCTGTATTTTGCTCGTTCATAGTCTTTTTGTTTATTACGACCACTCATGCATTTGGTTTTTAGGGTTCCGTGCCAAAAAGGAGCCAACAGGACCCTACCACCAAGCCTCAACTGTCCATCCGTCTGTCTGTCAGCGGTCTGTATGTCTTGAACCGTAGTAGATAGACTGTTGATTTATGTACAGAATGTGAATTTCTATTGCTTCTATAACCACAACTAATAATAAAAAAAAGGGAACCAGCCTTGGATGGTACGGAATCCTTCGTGTGCAAGTGAACTTCGCACTTTTAATTAAGTAGGTAGGTAAACCACATTAAACAGTGCAAGATACTTACATTAGAGTTTCGCACAGTTGCACAAACGTACATATTGTAATTTAATATTGCCATCCATAAGTCACATGCTGTCACTTGCTCACTTGGTTTGTACCTAGGCGAATAAGAGTCACAAAGGATGTTCTCATGAGACATACGCACTGCTAAATCAAAACAGTATTAACTCAAAATACAACTGTATTTTAAAATCAACTTTAATACAACTTCAATGAACTTGCAAAAAACAACAAAACAAGCAAGGATTTTGAGTTGATACTGTTTTGATCTAGCAGTGCGAATATGACTAAAGGTTTTAAATAATCGATTGCTTAATTTACATAAACCTTACAGACAATTTAACCTAGAAGCAAACTCAATACAGATATTTTGTTTACTCGTAGATTAATTGAATAAATATAGAAGGTACTCAACCAAATCTGCGTCAGCCTTCAAGTAAATCAATACACAATGTAGGCCGTAGGTTTGAGAATATTATACCGTCTCATTGTAGATTTAAGGAATTATTACAATTCCAAGTTAATTCGTCAAATGTTTTATGAACCAGGTACAGTATAAGTGGTGTTTTTTTTAAGGTGCTGTCTTAGATGAGCTTTTTAGTAGCTGTATAAACACTTTAGTCGCCTGTATCCTAAAAACCAATCAAGTACCTATACTTAGTGGTGATAGTTTTTGTTACGGACGGACAGCTCGCTAATGAGAGCTCGGATAGATATAAGATATAAGTCATAGAAATGTTAAAGTTATATGTTTTGTTATATCTATTTCATGTTTAAAAAGTTAAGTTATTTTATGGTTATGTTTGATGTAATTGCCGGTCGTCAAGTCAACCGAGGGACTCGGTTTTTGTTTCATTTTGATCCTAGAGGTACCCGGCTTCATATGAAACCCTCTTCCCAAAAGTCGGGTACTCTCAAAAAGCAGGAGAGGGTTCCAACCGCGAAATAAATCAGGATTGGAACCTCCCCAGGCTACTTAACGTCCTATCACCGCCGAAGTACGAATGTGCCAGTGATAGGATAAATGTTTATAGACGGGCGGCAACTTAAGGATCATTTTCCACTTTTCAATAGGAAAATCGGTTGGCAAATATAGGAATAGTGAACAAAAATGTGAAAATTCATAAGGGATTCGGTCCGCCGGGAAGGGAATTGGTGCCGTGCGCAAGCGGCTCTCCTTATGGTAAAGTTGTTTGGTATAAATACCGGCACGGAGCGTCTTTCGTTAGATCAACTCGACGGGCAGGAGCCCTTCAGTGCGGCGGTCGCCGCACTGACAACACACAGGTTCGACGTGCCTCCCAACTGAGGCACGCCACCAAAGGCCACAGTGAAGTAGTGACGGTGAGGAACCCACCAACTACGCAGATCAATTCCAAAAAAAAAAAAACATTCGTTAGTGAGCGTTCGAGTGAACTACTACAGAGCAGCAAGTCAAGTCTACAAATTCAACAGAGTCAAGACAAGTCTACAGTCAAGTCTACGTATTGGAACCAACTACTTTAAGGGTGAACCGAAGCCCTTGCGAATTACCATCTTGTCGCCCTGCGCTTGCGTCGCGCACGACGCCTGCACGCTCTGAAGAGTGTTGCATCACTCGACCGATTGCGATTGTAGTCAGCTGCAAAGATAAGTATACCCCCCTGCATACAAGTTTCCTAGCAAAGGGGGTTACATTTCTCTGCAGCTGACTGTACGTGTAAAATAGAAGAATACAACGGCTATACGAACGTACATAGCGCGTTTTATTTTACCGCTCACCCACCTGCACAACCCCCGTGGGTCGGACGCTGTAGCCACCCGGAGGTTCTTGTACCCAGGCCAGGCTATCTCAACCGGCGCCAGAGCCGACAGTTTTGTTTTTAAATTCGTTATATGTGCTTTCAATTTAGTTTAATAATCAAATAAGGAATTGTGATCAACAATGACTGATTCATTATTTATCAGTTAAAATACTCGTAAACAAACTATACCCTCGTATCCAGTCAAATGGACCTGGGATGGAATGGATGGGACGTAAAGGTTCAATATTTAATTTAAACACATTACAACAAATCGTATTTCACTTGTCTATTTACTACAATAAACCCAACCCTTTTCGATGAATATAAACAAAGGAAAATTACTCATCAAACAGCAAATTCAAGATCTAATCGTACGGCAACGACTTTAGGTTTATAATTGCTTGATCCACGCCCCGTTTTATGTCTAAAAAGATTCCATCAACAAATGTAAGGATATACTTTCAGACAATAACAGTAAAGAGAAGGGTTCGGACCCCAGTCTAGGTCTTTACTCTTTATACTTCACCTGAGAGAACGTTGCGGAAGGTCAGGATCTTTATGCCCAGTGTTGTGGAATGCTATCGAAAGAAAGTTTGGGAACCTTTTGACTGTTTACAGTGAAACTGGATGTAAGTTAGCTTCGAAGTATGTTTATTATACAAAACTGGTTACACTAGTGGGCTCGAATAAGAGATTTATTAGGTTCAAACATTTAGGTAAGTCTTGTAACACACGTACCACAACCACACCACATCGCAGCTATAAAAAGTGGTTGCGACAAAAATATGGTTACCACTGACGGCAAAATGTGGTCCGTGTGAATAGAATTATTTATTTTCATAGAAATTACCGTCCGCCCACATCGCAGCGACGCGTTTGTGACTGCGATGTGGTGTGGTTGTGGTACTTCTGAAACAAGCCTAATACTTAATACAGCCACATGAGGTTACTGGGGTACGTACACTACATAATTTCTAAGAGTCATAATTCCGAATTGATCAAAATCCCGAATTTTTATAATTCCGAATGCAATGTTTTTAATAGAAAACTTATTTTCTGATTTAAAAATCGAACCTAACCTAACCTACGTATAGCGATTTAATTATCCATTTTATTTAAAATAGTTCCAGCATAACATAGCTTTCGGAGAAATGAAAATTTGGACAAATGAATATTCGGAAAAACATAATTTTCAGAATTTTAAGGGGTTCCCGTGGTTACTGGGCAATTTATGTGTATTTATTTCGTCTTCTTAAGTTCGTTGATTTAGAAATTGTTAAATATACAACGTTTTGGCTAGTTGTAAAACGCATGTGTTTTTTTTACATCAATAGACGTTAAATGATAAAAACGTCTTTTAATTCCACTATAATCTAATTTTTGTAGTATCAAAGTTCAGTTTCGCTTTGTATCGAGTAGAGGACTCGTCCCTAACGCATCTCGTTGATCCCTCGGGCCCGGACATCGCGTCGGAACCAAACCTGTTCCCTTTAAAAACGCATCTTTTTTATTCCACTCTACAAGCACACGTTATAAATATTCACCAAATTACAATTTCATCCAGTTTTAATGCTAATTTTAAAGCATATAGGTACTCTGGACTTGACTAGTCCCAAGTTTTTTTATTTACAAGATAAAGGCGGATTTAAATTACGTTTTCTATTCAAATTACTGGTACTTTGAGAGCGTCGAATAAAAATACACATTCTTTACCTTATACAAAATAGAAGGATAAAAAATCATTCTTTAAATTTTGGTTCTTATTTGAAACTGAAACTGATTGGAAAGCAATTTGTTCCCCTGTAGATTCCTAAATAACAAATCGGAATTCCCCGCCGCAAGGGGATTGCTGTATTTGTGGTTCCGGGTATTTTTCCACATTCAACTTCTTGTTGAGCAACTTTAAAAAAAAAACAATTTATTGCTTGCTGTACATAACAAGATTTTACAAAAACAATAATTCGCTTTTTTTAAAGACTAGCCAAACTAGTCCAAATTCAACAGATCTACTATGTATTAGCCATTGGACGTCACATGAGTACTAACCGACTTCTGTAAAGTCTGTTCCTATTCAGACTGCCAATGACAATAACAAGTATACCTGACTGTAATTATCTTTAGATAGAGGATGAAATAGTAATGAGAATAATGTTACCTCTAATTAGTTTATTAAAGGTTGAATATATATTCATCATCATCATCGTATTATTATGCTGGGTGCGACAGAAACGAAAAACTCACTTATCAATCAAATCTATCAAACCTCACTACATTTTCAATGTCAGAAATAGTTCGAAACAAAATATCTTTATGACAAGACTGTCAGTCTAATGGACTAATGGTGTTTTAGCGAATGTGCTTTTCATCAAAAAAAACTATATTAAATCGAGATTACTACCTTAAAATGGTCATGAAGACAATGATAAAGTGTATAAATAAATAATATGACTAGGCTCAACCTTCAAAAGTACGCGAATATGGAGTTATAATGGTAAATTGAGTTGTTTATAAGAGTGACGGAACGAATAGGAACAGACTTTAGAGGAAGATTAAAACGTACGAGCTCGATGGTACTTACTTACCATATTATTGATTTGTCATCGAAATCGCAGGACGCAAAATTCAAGACAGTCCCAGGATAAAAACAATAGATTTGCGTAAGGGCATAAAAATAATTCATTACTTTTTATCTAGCTAAGCGTTTTACCATAAACTCGGCGTCAAAAGAATTGACAAAAGATGTAGCCAAATTAATAGTAGGTCTTTGACACGGGTGCGTCAACGTTCATATAAAATTGCAACTCCGATTATCTTATTGGAACTCCGAAAATGTAATTTTTATACCGCTGGAACCGTAAACTTTTAAGAAGTTCTGAAATATTCAATGTGTAGATAAGACTGGGTTAGGTTAGGTTTGATTTATAAAAATCCTGAAAAAGTAACAGTTGCTAAAAGTTATGAATTGCGATGATTATTATGACTTACAATACGTTCTGAGTAAAAATAATTATGAATGACAATATGGACCACTTTGACACGTAACTTCAAAATTTTAGCAAACGAGTTTTTATTTTAATAAGCTTTTATTCATAGTTATTCAACCTTACAAAGAATATGAATCATTAAAAACACCACACGCGATGTCCAAAAGTTAAGTAGTCTGTTTACGTTAAGTTTATTATGCATTAATAATAGTACATTGGTTCATTAGGTTTTGTTTACATACAAACCCTGAAGAAGAAAAACATATAAGTACCACAAAATGGTCAAGTGTGAGTTGGGCTCGCGCGGATTCAATTCGAAATCGGAATAGAATAAGTGTGCGGCACTAAGAAATAGAAATCGAAATAGAAACATTTATTCGACAAACACAGAAAAAAAACTAAACAGAGAAAAACATCATAAAAAAAGGATGGCAACACAAAAATAAAAACAAAAACAATATAGAAGGAAAGAAAAAATACAATCGTAGGATAATGTTGCCATGGGTGATTCTAAGGAACCCTCGGTGCGCGAGTCCGACTCGCACGTGACCGGTTTTTTATTTTGGGTGCCTGGTGTGTCAAGTAGGAGCCAACCGCTTGAGGTTGGCATTGTTTTGTACTAACGCGTTTATATTTTCATGGGCGTGGTCCGATGACTCAACTGAACCGGCTTCAAACCCATTAGTTAACATACCGATTTAATGCGCCTAACTATAGCTCTACAGTAAACGTCACAAGAATAACAGATTTCTTCTAGCCATTTGAAGTGAACGGGTACATAATTCCGAAGAGTCATAATTTCGAATTACTCAAAATTCCGAGCTATAATAATTCCGAACGCAATATTTTGATAGACTTCGTTTTTTGATATCGTTTATAAATAAAACTTATAAACGATATCAAAAAACTAATGTAACCTAACCTAACCTAAAATTATGAATTTAATCTAAAATACTTTATAGCTTGACATAGCTTTCGGAATAATTAGATTCGGACAAATTAACCGTCGAAATTTTAATGTGTTTCTGAAGAGGTCTTGTTTGTTCCTTGGAAACACCACCTTCTTGTTCCAAATTTATTCTTTCTAGCTTAATTAATTAAAAAACTTATCTGAGGGTTAAATCTCACACAAATTGATCTGTCCTGAGTCCCGGGTCAATTTGTGTAAGATTTTTAGATAATTCTGTAGAAGCATTTTTTAGTAATTAAATCTGAATTGATCTTATTCATATTTGTTTGTTAACTGAACCTACACTGATCCATCATTGTGTTTTTTGGAATTTCAGCGAAGAAACCAAAGGATCGGTACGTTACGTACAGTCGAATTACCGTTACTGTCCTGCAAGGTATAAAAACGCTTTGCTTTGTGATACTTTTACATATCAATTATCATACATAAGGATTCCTCCTCAGTCTGAGCGAAAATAGAAGCCGGCAAGCCGAACAAAATAATATTTTCATTTTACACGTGGTTTTGTTCAGTCAGAATTAATTAAGCATTAAATAACATTTAATATCCGTTGTTTCAACGTAACAACAACAATCAAGTGGAAGACAAACAATCAGTTAATAATGGCGCCAGGCTTATCGTGTTTACGCTTTGCACGAGATACGGGGCAAACTAACGAATTTCAAACTTTCTCTTCGCCAAAATTTGCCTTTATTATTTCTCTCAGCGACATCTTATCTCGTTCTTTACTATTTTCCCTTACCTCTATAAAGATTCGGTTCGGCTCTTACTCTATGAAAAACAATTGCAGTTATGAAAACGCGAATTGTTACACAATAATATCAATGTAGATACAAATGGACTTTTCTGATTTAACTAAATCAATATCTCAGGGTTTCCAATTTTCTGGCGTGTGTTGCCGTAATTTATCAAATCTGTTTATAACAGTAATCACCTAATAAAAAACGCTTTAAGTTTTTTTGTTTGAAATTGCTCGAATAGATTGCAATACCTACTAAGTTGTAAAAAAAACATTAAATTCCAAGTAAATATCTATGAGAAATTATCTGAACTTTAAAATGAGAGTTTTTTATTGAAACGAACCTTGCTGAAGTGGATAAAATGGATAAATAACAAATCTCTACTCTACAGCTCCTACGCATTGTTTTGTGCGATACCGGATTAAGTCTTGTATTCCATTCAAGTTCCCACAATAACTCAGACAGTTTAAATTCCAATGCAAAATCACCAAAATCTAAATAATTGCCTATTCTAAGAACAGACAACATCCGATATGCTAGAGCGAGACAGCCAACGGACTCGTTTGAAAATATTAATTGCTTGAACCTTAGGAAATGAGTTTGATATTTCTCACGCCGCCGCTTCCCGATGCCTTCAATAGTTTTTGTGCAATTTTTTGTAGTTCATAACTAGACGCCTTGGAACCAGCTAGGCCGATACAGCCAGTTTTTTTCATTGTTAACAAGTGTTTAAATGACAAAATTTTAGTAGGCCCAGCATGTATACGAGTACCTACACACAAGTTTTACAACACCAATATACAGAAACGCGGTAGTCTGTTCTGATGAATGATGTCATCGAAAAAAAAACCAAATCGTAAACTCGATAGAAATACAAAATAAATCGCTTGCTACTAATACAACCTTTAAATCCAAACACCAATCGAGCATTCGCTAGCATTCAACAAACTAAAAACACATCCAGCATGAGCGGATCTGTTCCGTCGCACATAGCGCTTTTGGTCAATAGGCGTGCAGGCGCGTAGTACGAAGGTTTGTGGCCAAGTGCGCGCGCGCAGGGGCCCCTGACCTTGCCGCGCATGCGGTGCCGTCCCCCGGGCCCCGCGCCCCCCTCCCCCCCACAACTACGCTACTCTGATTTCCACCAGGTTTACTTAGTATCGATTTGGCTATCGAGCAATGGAATTTGTTCATGAAACTCTGGTAACAATGAACGTTAAATATTGAGTCATTACACTCAAGGACTCCCATGGTATCAAGAAACGTTGTGCTCCAAGTAGGTACAATTCTGCCGATTAGAAACGGTTCGGTCGGAACGTAAGCGTTGTTTTGATATATCTTCGGCTTTATGCAGATAGGAACTAGCCAATTCCAAAGACATAAATTCCGCAATTCGTAATGAGAAGGATTCATAAATAAACCATTCTCACAAAAAAAATCTCGCGGTCTACACATACTTACAGCCAATTTCCTAGTTCCATCAATTCAAGCAAGACCTCTTTTCATAAATTTTGGCGATTTTGGCTCGTTGCCAAGTATTTAAATAAGTCAGGCTTACGCTACAAGTTTTTCTCCAAGTTGGGCCTTGCTTTATATGAATTCAGTACCTATCTTATGATTTTCATATTGTTCGAAACATGAAATCTAAAGCATAATTATCATGAATACTATCTGAATCCTATAACTGGTATATTAAAATGAATATGCCTAATTTCCAATTTGTCAACGATTTGGCGTTTTAATATTAAGAACTAATCACTTGAAGGAGATTAGACGCGATTTGGATTTTGTTACTAAAAAAATATCAATGCTCAACGGTCAATGGATGATGGGGAGGACCACGGAATAGAAAAAACAGTGGAAGTGCCATGAGCTTCGCTTACTATCAGAGCTGTTGTCGCCAATACTCACACAATAAAACCAACACGAAACCATGGAAAATGTTTTTGGTGCGGCTATCGTTTTTACATTCCAAAATAGCACAATAAGGCATGCTTCAGGATTTATTTCCTATTTTAGAAATATTATTCGCACAAATTTCACGCACAAATTTCACGCACAAGCGATCGCGGCAAACTAAGGTAGGTTGCGCGGAACTCCGCATAACCATGCCACACGTGACACGCCCACATCACCCTCCTGCTGTTTTTTTCTGTTTTGTCGGGAGGACCGACGTGTAAAAGAGCCCTTATGTGGCCAATTTATTGAATTTAAAAGATTTGTATTTTCACACCTGCACGCGTTTGTAGAATATTTATCCGTTTTGATATATACGCTATAAAATGACAGCCGAAATAAAAATAAACAAAGCCCATTTATTTTATGAATGCTAGCTACTAGACATTAGCAAACCGTTCCGTTTGACCTTCATTATAGTCCAGAATCACAAACACTTTTTTACCAAACACTCGTAAGAATCTCGTGGCCTCTTTTTGGTAGTATTAGTGGAAACCGTAGTTGATGAGTGAACAATAATTGAAGTTTTAGCTGAATTGAGTTGAATTCAATTTTATTATTTTGTTGTTGATTTCATTCGAATAACCAAAAGAGCGATGGATGGAACGTTGTTAATGGAACGCTTGTTTGCGACGCAAACTGCGTGGTTAAGGTAGGTAGGTATATATTTCTAGGACCTTTAGCGTTTACCGTACAATTAATTAAGTCGATTTAGCTAACGAAGATTTAAAAAAACGTTACTTCTGGGACCAGTTTTCTGATCACTTATTTAGTAACATCTTTTGTTGTATTCCCATGTCTCCTCGTTACATTTTCTTTCATCTAAGCCGAAGAAAGAAAATGGAGACTTTTCATACTTAGTCCTAAATTCTATGTGAGGAATTAAACTGTATAAAAATAAGATTTTAGAACAAGAATCATGTATTTATTTACTATATGGACATGGATATCGACACTAGTTTCAAGATTTCTTGGAAATATTTTTGGTTTAACGTGCTTCTCTTATTTGCTTCCAGCAAGGGTATCCATTTTCCTCCTCACTAACATAGACGAACCGTGATGAACCGTTGTGTTAAACACTACCTATACACTAGTTATTCTTACGGATTATTTACTGACCTTATAACTATTAAAATCATATACTTACATGTTATCACCAATCAATGTAGGTATCTGACAAGACTCAAAGCTAAAGAGGCTAAAAATTTAAACTTAATTTCCACAAGCTTGCGAAATTTATGTTATACAAGGTTATATGTTATTATATCTACTAATACAAACACTTTCTGTAAAAATCTATTAGATTATTAAGCATTATAAGAACACAGTGCTTAATAAAGGTGAAGCACGGAGACAAAAGCATTTTAATTGTAACTGCCAACCGCAATTAGAAGTTCAAAATAAATGTATTCACTCACCGGTGCTCTTTCGTTTAATTACATCCACTTCACCAATTATTTCCCATTTGCTTAAATCATGTTTTGAAAGATAATTATCTCGATCGAGCAGTAAATTTCTATTTCAATGTTCCTGTGTTTTCTTTTGATATGATAATTAATTATGATATGATTACAGATTTTATTCCAGAAACCATCTCTGCTTATTTTATTCTTCAAGAAGCACATTTTCTCTTCTTCTTGTCATTGACTTGGGATCAATTGAACAACTCAGTAATTGCGCAGCGAAACTGTTAATACACGCTTTGGGAGGCGTACTGAATTATATGTTCTTGTAAGGACAGCTCGGCTTTCTTTAAGCTGCTAATTGCCCCAACGTCCAATGACCGATTAAAAGTTACCTCACTGTAATCGCTCTGGCATCGTTTCCCACGGCTCAATGTCTAGGGCACGATTTGCCGCAATATGAGATAACACACATTTTCCTCAGTAAAATAACAATGGAACACTAATCCAACCTGGCTATCGTATTACACCGTCGTTTATGAGAGAATGCTTCAACATTAGCGGCACAAAAGTAGTACGAAACCAGACCTAGTGCGACCTTAATGTGAGGTGAATGTCAAGAATCCTGGCTCGGCAATTCCGTGGAGGCTTCCTTGTCAGCAAGAACAGATGTTTGATGAAAATCATTCAATCGTCTTAGACATGGTTCTACTATTCTACATTGATCTAGATGAATCAAAATACGGAAGTAAAGGGTGAAATGCCGAGCGTCCTGCTATTTGGCGTGGCATTCTGATGTATATTTCGGCCTTCTACATCACGTAGACCGTGTCAAATAGAGGCCCTCAATTTTAGCACCTTTTAACATGTATTATAATTTATAATTCAAATTTCTGCAGAGGGACAGCAGGTACTTTAATACTCTGGCTTATCATTCTGTTTATTGTCTTGAGTCGGCTTTTGTAATTCGATGTTTTAGGTTAACTCGAGGCACTGCATCTTCTTAAATTAACTCTGAAAGGGCTCCGTCGTTAGTCGTGAATGGTTTGGGCTGGCCTTGCCAAACATCCATTTCCGAATCTTTGTTGTACGAGTCGAGTACATACAAAATTGAACGAATCGAAAGACGTGTGCATTGAGGTCAGGGGTAGGTGTGTTGTTGTACTCATCCATTTATTTTTTTGTATTGAGAAAGTCCTCTTGCATTTACCGTTTCTGGCTTTTAATTTGCCCCTATTTTTATCTTGACCCTAATTTTCTCATCTTGGCTAAAAAACTCGGTAACATAGTAAAATTTTAGGGATTTGGTTAACTTGATAGTTAGCCTTGCAACAACAATTAACAAACTATCGTTAACGGAATGCCGTTGTAATGCTTGTAGTATGTACCTATCTTCTTAGCGAACTTTGTGTTATCGACTTGTGGCTTTCATATTTACCAAATCTTTATTCTCATTAGTGCTTGAAGGAATGAGTCAAGCATTGTAATAACTACGCTATTAATTTGTTCTACCTATACTTAATTAATACTAAAACTGATTAATTTAGTACCTTAAGCAGATTCCATAGGTACGTAGGTAGGTACTTAATTGATAAATATCTTCTACGTCAACAATGCGACATTATTTTCTGGAACATTAAAACCAAATGCTTCAAACAAAAATAAGTACAAAGAGAGATAAACTGCGCATCAATTAAGTGGGATTCCGACATGGTCACTTCGAAGAACTGTGGAACAAAAAAAATGGGGTAGACCTTGAGAATACGATACGTAGTTACGAACGAATCTCAATAGGAATACAGTCCCGAGGACGTACGATTATCTAATAACCATTCCAATCTGTACCGAGTGACATAGTTAAAGTCGCTCTCGTATACGGTCAACGGAAACGGCATACGAAAAGCGGGACCACAACACAACAAGGATGCTGATTGGAGCTCCCAAGGCGCCACGCGTTGCTCGGGCCTTGCTCCTCCACTTGTGCCTGCTATTTCTAAACTTACTTGGTGCCCACAATAAGTATATTATAGGCTTTTGTAGGTTAGGCCGGTGTTTGACCCGCGGCCGACGCAAACAAGCCGGGCGCATGCGTCGCCCGCCGTAAACATATTCCCGGGCCACCCGGGCACGTGGAATACGTAAACACAAAAACACTAACCATCGACCGCTGCCGCGATCACACCCAAAAACAACACTTGCAGTAACATGAGCGCCATAAAAACAAAAGCATTTGCACTATCACTCGGAATGTTTCGGTTTAGCGGGCTGCGTGAGACGTGTGTCGCAGCCCGCTGCCACTAGCGCACTGAGTGACGCGGCGGGGGCTCCCCTGCCCCTCCGCACCGCCCCCGCGCTCGTCCAGTCCATTCAACGCATTTTCTGTCATAGCAATCGATAATCGCATTATACTTCCGCTTTAAAGCACGCGCGTTGCATCCGAGCGACGTGAGATGCAAGAGAAGATCGTAGAGGATGTCTATAAACTCTAGCTATAGATAGCTACTTAATACGCCACATCCTTCAGAAGTTTGTTATTCAGCGTGTTTACGCCGGGGGCGTAACGCGACTCTGTACTTCGTTCGAGCGGATTGCCTACACGAGTTGAAATTCATACCTAAATGTTTTTATGAGTTCGAGTTGCATGCGGTAGGTCGAGTTCTCGTGTATCTATAGGTACTTCTTCATAAAGATATACTTTAATTAATTTGTTTGTTATATAAATTTAAAAAACGCGCCTTCTATATAGGTAGACAAAACATTGAGTTAACTTCTGATATTAGTGATTTTGGTGTTTCATAAACCTGTTTACGCAAAGGACATTGCTTAATAATTATAAATATTAAGAGATAATAAATTGCACTGTTTCCAAGAGAATATAAATTCTAAATAAGTTTTGCAATTAAGCAATAAGGTCCGTTGCGAGTGGTAGTAAGGTGCGTTGTGCTCAGTTTCTAATATTACAAGCAATCTAAACATAATTAAATAAGTAGGTAATAGTACATTATTGCCTAGGCATGGAAGTAGGCAATTGCGGGCCGAGTATTAAATTACGATTAAAAATACGAAGCCCGCAATTGCTGTTCCTGCCGAGGCAAATATAGTGCTTTTCTCAAAAATCACAAGATTTTTTTTGTGTTGGAGTCAAATCTTCATCGCTTGAACTCATTTTTTGAATTGCATACAAACAGAAACTTTATGTGAAAAAACCATCACTCCTTACCTCCTTTTTGTTTATGACGAGGAGAAACGCAATTCTTGTTTTAAAAAAAAACATAAGCTATTCCAGGCACAAATAAAAAAGTTATGTTTCGAGTAAAATTTGGACGTATAAGACTTGTGCCCTCATTTTATTATGGCCCTTTTCACTTTTTAAAAAATTACAAGATAGATAGTAATGGAATTTGTATGCAACATTGCGGGCTTGTGTAGCGAGCACGCAAAGTTTTTTTTTTAAATTTGAGAACTGTCAGTAAACTATGTACTTCGCGTCTCAATATGTAGATAGGAATGTCAACATTTCCGGACATTTTTGAGAAAACATAGTTTTGAGTCGATTTGTTGTAGCGCTTGTAGCGTAGGAAGGTAGGTACAGTCAACAGCATAAATAAGTGACCATTTTTGTACCTTGTCGCTTTCAGCCGTTTCACAATTCTGTATGACATTTCAAATATGACGTTAAAGTGACAAGGTACATAAATGATCACTTATTTATGCTGTTGATTGTACTAGGTAAATACTCTACCAGTTGGTAGCGCTATCTTTTTGTTAAAATATGGGTGTCCTTGGAAGTGTAGTTTTTTTTTATCCAGCAGGACTTCTTTATACTTCCATTTCTTCTTTAGTGTGAATAGCGGATAGGCCGGTTTTAAAGATCGAAATTCAAAATTTTGAAGTGCTTACTGTTTTTCAAAAAATCATAATGGCATTCGATTCACCAATATTAAATTTTAAATTTAGAAGCTTTTTTACTGAAATGTATCAAAATAGCCGCGTTCGACAGTCATGAATACGCAGATATGCATTTATTTTATTTATGTATATTCTGGTGGAAACGCACGGGAAGCTGCAGCTCTTACGCAGGAGGCTTTGACACGTTAAACGTGATTAGGATGAATTCCAATTCGTGTACTATAGACTTCGATAAACCCGACGTTCTTGACATGCGACGAACACTAGTCCCTGGATTCTCGCGAAGCATTTCTAGCACCTCATCTTCTGACCCAAATCCAACGCATCTGGAATGCTCGGTCTTCCATTCCTGACCCCGGGATTCTGCCTTCTACGTAAGAGACTAAGAGGCGTGTACTCTCTGGAATACCCTGGTGATCGGGATAATTGTCCCGATTACGATATCGTTCTTGATAAACTCGCAGCTTCCCGTACGTTTCCACCACAATAACCGTAAATTAAATGCAATGCAATGCCATGTATTCATGACTGTCGAACGCGGCGATTTTGATACATCTAGTGAAAAAGGTTCCAGCTTTAAAATTGAAAATTTTGTAAATAGAACTAAATGGCAAAATCGAAAGACATTATGAATTTTTGAAAAACAGCCTCCTGTTTTTCAAAAATTCATAATGTTCACCACTTCAAAAATTTGGAGTTCGAACTTTAAAACCGGCCTATCCGCTATTCACACTAAAGAAGATTTGGAAGTAAAAATACGTCCTGCTGGACAAAAAAGTTAATAACTCCTCGATAATTAACAATAATACCATAAACTAGTATGTTGCTAGAATCAACATTAAACGGGCACGTTTTTACAATATGTTGTTAACTTGCGATAGTGTAATTTTTTTTCACGAGATTTTTTACCAAAGCGAGTAAAGATTTTGTTAGACTGAGAAGTATTTGTAGGAAACCATTTATTTTTCTGACACAAAGAACATTTCTTCAGCTGAAAGTACAATGTTAGTAGAGTAACCCTTTCCCAAACCCGATTTAAAAATAAAATAAGCCGATATGGTTACATAATAAAAAAGAAGTTCTCAGAGATAGCAATTTTATGTATTTTTTTTAATCATAACTTTTTAACCGTTCAGAATCGAATTAGCACTTATCGGTTAAAATTATTGGAAATGACCGCCTCTACGTCCCTGCTCGATTTGATCCACACTTCCAAGGGCACCCTGTATTGTGATCTGCTTCCTTTTCGTATTCTATGTACTTGTGCTACAGGCGTATTTTATTTTAAAAAACTTTACAAGGCCTCTATTCTAAGAGCCTAAGCGGGTCGGGCACGATTAGCGCACGGTGCAAGTTTTGATAGTTCGATTAAGCGAGTTGTTCTAAATAAAAATACATAATAATATGTCAGGCGACAATCTCACACAAATTGACCTAGTTAGTTGGCAGTTAGGTTAGATTAGGCTTGTACTATAGGTAAGTACTAGGCAATGACGATAACCTAAAATTTCATCCCTTTCAATATGTACAGTTTATCGAGTACCACCCTGTATATGGACCTAACGTAACCTATCCATACCGAGAATCGAACCCGGGACCGTTAGCAGAGGCAGGGTCACTACAAGCCTAAACGCGTTGTCAATATACCTATACATAACAGAATATCGCCAAATCCAGTCATCTCACCGGGCCAACAGCATAAACAAGTCAGAAAAAAATCAGAACTACCGGATTTGACACACACACATGTTGACTAAAGTTACTGGATTATAGGGAGACGCAGTGGTTATATGAAATACCTACCTATTTAATAAAATAAACCATGTGTATTCCCTTCCCTCTTACGCTGGGGACGGAACTAGGTATATTGGTCATGCGGGTTGCGAATCCCCGGGCGCCAACCGGCCGCCGTTAAGGACCCAACTGATCCCTTTTTTGCGCTGTCATAGTATAAATAGAAAAGTAGCTCGACTTCGGCCCTTTAGGAGATTCTGTTACCTATTGCCGCTCGGGCGTCAGGGTTGTCCAAACATGTTTTTCAATTTTAGTTTTAAGATCCCTCTTTTTTGTCGGGGTTTAAATAAAGTATTATTTGCATGCGCAAAATTTTAAATAAATAAAGTACGAAAACATGGAGTAGCTCCCAGTCTATAGCTACTCTACATGGATTAAGAAATAATACAATGTGATTTGAACAATAATAATAATAATGTACAGAAAATTCAATAAATATCTGAATAATAATATCACGGGAAAATCTTACACAAATTGACCTAGGTAGTCCCAAACTAGGTTCTAGGCTTGTAATTTGGGTACTAGGCAACGATAAACCTACTTATGTAGGGAAAAATAAATAGTTAATTTTATATAGGTACATACAAAACACCCAGGACTCAGAAACAAATACCTACTCGCACTCATCGCACGAATATTTGCCCTGACCGGGAATCGTACCCAGGACCTCTAGCTGCGTAGCCATCCACGTCGTCACATGTCGCATGTTACCCGTCACGCCACTCACAATAATAATTTAAATTACCTACTTACTATACTTACTTATTTATTTCACCTAGGTATACCTACTTAGGCAGACCGGTACCAAATACCTAATTAATTAAGTAGATATTTACATTATCACTTGCAGCTTTTATTAAATCTGGATATAAGTATTTGTACGTACCTAAGCTAGGTTTAGGCACAGTTTAGGCGTTTTGAAACGAATGAAAATGTCACGCTGACATTAAAATAGATTTAAGAAAAGCTGCAAGTGGGCTATTATATAAACTTAAAAAAATATCAAAAAATAAACCGCATTCTTCACAACACAAACTCTAAATAGGTATGTAGGTACTCACCTTTCCGACTCCAAAGGTATACTGAAAAACGATAGCTCCGGATTTTGTATACTATTATTTAGACATCCGTATACAGAACAATATTTACGCGTTTTCGGCAGCGACATCGTCGCTCGATATGTAAGTACGCGCACTACAACAAAACGTAACCGAACGCAATGACGCCGCGGCCCCGACTAAGTTACCTTGTAATATCTTGAGATTTCGTTTCGTATTGGTTCGCCCCGCCACAGGCCCCACCCACCGCCGCAAGCCGCACGATGTACCTTTGATTGAAGACGATCTACTGTTCTCTATACTGTGGCGCTGTGAAAATGCCTTTTGGTATACTTAACACCTGAGTCCCGACACCCGGTAAAGCTCAACTCCCTAGTCCAAACATTTACACAAATTTTTATAATATCTCAAGGGTAGATGTCGCGTCATATTGGTTCGGCATGGTGTTGTTTTAAAATGTCTGCTTCCATTAATTATTAAGTGCCTGGAAGACCGTAAACCCTATATTGCAAATTTTATCGAAATCGAGTGCCGTTTTCGAGAACCTGATTACAAATACGTATACACAAATTGCTCGTTGATTAGTATAGGATTATTTCAATACAATAATTAATTCGCTATAAGTAATTCTACGTAACGGTGAGTACTTTATAATTAGTTTGGCTATCAACCCTTTATCAACCACATGTAACTTTTCATAATTATACACTATTAACTCTCTAGAAAGTTCATGATAACACTTCAAAAACAACAGAGGAGCGACCGACGTACCAAAATCCAACTGAACATCATTTGCGGCAGGTCAGGTCGGGTTTGGATTAGAGTAGATTTTTATAAATATCTCCCTCTTGTGTTTAAGTTTGTTACTGACGAAGTATTTTCAGCTGTGTTCTAAGTACTTTTTTAGGGACAAAAGTCGTGTTTTTATTAATGATATTTAATCACAGACCACCAGGTACGTGCGCTCTAATAATCGCGCTATTAATCTTGAATTAGAACCTAAATCTATGGCCCTAGATTAAGGTACTAATTCAAGATTATTAGGTAATACAGTGGCGGATCCACGGGGGTGGTCAAGTACGTCATGACCACCCCCTTCGGCACTCGTAGATACGGGTCAGAAAGTAAATAGTCGTGTGGCATTGTCTCGCACTTGACCGAACTTCTGCGTTCAGTAGTTAATGACCACCCCCTAATCTGAAAGCAGGATCCGCGCCTGAGGTAATATGATGTAAGTATACCCTAAATATTAGAACGTTATGCCTGAACTTAATGCTAAATGAACGCAATTTAAACTTTAAAAACACTTCCTGTTATTCGAATGACGAACGGGGTAAAATTTGGAAGGTACAGTTTAGTAAGTAACCCGCAAGATCCCACCTGTTACGACCATTTTGTTACCACGTTGTTTTTTTCCCACCTGTTACCATTGGTAACTACTGGGAATAAAATTTCCTAGAGTTAACCATTTATTCATTTTTGAGGAAAAGTTGGGAATATTAATCTGATTTATACCTATTGTAATGGCCGCTCATGTCAATTCCATACATAGCCCAGAACTTAGTTTGGAACTAGGAACCTAATTGGTATAATTATTATTTTTCCCGCATATTAACTATTATTGAGAAGAATATAACTTCGTTCCTTTCGGCGTCGAGACACTTGTACTGTGGGGACCGGGTGCTGTTAGCCTGTTTAAGGACATTTCGAAAAGGCTAATAGAAATAACCGGAGGCCACAGAACTGGCAGCTTCCTCCGGCAAAGCATATAAACACTAAGTAGGTATGTAATACATCGAGGAAATACTGCCAGCATCTGTGGTACCGAGCTATTTTGTCACCTTTTAGTTTTTGTTTTGATTTAATTTATTTATTTAGCTTTAGGTATTTAGCTTAATTCTAATTAGGTTTATTTTTGATTTAATTTATTTTTGTTAATTCTGCATACTTATAGTTTTAATTTGTACTTTATAAGTATTATAGTTTACATATATGTAGAGAAATAAATTCATTAATATATTAAAGTATTTAATATTATTTTATTTCATCTGTTTGTCGTAGTATAGAACCCTTGACGTACAATTGAATCCTCCGCCTCCAAACAAACCAGTTTCAGAACTAAATAAGAATAATCTTTTGTTTTCCATAGCCAATTTTCAAAAATCTTGTTTAAGAACCACACCCGGTATAGTACTCGTATCAATAATATTATAATGGCCTTTATATTTTTTCTAAATCATTTAGGAATCGTTATGAATTGAGACACTCGGCCCGTGTCTAAATAGACCACATCCGGTATACCTACACGTATTCAATTAAGAAATAAATTATTAAAAATAAACAAAAAACCCGACTGCAATAAAAAAAATAACTGCAAAGCGAAAAACAAGCTCTATAATCTATAGAAAATTGTAAGAGCATGTTCTTATTGATATTTATAACAATTTAAATTTCTCTTGAATATTGGAAAAGGTGTTCCAGGCGGGGACAAGCTAGTCCAAATGTAATTTTTTTTCAAGAAATAGCTTTCTAAATTCATGGCTTGTCCCCGCCTGCAATACCTTTTCCAATATTCAAGTTAAATTTAAATTGTTATAAATATCAATAAGTACATGCTCTTACAATTTTCTATAGATTATAGAGCTTGTTTTTCGATTTTCAGTTATTTTTTTTATTGTAGTCGGGTTTTTTGTTTAGTTTTAATAATTTAATTTATTTAACTCTTTTTAGTTTTTATTATAAAATAGTGGTTTAATTAATTATTACCAAGCAATATATGAGCTCTGGAGCTTATTTTTTTAATGTCGCGAAGCTTCAAGTGACAAATTACAAGCGAAACTCTCTTTCTAGCAAAAGGAGTTTATTACTTAAAATTACGTATTTTTTTTACTTTCCTGTCAAAATAGTAGCATAAAAGTATTATAATGCAGTGGCGGTACTGCCATACAAGCCCAAAAGCCGGGCTTGCCTTACAAATATAACAACGATCAAAAATCAAAGGTCACGATCACAAACTATTTCAATTCGCGCTCTCATAATTTTTTTCAAATAATGCGACAGCAGCGTAGTACCGAATTTGATCGCGCTCCGCCGCCGCACGGCGGGCAGCACTGCTGCGCGCTGCGACGACCCGAACTCTCTTGAGACACGGCTAGTCATCCCTCTCGCACGCGGAGGCTTGCAGGCGGGCTTCTATCTTAACCGGTATATCTCTTTCTTACGCATTAGAACTGCCTTATAATGAGATATAACTATTCATAGGTTCATATAGCAAATAGTACGAGATTTTAAGCCCTGCTTGCGTCTGAAGTTGTACACTAGTCGAGTAAAATGCGAAATTCGCGCATGCGTGTGTTGAGCCGCGTTGACGGCCGACTTCACTTATATTTATTTGCTTGCTTACTTACTCGTACTTCAATAATTTTACTTGTTTTGTTTTGTTTGTTGTGAATTGTTTTGTTTGAGTCAACTGCGGTCACTAAGTATTTTGTTTGTTGTGTTGTTCAATTGGATTGGCAATGGAGGAAGTATTCCCTTGTGAATCTTGTGATTGTGATTATTTAAAGTGTGCACAAATTTTGCTTGGCGAGTGAAAGGTAAACTCTTTCAACTTTGCTGATAAAACATCTGATTTTCAGTACCTACCTATTTCTCATTTCTCGCATAAGTAAAAGACGGTTTAATGTTTAATACCTAGATGAGTGTAAAAAACACAATATTGCTGCTGTTGTAGGTATATTATTATAGAACGACAAAAAGTTTGGCTAATACCTATCTGATAATGAAAAATCAAATACCTAACTTAGCTGGCACGATTACAAGGCAAATGAATTTTATTTCAAAATTTTATTTTAAAAAGACACGAACGATTTTAGTAATTTTGGTAAAAAGCGAATTGAGACATTTATCCGCAATAACTTTAAAAACTACAAAATCATATCTCTCGGCTTGCCCTATCCTGAAACCCTAGGCACGCCACTGTATAATGTATATATATTTGGAATGGGCTATTTAATAGCTTTCATTTGAACCCATATTGTTATAATAAAAAAAAAATTTTTTTATTCCCCCTCCATATTTTTATCCGCGGACGCCATATTGAAAAATTATATACCCTATGTCACTTCTGCAATTAAGACGAATCGAATGACACCTCGTACGTTAAAATCCGTCAAGCCGTTTAGGCTGCAGAGCGTGCCCAGAAATAGACATACATACATACATACATACATACGCTCGAAAAACATAACCCTACTTCTGACGCAGTCGGGTATAAAAGCATTTCTAAACGGGTCGACTTATTGGACTCTGGGCGATGTCTGCAATGACAGAGACAGAGAGAGAGAGAAAGGCTTTAAAAACAAAGCAGTCATCTTTTTTGGTTCGACAGTCGAAAAAAAAACTTAACTATAGCTATTCTCTTAAAAATTTCGGATTGGCGCCCAACGTGGGGCTAAAGTCGCCGCACCAGCAATCTTGAATAATCACCGAAATCAAAGAAAATTTATAGGATTGGCGTAAGTAAGCTGCCGGACGGTCGCGTCGTGGGCTTATGTGAAGACCATACATTTTCACAGTTTCAAAAGTGGTTAGGTATCGTAAAATACAACTTGCATCCGCGAGTAAGTATTTCCCATTTTCGATATGTTAAAAGGGTAGAAAACCCCTTTATTAAGCCTAAAATCCAATCTTACTTGCTGCCGCGGTCTCTGCCCTGACCACACACTATTTGAGGATTATCATGATTCATGGTACTTAAGAGGGTCTATATTGTCTGCCATAATTATTTTTGGTCATAATTACTTATAACGTAATTGTTTTTAATTTTGACCTACTCCATCGATATCGTTGTTTAGAGCTCGTTGAGAATATACATACCGTATTACAAATATTAATAGGTAAATTGATAAATCAGATTTTTTCAGAAGCAACAAATGAGATGCTGGCGGGTAAATTTAGTACGGAACCCTAAATGAGCGAAGTCCTACACGCACTTGACCAATTTTTCTTGATTATCAAAATAAAATTGATTGACATTATAGTAGTTTATGCAACTGATGCATAATGAAATGAGACGCCTTAAAATACTAGTGTGGTTTTATGAAACGAACGTCAGCGAGTTTCATAATAGGATGACATGAGTGTTTTAAGGCCTAATTATGTACAGTTGCATACACTACTTTATCTACACACATATCATACATACTCTAAGATGGGTTCAGACGCCGACGACTTGACGACAAAAATGGCGGCAAATCTTGTACTGTGTCAGTGTCATGAATATAAAGGGTTTTTTTAAATCATAGACAAATGAATGAAATCCCTATTTTCATGTCACTCGAATTCAAATGTCGTGCGGTATATGTTAAAAAACATAGTGAATTGACGTTTCGTATCGATAACTGTTTTAATATCTATGGATACTAGAATAGAGACCCTCTTGAGTTTTGTCAGCTGTTCCAAATTTCGATTTTACCTACTACCACAGATAAGAAAGTTCTCATAGTAAAATTGGTTGTAATAATGCTGGTCATTTCCTACGGTTTCTGTTCGCATTTTAGAGCACTAATGATATGTGCGTAGATAATAGTATTTTTCATCACACTTGCTCGTAAATAGTGTCCTAACATTCTAGAAAAATCGACCGTAAATACAAAATAATACCCGCGGGCCTTTTTTTTACCATTACGCCCTGCGTGCGAAATAACTTTTTTTTAAATATTATACGTAGACTCAAACTATCATAATACGCAAGGACCCCAATTCTTGTGCCATTCGATATGAAGTTTCATTCGAGATGAAATGTCAGTTGCATACAATTTTCTAAAAATCTCGCATATAAACTATTGATCTCAACTGTCACTAGAATCGGACTCCTGACCACGTTTGACATTATCTGTGGTAAGTCATAGATAATGATGTAGTCTGCCGCAAATTTATAAATACTGATTATAAACTGTGTGATTCCAAAATAATAGTTAAAAGGGTGTCTTTGTGCAAATATTAAAATTTATATATCAATAAAAACATTTCGTCATCAGAAGAAATGGATAATGCGACTCCGCCGGACATACCAACCAACTAAAACTACCAACCAACGCGGCTAAAACTATTAGTGAGAATCGTAAGTTAAAAATATGATCTTTT
Organism: Acleris literana; assembly: GCA_946894065.1. Lineage (NCBI taxonomy): Eukaryota > Metazoa > Arthropoda > Insecta > Lepidoptera > Tortricidae > Acleris > Acleris literana. The sequence goes on from OX335669.1 coordinate 10,041,599, forward strand.
TTCTGATTTTATTTCATTTCCTCGCAATTGTGATGAACATTGTATGTTACACGGGTGGTAAAGGAAATACAAAGCTCGAGTCATTAAAGCCCTCAGCCTTCGGCTTCGGGCTTTTAACAGACTCTCGTTTGTAATTCTGTCTTTATCACCCTTAATACACAATGTACTATTACGTGACGGTTGCGTAATGCCAATTACGCAGAGTCGCGTACCTACAATACGTATCTACACACATATTATAAGAAGGTACTCTAAGGGCGCGGTCACATAAAACATAGAACGTCCGTTTTTACAGGATCCGTTTTAACGGATCTTGATGGTGTATGTAGTTGTATAAGCGAGTTCACACCCAAAACAGTATTCTGGAGCCAGTAAAAAAGAAGATTACAAGGTGAAAAGATCCGTTAAAACGGATCATGTAAAACGGACGTTCTATGTGAACGCGCCCTAAGATGGGTTCAGAAGCCGAAAGGCAAATGACCAGCATTATCTGTGATAGTAAGTCACAGCGATGACAGCTGTAACGTAATTTCATTACGTTATCGAATATTGTAAGGTAATGAGATCCAAAGTATTTAAAAAACATTTTTAGGTTTCTTTAATCATTTTTCATTTTGAACGATCATTTAGGATTTTTAACGATTTAAAGTTGGTTAGCAACAACAGTCGGGTATTTTAAAGCTTGCTTTTTGATGTTATTGATACAAAAATTGTGATGTCTGATCATGATGTCAGCCGAGACACAGCCTTGTGCAGAGTCCGTCAAGATCGCATCCACCATCTCATCCTTCAACCCAACGACGCCACCATGGGAGCGTCGGGTGCCTAGTGGCTTAGGGGGACGACTCGTGATCGTAAGAAACAGAGTTCCAACCGCCGCAGTAACCATGTACTTACCGGTGAGTTTTTCTAACAACAATGTACATTACCCGATGTTCTTACGGTAAAGGAAAACATCGCGAGGAAACCTGCACATTCGAACACCTGAGTGTGTAAGAGGGATGCACAAGAGATCCTTAAGGGGTTCGAAGTGTATCCGAAAGGATCCATCTGTAAGCTGTAAGGGTAACCTATCGCAACCTTGATTTTTTTTTGACCGAATTTCATTTGACCGGAAATATTTCGTTAAAGAGTTTTCAATAGGGTATTTTATTGACTGGTGTTTACAAACCCTAACGATGCAGTAAGCATATCGTCGACTTACCCCAATGGAAAGCTATCAAATACGATACAAATAATTTGACTGAGCACTTACAAATTCCTTAAAACCCACGTAAGGCTTTCCCAGTCAAGTGTACCGTAAAACGGGGTAAATAGGGAAACAACCAAAAGTGAAGCATATCTCGGTACTAATATTATAAAGAGGAAAGATTTGATTGTTTGTTTGTTTGTTTGTTTGAATTGAATAACCTCCGAAACTACTGGACCGATTTGAAAAAATATTTCACCATTGTATGTTCTCGGCATGATATAGATGTGTTTTTAATCTATATTAACGATCTCCCATATGTAGTGCGAGATAAACATGAAATAGTCTTGTTTGCTGACGATACTTCACTTATATTTAAAGCGGATAGGAAACAGGATAATTTTAATGACATTAATGATGCATTATCCACAATTGTTGACTGGTTTACGGCCAACAACTTACTTTTAAATGCCAAAAAAACCAAGTGCATTAAATTTTCATTGTCCAATGTGAAGCGAGTGAATGCGGCTAGAATAAGACTGAAGGATGAGACACTGGAATTCGAGGATAGAACAGTATTTCTAGGTGTCACTCTGGACTCAAAACTGCAATGGAGTGCGCATATATCCACACTTGCAGGTAAACTAAGTTCAGCGGCTTATGCGGTAAAGCGAATCCGACATCTTACTGACGTCGAGACGGCGAGACTTGTGTACTATAGTTATTTTCATAGTGTTATGAGTTATGGAATTTTACTGTGGGGAAGAGCGGCTGACATCCAGACCATCTTTGTATTACAGAAGCGGGCTGTACGTGCTATATATCAATTGGGGTCTCGTGTTTCGCTTAGGGATAAATTTAAAGAAATCAATATTCTTACAGTCGCGTCGCAGTATATCTTTGAGAATATTATGTATGTACGCAAACACATACACGAGTTTAGGCATAACCGCGACGTTCATAATTTAAATACTAGAAATAGGGATAAGCTCGCTCTTCCAGGTCACCGTCTCCGTAAGGTAAGCACTTCGTTTGCAGGGAACTGTATACGTTTCTACAATAAGATACCATCTGATATCGTCGATATGCCGTTCAATAAATTTAAGTCTCACATCAAGCGCTGCTTGTTGGGTAGGGCATACTATACTATAAATGACTTCATTGGTGACCAAGATGTATTTAAGTAGTGTCTAGGCTATTACTTATTTAAGGTAATTTTTTTATTTCTGATATTTCTATCTTGATAAAAATGCCTTTAAGCAAACTGTGTATTCAAACACGAAATTGTATGTTTACTTTTGTACTTTATCTTTATTAGTTCTTGTGTGTACAAGACGCTTTTAAATGAGAGCACACTGTGATGTTTCTCGCCGGACAGCTATATCACACAATATTACTTTTATGTTGTCCGGCAGCATGAGCACGTCATGCTCGCTCAAAGGTCTTTGCTTACGGCGGCGTCGTTGATCGGGTCGCCACCTTCCCGAACACATGGTTGAGGGAGGCGATGGCTGAGATATGCGTCATACTCGTGAACGGGTGCTGTTTGTGGGGTCCGGTCTGTTCACGTCTGCAAGGACTTTTTGCTCAGTTAATGATTCCAGTTATGGCTTTTGACGTAGAGACCTCGTCGTGTTGTTCTCCTAGTCATTATTTTTAGTTTCATGTATTTGACATGTAATCTTGATAATTTTTACATTTATTTGTAATGTTTTTAATTTTGAATTTGTATTTTTTTTATATGTGATAGTTCTAATAATTTATATTTGTTGCTTTATTACCTTGTAATGTAACTTACTTTTAAGTATTATTGTATTTTATGTTTGAAAAAATGACCTTCTGCTGGAGTTTCTTGCGGCGCTTCTTCTCCGCAATGATGGTCTTGTCCGAAGCGCTAGTAGATTCACTGTATATTACCGACGTGTAAAAGAGCCCGTATGTGGCCAATTTACTGAATAAATATTTTGATTTTGATTTTTGATTTTGCTCGCCATCAATGAGACGTGGCTGAGGGCAGGTGAGGAAGGCCGCGCCCCTGGCACTTCCGGGGTACCGCTTGCGTCACAACCCTAGGCCGCAAGGCACACTTTCGCGAGGAGGGGGAGTGGGTTACTACAGTAAGCGAGACATCAGCATTCGCACCTGGCCTCACCCCGTAGACCCGCTGCACAGGTCAGTTGAGCAAATGTGGGTCACATTGGCCCTTAACGGAAAGAAGCTAGCGATTGACACGGCATATCGTCCACCTTGGATGGACATCGACCTATTTTTGGATGCTCTAAGTGACACTATTAGCTCAATTCCCAAATATGACAATCTGATATTATTAGGAGATTTTAATATAAATTTATTAGCTACATCTGACTCTGATATGTATACATTTCTTTCGACCTTTAACCTATTACAAGTGGTAACAGAGCCCACCCGTTTCACAGAGACTAGTAAAACCCTACTTGATGTAGTATGCACCGACTTGCCGTGCAGGAACATTATTGTGGAGCATGTGGGTTCATGGTTTGGTCACTGCCTTGTAGTCTGTGAGCTAAATGTCAAACGTGATAAGCCTAAACCGTATACCATAACCTACAGGCCAATAAAAAACATATGCCTTGATAATTTTAACAGGTACTTACAGGGCGTGAGATTGGGTTTGTTTTCTAATTCCGATGATGTCAATGTTATAGTTGACTATTTAACCCGGCACATAGTTAAACTGTTTGACCCACATGCACCAATAAAGTCAACCATAATCAGGAGACGCTCTTACCCTTGGATCACAGACACTGTGAAGCAGATGATGCAGTTACGTGCTAAAGCTTCATCTGATTTCCATAAAACTAAGGCAGTCAGTAAGAAAGAGCTTTACATAGAAATGAAATCTATAGTTAGTCAAGCATTATTTTTTGAAAAAACAGCCTACTTTAAGCAAAATATAAACAACAAAATACATGACCTTAAACTCTTGTGGAAAAATATCAAATCAACCTTATTACCAAAGAATGACACTGAATTACCTACACTACATGTTTCAATGACCCTAACGTTATAAACAACTACTTCTTGAGCTTGCCTTGTGCCTCAGAGGTTTCTATTTCACAACTAACTTATTTTGAGTTCCAAAGGTTTAGTAACGCAGTCTTCCATATAAAGCCAGTCAGTTTAGATAAAAAAAAAATATCCCGACGAATTGAGAACCTCCTCCTTTTTTTGAAGTCGGTTAAAAATAATTAAAATTGTATAAAGTTTAAAACCCAATGCTGAAGGTTGTGATGGTGTTAACCTGGATATGATAATTTTGACATTCCCACAAACATTAAGTATAGTTTCGCAGATAATAAACACCTCTATCTCTACATCTCTAGTTCCTGACCTCTGGAAACTGGCAATTGTACGTCCACTACCTAAAATTGCAAATCCTACTGAGCTTAAGGACCTCAGGCCAATTAGTATATTGCCATGTCTCTCAAACGTTTTGGAGAAGGTGGTCTGCATGCAATTAACAGATTTCTTGGAAACAAACAAAATTTTGCCTGAGCTTACAGTCAGGTTTTAGAAAAGGGCGGAGTACTGTGACCGCCTTACTAGACATTACGGACAATATTCTTTGCTCTCAGGACAAAGGAATGTGCACCTTATTAGTACTGTTAGATTTTTCAAGGGCTTTTGACTGTATAAATATCAATCTGTTGCTATCTAAATTAAGTTATTATGGGTTTGACAGTGACGCCCTAAGATGGTTCAGTAGTTACCTTAACAATCGGTACCAGTATGTAAAGTTAAGTCAAAGTGACGGTTGTTCTTCACAGGTATCAGATAAGGTGGCTGTCATTCGTGGGGTTCCTCAAGGTTCGATCCTCGGTCCGATCCTGTTTGCTTTATACTCAGCCGATATAAGCTCACATCACTAACTGTAGGTATCATATCTACGCTGATGATATACAGGTGTACATATCATGTAAACCATTGGAAGTTGACAATGCAATCGGAAAGTTAAATGAGGATCTGTCAAGAATAGCTACCTGGGCCTCTGACAATAGTTTATTACTAAATCCTACCAAAACTAAGTATTTGATTATAGGCAGTAAACAACAGCTAGCAGCCCTTAGACCTACGGTGGATGTCATACTGCTAGATGAACCTATTGATCGTGTTTACGAGGCACGCAATTTAGGTCTGCAAATGGACTCTGAGTTAAGATTTGAGAAGCACATGGCGGCCTCGGTTAGGAATTGCTTCTACAAACTTAAGGTTCTTTAAATCAAATCAATTTTTTTTTCTCTGTTGTGTTCTGTTCCGTGGCAATCTGTGCAATGGCACAATAAGCCTCTTCTTTGTGTATTTTGTACTCGTCATCTAATTAGGGGATACTTAATCACTGTCTTCAAACCTGCCTGACAGTACAGACAAGCTGTGTCGTTTAAGCCTGTGGTGAGTCACACTCCCAGCTCCCTCTAGTTTGCTCGCCAGCTCATTGACATGCCTGGATAGTCTTTTCTGGTAGGATTTGCTGTATGTGGCTATCTCTTGCCTGACGGTTTTGAGGTTTAGATCCAGATGTATAAGTTTGTTGCTTATGTAGTATGGAATGTCCAGCGTCATTCTGATTGTCTTATTCTGGAATCTTTGTAGGATTTCAATATTGCTATTACTTGCTGTACCCCACAGTTGTATTCCATAAGTCCATATGGGTTTCAGGATTGTTTTGTATACAGCAATTTTGCTGTCATGTGATAATTGTGATCTACGTCCTTTCAGCCAGTACATCTCCCTGATCCCAGATATGTTTTTGCCATGTTAGTCGTCGGTCCAAGTGCATGCCTAGGTATTTTGCATCTTCTGCTTGAGGTATCTCTTGATTGTACAGTTTTATTGGTGGGCAGGTTTGCCTTCCGAGCGTGAAAGTTACATGCACTGATTTGCTTTGATTAGCCTTAATTCGCCACTTGTCCATCCACAGCTCAACTTTTGACAAGTGTTCTTGTAGATTTGCAGATATGGTTTGTTGGTTGTTGTGTACGGATAGCAGAGCAGTATCGTCGGCGTAGGTCGCAATAGTGTGGCTATGACCATGCGTAGGTATTTCAGCCGTGAAGATCAGGTACAGGATGGGTCCGAGGATGCTCCCTTGAGGGACTCCCGATTCTATTTGGAACAGTTCGGATGTTTCGCTGTTGCATCTTACTTCAAAGAAGCGCTGACCAAGATATGATTCTAGCAGATGAAAGAAAGAGTGTGGTAGCATGTTTTTTATTTTCAATAGGAGCCCTTGATGCCATACTTTATCAAAGGCCTGAGCAATATCAAGGAACACGGCTGAGCAATATTGCTTATTTTCGATAGTTTGTCCTATTACATTGGTAAGCCGATGTACTTGCTCTATGGTTCCATGCTGTTCTCGGAAGCCAAATTGGTGGTTTGGTATAATCTCCTTTAGATGTGGGCGCATTCTACTCAGAATCATCTTTTCCAGCAGTTTTCCAACCACCGGTAGGAGACTGATCGGTCTATAGGAGCTTGTCTCATGTGGTGGTTTCCCTGGTTTAGGTATCATAACAACCTGCGCAATTTTCCACTGAGCTGGGTAGAACGACAACCTGAGACATGCATTGAAGATAATTGTAAGTAATAATATTCGTTTTTTGGTAGTTGTTTGAGTAGAGTGGCATCTATTAAGTCGTATCCAGGTGATTTTCCGTCCTTCATCTTCAATATTTCAATTTGAATTTCTTTAGGTGTAAAACACTTTAGCGGTAGGCACATCTGTAGTGGCATTTTTAAGATTTTTAGCTACTATTTCCTCTTGTTCTGGGTGATTATTTGGATGCGGTTGGAATACTGTTTGCAGGTGTTCGGCGTATACTGTTGCCTTCTCTAGGTCTGACCTGGCCCAGGGCCCATTATTAAATCTTATGGGTGGCACGTGGGATTTTGGTTGCTTGACTTTTTTGGTGGCTTTCCATAGCGAATATTTTGTGGCACTAGTTGGTGTTAGACTTACCAGATATGTTTGTACAGTTTCATTTGTCAGTTCACTGATCAGTTTTGTTTAGAGGCTTTGTTAAACTTTGTTTTGTCACTTGGGTATCCAGTTCGGTGCCATATTGAACGTAGTCGCCGCCTTTCATTGACTTTATCCTTAATTTGTTTTGGGTATTGGTGCTGCCGAGGCCGTTTAATTGGGCAGTCTGGTGTCGCATTATGGGCTGCAATGTGTATAAGCCTGGAAAAAGATTCTATTGCAGCTTCTGTGTCGTCCTGTGACTTAAGTCTTATATTCAAGTTTACTTCTTCATTGATTTTATTTTTGTATTCTTGCCAGTCTGTTTTATGATTGTAAAGTCTTATTGGTTGGTTAACTGTAAGTGCTTTGCAGTTTACATTAAGTATAACCGGTGAATGATCCGAGGATAAGTCAACACATTCTTCTATAGTGACATGACTATGTGGGATGTTTTTTAACCGACTTCAAAAAAAGGAGGAGGTTCTCAATTCGTCGGGATGTTTTTTTTTTTTTTTTTTTTTTTTTTTTATGTATGTTCCCCGATTACTCGAAGACCACTGGACCGATTTGAAAAATTTTTTCGTTGTTCGAATAGATATACTTTCTAGTTGGTCCCATTGTCACCACGTCAGGATCTGATGATGGGATCATGGAGAAATCAAGAGAACTCCTCAAATATTATAGGCAGACCTATAGCGATTTTGGTATTTTTCACTGTAACTCATGCATTTGCTTTTGAAAAGTACTATATGGTGAAGTGGAACTGATGATGAAGACCACAGATGGCCACCGGAACTCCTTAACGGTACCTATTTCAAGGGTGGCGATTAGATATTTCGATAAAGGAAGTTGAGCGACTATGACGAAGCACATTTAGGTTTAAATATGACTATGACATTCCCGCGGCGTTGTCTGCGGCGAGCTTGAAATTTTCAATAGTTTCTTATTAGTATTTAGAAGTGGAGCTACGTAACAGCATAAATAGGATCACTAAAAAGTATAAAATAAAATAAATGTTTAAAAAAACAAAAAAACCGCCTTCAAAAAGCAAAAAATAACTTCTTTAAAATGGTAGGTAAATAGGTCAGTCCAACTGAAGTCGGCGTCCAACAATATTTTAACCAAAAGCAGACTTCAGTTGGACTGACCTATTTACCTACCATTTTAAAGAAGTTATTTTTTGCTTTTTGAAGGCGGTTTTTTTGTTTTTTTAAACATTTATTTTATAATCTAATAACTTCCATAGTGATTAAGTGGGTGACAAGACTGACAGACCATCTGATTGAACGAAATTAAATCTTCGTTTTTGAATTAAATCAATATTAGCCCCAAAGCCGTCCCTTATGATGAAGCAGACCCTTGAAAGTTCTGAACTCCTGGTGAACCCTTATCTGAAAGAATGCCAAAATAGACCAGCTAGACAAACTGGTTTCATTTTTTTTTTTATGTATAATAATTAATAGGGCAAGGACATTTCTTAGTATGCCGTGGTTAAGTATGATGGAGTCGCTATTTACCTGTAGTAATTGTGTTGTATTACGTTGAACCACACTATTTTTAAATTGTTTATATAATCGTTGGTAAAACTCCTCTAAGAATTTATATTTAATTTTTAAATCAAATTAATATGTGTTCTTATACTGTCTTTATAGAATCTTAATCATATTAAAAAGTTTTCAGTACGGTCTTAATTTTTGTTATATATGGATAAATAGTAGGTAGGCAAATATATAAAGTCTGTTCCTATTCGTTCCGTCGCTCTTATAAACAAATCAATTTACCATTATAACTCCATATTCGCGTACTTTTGAAGGTTGAGCCTAGTCATATTATTTATTTATACACTTTATCATTGTCTTCATGTCCATTTTAAGGTAGTAATCTCTATTTATTATTGTATTTTTTGATAAAAAGCACATTCGCTGAAAACACCATTACACTGACAGAGTCTTGTGTAAAAGATATTTTCTTTCGAACTTTTTCTGACATTGAAAATGTAGTGAGGTTTGATAGATTTTATTGATAAGTGAGGTTTTTGTCTCTGTCGCACCCAGCATAATAATACGATGATGATGATGATTATATATTCAACCTTTTTAATAAACTAATATAATAAAGGTAACATTATACTCATTACTATTTCATCCTCTATCTAAAGACAATTACAGTTAGGTATACTTGTTTTTGTCATTGGCAGTCTGAATAGGAACAGACTTTACTATAATACAAAATTTGAGAAAACAATAACGACTCCATGCTTCTTTACAATAACGGCATGCTACAAGTCTTACCACTAATAATGAAGAATACATGAGGAAAATTAAGTTTTCTGCATAATATTGGTTCAGATTTTTTCTACAGAGTAGACGTTAATCCCACAGAGAGCTGTCATAAAGAAGCATACTGCATTCACTATATCTATGCAATTGCTTGCGTCTCCTTATCATATCATCCTTTGTGTTTATACCTAACCAAAGTAATGCTATTACTTTGATTAGGTACGACTTACATTGTGCAAATAACTTAGAGAGAAAAAACAAATATTATATTCTGAATAAATTATTAATTAAATAAATATGGAAAGAAGTGGTATCTGCCTACCTCTCTGGGAAACAGGCGTGGTTTAATGTATGTATGTATGTTAAATAAATATAATACATTATAGGCTTAATTAATACAAAATAATAATAATAAATAGTTCAAAGTAAACTGGACCCAATTTAAATCATAATCTTATGTGTAATACAATTAATAAGTAAGTACATAAAATGTGTGATATTTTTAACTGTAGCTACTAATTACCTACTGTTTCTCTGTAATGTTTTTGTTCGGTGCACAATAAAGTGTTTTGTATTGAAATGTAAGATTATTGAGCTAAAGCCGTCTCGTGATGTTGCTGTGCATTATTTATTACTGTATTAGCTACCAACTGCCTGAGCTACGAACTGCCTGCCTACCGTCCGTCAACTACCAACACCAACTCACATTTTGGAATGCAATTTCAGTATTTGAGTATTACACACAGTATCGGTTATTTATTTTAGTATGTTATGGGTAGTGTAATAAATATTTCGAATGTTGTTTATTATTGTACCGTGGAATATTGAATGTTTTTTTAGTGATTTCATTTTATTAACAGACTTCAAAATAAGGAACAGTTTCCCAATTCGTCTATATTTTTTTTAAGACCAGAATATTAAAAACCCTCGCCATATTGCGGAAATTTATTATAGGTCGACCAGAATCTCATGACAAATTTAAAAGTAAAATGAAATCGATTTACATATGGCAATGTTGTCTTACGCCTGTCAATTCAAATTTCACCGCTTGTCAGAGTTAAATCTTTGATTTAGTGTCGTGTTTATAAAAGACTAGTAAAAGAAGCCACAAAAATATTGATACTTTAAGGACCGTTGTACATTTTGCAGGAACGTTATTTATAAATTTATTTGGCTTTTATGTCTGATACGCAAAAGTCTATTTAAAACCGTTAATAATTAGGTGCCATTTAATTCCAGGATTACCCATTTCCACCATCGAAGCTGTGCGGCATGGTCTTCATGATCCTCCTCAGAATACGACATTGATTTACGTTAAAGTTGCATAATATAGTCGCTTAGCTAACAAAACCGCATAAGTCAATGATTGAACGCGAATTAAGAGTTAATTTAATATAATACAAACTTCAATTTTGACCTGTACAGTGTTACAATTGAATTGCTTAGGTATTGTTAGCTAAGCGAAGATACGTCATCGGATTTTTGAAGTCATTTTGAACTAAATCCTAATAAACATAAGGTCACGATTGTTTCAATTCAACCCACTTATTATTTATTAGGAAATGCTGATTTTAAGGGTTACGTAGCTAAGTAATCGTTAATTATTTGTTATTCCATCTTCACTGCATATAGACAAGGTGGTACTCGATAAACTGTACATATTGAAAGGGATGAAAGTTAAGGTTAATTTATCGGTAAAACATTTCTTTTTTGCCACCACTTTTTTTCCTGATTATTAAACTTTTTAATAAAGTTGGTGGGTAGTACACTTACTTGTGACGGTGTAACGGTGGTGTAGATCTAAAAACGTTTTGAAATTATTTCGACTGATAGAGAACAATAGCATACATTTAATAAAGTGACGAGTTATCTACTTAAATGTCACTTTTTACGGATCCTTCGTTGTGTGTTATTGTGCTCAGATGACTTTCAATGACTTTCACCGGCATTAAGCATAATAACACACACCGAGGATCCGTAAAAAGTGACATTTACGTAGATAATAATAATAATAATAATAATAAAGCTTTATTTGACCATGCAAAAATTTACAATTATTTAGTATTTGATTTGTTAATTAACATAAATAGATATATATTTTTTTTTTTAAATAATAGGAAATAGTTAATTATTCGGTAACTTAAGTATTATTTTTGGATGGACCCCTTTTGGGTAAAAGCCTCCTCCAAGGTATGCCACTCGATTTGGTCTTTGGCTCCGTTTAGCCAATCACGGCCTGCTATTGCCGCTATCTCGTCTGCCCATCTGGCGTGCGGGCGGCCTCTCGCTCTTTTACCTGGCGGTCCGGACCATTCTACCGCTCTCCGAGTCCATCGCTTATCTTCGTATCTAGCGACGTGGCCTGCCCACTGCCACTTACTCTTTAGCACGAAAGTTCAGGCGTCAGTAACTTTGGTTTTCTTGCGGATGTCGTCATTTCTCACCTTGTCTTTGAGTTTTAGTCCCATACTGCTTCTCTCCATTCGTCTTTGAGTGGTCTGGATTTTATTTCTGGTTTTGGTGTCGATCGTCCACGTTTGGCACCCATAAGTTAGACTTGGGAGTATAGTTGTATCCATAACTATTTTCTTTGCTGATAGTTGTAACTGTGACTTGAAGATTTCTTTATGAGCCGAATGAGGATCCGTAAAAAGTGACATTTACGTAGATAGCTGAACTCTTTTCTTCTTTTCGTAAGTTTTAGATTAACTTTTTCCATCAGTCGAATTAATTTGAAAACGTTTTAAGATCCAAATTTGAACGAGGAATAATAATAAGCAAAAGAAAATGGTAAAGATCTGCGAAATTTTGAGAAAATCGTGTTTTTATCGTCTAGCCGCCCAGGGTTTTTTGGCAAAGGTTGGGATAGCGGCCTAATGTCCTTCTTATAGGTTTGAACGGTTTCGACCCAGGACTTTCGCTGTATGATATCTTAGGCGTAAGATCCTAAGTGTTTTTGTGCATCCTTTTAGCTATGAGTAGAAGGCTAGGAGATCATAAAAACACCGAAATTCAAAGTCGTTTTTATAGGTGTCCGGGCCGCAATCCCAGTTTTTTTTTTCTAAAATGCGTACTTGTGCTTTTTAGTTGTTTACTAACGTGCCATTATGTTGCTCTTTAATGTAATAGTCAGATATGTTAAATACGTAGTATGAATGCAAACTTGCATGACTTAAAAAAAAACATTCATGTTTTTGTACCTACCAACGTCACGTGTTTTTATTAAATTGGAGCAGTACGTGCGTATTCATTAACAATGACTAATAATTTTCAATAATAAATATATATTTTATTATTTTAATAATAATATACCAATCAATTACTTATAAAATTGGAAATTCAATTATAAATTTAGCACCAAAATCTATAATGATGAAATTATACCGAAAAATAGGGTAACGGCCCATAGACCTTTTAAAATCCTATACTTACGTAGGGTGATGGCACTAATATTGGACTAGAACAAGTAATGGTATTTCTTTCTATAAACTAAAATATTTGGTAAGCGTCACTATATTTTGAAAGTAGAACATTGAATGTTCATAGCTGGTAATGTTCACTGTACCCTCACTCTAATACTCTCTTTCCCCATGATTAGACTAATTCAGAAAATAAGTAAAAAAACATTTAAAAAAAACAACTTTAATGATAATTAACTATTACAAATTAAATTCCACTGTCAACTATGAACAGTTTTCGTAAGTAAACTCTGACATGGAAGCAGTACATTTCATAGTCTCAATTATCGATATGTCTTAGAAGCCCGTATACCTTTTAAAATCCTAGAATATGTAGGCACCCGTATGCCTTTCTATAGGTCTTTGAAATATTTATCATCATATATAGATACTCATTGAAATTATGTGTTGAATACGTATGAATTAACAAAGAAGGACACTTGATGCATCGTTCACAACAAAAACATTTAAGAAATGTGCAAATATTATAGATTTACTCGCCACGTTCGCGACGCCTCGCCATGTTTTTGAAGGTTACGCCCAAACTGAAAGTTGACGATGCACCTATGGACCTTTATTGCCAACGTCAAACATGACGTTTTCATTCGGTAATCACTTAAAATCAATACACGGGAAATTTGAGCTTTTACGACAGGTTTTATTTGAAGACCTTTTAAAAGGACAGTTGGGCATCCATAAGATGAATATGACTTTTTGGTTGGGCTGGAATCACTATAAACTGAAGACCTTTTAAAAGGTCTTTGGGCGGCTAGAGCTATTAGACATTTTTGCAGTAATTTTCCACAGAAAAAACAGTTACGCTGATATTTTTTTTAATTGGTCTAATATTGTTATCAATTATTATAAACCTAACTAATGTCAATACTATGCATTTTATTTTATCTTTTTTGGGCTATTAGATCAAAAGTTACACCGTCACAAGTCAGTGTACTACAGAATCTTTATTAAAAAGTTTAAAAATCTGTAAAAAAACTAGTGGCTAAAAAGAATAAAAAAAAATGTTTACCGATAAATTAACCTAAAAAAAAAACCCCTTTCACTATGAACAGTTTATTGATTATCAGCCTGTATACAGTTAGTTGCACAAACGTGATATTTTTATTTATCCTAGAAAATTTAATAATTCCCAAAGAAATAAAGACTTCTACGCGGACTGAGTCCGCCACACCATGCTTTTAATGAACGCGGAAAATCAAGTATCAAGACTTTTAAATCCTATTACCCAAGAATTGCAAGCCTTAAATTTAAATTTCCCTTTTTTCATGACATTCTGGTAGACCTATATATGAACTGTTATTTATATTGCAATTCAGGAAACATAGATAAAAAAAATTGTGGCGACCTCATTAGAGGTTATATATTTTTCTGCTCAGGCTTTATGTTACTCGATTTCTCTCACAAATTGTCAAAAGAGTTCAATAATTTTCATTCTTCATTATTAGATATACTCTATTTATTAATACCTATAGTTTAAGAGTCCATGGAAAGTCAAAGGAATCCCTGATTATTTGGAGACGATTCATTGTTTTACACTTAAATATTTACTTGTTACCTTATCCTTATACTTACTAATGTTTAAGTCATTCTACCAGCAAAGCTCTCTTACAGAGTCTTTACATCAAATAAGCAAAAAATTATCATTTTTTCAAACATGCAATGGAATGTTGGCGTTATGTTAGTTATTTTAGGCCTCAAAGTATCACGTTGCGGGCGGAACACCTCGAGAGAACTGTAAAGGAATTTCATACAAAATTGAAGGCCTAGGCCAGGAAGTTTTTTTTTAATTTCGATGTAAACATGAACTGTGCTGGGCTGTGTTTATGAACAGGCTAAATAGCTGTTTTTTTTTAATATACTAAACCGTGCATCCGAAAGCGTTTGTAGGTATGTTTAAATAAAGGCACCAGGTACCGGGAGGACAGAGCTTATTAGGTTTTCGTAGCGCAACTTAGATTAGCAGGTGATGTAGCACGGTGCGGTGTTTGAGACAAGCACTATACATACCTCGCCGTGAAAAGGGGTTTCCAGCCTCGTAACTATCCGGCCTCGCTACTCTCGGCAGTCTATATAAACTCGGCCGGCAACCCCCTACTTCCCGGCCTTTGTAGTAATAGTACATTACTACAAAGGCCGGGCTCGGAAATAACGGTTTTCCGATTAAAACGATCGATGGACGGAAAATGCCTCTTTTTACTCCTAGGAGTAAAAAAACCATAATTATGAAAACACTTTCCGTTCATGTCCATATTGTTTTTTAAAAGTGCTCTCTATTGCATATAAAATCGACAGGACCATGAAAAAAATCCCGTACACCCAACTTGTGGGGGCGCAGTGAGGGGCGGCGGCGCGGCGGGGCTCTGCGGAGCGGCGGCGGCGGGTGGCGGCTCGTTGTGCGTGAAACTATCTTAACTAATACTCGTATGACGCAAACAAACATTCTCTCCGAATTTGTCAAAGTTTTTAAAAATACTTATAATCATGTATTTGTATCATTTAACTCGCTCGTCAGGAAATCTGTTACTTGTGTAATCTGTTATCTGTTAAATCTGTTATCTGTTAATCTGTTTAATCTGTTAAATCTGTTGTGTGTGTTGTTGTCGCTGAATGTACTATTGTATTCCTTAGTCTAACAAAACATCCCTAATTTAGTGTCTTAGAGAAAACCTTTAATAAGCCCAGGCGTTTTCTTTTCCCTTGCTACATATTCCGCAGAAAACCGTTTTTCCTTCACATGTAATGAAATGCCAACTCGGTGTGTTTATTTCCCTTTGAAAAGAGATGAAAGGTGATACGGGAGAGAAATATGCATAGAATGGAATTGTATTCAAATTTGTATATTGGGTGCGTATTGATTTTAATATAACGCAAACAGCGTGGCGTGTAATGTTGACGTGCGTTAGATTATGAATATATCATTTTTCACGCGGCTGCTGAAACAGAAAACATGAATGAGTTAAGTATACAGACAGGATTATAAAATGTTTATGAATATAGGAAGCTACTTAATGCTATGCTGTATTAAATTTAGTTATTCATTTGGATGGTCCTACTCAAATTTAGGGGAGTAAGGGGGAACGGAAATTACATCTTATCCGACCCAATTGTCACCCTCACCTGCTCGCGCTAGTGGTTCTTTTCAGGATAGCTAGCGGCGGCGGCCCATGGGTCGTCGCGGTGCTCCCTGCTAGATAACGGACGAGGCAATGGCGACCGAGCATAGGCGGTATAACCTAACACCCAGTAGGGCAACCATCTGGAAGAGGCTTCAGTGGCCTGGGGAGCCAAATACTCTCCAAAAGTTCTGGTGCAGAAGGCAACGGGAAACCACTGCACTATTCTCCCAAGAAATCTAGTATGAAATGAGTGAAAATAGAGATGATATTTCGGCATGCGATCCGGCTACCACCCGGCGCCATGACGATTCCAGGTCGCTTGGTGTGAAGTGTGCTACTGGCCACACTAGGGTGGCTCGCCAGGCACAGTGTGGACAATATGCTACTGGTGACGCCACAAAGGTATCAACGAATGAAAAGCCTCTCAGAAAAATGGTTGCATTGGCAACATGGAACGTCCGCGGCATGATCCAAGTGGTGAAAAGGGAAATGATCGACAAGGAGCAACAGTGTTACAAGTTAGACATCCTGGGCCTTAGCGAGACTCATATGAGAGGCACAGGTTTCTATAAAACGAGCAGAGGGCACACCGTCTATTTCTCTGGTCCAGATAACGAAAGCAGCAAGGGCGCGGCGATATCTGTAACACCTGAAATCCAACAATGTGTTCTCGGGTACAACCCTGTGAGCGAGCGAATAATAACTTTAAAAATTAACACTAAGCCTTGTCGTATGAACATAATACAGGTGTATGCTCCTACAAGTGCATCCAGTGATGAAGATATCGAAGCATTCTATAACCAGTTAGATGACACTTACAACTCGCTGCCAAGGAGGGAAGTGAATATTCTTATGGGGGATATGAATGCTAAGGTAGGATGCACCGAGAATGATAACCACCTGAGAGATGTTGTTGGACGGTTTGGACTAGGTGTACGGAACGACAGAGGCGACCGGTGGTTACAGTTCTGCGCGGCCAACTCACTGTCCATAATGAACACCTGCTTTAAACAGCACCCTCGTCGTCTTTATACATGGACGTCACCAGGGGCCAGAACGAGGAATCAAATCGACTACATCGCCGTACCAAAAAGATGGAAATCGTGCATAATCAACGCCAAAACATACCCTGGTGCAGACTGCGGAAGCGACCATAATCTGCTTGTCGCAAAAATGATAATCAAGCTGAAAAAGTGTCAGCGAAATTACGACAAGCAAAGTCGTAGGCTCACACCCGGGGAACAGTCAAATTTCAAATCACGGTTCCAGCAGAAGATAACAAATGGAGTTCAGTTGGACGAAGATTTCAGTGTGGACGAGAACTGGAGAACTTTTAAAAATCTAGTGGCCACAACCCACAAAGAAAGCCAGGCTGATGCGCAGGATTTACCCCGCAGTTCATGGTTATCAGATGAGACATGGGACATTATTAACAAAAGAAAAGACTTACTTAAAACCGTCTCAAATGATGATAATCATGAGCAATACAAAGCTCTCACTGCGGAAGTGCAGAGGCGCTGTAGGGTGGACAAGACCCAGTATTTCAACAATATATGCACTGAAATTGAGGATCACGCTCAGAAGATGCACACTGGAGATCTTTTCGGGAAAATAAAATCTATAACGCGGGATTTTAAAGCAAAAACATGGGCTATAGAGGACGCAAATGGAGGCTTGCTTACTGAGATTGATAAGGTGGTAGACAGGTGGAGAGGGTACTGCGATAATTTGTATGCAGATGCGGTATCGTCCACCAACCTTAACTATATCAGATTTTCCTCTAGAACCTAATATACTGAAATCCGAGATTGAGCTGGCACTGAAGAAGCTCAAAGTGAATAAGTCGGCCGGAAGCGACTGCATTTTTGCCGAAGATTTAAAACTCATAGGTGATAGTGGAGTTTGCCTTTTACAACATCTGTGCAACCAGATCTGGAAGACAGGAGAATGGGCCAAGGACTGGCAAGAATCCACTCTAATACCACTGCACAAGAAAGGCTCCACTAAATCCTGTGGAAATTACAGAACTGTGGCACTTATATCCCATGCAAGCAAAGTTCTGCTTTACATCATCAACGAGCGCCTTAGAGCATTCCTGCAGTGGCAGATTCCAGCCGAACAAGCGGGATTTGTTAAGGGACGTGGAACACGGGAACAGATCGTAAACGTCAGGCAGATCATAGAAAAGTGCCGTGAGTTTAATATTCCTATGCTGATGTGTTTTGTGGACTACTCAAAAGCTTTTGACTGTGTCAGGTGGGAGTGCCTCTGGACTATCTTAATCGAAATGGGAGTGCCCAAGCACCTCGTTTTTCTCATCGCCAAACTCTATCAAGATGGAAGCACGGTTGAAAAAATGAACAATGTTCTGTCGAAGCCCTTTAAGCCGCAAAAAGGTGTCAGACAAGGGTGCATCCTATCCCCGATCCTTTTTAACATCTATGGGGAATATATCATGAGACGAGCCTTGGAGGGTTGGGATGGTGGCATATCCATAGGTGGCAAGAAAATCAGCAACTTGAGGTATGCAGATGATACTACCCTTTTTGCATCGTCTGAGCAAGAACTAGCTGAACTGCTTTCTAGAGTTGAGAAGGAGAGCGAATTAGTTGGCCTCAGTATTAACAAGGCTAAGACCAAGGTGATGGTAGTGGACAGACCGGGAACACTAATTCGCTCCAACGAACTCGGGGACCTAGAACTTGTTACACAGTTCGTGTACCTTGGCTCTCTTATTACCAACGAGGGTGGCAGTGAGAAGGAAGTATTGAGGAGAATTCAGATGTCCAAAGCAGCAATGACTAAACTTACTAGGATATGGAAAGATCGGAATATTTCCCGAAAGACTAAAGTGAGGTTAGTACGTGCGTTGATCTTCTCAATCTTCTCGTACGGTGCCGAATCATGGACGATAAGGCAGAAAGAAAGGCCAAAAATCGACGCCTTTGAAATGTGGTGTTGGAGGCGTATGCTTCGAATTCCATGGACCGCACGTCGTACCAATGTATCCATTCTTAACGAGCTCGAAATAACCACGAGGCTATCGACTATCTGCTTCCAGCGGATACTTAAATACTTCGGACACGTCGCTCGCAGAGACCCGGACAGTTTGGAAAAGCTGATGGTAGTTGGTCAAGTGGACGGGAAAAGACCGCGCGGTCGATCACCTACCCGTTGGTCAGATCTCGTTAGGAAGCTCACTGGCCAGTCGATACCTAAAGCTATTAAGACCGCCGAAAACAGGAACGCATGGAAGAACATGGTGCATCAAGTCACGAGAAGTTCAAACTAGACACGACCTTCAGCAATGAAGATACCGACTAAGAAGAAGACTCAAATTTACTTTCTTTGCCCATGCTTTTAAAACCCCGACAAATATGACAGGTGTTGTAAGTTTAGCGTATGTATCTGTATAATCTATCTATACAGGGTACTTTAAATTGGTAATACAAAATACTGTATTGTGGGCCACAATTTGTGGCTTATTTAATGATGAATAGTGTATTACACTTACTCATTTGTTTAAATTAGCTTTCTTTAATAAGCGTTAATTTTCTAATAATACTAATAATTAAAGCCCTAATGCGTGGCTACCCTACATTTAATACCAAACTGTCATACCTGTCACTCGATGTTAATCTACAGTATTTAACTTACAAACAAAAACTTTTATTTAAATTAGCAGCATGAGATTTAGGAGAAGGGTTTAGTTTAGAGAAGAATGTGTGTAAAACATTGATTTTTTATTACCAATTTGAAGTCACTCGGTAAATAGGATAAAACACCCAATTACTGGCCTCTAAAATACCAGTTACTGGCACCTAGTGATTGTTGAATTATCTTCTCTATCACTTTATGTTAAAGTTCACGGGGCCAATAATCGGTAGGCGCCCAACAATAGGGCAGTTCACCCTAGGAAAATAATGAACTTGATCTTTTAACAAAATTTAGAATTAACATAATAATGAATTATGCAATTTAACAATCCAAAAAGTTCCAAATCCTTTAATCCATGAATGCATCTGAGTACAATAAGTGTTTACTATAATCCATACATGGATCAGAGTAAACATTGTAGTTTCTCAAAAAAACACTTAAATCTCTGTGGATGTGGAAATGGAAATGGATTCTCGACTGCACTGATGCATCTGAATGCACAAAAAAACCTACTCCATTGCTGGATCCTGACAATGGATCCTAGTGGCCGGAGGGTTGAACATTATTCTTATTTAATTTATCAATTAAATTTGTTTCACGCGCTTAGTAGTAAGAGTAGGTCATATCTGCAAAAAATAAAGTTTACTTTTCATCTATCGCGAAAATATACATAAGTTGTGAAAGTGGCAGCATTCCAAAACGCATTAGCGGGGAAATTTATGATGGTGGCGTAGTGCGCCCTTAGAGTGGCAGTCGAACTTGTACTTGCCTTATAGGGAAGTTGGAACGATGTAGATTCACCATGATTTTGTAGATTACTTGGATAACTGTATGACTGTGAAGCGACTTTTCAATCTTCAGATTTTCTTTTTATTTAATATACAGGGTAATTTTTTATCAGTGCTGAAATTTTAGGGACTAACTTTGTAGGTCATACTCATCGAGTTTAATTCTGGGACCAACATCCAAATCGCGAAAAAAAATCTGCTGTTCCATACAAACTTTGAGAGGTAAACATCCGAAATGTATGGAACAGCTGTTTATTATTTCGCGATCTGATTGTTGGTCCCATATTAAAAATTGATGAGTATGACCTACAGAGTTAGTCCTTAAAATTTGGGCACTGATAAAGAAATTACCCTGTAATTCAGCTCTGTTTTTTAGGGTTCCGTACCCGAATGGAGCCCAACGGTCCCTATTAATATGCGTACGCTGTCCATCCGTTCTAAATTTAAAGAGCTGTATCTCTTGAACTAATATTCTTTGTAAAAAAGTTAAATAACAAAGGGGGACCATATGATACAAGAAACGTGTTTTTATTTTGCTGGTATCGTAAAAGTGTCAAATTCGATATGATTATGGTACAAAACCTGAAGAAAACAACAAATACTAAAGAATGGTCAGATGTGAGTGGGGCTTGCGCAGATTCGATTCGAAATAGAATTCAAATCGGAATATAATAATACTTACGGTGCGGCGGCGGGACGGAACCCTCGGTGCGTGAGTCCGACTCGCACTTGACCAGTTTTTTATACTTACATTTTGTTTTTATCCTTCTTTTAAGTACCTAAATATTGTAGTGCCCCTTCATGTGGAACTGACTTTAATCTAGAATAACAAAACCTTTTTTTTCAATGTATGTGCCTCTATGTGACAACAATAAATGATTTTTTGATTGACTGAACGACGGAAAAAGAGGAAACACTCCTCTAAGTTTTACGTGTGTATTTGGGTGTAAGCCGTGTAAGTATTTACATCAAGTGTCTATGTAGCTATAATAAGTGTGTCTAATTGTCTATGTACCTCTGTGTCGATCTGTGTCATGGTAGCTCCTAAACGGATGGACCGGTTTTAACGCGGTTCATTTTTAAAAGTTACTTTAACCGGAATGGCTCTTAGTCAGGTTTCACTAAAATTAGTTGGGCTATTTAAAAGATACATATCAACTCTGAAAGTGGGGGGTTTCCGTTACATTGGGGGTTTTATATAGGTATTTCATAGCTAACAAAAACCAGCCACACATTCCATCCGGTCAAATGTTCGGGAAAACGCTAGTTACCCAAACAAATTGTTCAAAGTGAATTCACCGCCAAACTGATTTAACGTATTTCACAGTGACTGGGTTTATTAATAAAGGATCTAAATTGTTATTCCTAGCACTCGATTGGTTAAATGGAACGATTTTAATTTTCCAGTTAAACGAACCAAATGTCCACGTTTTTCATCAAAAACATGGTTACCCTACTTAATTGTTCGCTGCCTATTTTGGAATATCTATTAATCAGCATGTTTCACTCATACTCGTAGTGCTGCTTTCAGTTGTTTTCTTAGTTGCGATGTTTGGTGGGAATAAAAATAGCCTGTTTACTTCCTTCTTCGTTATTTTTCTTAACTTTTCCATAACCTTGACGTAGTATAAAGTAATAACAATAACTTATAATTGCGTGATTCAAATAACAAACAAGAAACGCATTTCAAAGGCCATATTCTGGGTAACCTATCACTAGCCCGAAGATTCGTTTTCCAACTGTTAAATTTATCCGAGAATTCAAAAGTTACGTTTCAAAAACCATTACCTAATTTTTAAGAGATTTTTTTATAGAACCTACCGCGGGTTAGGTTAGGCTTTTTTCTAACAATCCTTAACAGATAAACGGTATCAGAAAATATTTATTTCTAACTAATGAAAATTCGGACAAATACAATTAATTATTTGGAACGAAAATTCGGTTAGAGTTGTTGTGATAGGTAATCGGTATTATGCCGGTATCATGAACCTGATAAAACCTGTCAAGTTCCAGGGTAGGTATACTCTATAATCCTAATTCCAATTAATCATAATTCCAAACGCAACGAACAACAAATAAAAAAATACTTTGCGATCATTCACCGTTCTTGCAACTGGCCACTTACAAAATAATGTACTTACATGAAAAATAAAAAAGTTAACATTCTTGGAATTTTTGACAACATTGACGACGTGTTCTCTGATTACTTTAATTTTGTAACTAAGTATATTTTCTGTTTTATAATTTCTAAATAAATTGTAACAATGCAGTCGATTGTGACGTTTGAGAAACCATTGCCCCATTTAAGTTTACCGGACTGGGATGCTCGGCTATATAATTTACAGGTAAGATATTTTACCTTATTTATTACTTTTATACTTCCTTAGATTAGCGGAAAACATGTCCATGAAACCACGCCGAAAAATCACCACAAGTCCAGCAGTACAGCACAGTAGGTCGTCTGGCGTGTGAAAGTGCCAGCTGCCGCACTTACTATAGTCAAGGGCACCAATATGTATGTACTATACGCCAAAAAGGCTCAAAAATATGTAAATAGCCCTCATTAATCTCGAAATTAGGTCTTTGTGAATATATTTTTGTACCTTTGTGCGGATAGTTATTTTTACCCTTGACTGAACGAACACTACTGAATAAACATATTTCATATTTTTTAAGGTTAGGTATGTATGTATGGTATGTTCGCACTAAAAATAGATATTATGTTAAACTTTAGGTATATTACAAGACGTTCAAAAACTTAAAACAATCCCAAAAATAAGCATACTTAAGTATACTCAGGGTAGCAAAACATAACGCGACAACTGGCCACATTATTACATAATATTTAAAAAAGTGTGCTTTAAAAACTAGTCTCTTGAAGAAAGTAGGTCTACGTCTGATTCATTTCAATGTGATACATGTTGTATGGCTTTCGAACAATGAAATTCATCTATCTTAGGTTCCAATAACACATATCTTTCTTCGTGTACTAGGTTTGTTTTATACTATCAAACTTTATTTCCTCAGTGGTTTTGTAGCGACGCATATTTATTTAATGTTGTGTGATAAGCATAAAGTAGTTATTATAAATTATAATCGTGTTAGTATTAAAATAAGTCATGTACTGAAACCGTAGTAATTAATTTGTAAGTTGGTAATAGTGATCATTTTCACTATGGCATTTATTATTTGTATATTGAAGCGGACGCGCGAACTTATTTTGCTATTAGATAAGAGCGCGAGGATTACAACAATGATGCGCACGGGCCGCGCTTCGACGTCCTGCCCCGCGCGCCCGACCGGGAGGCTACCGCCCCGCCCGAGCGCCCGCGCCAGTCAGTTACGCTCCCGCTGCGAAGCGCACGTCATTTTCGCCCGCTTATGCTTTAGCTTTATTTAGTCGCGTTAGTTGTTCTTGCCGCTTTCTGCTTGTAGCCTACTATCTCTTCCTTCTGTGCGTGTCTACTTTCTTCTATTGTGAACACTCGTTGCATGTGTACTTCGTGAAATAAACACCGTGAAAAGTGCTTGGGACTTTTAATCACTGACCAGCTGATACCCGAGTGAGTAACGAGCCTGTTTACAACAACTACATTGGTGACCCCGCTTGTACACGACGATAGATATGGCCGAAGGTGGCAAAGATATCACGCCGATAGCGCAGAAAGACGACTCCGAGCGACAAACTGCCGAAACATACAAAGCGAGCATCAAAATACCCCCGTTTTATCCGGAGAAACCAGCGCTGTGGTTTGCGCAAGTAGAGGGCCAGTTTTCGCTATCAAACATTACAGCAGATGCTACGAAGTTCTTTTACACGATAGCCCATCTGGATCCTCAATATGCGGCAGAGGTAGAGGAAATTATTTTGACTCCTCCGGCGCAGAATAAGTATGAAAAACTTAAGAGCGAGCTAATTAAACGACTTTCTGCATCACGGGAAAAGAAGGTTAAGCAGCTGCTGAGCCATGAAGAGTTGGGGGATCGAAGACCTTCCCAATTTCTCCGACACCTACGGGAATTGGCTGGGCCCGGAGTGCCAGAAGATTTCTTGCGTACTTTATGGGCGAGCAGGTTGCCAGCAGCCACACAAACTATTATCGCCTCGCAGATGAAATGCAGTTTAGAAGAGCTGGCGGAGCTCGCTGATCGAATTCACGACGTAGTTACTCCAACCCCCCACGTCGCAGCAGTTTCTACGGCCACCGTTGCTTCAGCGGACCCCGTGACTGCTCAGATCGCAGCATTAAGCAGACAGGTGGAAGCTCTTACGTCCAAATTTGACAGGATGTCCCGATCAAGAGAACGTTCAACCAGCAGGAACCGTCAGCGATCTGGTTCTACAAGATCACACTCCAACTACCGGAAATTTCCCACCTGCTGGTACCACCATAAGTTCGGAAGTCAAGCGAAGAGGTGCATACAGCCTTGCGACTACGAGGCGGGAAATGCGTCGGGCAGTCGATGATTGCGACTAGCGATTGCCCAAACACCGGTCGCTTATTCGTAGTGGATTCAAAAACTAAAGTACAATTTTTGGTCGACACGGGAAGTGATCTTTGTGTGTTCCCGCGTAATAAAATAGGAGATCGTCGCAAACCTACAGATTTTACACTATGTGCAGCCAACGGTACATCAATAAATACATATGGTTATGCACATTTAGTACTTAACATAGGTTTGCGCCGTGACTTTACCTGGCGATTTGTTGTCGCGGACGTAACAAGGGCGATAATAGGCGTCGATTTTCTTTCTTTTTATAATCTTGTAGTTGATTGCAGAAACCAACGCCTAGTCGACTCCAATACAACGCTCGCGACCGCGGCTTTGCCTGCCCATCCCTCCGATGTCATTTCGTCGGTGAAGGTAGCAACTGGTGAGTCTGTTTATCACACTATACTAAAGGACTATCCTGACATCACCCGCCCATCAGGCACACACCGAACTCCAAAACACTCAACAGTTCATCACATCCGCACGACTTCAGGTCCACCTGTTTCATGTACGCCACGGAGACTTGCCCCCGATAAGTTAAAGATCGCCAAAGAGGAGTTTGAGTATATGCTGCTTAACGGTATAGCCAGACCTTCTGAGTCACCTTGGGCATCTCCCCTGCATTTGGCCCCTAAGAAAGATAATGGTTGGAGGCCATGCGGCGACTATAGGATGTTGAATGCCAGAACAGTACCTGATAAATATCCAATCCGCCATATTCAGGACTTTTCCCATAGTATAACAGGATGTAATATTTTTTCCACAATAGACTTGGTCAAAGCGTATAATCAGATCCCCGTAAACACCGAAGACATCCCAAAGACAGCCATCACAACGCCGTTTGGCATGTACGAATTTCCCTACATGACGTTCGGCCTTCGTAATGCAGGTCAAACATTCCAGCGTTTTGTGGATGAGATGTTACGGGGACTTGACTTTTGCTATAGCTACTTGGACGACTTCTTAATTTTCTCCCAGGACCAAGATACTCACAAAGCGCATTTGCGCCAACTATTTTCCCGATTACAGGAATACGGAATGGTAATCAACACATCCAAATGCGTATTCGGTGTAGAGGAAGTAACTTTTTTAGGCTATCGTATTTCTGCGGAGGGAACAAAACCATTACCCGCCAAAGTTGCTGCCATTAAGGATTTCCCCGCACCGAAAAATGTAAGGGAACTCCGAAGGTTTCTGGGTATGCTTAATTTCTACCGAAGGTTTATTCCTGGAGCAGCACAGCATCAGGCTCCCCTAAACGCGCTGCTGATTGGTTCAAATAAGGGCTCCCACCCGGTTCACTTTACACAAGAAGAACAGGGCGCATTTGATCGCTGCAAGGATGGTTTGTGTCAGGCAGCTTTATTAGCGCACCCAGACGCTCATGCCAAGCTCTGTGTGGTGACTGACGCGTCCGATACAGCGATCGGTGCTGCCTTACAGCAGAGAAAAAAAGATAAAGGATGGGAACCCTTAGCTTTCTTCTCCAGGAAACTGAACGGTGCCCAACGAAAGTATTCCCCTTATGATAGGGAACTTTTAGCCATTTATGAGGCCATTAAATATTTCAGACACATGGTAGAGGCTAGGAATTTCAGCATTTATACAGACCACAAGCCTTTGTGCTTTGCGTTTCATTCGCGGAAAGACAATTGCTCACCGAGGCAGTTTCGACACTTAGATTTAATCTCACAATTTACCACCGATATTAGGCACATCTCCGGTAAAGATAATGTCGTCGCGGATACGCTCTCAAGGGTAGACGAGATCACCCATCCGGTTAACTTAGAGAGGTTAGCGTTGTCTCAGCGTACCGACCCTGAACTTAAACTGCTTCTGAACGGCAGCAACTCGTTGTGCCTGACTAAAGCCAAGGTACCAGGAAGCAGTTCAGAACTGTATTGCGACCAGAAAAATAATTCGAACCGACCGTATGTACCAAAGGAACATCGCCGACAGGTGTTCGAAAGTTTACACTCCTTTAGTCACCCAGGAGCAAATGCTTCCGCCAAGTTGATAGCCGACAGGTACGTTTGGCCAGGGGTACGAAAAGACTGCCGGGAATGGACTCGAGCATGCTTGGCATGCCAGCGGTCGAAGGTCACCCGACACGTCTCATCACCGTTATCATCATTTCAGCTACCACGCTGTAAGTTTTTAAATATACACATAGACCTTGTCGGTCCACTACCGCTGTGCCAAGGGTTCAGGTACTGTCTCACGGCAGTGGATCGTTTCTCACGTTGGCCAGAGGCAATTCCACTACAGGACATATCCGCTGAAACTGTTGCTAAGGCCCTGCTGTTAGGCTGGATAGCTCGATTCGGATGTCCAATAGATATAGTAACCGACAGAGGCGGACAGTTCGAATCAACCTTATTTAAACTCCTCTCGGAGTTAGTAGGGTTTCAACACAAGCGCACTACTGCCTATCATCCTGCGTGCAACGGAATGGTGGAGCGCTTTCATAGACAACTGAAGGCTGCCATTACCTGCCACGCTGATAATAGCTGGGTTGAATCACTCCCGCTAGTCTTGCTTGGAGTAAGGAGCGCTTTTAAAGAGGACCTTCAAGCATCATCCGCCGAACTGATCTATGGCGAGACCCTCAGGTTACCTGGTGATTTCTTTAACCCAGATGATAAGCTACCTGTTGACGTGACGGACTATCTATCCCGGTTTCGCAGTTTGGTCAATAACTTGCACCCGGTGCCGGCATCTCGTCACTTAGGCAAAAGGAAAATTTTCGTTTTTAAAGACCTTGCAGTATCGTCCCATGTATTCCTTAGGGATGACACTTTAACCAAGTCACTTAAGGCGGCATACTCTGGGCCGTATAAGGTGCTCGAACGCGATTCCAAGGTGTTCAAATTGTTATTAAAGGGTAAACCTGTGACAGTATCGGTGGACCGCATTAAGCCGGCTTACATATTGCACGACGCTCCTCACACTTCACACACACACAAAAACGTTGACAATAACACACCCGTGAACATCTCACCAACTTCGGAACAGACCACCAGTTCCTCTCCTAAAACTGACGCTGATAGCGGCAGGAGGACGCGGTCAGGCCGCGTAGTTAGGTTCCCTGACTATTATCGCCCTTAGGCCGGTCTCTGGAGGGGGGTGATGTAGCGACGCATATTTATTTAATGTTGTGTGATAAGCATAAAGTAGTTATTATAAATTATAATCGTGTTAGTATTAAAATAAGTCATGTACTGAAACCGTAGTAATTAATTTGTAAGTTGGTAATAGTGATCATTTTCACTATGGCATTTATTATTTGTATATTGAAGCGGACGCGCGAACTTATTTTGCTATTAGATAAGAGCGCGAGGATTACAACAATGATGCGCACGGGCCGCGCTTCGACGTCCTGCCCCGCGCGCCCGACCGGGAGGCTACCGCCCCGCCCGAGCGCCCGCGCCAGTCAGTTACGCTCCCGCTGCGAAGCGCACGTCATTTTCGCCCGCTTATGCTTTAGCTTTATTTAGTCGCGTTAGTTGTTCTTGCCGCTTTCTGCTTGTAGCCTACTATCTCTTCCTTCTGTGCGTGTCTACTTTCTTCTATTGTGAACACTCGTTGCATGTGTACTTCGTGAAATAAACACCGTGAAAAGTGCTTGGGACTTTTAATCACTGACCAGCTGATACCCGAGTGAGTAACGAGCCTGTTTACAACAACTACAGTTTTATGTCTTATTTATAAAAAAATATCTAAAGACCTTCAAAGTACGTTTTTTACGTATGTAGACATTTCATGTACAGAGGCGAACTTATTCCTTAGGGATTTCTTCAAGTTAACCTTACAAAGTAAATAATTTCAAATAATAACTTCTTTAAAATTGTAGGCACCGAATAGGTTAGTCCAACTGATGTCGGCTTTTTGTTGAAAATGTTGTGGTCGCCGACTTCAGTTGGACTAACCTATTCGGTGCCTACAATTTTAAAGAAGTTATTTTTTGCGTTTTTGAAGGCGGTTTTTTGTTTTTTATTATAATGAAGAAGTCCAGTCGATCAGGCACTTTATTTATGTCAGTAGGCCAATAGGTGTGCTTGCCATGTGAGATGCACTGCAGGTTGAGACTTCTTACTGCAGAAAGTAACTGTCTCCCCCGGGGTAATGTTAGCCTGGAGCCCCAGAAGACATGTTTTGCATTCCAGTCACCTCCACAAATTATTCTGTTGCCTAGGGTGTTGAACTAGTTTTCAAAGTCTTCCTTAGAAATCACGTCTCGGAGGACAGTAGATTGCTGATAAAGTTGTTTCTGTTGAGTTTTCAATGATTTTAACTGAAGTTGCCTGTATTTTTTCAGTGCATAATCCTTCTAATACATACTGCTTACGATTTTTAACCGACTTCAAAAAAGGAGGAGGTTATACGTTCCACTGTATGTATTTTTGTTTTTATGTATGTTCACCGATTACTCCGTCAATTGTCGACCGATTTCAAAATTATTTTTTTGGTTTGATAAAGTATACTTCCGAGGTGGTCCCATTGTCACCAAATCTGTATCTGATGAGGGGATCAGTGAGGAATTGAGGGAACTCCTCAAATATTGTAGGCAAACATATAGCGATTTTAGTATTTTTAGTAACAAGTCCAGCATTTGCATTCAGAAAGTATCATTTGGTGTAGTGGAACTGATGATGAAGACCACAGATGGCCACCAGAACTCCTCAATGGTACCGATTTCAAGGGTGGCGATAAGATATCTCGATTAAGATAGTTCAGCGACTACCTACAACGAATAATATTTACTTGTTGAAATATGACTATGACTTTCCCGCGGCGTTGCTTGCGGCGCGCTTGATATAAGTTAAAGTTTCATTTCAACTAAGAAGTGGGACTACGTAACAGCGTATTATGATCACTAAATAGTATAAAATAAAATAAATGTTTTAAAAAACAAAAAACCAGAAAGCAGAGCAGAAGTAGTCATTAAAGCAGAAGCGGGCACAGGCATTTTGGACACGTTTTATAAGTTTTTTCGTTTTCGCAAGTAGACGTGGGCCAAATACTGCGTCCATGTAGTTGAGTTTAGATAGGACAAGTGACTCTCCCAGCCTCGCGCAAACTTTCATTTATAAATAGGCTTGCCCTTTAATCATTCACTACTTATTATATGTAAATCATTCACTAGTTATTTCAAAGTTACTCTTTCGGAATTAGAGGCCTAGCAAATGTCTGGATAAAGAGCTATTTAGAGAATAGAGAGCAATGTACCGAAGTTACTAAAATAGTGGAAGTCGATAATAAACTGGTAAAAAGAGTTTATAGATCCCAACTACGTGTAAATAGCGTTGGAGTATCTTGGGACCCTTGCTATTTTTACTTTACGTGAACGATCTGCCTTTGGCCACATCATCTAAATGCATTCTTTACGCTGACGATACTACTCTACTTGTAACAGGAGATGACCGTCCTGCCTATGAAGGCAACATAAATAGTGCTCTAAATGATTTGGACAAAGAGTAATAATCTTGAGATTAATCTATTAAGAACTAAATATATGCAATTTAAATCATATAAATCAAATCCAATAGAATTAAACATCAATTACAACAATTATACTATTGAAGAAACGGATAGCATCAAATTCTTAGGTTTAATTATAGATGAGCATATAAATTGGAAACAACATATTGCTTATGTTTGCTCTAGATTCGATCGTTTTGTATTCGCTTTAAGGAAAATTAGGAGAACTGTTTCGGTTGAAGCGGCGACTACTGCCTACCATGGACATGTCTCGTCAGTTCTAAGTTACGGTCTAATATTATGGGGTAATTCTGTGGATGTTGAAAGGGTTTTAATACTTTAGAAAAAATGTCTACGTGCAATAACGAATTCTTGGTTCATGGTAAGCCTATTTTTAAGAAACTGAATATATTACCACTTGCTTGCATGTACATACGAAAAATTTGTTTGTTTACAAAGAGACATTCTTATTACTTTAAATCCCGCTGGGATGCTTCAAATAAAACAGTACGGGCCCAGTATAAGCATCTCCTATGTCAACCTCTCTGCCGTACGGATATTTATAAAAGGAATGCCTTCAATATGTGTATTAAAGTATATAATAAGCTTCCCGATAACCTGAAAATGTTGCAGGGTTTGGATTTCGAATCTAAGCTCACAAAGTGGCTATTGCGAAATTTGTTTTATAGTGTTAACGAATGTTTGGTTCATAAGGATTGTTAAAATTAAAATTGCTGATAGTTAAATAAGAATATTTTTGACATCATGTAACTAACTATAACTTTTTGACATTTATTTACTAACATATTATATTGATTTTTATTTGTGAATCATAGAATTAGGATCCTACTATTAAGTACCTTAAAATTGTAGTGCCCTTTCAGGGCGTCCATGTGGAACTGACTGACTAATTTAGAATAACAACACCTTTCTTTTAAAATGTATGTGCCTCTATGTGACAACAATAAATGATTGATTTGATTTGATTTCTTTCTTTTTTTTCTCCTGGCAACACTGTTTGCGACAATACTTAAGTTCCGCTAAATAATAGAATATTGTGTATTTTATTGTTAAATCCGCGCGAAAAGTCGTGATTCCAGCATCTCACCAGCCAAATCCGGTGTATTAGTGTTAATACTTGTGATTAATAGTGATTAATCGTGTAAAAGTGAAATTAAAATCGCAACCGTCACTTAATCTCAAAATTTCAAAACTAGTTGTCGATTAAGTGACGAAAACGAATATATTTCACTATGTTTAGCAATTATATCATTGAAAACGGATAAATAACTACACAAACACCTACCTACCTACCTAGGTAAAACACCTACTATGGTGCAACAAACATTCCACAAAAGTATGTTTGAACGAACAAGAAGCAACTCGCTTGGTACAACCCCTAACGAGATTTTAATAGAGAAGCCTAATAACGCCATCGCAGAATCATGGCAAAATGATCATGTGCCGCTCACAAAGAGGAAAAGGGCCGATAACAGCCCAGACATCCTAAACAAATCAAAGAAGTTATCTAAAACAAACTACTCAGTGCCAACTCAAAATCGCATTGAAACACTTGAGCTAGATAGCAATGAAAGCCAAAAGGATACACTCCTACCTAGACCGCCTAAACCAGAGCCCATATTTGTCACTGGAGTCATAAACATCAAATTATTAAAAGAAATGATGCCAAAGATCGCTGATATCAGTATGTACACACTTACAACTATGAAATGTGGACATATAGTAAAAATACTGCCCGCTGATGTAGATACCTACAAAAAGATAAGAGAATCTTTTATTTCTGGTAATGTAAAACACTACACTTACAAACTTAAGTGTGAAAGAGCATACAGAGTGCTTCTCCGGGGCCTTCATGCTACCGAAGACACTGAAATACTTAAAGAAGAGTTAGGAAAATTAGGACACAATGTGAGACAAATTGTAAACGTATGGCACAAGTCTACAAAGGATCCCCTCCCAGTGTTTTTTGTGGATCTAGAACCGAACATCAACAATAAAGACATCTTTGCAGTCAATCGAATCAACTACATGAAAGTGACATTTGAAGCGCCCTACAAAAAGCAGGAAATACTACAATGCAAAAGATGTCAACGTTTTGGGCATACAAAAAACCAATGTTTTAGACCATTCAGATGTGTCAAGTGTAGAAAGGAACATGCTACAAATACTTGCATAAAAAAACCGGACACTGATGCAACTTGCGCTAACTGTCAGGAAAAACACCCTGCAAGCTATAAAGGATGTAAAAAGTACCAGCAGTATAAAGAACTAACCTTAAAAACAAAATCAAAAACAGCTGCCCCTGTTCCCGCTCAACAAAGAGGAATTAGTGAGAAAAAGACTGAATCAACTCTTCAAAGCAACAGTTGTCCCCAAACGTAGAGATCAATTAAGTCTAAAGTCTCATATGCAGAAGCGACTAAACATAAAATTCCAAGGCCTTCTCCCAATCAAGAAAAGCAAGATACCAACATCACAGAACTATTAGATATTATGTTCAAACAATTTCAAAACATTGTAAGCCAAATGTTAGACAAAATGATGGATCGTATGATTCAACTTGTTACACACCTAGCACCAAGATGTCCATAAACCTTAGAATAGTCACTTGGAATGCCAAGGGCTGATGGAAAGACGTCAGGAACTAGAGGTTTTCTTGATAACAGAAAAAAATGATGTTGCTCTAATATCTGAAACACGGTTTACACCAAGATCTCACCTGTGTATTAAAAACTTTAACACCTACATCACAAACCACCCGTCTGGAAACTCTCATGGAGGAACAGCTATACCTACTTATAAAGCAAAATGTTTTAAAAAACAAAAAACCGCCTTCAAAAACGCAAAAAATAACTTCTTTAAAATTGTAGGCACCTAATAGGTTAGTCCAACTGAAGTCGGCGACCACAACATTTTCAACAAAAAGCCGACATCAGTTGGACTAACCTATTAGGTGCCTACAATTTTAAAGAAGTTATTTTTTGCGTTTTTGAAGGCGGTTTTTTGTTTTTTAAAACATTTTGCTTTATAAGTAGGTATAGCTGTTCCTCCATGAGAGTTTCCAGACGGGTGGTTTGTGATGTAGGTGTTAAAGTTTTTAATACACAGGTGAGATCTTGGTGTAAACCGTGTTTCAGATATTAGAGCAACATCATTTTTTTCTGTTATCAAGAAAACCTCTAGTTCCTGACGTCTTTCCATCAGCCCTTGGCATTCCAAGTGACTATTCTAAGGTTTATGGACATCTTGGTGCTAGGTGTGTAACAAGTTGAATCATACGATCCATCATTTTGTCTAACATTTGGCTTACAATGTTTTGAAATTGTTTGAACATAATATCTAATAGTTCTGTGATGTTGGTATCTTGCTTTTCTTGATTGGGAGAAGGCCTTGGAATTTTATGTTTAGTCGCTTCTGCATATGAGACTTTAGACTTAATTGATCTCTACGTTTGGGGACAACTGTTGCTTTGAAGAGTTGATTCAGTCTTTTTCTCACTAATTCCTCTTTGTTGAGCGGGAACAGGGGCAGCTGTTTTTGATTTTGTTTTTAAGGTTAGTTCTTTATACTGCTGGTACTTTTTACATCCTTTATAGCTTGCAGGGTGTTTTTCCTGACAGTTAGCGCAAGTTGCATCAGTGTCCGGTTTTTTTATGCAAGTATTTGTAGCATGTTCCTTTCTACACTTGACACATCTGAATGGTCTAAAACATTGGTTTTTTGTATGCCCAAAACGTTGACATCTTTTGCATTGTAGTATTTCCTGCTTTTTGTAGGGCGCTTCAAATGTCACTTTCATGTAGTTGATTCGATTGACTGCAAAGATGTCTTTATTGTTGATGTTCGGTTCTAGATCCACAAAAAACACTGGGAGGGGATCCTTTGTAGACTTGTGCCATACGTTTACAATTTGTCTCACATTGTGTCCTAATTTTCCTAACTCTTCTTTAAGTATTTCAGTGTCTTCGGTAGCATGAAGGCCCCGGAGAAGCACTCTGTATGCTCTTTCACACTTAAGTTTGTAAGTGTAGTGTTTTACATTACCAGAAATAAAAGATTCTCTTATCTTTTTGTAGGTATCTACATCAGCGGGCAGTATTTTTACTATATGTCCACATTTCATAGTTGTAAGTGTGTACATACTGATATCAGCGATCTTTGGCATCATTTCTTTTAATAATTTGATGTTTATGACTCCAGTGACAAATATGGGCTCTGGTTTAGGCGGTCTAGGTAGGAGTGTATCCTTTTGGCTTTCATTGCTATCTAGCTCAAGTGTTTCAATGCGATTTTGAGTTGGCACTGAGTAGTTTGTTTTAGATAACTTCTTTGATTTGTTTAGGATGTCTGGGCTGTTATCGGCCCTTTTCCTCTTTGTGAGCGGCACATGATCATTTTGCCATGATTCTGCGATGGCGTTATTAGGCTTCTCTATTAAAATCTCGTTAGGGGTTGTACCAAGCGAGTTGCTTCTTGTTCGTTCAAACATACTTTTGTGGAATGTTTGTTGCACCATAGTAGGTGTTTTACCTAGGTAGGTAGGTAGGTGTTTGTGTAGTTATTTATCCGTTTTCAATGATATAATTGCTAAACATAGTGAAATATATTCGTTTTCGTCACTTAATCGACAACTAGTTTTGAAATTTTGAGATTAAGTGACGGTTGCGATTTTAATTTCACTTTTACACGATTAATCACTATTAATCACAAGTATTAACACTAATACACCGGATTTGGCTGGTGAGATGCTGGAATCACGACTTTTCGCGCGGATTTAACAATAAAATACACAATATTCTATTATTTAGCGGAACTTAAGTATTGTCGCAAACAGTGTTGCCAGGAGAAAAAAAAGAAAGAAATCAAATCAAATCAATCATTTATTGTTGTCACATAGAGGCACATACATTTTAAAAGAAAGGTGTTGTTATTCTAAATTAGTCAGTCAGTTCCACATGGACGCCCTGAAAGGGCACTACAATTTTAAGGTACTTAATAGTAGGATCCTAATTCTATGATTCACAAATAAAAATCAATATAATATGTTAGTAAATAAATGTCAAAAAGTTATAGTTAGTTACATGATGTCAAAAATATTCTTATTTAACTATCAGCAATTTTAATTTTAACAATCCTTATGAACCAAACATTCGTTAACACTATAAAACAAATTTCGCAATAGCCACTTTGTGAGCTTAGATTCGAAATCCAAACCCTGCAACATTTTCAGGTTATCGGGAAGCTTATTATATACTTTAATACACATATTGAAGGCATTCCTTTTATAAATATCCGTACGGCAGAGAGGTTGACATAGGAGATGCTTATACTGGGCCCGTACTGTTTTATTTGAAGCATCCCAGCGGGATTTAAAGTAATAAGAATGTCTCTTTGTAAACAAACAAATTTTTCGTATGTACATGCAAGCAAGTGGTAATATATTCAGTTTCTTAAAAATAGGCTTACCATGAACCAAGAATTCGTTATTGCACGTAGACATTTTTTCTAAAGTATTAAAACCCTTTCAACATCCACAGAATTACCCCATAATATTAGACCGTAACTTAGAACTGACGAGACATGTCCATGGTAGGCAGTAGTCGCCGCTTCAACCGAAACAGTTCTCCTAATTTTCCTTAAAGCGAATACAAAACGATCGAATCTAGAGCAAACATAAGCAATATGTTGTTTCCAATTTATATGCTCATCTATAATTAAACCTAAGAATTTGATGCTATCCGTTTCTTCAATAGTATAATTGTTGTAATTGATGTTTAATTCTATTGGATTTGATTTATATGATTTAAATTGCATATATTTAGTTCTTAATAGATTAATCTCAAGATTATTACTCTTTGTCCAAATCATTTAGAGCACTATTTATGTTGCCTTCATAGGCAGGACGGTCATCTCCTGTTACAAGTAGAGTAGTATCGTCAGCGTAAAGAATGCATTTAGATGATGTGGCCAAAGGCAGATCGTTCACGTAAAGTAAAAATAGCAAGGGTCCCAAGATACTCCAACGCTATTTACACGTAGTTGGGATCTATAAACTCTTTTTACCAGTTTATTATCGACTTCCACTATTTTAGTAACTTCGGTACATTGCTCTCTATTCTCTAAATAGCTCTTTATCCAGACATTTGCTAGGCCTCTAATTCCGAAAGAGTAACTTTGAAATAACTAGTGAATGATTTACATATAATAAGTAGTGAATGATTAAAGGGCAAGCCTATTTATAAATGAAAGTTTGCGCGAGGCTGGGAGAGTCACTTGTCCTATCTAAACTCAACTACATGGACGCAGTATTTGGCCCACGTCTACTTGCGAAAACGAAAAAACTTATAAAACGTGTCCAAAATGCCTGTGCCCGCTTCTGCTTTAATGTTCCGATAAGGGCCCATGTTACCCGATTTCTAAACCAGCACTCGATTCTTAAGATGCAACACCGCCGTAAGCTTCATTTAGCCTGTCTGCTTTTCGGAGTACTTAGGCACAAGGCTCCAATGTACCTTTTCTTCAAATTGTCACATGCATCTAACAATAGATCGCGTGGAACTCAGCAATGCGCAATACAGCTGTTGACGCCTCGTCATACCTCATCTGCCTTTCGAGGTAGTTTTCGTTATGCTGCAACTAAGTGCTGGAACAACATCCCACCTCCTACTCGTATCAGGAACCTGCAGAATTTAAATAGTTTTAAATTAAAATTTAAAAAAACTTGTGCGATCACCAGTTTAGCCAGGGACTACTTAGGCATGACACCAGCGGAATATGAACCTTATTTATTGTTATTGTGGCTGTACTAACCTGTTTTTAACCGACTTCAAAAAAAGGAGGAGGTTCTCAATTCGTCTGTATTTTTTTTTTTAACCGGCTTCAAAAAAAGGAGGAGGTTCTCAATTCGTCTGTATTTTTTTATTTGTTTATTTTTTATTTTTAATGTTTGTTACCTCAGAACTTTCGACTGGGTGAACCGATTTTGAAGATTCTTTTTTTATTTGAAAGCTGGTGCTTCCAGATTGGTTCCATTTTTTTCAAAACGAAGATCTGATGGTGGAATCCATAAGGAATCGACGGAACTCTTCAAAATTTACAGGCACACATATAGCGATTTTGGTATTTTTCATTGTAACTCGTGTATTTGGTCTTGGAAAGCACTATTTGGTGAAGTGGAACTGATGATGATGACCACAGAAGGCCACCGGAACTCCTAAACGGTATACATTTCGAGGGTGGCGACAAGATATTTCGATTAAGATAGTTGAGCGACTATGACGAAGCATATTTAGGTTTAAATATATGACTATGACTTTCCCACGGCGTTGCTTGCGGCGAGATTGAAATGTTCTATTGTTTCTTGAGAAGTGGGAAAATAACAGCATAATTATGATCACTAAAAAGTGCAAAAAATAAAAATAAAAGATAAAAAAAACAAAAACCCGCCTTCAAAAAGCAAAAAATAACTTCTTTAAAATGGTAGGTAAATAGGTCAGTCCAACTGAAGTCGGCGTCCAACAATATTTGAACCAAAAGCAGACTTCAGTTGGACTGACCTATTTACCTACCATTTTAAAGAAGTCATTTTTTGCTTTTTAAGGCGGGTTTTTGTTTTTTTATTTATGTCCTACTCGCAAAGCCATGGATGTTGCTGTTTTGTTTTTTACTTTCTTCCTGCTGTCTCCCATTACCTGCTTCAAGGCATATCTGTTATAATTTTTTCGATGTGGTTTTTGTTATCTCTTTTTCCGTTATAGTTAATTTCATTAACCTGTGAACCACTGATCGATTTTGGAAATATTTTAAGATTAAGTTTTAATAGGTAATTAGCTGTATTAAATTTGCTGCCCATGTTTGTTTTTGATGTTGCAATGCGCTCACGCTCAGGCAGGCAACCACAGATTGTAAAGATGCATGGTAGTTGGCACAGTAGTGTAGAAGATAGACACCGTAAGCTAGTTTCTCTGGTTGCCATTGCCCCCTGAGCGCTGCCTGTTCTAATGAACGACTAACACACACGTTAGCCCACATTCGCACGGACGTTTTTTTTCAATGCGCGTTGGAGAGGCGCTCGTGCGAATGAAGCCTTAGTATCCTATATTGTGTTTTTATTTTTTATTTTGCTTTTGTTTTTCTTTTAAATTACTTGTAATGTCTGTGTCCCCTTCCGTGTTTACACCGAGCGGTCCCGACGGAAGACCAGCGTTGGCTTTACAGCCAGCACATGCTGAGTTGGCCCATTTCGCAACAATTGCACTTATCTGTCGTTTCTTTTCCTTATTTTTTATGTTATATTTATGTGTTATTGTTGTGAATAAATGTTTTCTATTCTATTCTATTCTATTCATTAGAATCCTACATTATCCCTGATGAACATACGCTAAGTTTTATTTTCCTGCGCGGATGGAGTCGCGGGCTCGCGGGGAACAGCTAGTGTTACTAATAATAAGACTGAAATTATTTCCAATAGACGTAACTTTATTGTCCATTTAATACTTGTTCTTATTTGTAACAAGTTATGACTTATTTTAGGTTGTGTCCCTATTTACCCCTTGATTCCTATTTACCCCGTTTTACTGTATATTTAATGGCTTCAAGATATTTTAATCTCTACGCGGAATACATACAACATATTTTTATTTCCCACCCGTTCAACCTCAGTGAGGCTTGAAACCAACCAATCACTCGAATCTGCGTAATAGAGTCAACACGGAGAGGGAGAATCGGTAGCATAGATGAGTACCTACCAGTCTTGAGATTGTAGACTTGAGAATGCAAATGTCTCAAACTCAGATCCCACTAACCATCTGGTGGCCTGTCTGCTCGTGTACCTATTTTCCATAAAAAATAGGTGAACTTACAATTTACAAATAGGCCCCCTCCATCAAGGTCGGTCCTGCCTGTGCTACTGATGTTGTTGCGAAGTCTCGCGATTTGTAAATATTTGTAACATTACACAGAACCGAGATCCCGCCATAATCTTTGATTGTCTATGGTAAGAAGTTACTCGCATTTTTTACATTCTTTACATAGTTTCATAGTTGTGAAGTGTAAGTGAAAGTGCTAATAAGTTCGATTCATCAAACTCCTGAGCTGTTATAGAAGCTAAGTGCCAAGTCTAAGTACCAAGTCTAAGTGTCAAGTCTAAGTACCAAGTCTAAGTGCCATGTCTAAGTGCCATGTCTAAGTACCAAGCTGTTATAGAAGCTAAGTGCCAAGTCTAAGTACCAAGTCTAAGTGTCAAGTCTAAGTACCAAGTCTAAGTGCCATGTCTAAGTGCCATGTCTAAGTACCAAGGCTAAGTACCATATGTCTAGGTGACTGTGATGAGTAAAACCACTATCCTTTTATGTTCTTGTTGAGTGATGGATGTTTAAGGCTAAGCGAAACTCTTACGAGCTGATCGAGCAATTTAACTCCATTCTTGCTAATCTAATACGCTTATCCGTAATTTACAGTATTATGGTTTTACATGTCACGCTACCAACTAAAGTATCTGGTAACATCTAAATAACCAAGTATCAAAGCGTCAAACTATACTAACGATTGCCATCTTTCTATGATCTTTATATGCCAAGTTTCACTGCGAAATATTTATGTATCTCAGCTCAGCGGCCCTGGGTTCCGTCTTGTCAGACCTAGTGGATAATGAGAGGGTGGCTGTGTAAGCCTGGCCCGTAATGAGAGGGTGGCTGTGTCAAGCCTGGCCCGTAATGAGAATAGGGTGGCTGCGGTCAGCCTGGTCTGTAATGAGATCCAGGTGGCTGTGTTCAGTCTGGCCCGTAATGAGAGGGTGGCTGCGGTCGCCTGGTCTGTAATGAGATCCAGGTGGCTGTGTTCAGTCTGGCCCGTAATGAGAGGGTGGCTGCGGTCGCCTGGTCGGTAATTAGATCCAGGTGGCTGTGTTCAGTCTGGGATGGTTAAGTCCAGCCCTGTGTGTGATGAGAGAGAGAGATATGTGTATAGATTTGAAACTGATGTGGCAATGTTACAGGTTCATTCTAGTGATCATATAATATTATCATTAACAGTTGGTCTGGCTTAACATAGTTACTTGACATTATGTGTGGCTCCAACTGTGGTCTTACTGCGGTTGAAGTCATAGTGTTTATTTTAAACTACAGGTGGTGACCAATCGCAATGGCACTATATGGATGAACAACAGTTGGTGGCTATGAGCAATGATGATATAACAGCAGGGAGTGAGAACTTAGCAGGATCTTTCGCCAGGTATGAGATCAAATTATTACTTTTGCCATTGATCAATTAATATAATGAAACTATAATACGCGAAGCAGTTATAGATATAATCAACAACTCATACAAATTAATAATGATAATTATTGTCGCCGCGCCGCCGTCTACTATTATGTGGTCCGAGACTCATTGTACGCCATGCGTGGCGTGAGTCTGGCTAGACATAATGGTAGTACAGAATATTCCCCACACATAAATATATAAATATCTAAAGGTGTAGCGACAGATGTTCACTATTCTGTGGTTATTAATACCAAAGAAGGCGGCTAACTGAAATGTAAGTAGTCGAAGCATTCTATAGGTACTACGAGTATATTAGTTACCGTAGTAAAGGACATCATCTTTTTTGGTCCAAATATGAAAACGCCCGCCAAAAAAAAAAATGCTATATTTTATTATAGCTTGTTCACCTGAACATTTATTGTTAAGGTACCAAAGCTGTAGTACCAATGTCCATGGTTTTATGAGGACCTTTTGTTGAGTTCATTTAGGGATTCGTTATAATTAAAAAATATATGTGCAGGCGTATCTTCGTTTAATTCAATGATAAAGAATCACCATCGTCTGGAACAACAATAATATTCCCAAGCCATAAACTGAGGGTGTTATTCCTGGAAAATGTATCGCATGGCCTCTATGCACTAATAACATACAATGCACAAGACGTAGGTACATGTTTTTTTTTCTGTTTATTTATAAAAAACTCCAAATACACGATTCTCATCTTAAAAAACTTAAAAATAGGTTTGGAGCCACCTTAAATCTTACCAAAATCGGTTCAAATATCAAGTTATGGTAGAACAATTCATTTGTTGTTGTTAGTTTAATTCACCGAAACAAAGAATTTCAGAACTAAAATAAAACCAAGGTCATTGACCCTAAAACTTTAGTGCCATAACAATAAATGCTCGGATAGACAAGTTCTAACATAATATAACATTATATCTCTTTGGCCGGCACTTACACATTTGGACCAAAAATGTATGAAACCCCGATGATGTCCTTTAAAATGCTTATATAACTCGTAAACAAACAACTAACATAACCTAAACCTGCCTCATATTTATTATACTAGGTATAGGTACTAATTCTGGTCAGTTGTGCCACGTAGTTGTGCCATGGGGGAAGTCGCTTTCTTTAGTATTACGGCGGTTTTCAGCTGTTTCTCGCGACCCTAATCAGAAACAGGATGGAGGGATACAGCAGTCAGTAGATTCAGATAGTACCTACATACAAACAAGAGTATATGTGGTGAATTTCAATTGACACAGACTAAGTACCTAATAGCGAACGGACCTGCTAGAGGGGGTGTTCTTTTTATAGTGGTGATTATTATTTATATCTTTAATATTTGAGTAGCTTAGGGCTTGTTGTTTGATCAGTAGTTAACCTAACTAATTGTTAAAAATCGAAAAAGAAATGGAAAATTTGACTCATTTCCTTGAGATTTTAACCATTAGTAACGTTTTTTGACCATTAGTTAGTTTAACTACAAATCAAAAAATACAACAGGCCAGTAGGCCCTGTTGTTGGATCAGGGCCGGTATTCTAGGCGCTAAAAAACATATCGTCTTTGATCTGTTATCGAATTGTCATCGTTTTGATAGCTCTTATTTCCTTGACAGTAATGGCGGCTGACGTCATAACAATACCATAACAGGCAAACTACGATATCGTTTTTACCGCCTAGAATACCGGCCCAGTAGTTAAACTAACTAATTGTTAAAATACAAAAATGGAAAATTTGACACATTTCCTTGAGATTTTAACCATTACTTAGGTATCCGATGAAACAACAGGCCATTAGTTTTATTTTAATTTACAGATTTAGTGAATAATCTTTTCACATAA
The DNA here is from genome assembly GCA_946894065.1 of Acleris literana. Classification (NCBI taxonomy): domain Eukaryota; kingdom Metazoa; phylum Arthropoda; class Insecta; order Lepidoptera; family Tortricidae; genus Acleris; species Acleris literana. Next base: position 10,084,209 of record OX335669.1, read on the forward strand.
TGAAAACTCGGAACTTACGTCTACTTCCGAATGATACCGAAGTGTCTATAAATTATTGAATTATTAAGTGGCATGTTTGTATTAAATAAATAGAGTACTTTAGTTATCAGTGGCAAATGTCAAACCACGAGTTTGAAGTATATCACACCGAGATTTTAAAACCACCACGATCAAATATATAGAAATTAGGTGTAGGTAAACAAGAAGAAATATAAATAAATGTTTAAAATAATTTCACAGGCTTGTCGATCTAAACGTTTCCCAGGTCTTAATGCTTTCGGCATGACTATTAAAAAGAACTGAAAACAAACTTAATCTTAATTAACAAAAAAAATACTATACTAAAAATAGTATTAACCACTCCATATCGATTATCACTTTCGCGATGCGACGTTCCCCCACGTTGTCTTGATGGGTACTGAGTCAGACTGAAGTAGCATGACAAATACGAACATTTCCGAGAAAATACGATGTGAAAGGATATTTCACTACATCTGTAAATATGTTTAGTTTTAATTTTGAATTGTATTATTGTTGAATTCTGTAAATAAATAAGTACCAAATAAGTTGTATCAACTGTTTTATTTGCGCAGTCGTGTAAAAACGGGGCCCTATTACTTACTAAGACTCCACTGTCCGTCCGTCTGTCACCAGGCTGAATCTCATGAACTGTGATAGCTAGTTGAAATTTTCACAGATGATGTATTTATTTATGTTGCCGCTATAACAACAAATACTAAAAACAGAATAAAATAAATATTTAAGGGGGGCCCATACAACACACGTGTTTTTTTTATAGATAATGGTACGGAACCCTTCGTGTTTTCATTTTTAAATCTGAATTATTGTCCCGCTGCTGAGCAAAGATAAAAGATAAAAAAAAGATAAAAGATGTTTATTCAGTAAGTAGGCCGCACGGGCACTTTTACACGTCAAAAACTACCAGCGCTTCGCAAAAGACCACTGCTGAGAAGAAACGCCGCAAGAAACTCAACAGTCAGTCGTTTTTTAAATATTACTTATCACTACATTATAAAACAAAGTCGCTTCCCGCTGTCTGTCTGTATTTATGTATGCTTAGATCTTTAAAAGTACGCAACGGATTTTGATGCGGGTTTTTTAAATAGATAGAGTGATTCAAGAGGAAGGTTTATATGTATAATTCATGCCATCAATTCTGACATCAAATGTTAGCCTGCTGAAAACGCGTCTAAAGCACCAAAATTAACGATTAAAAATGCGACGCCTTATGCTATCGGCGTAACAGTATTATGTACGGTCAAGGAAATGTATTCGCGTACCTTTTTCACTCTTGTCACAATGATAATAAGAGTCAAAAAGGTACACGAATACATTTCCTTGACTGTACGGTATAGCGCCGATGACCGCTGTCCGTGTCAACCAAGTTTGAGACCTATGCGTACGCATCCCGTATATTCATCATCATCATCAGCATCTAGTATATTATTGATAGTAATATTTTATTGGTTACTATAGTAACGTTTAAACAACAGTCGCTATGGTGATATTTATTTTAGATAAGAAGTTTCACTGTTTTGCCGTGATCGAACTTTTTAGTTCTGTGCGCGATTTCTGAATGAGGAAAAATAGCCGCCACTACTGGGCTTAATTCTTTCAACATAGACTGGTTGTGTGTAGTGGTTTCCGACAGCGAATACAGAATCAGAAACTGGGAATCACACGTATCTCCAGATATCGATATTTAAAGCAATAATGCGAAGTAAAGAAAACCACGGTAGGCTTAGGGTATGCAAAGCTCTTCATAGAAAGAGTTGACAGGAGCTGGACCAAAAAACTTTGGAGACTCAGCAGAAGCCGACTCCGATACATTATCGGAGTCGTTACTGGGCACTTTGGGGTAAAACATTTCCTAGCAAATATGCGCCTTTATGACAACACAGATTGTAGAATGTGCGGTAAAGAGGTGGAAACAATGAAACAAACTCTTATTGTGTGAATGTGATGCCCTCGCCGGAGTAAGAATGAAAATCCTCGGTTATGGCTACCCAGACCCAAACGATTTCAAGCCACTGCCATTGCGAGTACGCTCCCTCGCCTCTTTTGTATAATTTAGCATCGCGCCTGCGACTTTTCCACGCCTTGACGCGCCTTGCCTGACCGCGCGTACGCCGCGCCTACGCCGCGCCTGCACCGCGCCTGCACCACGCCGCTTCTGTGTATTTCACGCCTTAGGTACGTTTCATTAAGAGTTTTTAATGATTCTGGGTTAGTTACATAAGACTTATAACTAAGGATATCGGTCGTGATTATCTTTTTTTACATTCCGATCCAGATGTTTCACAATGCCAAAATATACCATGACTAGTGATGTGCCGTGGGAATATTCCCGGGAATGGGAATATTCCTTTATTCCCATGAATATTCCCAAAACAGGGGATTATTGCAATACAGATTGGGCAAATTATTTTTTTATTAAACTTAGTTAATAATGAAGTACTCAGCAGAATTAAATGATTTTTGCTAATTATATTTTTTTATTTACAAATTTTGTTATACCTACTAGATACACGTGATTCATGTTTTATATCATAAAATTTAAGCTTTTGTTTTGATCACAAAATCGTTTCTCTTTTTGCGATAGGTACCGTTTCTGAGTATTATGTTTCTGTCTCTTTCTTTCAATGGCTGTCTCCCTTCCTCTAAAAAGATAAAACTTGTTGCACTTGTTCAGTCTTCTAACGTATCTGGTGCTATCAACACGTGCGTAGATGTGCTTGAGTCATGAGACCGAGAAGTAAAGTGTTTGAACATTTCACTACTCATACAGTTAACAATAAAGTCACGTTTTGTTGCAAATACTGCAATACTGTGTATTTATTTCAAAATGCTACAAAATTCGTCTATCATTTAGGCAAACTTTTTTTAACGGTGCAGTACGAATGCATAAAAAATTGTTAGATTCGTCCTAGTATTTATATCGTAATAAGTACTGCACCGATACAAAAACCAAAGTACATGATTTACAGTGTTTTTTAATGAAACTGAGATGATTTGTGTAGTTATTGCTAATAAAAAAATACTTTTCAAAAAATGATTTATTCAACTTTCCTGGCAATTATGGGAATATTCCTGGGAACATTGGGAATATACCCTGGGAATATTGGGAATGTTCCCGGGAACATTGGGAATTTACTTTCGCAAGTGAGTTACACTATTTAAATTCTCGGTAAATAGTTCAATGAATAACGTTTTGATATAATCCTCAATCACACAATAAGTGAACCTATACACTTTCAAAATTCCCCAATGTTCCCTTTGTGTGGGAATATTCCTGGGAATATTCCCGGGAATTTTCCCACCTAATATCATCACAATAAGTATGTCCCATCCCTACAAACGAAGAAAAAAGAAATGAATCCCTTTGAGAAAACTCAAAATAAATTATGCCTCTAAGAAGTCTTTCTAATAATTATACAGTGGTGGACATATAATTTGAAACACTTGCGACGTATTTCACATTATACAAGGCACATTATTGCCGTAAAACTTTTGTTTTTGGAAATAAAACCACAAAATGCATAGAATACGTTCAACAACTTATAATTCATTAAAAAACAAATAAATATAGGTCGTCGAACTAGGCATAATAAGAGAAAAAATTTACGTCCTTATGATGAAATCGAAGAAGAAAGGGAAATCAGGCTGTGAAATAGAAGACAAAGTAATTCTTTGCGAAGAAATAGAGAATCATCTATTGAACTTGACGTTCGTCTTAGAGTTGATAGGGATAGACAGATCTCAGCGAGCCAGAGAATATTCTACTGAGCGTGACGTTCAGCTTATAGGCAACAGGGATAAACAGATCTCAGAGAGCCAGAGAATCTCCTAGGTACTGAACATTAAAGTAGGCCGAACGTAAGTCCACAAGAACTTCTAATTTGTGGCCAATTAAAGTGAATTCTGCATCCCTCTGAATACCTCTATGCAATGCACGTATCTAAAAATTCTTTCATCATTTGAAAGGTATATTATTCCAGATGAACTTGGGTTATTTTTACTTATATTAACCGAAGCGAAGCGAGGGCGGGTCGCTAGTACAGATCTAGTGAATAATCCTTTCACATCGTGAAAACTCGGAACTCACGTACTCGTACTCGGTACTTCCGAATGATGCCGACGTGTCCATGAATTATTGAATTATTAAGTGACATGTTTGAATTAAATAAATAGAGTACTTTAGTTATCAGTGTCAAATGTCAAACCACGAGTTTGAAGTATATAACACCGAGATGTTAAAACCACCACGATCAAATATATAGAAATTAGGTGTAGGTAAACAAGAAGAAATATAAATAAATGTTAAAAATAATTTCACAGTCTTGTCGATCTTAACGTTTCCCAGGTCTTAATGCTTTCGGCGTGACTATTAAAAAGAACAGAAAACAAACTTAATCTTAATTAACAAAAAAATACTCTGGTATTAACCACTCTATATCGATTATCACTCTCGCGATGCGACTTTCCCCCACGTTGTCTTGATGGTTACGTATCAGAACGCCTAAAATTAATTTGCCTAATTTCAAAATACCTAAGGTTGAAATACCTAATTTTTAAAACGCCTAACATCATTTCGCCTATATATTGAATGACCTAAGTTTACGAGTACAATGCCTAAATTTAAATCCCCTAATAGACTAAATACCTAATGGATGAAATACCTACATACATACATACATACATAATCTCACGCCTTCGTTCCCAGAGTGGGGTAGGCAGAGCTACAGAATTACAAACATGTCTAAAAACTTGTTGATAATTCTATAACCACAATTTGCACAATTAGGCTAAGATGTTTACCAGCGTATTAGTGACAGGTTGCAAGCCCATCGCCTAACAGTACTACAAGCCTTTATTCCCTTAGTCGTCTCTTACGACATCCACGGGAAGACATGGAGTGGCACTATTCTAACTCGGCAACCACACGAGTACCTAAATACCTAATAGATGAAATACCTAATGGATGAAATACCTAATGGAAGAAATACCTAATCGAAGAAATACCTAATGGATGAAATACCTTATGTATAAAATACCTAATGCATGAATAGATTCACGAGCGTTAAACCTCACCAAATAAATGGATCAGTTCCTAGAACATACAAATCAACTTGCTTAATTCGGTCACCCTCGCCTTTATAGGTTAGGTTAGGTTAGAGTTGCGTCAAGGCGCGAAGCGCCATAACTATGCGGAATAGGAGCTCCGCGCAGCAGAGCTCCGTCGACTTGTTCGTATACTTCTTTATTAAGCGACTACAAAAAAGGAGGAAATTAACGCAAAAAAATTATAAAATAGTAACTTAAAAAGAAGTGTACGAACAAGTCGACAGAGCTCCTATTCCGCGTAGTTATGGCGCTTCGCGCCTTGACGCAACTCTGACCTAACCTAACCTAAACTATCGGTTAGGTATTTCGTCCATTAGGTATTATACACATAGGCGAAATGACCGTTATGTATTTTAAAATTAGGTATTTCATCCTTAGGTAGGTCATTGGGGAAATCAATTTTAGGTAAATCATCCATTAGGTATTTCGTCCATTAGGTATTATTCACGTAGGCGATATGTTCGTTGGGCGTTTTAAAAATTAGGTATTTGGACCTTAGGTATTTTGAAATTAGGCAAATTAATTTTAGGCGTTCTGATACGTACCACGTAACCGTCTTGATGGGTACTGAGTCAGACTGAAGTAGCATGACAAATACGAACAATTCCTAGAAAATACGATGTGAAAGGATATTTCACTATACTCGAAAATCGAATTTAAGACCAAAAAAACTACGACAGATACGTCACTGTCATAAGTTTCAAAGTCACTTATGTCAGTGTCAATCGAACATTTCAGAGTTAGCCAACTTTTTTGCATTGATAATCAAATTGTTGTAAATATTCGTAGATAATTCTAACATTTTCAATATCAAAAGTTATATTTAACAATAGGGAATATGTATTCAAAGTTTTTTCTACCCGATATTCAAAATATTAAAATATCCCAAAACAAATATTTTCGCATATAGTGTGTTAAGTCATTAAATGGCGGGTGTGTGTGTTCAATGGCGATTTTTTTATCAGCTAAAACAAAATGACAAGCTAAATTCGGATGCCTTACACTTATGCTTGATTTAAACTTGACAGTTACCCAAGGACCCCATGGTGTCATGGCTGGTAAAATACCCGATGATTGTCATTATAAAGTGAGCTACACGCTTTTGGCCTGTTATTTTGTCGAATAGCTAAACGTATGTAATATTTAAATTGCATCTAACGTTGTTTACAACTATTGTTTACTTATCGTACCAAATGTTATTAATACCTGAAGTATTACAAGTGCAATAACAGTTTTGCTACCAAAAATCTTCTATGGTTAAATATTTAATAGGGCATCTTGTATTTGTGTAAGTAACTTGAATTAACTTGTTTATTTAAATCGAAGGTTTAAAACTACCTACAAATAAATATTCTTTTCATCACACTTGCTCGTAAATAGTGTCCTAATATGCTAGAAAAATCGACCATAAATCCAAAATAAAACCCGCGGGCTTTTTATTTACCATTACGCCCAATCGTGCTTAATAGCTTTTTTTTTAAATAAACCTATTACCTTTTCTTTTTTTTTAATACGTGGGCTCAAACTATCATAATACGTCAGGACCCCAATCTTGTGCCATTCGATATGAAGTTTCATTCGAGATGTAATGTCAGTTGCATACAATTTTCTAAAAATATCGCATATAAACTATTGATCTCGACTGTCACTAGAATCGGACTCCTGAACACGTTTGACATTATCTGTGGTAAGTCATAGACAATGATGTAGTCCGCCGCAGTATATAAAAAAGGTACTCTGTGGTCCGCCGCTAATTTATAAATACTGATTAGTGATTAAGTGATTATAAATTGTGTGATTCTAGAATAATAATTAAAAGGGTGTCTTTGTGCACATACCTATTAAAAAACATGTTATTAGAAGAAATGGATAATGCGACTCCGCCGGACATCGTCAACACGGCTAAAATTATTAGTGAGAATCGTAAGTGAGAAATATGATCTTTTGTCTGATTTTATTTCATTTCCTCGCAATTGTGATGAAAAACATTGTATGTTACACGGGTGATAAAGGAAATACAAAGCTCGAGTCATTAAAGCCCTCAGCCTTCGGCTCCGGGCTTCTAACAGACTCTAGTTTGTAATTCTGTCTTTACCAATGTACCTACTATAGTGCGGTCTTTTAAAAAGTGGAAATATACTAAGGCAATTTTTTTTTTTTTCAGTGGCAACCCACGTTGGTCTTTAATTACATTTTCGAGTTTAAATCTGTACAATTATAAAACTTAACCTAGCATTATATAAAATAATGAATTTAACATTAAAATATATATATCATGCGTAGTTGAGTAGGGAAATGTGTCAAAACTCAGTATGTTCAGATGAACTCATAAATATTAATAATAATTATAATTAAATATATGTAAGCTCCTCCTCATCTTTGGGTAAAGGGAGCGTCACGATGCGTAGGCGAGGATAGTCGGGCAAGGAGAACCAAAAGCCTTTTCTGCATGTTTCACAATGTGTCGTTTAATTATCAAAATACAATCAGTTAATAAGAAATCCGCCTGACGACGTTCCAGGGGCACAGGGTGCCAAGGTCAAGTCAGAACTATCACGCTCGTGGCGTACCATGTTTCACGACCCAGTTTTACCAGCGAAGTCTAGAACAAGAGTGTCAAACATGGCGACGCACGTCCGGGATCCTACTCCCAACACCACAGTAGTGCTAATGGATACTCCGTTCCTTTCACTCGCCCATCGTACTGAAGTCGAGGGAAAGTGACGGAGCAAGTTTAACGTTCGAACTATGAAAGTAGAGGCCCAGTGCCCAAGTTACGTCAGAGTGAGCAGGACCATAACTAAACAGTATGTCTACTCGCTCTCAAACCACACGCGCCGTCATATATATAATACATATACTTACCCATGACGGTGCAAAGCAACCACATAGTTTTTATACATTCTCCTACAGAAACCGTGTCCCCTAGACAATAATTATACCTACAATGTTTACACATTTTTCTGACTAAGCTATTACTAAGTTATTTCGGTGTTTAATTTATAGTATTATATAGTAATAGAGTGAGATCTCAGTCAACTGGAAGAGATCCCTTAAAGGGTTAAGTTCGCCTTAGTACAAACCTTGTGTGTTTCTGTCCATGTTTGTTATTTTCGCGTTCGTAATGTATTTAGATACATACGTAAATAGGTCGCGCGTGCCCACGTTCAAAGCGCGTCGCTCCTGAGCTCCTGACACGCTTTTGGTGTGCCGGAGCCTCGAATCAAGATTAGCCACGAGTTGTAAGAGAGATATTCACGAGTCAGAGTGCATCTTACTTCTTGTACTTATGCGCTTGAATAATGCTCAAATGCTCTCGCGCTTCCTCGCACAGCGGAACTTTTAACGAGTCTGGCAGGATGTTTGGCCCGTCAGATTTGTCTGGCTCTTTGGAAAATAGTTTAAAATATTATACTTAATAATATATATAATGAAATGAAAATGAAATGAAATGAAAAAGTTTATTCGCAAGAATACTTAAGTCTAGTTACAGGATGTCATTGTATAAAAAGTATCGTATTCTGCCGTGATTTAACGACATGTAAATATTAATAATTTAAATCATAATCTGTTTACCTGTCTTAACAAATAAGCATGCACTATCATTATGCTATTGCCTATTGGTGTAGTCTTTGACACTGTAAAAACATTGCTCAAGAAGCCATTTCGAAATTCCGCGTCTAAAACTCACACTCAGCAATAATTTCTAATCTCCTCAACGCATACACAAATCTATTAAGTCTAGAGCAAACATAATAAATGTGATCCTTCCAGTTCAAATGTTTGTCAATGTATAACCCTAAAAACTTGGTAGCTTCAACTTTCATGATGGGTAACATATTATAATTGATATTTAAATTGATTGGATTGCTATTATATGATTGAAATTGAATGTAATTAGTTTTTTCCATATGGTTGATTCCACAGGCGTTTCAACCGCCGTCAGTCCGCTGTCGTAAGTATTTAAGAAATAGGCGATAATATATTTAAAATTCGATCAATTGTGGCAAGAAGTACTATAACAGTAGGTATAGCTCTGTGTGAATGTTAGTTGCTTGGTGTAGCTCATTCTTTCAATATATATGACAGCGGACTGACGGCGAATCACCCATATTTATAATTAATTTATTGTTACATGTCCATTTATTAATGTCTTCCAAAGCCATATTAATATCTGATTCATATGTGTCACAATTGTTACATTTGACTAGCAGCGTCGTATCATCTGCAAACAATGTTGATTTATGCTGACTAGTCATAGGGAGGTCATTGATATAAATCAAAAATAGTAATGGATCCATGTTACTGCCCTGTGGGACACCAGAGCTGACCTCACGAAATTTCGAACGATATCTCTTTTTTACATCCGAGGGCCCTCTATTCAATTCGTTTTTAAACCAATCGCGTCACTGGTAGACCACGTGACTTTTCGTATCACGTCATCTCCCAGTGACGCGATTGGTTTAAAAACGAATCCAATCGAAATGTTAGTTAGCGTAGTGCATCTTTGCAGGGCCCTCCGTTTTCATAACACCAACTACCTTAACTATTTCAGTACACTGTTTTCTATTAGTCAAATAGCTTTTAATCCAGTTCAATGCCGTACCCCGGATAAAGTTCAGCCTTCCTAAAATGACGTAAGTTCCCCCATTTTTTTACGACTTTTAAAGTGTCTGTCAAAAGTTATGGCCCACAGGAAGTGTCTGGCAACTGTATACCTATGTTTGTTTATGACAAAATCATATACATATAACATATGTAAAAACCAGCCTTCCTAATTTGATATTAGGTTAGCATGATTTTTTTCCACCTTTGGTACCTGGTTACCTGCAAAACGGCCCCGCTTTCAGCTTAGCGAGTATCCATTCCTTTTTAAGTTTATGTTATACTACCGATCCGAAAAATTTCATCTTTCCTAAAATTACGTAAGTCTGGGGTGACTGGGATCTTGTACTATAAGCTTTCGACATCAACGACTTTTTCAAGTAATTTTTAAGTGCTGGAAATGATAACTTTAAAACTTCGTCGGGTAATTTATTATAGAAATGAATGCATTGACCAACAAATGATTTATATACCTTACGGACACGAAATTTTTTAACAGCAATTTTATTTTTATTTCTTGTATTCAAATTATGTATATCACAATTCTTAACAAAAGAGTCTTTATTTTTAAAGACATAAATAATATTCTCATAAATAAATTGTGACGCTACTGTCAAAATACTAATTTCTTTAAATAGTAATCTTAAGGAATCACGGAAGTTTGGGTTATATATAGAACGAATGGCTCATTTTTGTAACACGAATATAGTCTGTATGTCAGCAGCTTTTCCCCAAACAATACCGTACGACATAACACTATGAAAAAAACTATAATAAACTAAGCGAGCTGTCTCAACATTGGTAAATACTATTAGAATCATTATTTGAAAAGGATAACCCACAGAGATTACTCTCAACTTTATTTTTAAATAATTCTAAATGATTGCTAGTTATGGGTCTTATGTTATTGTCTGCGGTTCTTGATGAAAATCATTTAAATAAATTGAAATTGAAAATCATTTCAGAAGGCGGGTTTTTGTTTTTTTAAACATATATTTTATTTTATACTTTTTAGTGATCCTATTTATGCTGTTACCTAGCTCCACTTCTAAATATTAATGAGAAACTATAGAAAATTTCAAGCTCGCCGCAGACAACGCCGCGGGAATATCATAGTCATATTTAAACCTAAATGTGCTTCGTCATAGTCGCTCAACTACCTTAATCGAAATATCTTATCGCCACCCTTGAAATAGGTACCGTTAAGGAGTTCCGGTGGTCATCTGTGGTCTTCATCATCAGTCCCACTTCACCATATAGTACTTTTCAAAAGCAAATGCACGAGTTACAGTGAAAAATACCAAAATCGCGTGCCTATAATATTTGAGGAGTTCTCTTGATTTCTCCAAGATCCCATCATCAGATCCTGACGTGTTGACAATGGGACCAACTAGAAAGTATACCCATTCAAACAACGAAACAAATTTTCAAATCGGTCCAGTGGTCTTCGAGTAATCGGGGAACATACATAAAAAAAAAAACCCCGACGAATTGAGAACCTCCTCCATTTTTTGAAGTCGGTTAAAAAGAAGCATTTTGGCCACTATGATCGGAATTAAAGCAATTAAATATTTCCTTATCCAAACACTCGCAATTACAAAAAAATATTGTCTAAACAGGTAGCACTTGAAACTCCTATCCGTGTAGGTTCAAAGAACAAATTACCTAAAGTTAAAAGATTTAAATAAAGTTAAGATCTTAATAGTATTATTTGACGATTCCAGTAAATTAACATTAAAATCTCCACAGACAATAACATGCTTTTGGGTTTTACATGCTAATTTTAACACATTTTCCATACTGGATTCAAATGTGCTAAAATCAACCGACGGTGGTCGGGATCTCACTCGGATTTCCAAGCCTGTCTGTCCATAGCAATCTCTGACCGTCGCTTCGAAATGCACCTAATTAGTCCCGCCACTTTAGCTTGGGCGGTTGGCAGTGACCCTGCCAAGGGCGCGGCTAGGATTTTGATAAAGGGGGCAGGCGTAAACAAACCAAGAATATAGGGTCCCCCGACCTTGGGGCTTTAAATGCATTTATCGTTTCTACTCCTGAAACTGAACTTCTTTTGTTCTGTAAGTCGTTAAAAATATGTCCAACTTAAATTTTAATTTTTTCATACAAGTTAAATGTAATTTTCATTGTACGCGATCCAATTCTCCATTTTCCTTTAGCCCTCGTACAGTCAACAGCATAAATAAGTGATCATTTATGTACCTTGTCGCTTTCAATCGTTTCACAATTTTGTATGACATTTCAAACACGACGTTAAAGTGACAAGGTACATAAATGATCACTTATTTATGCTGTTGACTGTACCAAAGAAATGTCGCATCAGTACCATGAGATAGTGATTAATACGGCCATGATGTAATACACTGATTTTACAATTAGACTTTAACATCAATTAGTTATCTAAACTTAAGTTATTGTATAATGTTGCAGAACAAAAGTAGTTCAGTTTAACGAGTAGAATCGATCGTTCGGTTCGTTATTTAAAGCCCCAAGGTCGGAGGCACCCTGTATATCTAAGGTAGGTAAATGCTGCATGTGTGTAATATTACTTTACGGTTTGTGAGCATTCCTGCATCTTCTCGTGCCCGTACCTCGCTACGCCCTTGGACCCTGCCTGGGAATAAGGAAGCTAGCGGTCCCGGGTTTGGTTCCGGTGTGTGTGCAAATATTTGTGTGATGAGCACATTTATGAAGGTATGTATTTCTCTAAGTATAATAATGTTTATGGTTGTCTAGTACCCACGTACGTAGTAGTACAAGCCTAGAGCTTAGTTTGGGACTAGGTCAATTTGTGAGGTTGTAAAAAAAACCTAATCTATAAAGAAAAAAAAACATCATAAGCGTTTTTGTAGTTCATAATATTTATTTAGTTCTATTATTTTTGGATACACTATTTTTTTTATAAACTAATGCTAGTACCTTATACCATTGAATCATAATTCTGCGAAACATGATTCAACGACTAGCAAACAATAATGCCGGCTTGTCAGGAACAGGAAATTATTAAATAATCTGCTATTTTGTTTTATTTTTAAACCGCAAGAACGTGTTATCCTTACAAGTGTACACAATAAAAGTTCTTGGACAGTATATGAATACCTATACTTAACAATTTTACTTTTCCACTTAAGTTAATTTCAAAATACATAATAAAAATATGTTAGTTAACATATTTTTTCGGTCCAACCATTGTCTACGCACAATAATAATTGTCAATGACATGACATGCGTGGACTGTCAATCACTTCGCATTACGCATGCCTCATTAAATCTATATTTTCAAGGACTAAAGTACAGTTCTCGGCGGTATAAAATAGGTTTCTATCATTCTGAAGAGCAAAAAGGTTGATGTTCTTTCACCTTTAGTTGGGTAGATTCTTTCTTCCTATTAAATTTCTGTATCAAAGTATCACTATTACATAAGTCAAAAACCACACGCGGTTGTTCAAAAAGGAACTAATTACGTTTACGGGCGGTTTTCAAAAAAAGTGTACATAGTTAAGGGCAAAAATTAAGGGACCGTTAATTTTCGTCAGGTGAGTCACGAAAATTAACTATACCGTTATAAAACAAATGGTGGTATCTCAGGCAAAACTCCTGTAGCAAGTGCGACCATATTACAAACATTTTCTTAATAGCGATCGGCAATAATCGTTTTTCTATGACACACGAGTGACAAATACACTGTCAGTTGCGAGTGCAAGCGTGATAGCGATAGCCAGCCAAAAGCTATTAAGAAGCTGGGAATACTGTACTACCGGGTGAAGCTTGAATCTGCTTCGTTTATTGAATTTGAGATACCTCCAATTGGCCTCCTATGAGGGCAGTATATAAATGAATAATTAATTTTCGTGACTCACCTGTCTAAAATTAGAGTTTCTTAATTTTAGTCCTTAACTATGTACACTTTTTTTGATAACCGCCCTTACGTAAACAGTGGCGTTATTACGTGTATTTTATTCGATAGCGTACAATGTTACATTGAATACTTTTTTTTAATACAATGACAATGGTTAGATAGAAAACGTTCTTTAACACCAAACAACCGCAAGGTATTCAACTAAACGCCAAAACTAAAAACACAACATAACAAATTATAGCTAAAGCTCCATAACATACGTATTTAAAGGCCCATTTGCAATAGTTATTTTTGCATAAAAATAAAAAACAAATTATTTTCATTACTTTTGTCGAACATGAACATAGGTATCACTGAAAATAGGGCACATAGCGTGTATTCCATATGATTCGGTTTAACTGGCAGACTTGAAATAATTGTCAAATTATAAAAACAATTATAAATATTTCTCAATTAATTAATACTTACAAGATTTTAAATCGCAAAACGGAATCAAATCTAGCCTTTGTGCTTTACAATGAAAATACTTGAGTTTTAAAGGTGAAAATATGATCTGAAATCAATATCACTTAAGATTAATAAAATCCATCCCTATGGTCCCCTATGGTCAGACAAAGCCAATTTGACAAAATCGTAAGGAATGACATACACTTAGGTAGCATAGCTTTTAACATACAGGTAGGTGCAAAACTGTGTCAATATTAGCACCTTAGTAGAATGTGAATAAGTTGATAACAATTAAAGGTACCTATTTTTAATGTTTAATACAGACAAGTACTCCTTGAAATTTGCTACAAATCCGCCTACCAAATGATTTACCTGTCATTTACAGTTTTTAAGTAATTTTAACGTAGAAACTGATAAATTTAACTTGTTTTTATTTGTCTAATATTTTAATTGTTTTTATGGCAGCCCCAAATAAGGACCCTGATAAAATTAAAGAAATTTAGCCTATTTAAAATGAGTAGGGAATTATTGAAATCAGCAATATTTTTGGTGGTTATAGTTATTGGCGACATTAGTTCGGTGCACGGTTCACTTTTTAAACTTTTGTAGCGGATTAAAATTCTGCAATAACTAGAAAACTACGTCCCTGATTCAAGCAGTTGATACCTCATTTTAAAGAGGATGGAATTCCCAATTTTAAATAGTTTACTTATTTGGGGTTGCCATAGAGAAAATTAAAATACTAGTAAAAAAAATATTGAAATTTTACAGTTTTTGGTTCAAAATTACTAAACAACTATAAATTACCAGTAAGTCTTTTGTTCAGCAGTTTTGTAGCGAACTTCAAGGAGTACTATTCTCTGTTAAGCATTTGAAAATAGCTTTGATTGTCATCGATTTATTAACATTCTACTAAGGTGCTAATATTGACTCAGTTTTGCAACTAACTGAATTTTTGACATTAATAATTACACCAATTAAATTTTAATATTATTCAAGTTCCCAGCGTACAAGACCCATCATAATTACGGGCAAAAAAGGTTTCACCTGATTATAGTTCGTTCGCTCAAATAGTGTGCATTGCAACCCTTTGAAGTAGATGACACCTCTTTGTGCGCGGCGGTTTCTTTTGTACCAATTGTAGCGGCACATCCAAGCTATTTGAACAAACGAACTATAGGTATTTACGATTACTTTTTCTCTGCATAAAACTAAATAAATCTGTTATGCCTACTAACTTAAAGGCACACGTCGAAGCTTAAAAACTAAAGAGCGGACACAGACCTATTTTCAGAGACCGGATGTGTAATGAATAAGATTTTCTCCTGCAGTCCACATTAAATAAAGTTACAAGGACTCCTACTAAGGTCCAATTATAGACAAAATTTAAAAAAAACTACAAACGGGCCACAACAAAACACTAGCACCAGCAAAGTTCGATGGTTATGTGTCTTTACATAGTATAAAACAAAGTCGCTTCTCGCCGTCTGTCCCTCTGTATGTACCTACGCTTAGATCGTTCGCGGTTATCATCACTAAGTAGTGCTTCAAGAGGAAGGGTTTTATGTATAATAAAAAGGTCAAAATCTTTTTCGATGCACTGAAATTTTCCACTCTGTCACGATCGTATTTTTTTTCTTTAAGTAGTAATGTTTTTTTAATCTAAATAAATGTTTATTTTATTTGAATCAGCACAGTATTGTCAAACATCGTCAAACAAAATAAAATATTACTTCATACAAAAACAACCACTCTGTCACATTTCCCGGGGACAAATTTCAATGCATCGAAAAAGAATTTGACCCAAATTCTGGTTGTGGAGTGTTACAGAGACTCGCATAAACCGATACGTTGTTTTTTTTTTAGGTAATGTATTCATTTTTGTTCCGTGATAAGCAGGGATCGGAATAGGTAGTGCTTACGTATTAACCGAAACTTGATGCATCTTCATTCAATAATGTATTCCCATCTCACTCACATCTCGCTCACGCATGAATGAACATGCGTCAAGTTTAGGTTAATAAGCACTACCTATTCCGACTCCTGGTGATAAGTGATAAGATAAGTCTTATTTCGCACTGCTATATGCTAGATCAAAACAGTAGTTAACTCAAAATACAACTGTATTGTAAAATCAACTTTAATACAACTTCTATGAAATTGAAACAAAACTAACAAAGATTTTGAGTTGTTACTGTTTTGATCTAGCAGCAGTGCGATTTGTGTGCGAGGTATGTATAAAACAAATTACTAAAAATCATGGATGCATGATTTGAAGTTCTCTGTTCGGCCCATTAATATAATAAGACGTTCCATCCTTTTTCCTTGTTTTATTGCTGTAATTTACGCAGCTTTAACGGAACATTTAGTCATTAATTAATATTGAAAACTGCCACTATTTGTGGTCGGAACAGGACTAATCGCAAAACTAATTCAATGCCAGTTCGGCATGAGTTTTTTTCTCCCACATGCTCGGAAATGTTAAGCTCGCTGTTGCAAAATCAGCTCGCAAAGTTTCGAGTTCCAGGCCCAGACAAAATTTAAAAAAAACAAAGTTATTATTTACCAACGGCAGCGGCCGCGAAAATGTATAAAATTTCATTACGTACCTGGTGTTTTACTTTTTAAAACCATGTTTCGACTAGGATAACTATCTCCAAACAGCCAAACACTCGTGCAATCCAAATTCTTCCTTGCATATTAAAATTTTTAAATGTCATAGACTAAAAAGTTAAGCCATTTCAAACAGCGTTTAGAACGTATTTAAAAGTGTGTTTACTATTTACCATTTAGTTTGACTTTTTTTAATAGAAATAATACGTTCATAAACAAAATAAATTGCCGAAATAATATAAACGCGTTATAAATGTTATACATTAAACTTTATTTTAATCAAATTGAATTTATTAGGTATGTTTAAATTGATGATTGTGTTTTTATTTAATGCTTTATTTCAGTGTCATACGAAATCGTACGTTTTTGTTCTTTTTTTTTTTCAAGAAAATGTTGGGACTGTGTTTAATATTATTAAAAATTGTGTTAAATTTCCTCAAATTGTTGGAGAAAAGCACTATACAAGCCTCGACCGGGAAGGGCGGTTACTGGACTCGTATATAGCTGCGTTTCGGCCACGCTAACTTTACTCGTCCCGCAACAGCCTATTTCCCGGTCTGAGCAGTAATGTACTATTATCCTTCTGATTGTGTAATCATTACACTGTAATGTATAATGTTGAAAAATGAGAAAAATGTACCAGTGCTAGTGATTCATTAAATATCGACTAAGTTTATCGACAACTTTTTTCGTGACATATGGATCTTACATTTCTTGCGAAAGTAAGTCGTACCTTTATCTTCTATATCTGAATGATCAGCTTTCCATGAAGATAAACGATCTTTTTTCTTTCGAGGCATTTTTAAACGACTTAGAAAACAAAAAGGTTCTCAATTCGCCACAATGCTAAAGAATATTGTTGTACTGAATGAATTTGTTATTCAATGTAATTTCAATGGTTGTCAAAAGTGACTCGAGTCCAGAGTCAATTTCAGATACCGGTTGTTTATAGTTGCGATAAGTATAAATAAAAGAGGTTTGCACATAAGTAAAAGGTATTCAAACTTGGCAATTACTTATGATAATTATGATTAAAAATTGCTTTTTATCGATGTCGATAAACTTAGTCGACATTTAATGAATCACTAGCACTGATACATTTTTTCCCCCCTCAATCCGGTGTTTGGTTATTTGTAAGTTCTGTCAAACGTCGCCTAAAGCAAGAACGGAAGACCCGATATAGATTATTATATACCATTTTGAACGGCCTATTCCCAGTTGTCCACACCCTCGAAAATAGGTGTGGACGACTGGGATTTATTATTCCCAGTTGTCCACACTCTTTAATTTGACTCAACTGTGTTAGTTTTTATTACTGTACTTAAGTAGATATATTCGTATTTATATATTATACCCAGGTTCAGGAAAATACAAAGAGTCATTTAAGAGTACCTAACAAACGTTTACTTAAAATCTGGTATAGATTACAAAAAAATGATCTACAAATATGAAAATAATCACGAATACATGTTTTTTTGCTAATATTATCTTTAAAACTCAACAAATTAAAATATTGAAAATAATGTTTAAGTCGCATGTAAAAAAAAATACCACGAGTTTGAAGAACAAAGGAATAAAAACTAAACAGTTGAGTCGAATTAAAGAGTGTGGACAACTGGGAATAGGCCTTTTGAACCTTATTTATCAGCTAAAGAATTGAATAATAGCAATTTTGGACAACTAGTTCTTGATTGGTTGTCAATTTTGTCAAGTAATATTTGTAGGTAAGAGATGTAAGTACAAAGGTGATATATTATTGACCGGTACTGTACGGTCGGCCAAGAAAGTATTCTACCAGTTTTGAAAAGTTTCTGTGAGATCTAATTATCGCTAAGGTTGACACTTGTCACTGTCATAATATTATTACAAGGTTAAATTGAACTTGTTGTATCATGACGTGCAAATGAACTTCAACCGTAGGGTGGTAGACCACATTTTTGGCCAACTGTACCAATGTCATTTATTAAAATTAATGTTCTTTCTACAACGCTTTTGATATCCGTCCTCGGCAATACAATCGTGTTGAGAATACAACTTTAAGATGTCTAAGAACTTTGTGGTGCTATTGGTAGTTGTGTAGAAATAAATACAATTACAATTAAAAATATCTCGCGTAAAATAATGTAAACATCTGCACCTTAGAAGCTTACCACTGTATCTCCAAATGAAACAATCGCTACATAAACACATTTAACTTAACCCATACTATTTCAATAATCAAATTTATATTATTATTATTACATTCTCAGCGTCACACGTGTTTGTGTGTATGGGATAATCTTTTCAACGCTATATCAAAAATAAAGTTTACACTCACACGCTAATGACAGCTAAACACCAGAGCTAATGTCAACCTAAGCTCATAGACACTGGGGTCTATTTTGCGCTGTCAACAATGAGGGATATATCCCTCGTTGGCGTTGAACAAGTGGTGGTGCGGACATATCCGTCAATGGCGTGGAAAGGGCCCACCTTACAATTTGAACAATAGAATATCAACCTATTATGCATTGAAATAAATCCATTTTCTTAAAATAACACTTTATTCTCTTTGTAATGAATGAACTTTAATTCTAACGGCCATATTATGTATAGTACTCCCTGCTATTTAATAGTTTGGCTGGCATAATTCATACAAAAGCAAAGCCTGCCAATAACTATTAAGAAGGACTTGACAGAAGACGTGGAACTATTTAGTCCACTACAGATCTAGCGAATAATCCTTTCACATCGTGAAAACTCGGAACTCACGTCTACTTCCGAATGATGCCGGCGTGTCTATGAATTATTGTATTATTAAGTGACATGTTTGTATTAAATAAATATAGTACTTTAGTTATCAGTGTCAAATGTCAAACCACAAGTTTGAAGTATATCACACCGAGATGTTAAAACCACCACGATCAAATATATATAAATTAGGTGTAGGTAAACAAGAAGAAATATAAATATATGTTGTAAATAATTTCACAGGCTTATCGATCTAAACGTTTCCCAGGTCTTAATGCTTTCGGCATGACTATTAAAAAGAACTGAAAACAAACATAATCTTAATTAACAAAAAAATACTCTGGTATTAACCACTCTATACCGATTATCACTCTCGCGATGCGACGTTCCCCCACGTTGTTTTGATGGGTACTGAGTCAGACTGAAGTAGCATGACAAATACGAACATTTCCGAGAAAATACGATGTGAAAGGATATTTCAGTACATCTGTACAGTAAATACTCTTTAACCGAACAGTTGTCCTCGGGTGAGAAATCCATGGACTTATTTCTCCAATAATAATAAGTTCATGGCGATTGTCTAAAACTCGACATTGGCGGAATACACCTTGTTACCCCGAAGTAAAAGCCATTAAATTAAGGGAAAAAGAAAGAAATTGGTAGTACTGTACAATTTTGTAGAAGGAGGTAAGCGATCTTGCTACAGAAAACTTATCTCCATTTGACAGTTTAACATAACTTTTTTTTCTTTGACGTGACACGCACTATACAGAAGTTTAATGATTGTCTAAATTTTTTTAGTAACACGCTAAGGCCGTCTTGATTCATCAGTCAGCAACAATAACGAACGAGGTGCTCACAAGTATCTAAACGAAGCATAAGACCGAATGTAGTTATTTCATCACCTGGGTCGTTGACTGCATTTTGATACTCTGAGGTACAGATATTTAGATGTCAAGTCAGACGGAAAAAATATTTATCCATAAATTATAGACAGGACATAGCGTTGAAGAACCCCTAGATAAAACCTGTTCCTGGCTACAATTTGTACGTCAACTTTTTATTATACAATAAAAAAAAAACAAAGTAAAGGCGACGAGGTACTCTTCTACACCTCTTCAAACTAACCTTTGGGTTAAAAATGAAAAAAGTACCTTAGTAATAGACTACCTGCTGGTACATACAATATAATACAATTCCAATACTCTTTATTGAACACCACATACAATTACAGCACGGAAAGTAAATAATAAAGAAATGTCACAAAGTAAGTCAACAGGCAGTCTTATCGGCCTTATCGCAACCACAACATAATACGGGAGCGCCAAAGTTCAACTAAAATTGCAACTCCTATTATCGGAACTCCGAAAATGAAATTTTTATACCGCTGAAACCGTAAACTTTTCAGAAGTTCTGAAATATTCAATGTGTAGATAAGACTAGGTTAGGTTAGGTTTGATTTATAAAAATCCTGAAAATGTAACAGTTGCTGAAATAAATACGTTAGGAGTTGCGATAATTAGGACTTATGAGTCGTTATGAGTAAAAATAATTAGGTGAGCCAATATGGACCCACATAATACACACAAATCATATATACGTAATTAAACCGCTTTACCCTACCGTCGTACATTATCCTGTTTCACGGTCATGTTTAACCAAAATAATTACTTGATAAGTTGGCATTTGTACATTATAATAATTTACTTTTCCTGAACATATTCATTATCTGCAGTAAAGGGTTCACATACTTACACAAGAAGTTTTTCCGCCTTACTTGGTAATTCCACACGAAAGTTAAAATATATCCCTGGGTAGTTTATCGTTCGGAGGAGCGCCGATGGCGGGGGCTGCGAGTGCGCCGGCGCGGAGACTTGTCGCGACCGCGTCTGAGCAATGGGAGTTAGAGGTTAACATGGATGTTGAAAAACCTAATTATCATAGTAGACTTGTTGGAAATTGGGCCCAGTACCCAATCGTCCGGCTCCGATTTGGTTTATTTTGATATTCATTGTCATTTTCTCCCAACAGGTTGAGTTTGGGCCGCTAAAAAAAAATACGTGTCTGTTATTTTAGACTACTCTTTAACATATATCAAAATAAACCAAATCGGAGCCGGACAGTTGGGTACCTTTCCTTGTAAGTAGCAAAATGCCCAGTGACGCAAATTGACCAAGAAGCGAAATGTCCATTATATAAATTTCACCATTTTGTGAAGATAAATCGTAAAATACACCATTAGCATTATACACGCGAGATAGCAACAAGTCTTAAGTATGTAAATATACAGACGTATTGCTATTTTGATGTTCTGCGTTATGGACTTTATGTTAATTGGGCAAAATGCTAATGCCTGACACATTTCGCTTTTTGGTCAATTTGCGTTACTGGACATTTTGCTACATAGACGATTCGGTACTGACCCGGGAATTGTACTGCGTAGACTAATATTGTTTATTAGTTCGGTAAGTTTCCAGAAACGAGACCCAGCAATGCTGTAGCGGCAGGTACCTTCTGCGTAAGCTCGCTCCATCATCGACCTTGCCCTGATCCCTCTGTCGCGATTATAGTCAACAGCGATTCCATTAGATGTATAAAAAAAATGCTGGCATATTATTATTACCGTATAAGACAGTTATTATTATTGTTATATTATTTAGAGCCGTAATAATTAATTAATCTTGACAAAGATGCCGATCTCAAGATTCGTCAAAGTAAAAGGCATGTCATATTATAACAGTGCCATTTCTGACGCATTTTGAGACACCACTCAAGATCAGCTTAATCGGTACTTAGAAACAAAATCATTGCACCCGTCACAATGCTAGTGTGAGAATGTTCATTCTAACAGTTCTTTGCTATTGTTATGTATTAGTCCTTTAGCACACATATGGAGATTTGGTAAGAGTAACGGTCGTCAATGTAATTAGAGATGCCAAGTCATTTGTAACTTATCGGAAACTCAACATTAGTGATGTTACTCCCTAAGGTTTGGACCCTTTGGATCTTAATGGGTTAGAAATTTAAGTATTTAACTTTTTCGATTCGACTTGCAAAACGGAAAAGACGGGCGACAACGACCAATCAGATTTTATATCACAAACACAGCGTCACATATGCAGTGTTTAATCAAACCGGTTTTTTCGCTCCTCTGCGCTTCGCGTCTATGGAAACACACTCTAACACTTGTGGGGTTTACCTGGGACTGGCGCTGCGTTCGCGGCTGCGCCGGCGTCGATCGAGGCGCCGCTCTTCCTCGGAGCTCTCTGAAGAGTGACGCTTCTTCTTCGGTTCTGCACAGAAACCAATTTCACTTAAATAAAATCTTACCGATATGTATAGAGAGCAAGTCAAAAAATCATTTTTGAGAAATTGTTATGTTGTAGACTGTACATACAACACACGGTACGGTACGGTAGTATTACATAAAGTTTGACCTAAAATAAATATCAGAATAACGATCAAAGGCTAATATCACACTAACATGCCTAAATTACGCAGCAGGGGTTCGGCGTAATTAGTAATTACATAATTACGGCGAACTCGCCGAACGTCGCAGTGTTATATGTATTCGCGGTTCGAACGATCCGCGGCCTTAAAAAATATGTACCACGTAGAAGGTTATGCTGTTGAGTATCTCCCGGTACCCAGGCACGGAGCAAGTCACGTCCTCTTAGAGTTCCTGAAGTCTTTGGAGCTATCAGGTGTTGTGAAAACTAATCCGATGACAGATTAAGGAAAAGTAGCCGCCATCTTTAACTTTTTAGTTATTTGACTGATTGCTTCCAAAATTGATATCTGGAGATCTGAGTGGTCTCCGACAACAAATCCGTGGACAGAGTGAGAAAAAGGAGCCGCCATCTTGAACTTTTTAATTATTCGACTGATTGTTTCCAAAATCGATATCTAGGGTTCTGTGTGGTCTCCGACAGCTAATCCGTTGACAGATTGAGAAAAAGTAGCCGTCATCTTGAACTTTTTTGTTATTCGACCGATTGCTTCGAAAATCGATATCTGGGGATCTGTGTGGTCTCCGACGACGAATCCGCGGACAGAGTGAGGAAAAGTAGCCGCAATCTTGAACTTTTTAGTTATTCGACTGATTGTTTCGAAAATCGATATCTGGGGATTTGCGTGGTCTCCGACAATGAATCTGTTGATAGACTGAGAAAAAGTAGCCGCCATCTTAAACTTTTTAGTTATTCGACTGATTGTTTCCAAAACCGATATCTGGGTATCTGTGTGGTCTCCGACATTTAATCCGTTGACAGATTGGGAAAAAGTAGCAGCCATCTTGAATTTTTTAGTTATTCGTCTGATCGCTTTCAAAATCGATATCTCGACAGGTGAGTTCGATGAAAGAGTTCTGGAAGTTTGTTTACTTTCGCCTGATAAAACTGTTATATTTTCTGGTCTGTGTACACATTTCATTTAACGTCGCAGCTTCGGTTGTCGTTTGTATATCTTTTTGAAGTGATAACGTCTTATAAATCGATGAACGTCGGCTGCACGCACGAAACGTCACGTTCCGCCTCATTCTAACGTTCCGCTTGAGCCCGGCTGCACGCATGAAAAAGCGTGAGTCACACATTGTTACGTTCCGCCTGAAATTAACTAATGAGGTGATAATGCCTTTCAATAAAAGTAAAATTCTGCGTAATGATCTATACCTACATATAATAAAGTTGTAGAAGGGAATAAATCTGTATATTCGAGATACTTACCCAAAAATACTACAGGGACCCTCCGAATGTGTAGCAGAACACATTTCTACAATTTTTAGAGTTGGTTTCTTTTTTTCAGTTTAATTTTATTTCTCCTCGCATCAATTGAAAACCACTGAACCAATGTTAACGCGGTTTTCACTAAAACGTTTCAATAAACGGTGACCAAGTTTATATATTAACTCCCACTCACTGGGCACTCTCACTCTTGAATGACATCATTTTTGACTCGCCTAGCCAATTTATTAATAAGGTCATATTGTTTTTTAATAATAATAGCTTCCTAGATGATTTAATATAATGTATAATATTAAGAATTTTAGTATTAATTAGATATTTTATATATTACCATGCGAGCGTCTTGGCTCCTATGCTGTGAGCTTGTGTATGAAATTGACATGACAAATAAATAAATAAATAAATAAATATAATAAAAAATAAGATATGACAATTAAAAGGGGAAAAGAGGGGTCAAAGTTAGTATGGAAAAAAGTTACCGGATTCAGTTGGTTACTTGAAACTTTGTATAATTACTCTCGTAACAAATTAAACTATACCAATTTCAGGATTTCCCGATTAAAGTTAAAACAACTAAGAAATTATCAAATTAGGCCAATTACATGTATTTCTTTAAAACCCTATTCGAGGGCCGTCGATCACTTTACGTGATTACAAATATCAAAATTTTATTCTTCGTTTATTAAATATAAACTATATTCAAGGATTTTTAAAAATTCAATGTTCAAAATGTTATAAATAGACAAAATAAAATATTCCAATACATTGTTGTAACAGATAAGACGCCATGACACGCCATGATGACGTGCATCAAAGAACAAGGACAACCATAATATCCCTCTCATAACTGGAGATATCAAGACAAAAAGCACGCGATCATAGATTAGCGTTATAGATAACGTTGCGATTGAAACTAACATTGTCACGTTGATGCTTGGAAACATTGTTTTAATGCATAGTATATCGAGACATAAAGTTCGAATTCATACATATTTAAACAATATTTGGACAACCAAAATCCTATTGACGTGATAACGTCTTATGAATCGATGAACGCCGGCTGCACGCACGAAAAAGCATGGTGAAAAAGCGTCACGTTCCGCCTCATTGTCACGTTCCGCCTAAGCCGAACGTTATTACGTAAAATTATCGTCCGTAAACCGACTTTACAGACAACCGATGTTTTTTATACCTAGGGCCTGTGTTATAAAGCTACAAATTACAATTTACAGGTTACATTACAAGTTTCCATTTGACACAACCTCGGCCAATTACGACCAGCGATTTGAGCAGTGTTGCCGGTTTAGACCTTTAAAATTGTAACTTGCAGCTTTATAAAACGTGCTCCTGGTAGATGGAGAGATGGTAATGAACTTGTTTTAAGTTTTTAGCGATGCGTTCCCTGTAAAATATCCATAGCGTCAAAATGTTTTTCACAAGCGTAGCCATTTGGAAGGTCTAAAAATCTAACAATATATTTATATATTGTCATTTTAATAAGAGCAGGTATAATAAAAAAGTGTCAATTTCGAGAGTCATAGGAGACCACACTGATCCCAAAATATCAATTTTGGAAATAATCAGTCGAATAACTAAAAAGTTCAAGATGACGGCTAATTTTTTTCAATCTGTCAACGGATTCGTTGTCGGTGACCACACAGATCCCCAAACATCGATTTTGGAAGCAATCAGTCGAATAAATAAAAAGTTCAAGATAGCGGCTACTTTTTCCCAATCTGTCAACGGATTAGCTGTCGGAGACCACACAGAACCCCAGATATCGATTTTGGAAACAATCAGTCGAATAACTAAAAAGTTAAAGATGGCGGCTACTTTTTCCCAATCTGTCAACGGAGTAGTTGTCGGAGACCACACAGATACCCAGATTTCGGTTTTGGAAACAATCAGTCGAATAACTAAAAAGTTCAAGATGGCGGCTACTTTTTCCCAATCTGTCAACGGATTAGTTGTCGGAGACCACACAGATCCCCATATATCGATTTTGGAAGCAATCAGTCGAATAAATAAAAAGTTCAAGATGGCGGCTACTTTTTGCCAATCTGTCAACGGATTCGTTGTCGGGTGAATATTCGGGCGTTTCAACCGTCGTCACATATATTTGTGTATATATATATATATACACTAATACATACACATCGGTCATCACCACAACCACAACCACCACCTTTGGTATGTACACCCTAACCACCCTAATTTGTCAACGTAACTCGAAACTTAGTCTTACAACAGAAACTTATTTTTATTCCTAATATCAATCGACAGAAAACTCGATCGGGAATAAATTGTGGTAAATAAAACCGACTACGGAACCGACCGACTAAGTAAACCAAAAAAAATATTATAAAAAACAAAAAACTGCCTTCAAAATCGCAAAAAATAATTTCTTTTAAACGGCGACTCACAAAAAAATAACCAAATGCCGACTTCAGTTGGACTGACCTATAGGTACCTACCATTTTAAAAGAAGTTATTTTTTTGACGGTTTTGACGGTGGTTTTTTGTTTTTTAAAACATTTATTTTATTTTACACTTTTTAGTGATCATAATAAGCTGTTATGTAGTCCCACTACTTAGTTGATATGAAACTTCAAGGCATTTCAAGTTCACCGCAAGTAACACCGCGGGAAAGTCATAGTCATATATAAACAATAAAATTTTCTACGTTATAGTAGCTCAACTATCTTAATCGAGATATCTTATATCGCCACCCTTGAAATAGGTAACGTTGAGGAGTTCCGTTGGCCATCTGTGGTCTTCATCATCAGTTCCATTTCACCAAATGATACTTTCTGAATGCAATTGCTGGATTTGTTACTAAAAATACTGAAATTGCTATATATATGCCTATAATAATTGAGGAGTTCCCTTAATACCTCATGGATCCCCTCATCAGATTACTATTTGGTGACAATGGGACCACCTCGGAAGTATACACTATCAAACAAAAAAAGAATTTTTGAAATCGGACCATAACTGACGGAGAAATCAAATCACATCAGTCAAACTGAGAACCTCCTTTTTTAAGTCTGTTAAAATACTAAAGTAACTAAGTGTAACAAATACTTTTCTGAAAACCGCATCAAAATCAGTTCAGCCAAACGCGAGGTAATAGCGAACAAACATACATGCATACATACATACATAGGTACATACATACATGTCAAACTGAAAACCTCCTTTTTTGAAGTCGGTTAACAAACACTTCACACACACTTCACGCCAAAACAAATCCGACTCAAGGACAACCGACCACAATGATGAAGATCGCCGAACCTAACTGTCCAATCAAGTACTACAGAAATCAGGCGATGCAAAATCGAAGTGATCGTTAACAAACAAAACCCTAGTGTGCCCTAGTTATGTGCAAATGCTAGAAGGTATTATTTCACCCAGCGAAATAGTGCTTCAAGGACAACATTTCATTCCCCCTACCTCGCCGCGTGCGCCTGTTGTGTGGATTGCTAAGTAGTACAAAAATATGTTGTATGAATTTCGCGTAGGGATTGAAATAGCTTGAAGCCATGATAAGCTGATAACACTTGATAGGGAAAGTCTAACGTGGGTTTTAAGGATTCGGTAAGTGCTTAGTCGAATTAATTGTATCGTGTTGGAAAGCTTTTCATTGGGGTAACTCGATGATACGAGGGCTGCTACTTATGTAACTGGAATAGAAAAAAATAACAAACGTATATGGCTAAATATGGTTTTATTGTTTTTCAAAATATTCTCCCTTATGATCGATGCACTTTTGCATACGTTGAAACCAATTTTTAAAACATTTTTTCCACTCTGACTGAGGTATCTCCAAAACGTGCTGTTTGAACGCGTCGACTGCATCTTCACGGGTCGAAAATCGTTGACCACGTAATTTATTCTTTACATTTGGGAATAAATAGAAATCATTGGGTGCCAAATCAGGGCTGTACGGCGGATGACCCGTTAATTCTATATTTTGACCTTCCAAAAACCGAGTCGTTTCGCGTGATGTATGACAGCTGGCATTGTCATGGTGAAGAACGATTCTGCGTCGCTGGTTGTTTTTACGTATTTCTTCAAATACCTCCGGTAAACAAATGGTCGTGTACCATTCCGATTTAACCGTTTTACGATTCTCTAGTGGCACTGTAGCCACATGGCCATTAATACCGAAAAAGCAGGCGACCATTTGCTTCAAGGTGCTTTTTGCACGAATTACTTTCGTAGGGTTCGGCTCATTTTGAATACACCCACACTGTTGATTGTTGTTTAGTTTCCGGATCATACGCATAGATCCAGGATTCGTCACCTGTGTAGATATTATAAACAGCTTTTGAGTCACCACGGATATTTTTTTTTAACATTTTCTTGCACCATTCGACGCGAGCCTCTTTTTGATCCTTAGTTAAATTGTGAGGGATCCAACGGGAACAAAAATTTTTTACAGCTAAATGATCATGTAATATCTTATTAATGCTCGTCATACATATGCCCAGCGTCGCCTCTATCTCGCGATATGTAACATGACGGTCATGCATTATAAGTTTTCGCACAGCTTCAATATTTTGTGGTACAACGACCGATTTCGGGCGACCTTCCTTAACTTCGTCCGTGAGCATACTACTAGTATGGTCGAATTAGCAGAAAGTATGGAATTAAGTCGTGTAGTCGTGCATTTTTGGCAATCGTTAGAGGGCTTAACTAGATAGTTTTCCCCGGTTTGCACCGTTTCTATTATGTACGGAAAGCCTTTAAATGTTAGGTATAAACTTTAAAGTGCCGTAATTTTGGAGTATGTTAAAAACTATTTGCTGCAAGTTTAGCCACGTGTAAAGACCCCTTTAATACTTAACGTATCTTAATTAAAAAGGTGTGCGATGTATCAAAATTAAGTTATTTGTTTTTCTTAGATTGCGGCTCGAGGATAATTCAGTCGGTTGGTGCAAACTTACATTAAGCTATTTTGCACCCCTTTGCGAATTATGGAACATGAATTTTTCATTATTTTATAGATTGTACTTCGGGGCAAATTAAGGTAGTCGTGAAAATTTATTCATGGCACTTGTTCTAAAGATACTACATTCGCACCTTATAAAAAAAAGGAAAAAATAACGGGAAGTTTATCAAATGTAATCGCAGCGAACGCCAGGCGACCGCGGGCATACCTATTTAATCTTTGCCGCGGGTAGTGGGAGTGCGGGGCGCGGGGCGGGGAAGAGCGCAACGCATGGCACCGCTCAGTCAGTTACTTTGTGAAAATTGTTGTGTGATCTGATGATCTCTGTGTACCCCATACAGGGTGGAAAAAACGCATATGAACGGCAACCTCCTTTATATTCAAAAAAGAAAATTCTACACGAAGAAGACTTACTTTTATTTTTTTAAACATTATTACTGTATTTTTGGAATTTGGTCTGCCTTAACCGGGAATCGAACTGGTCGAATATATGACAAAACAATAAAACCATGTATTTTTTACGGTTTTTAATTAATTTGAAGGCGTATGTGTTGTAAGTTTAAAATGATCACTATCACGACCCTTTCGATCTGTATCATAAAACAAGACTTTATTGTTGTTTTGTCATATTAGACCAGTAGTCCAGTAACCATGTCGCCTGAAAGTACGGGGTACTTTGCGTCAAATTCGGTAGTTCTGATTCTTTGCAGACTGGTTTATGATGTTGGCCAAATTAATAATCCAAGTTTGTGACTTCAAGCGCCGAACGCAACTTTGTCAAAAATAAAAAAAACCGTTAAAATTTCGGACTTTTCTCAGACTGGCGATTATAACCCTAAAGGACTAGTTTTTGATAGTAGCTTCTTCGGACGTTTTAAATAAGACTAAATTTGCTACAACATGAGACTAGAATTGTCTCTGTGATAGTTTTCGAGAGTCTCGTGTAGGCGGTAACCTGGGCAGATTGAAGCTGGTTTTCGTCGCAGCCCTGGCAAATAGTAAGTTGGTATCGCAGTTCGTCGAGGTTGTTCAAAAAAATTGCGAAGTTCAACAAAAGTTGAATTTTGAAAAGCTTAATCTCGGAAACTATTGGGTCTACAGAGACAACTCTAGTCTCATATTGTAGCAAATTTAGTCTACTTTAAAAACATTCTAGAAAAGTACTATCAAAAACTAGTCCTTTAGAGTTACAATCACCATTATCTGAAAAAAAAACCGAAATGTTCACGGTTTTTTTTATTTTTGACTAAGCTGCGATCTTCTCGGGGTCACAAACTTGAATTATTAATTGGGCCAACATCATAAACAAGTCTGCAAAAATTCAAAACTACCGGATTTGACGCAAGCCCTCATGTATAAAGTTACTGGAGTACAGTACAGTTCGATTCCCGGTTAAGGCAGAGGAATTTCCAAAAATCCATAAATGCAGTATTAATTGTTTTCAAAAATAAAAGTAAGACTTCTTTGTGTAGAATTGGATATTTTCAAAATTTAAGGTAGTCGCCGTCTATGTGGCGTCTATTTTTTCTCTTAATTCCGCATGATGAAAACCTCATATAAAAACGGACAAAGTTAAACTGAGTAAATATACCGATCTTACTTTCGAGGTTCCACCACCATGTGGAATGATCACTCTATAGTTATTTTCCAAATAGTTTTATAGCTAACGGCATCCTCGAACTACACCTTCAAAGGCCTTGCTAGGCTGCTTGATCAGAGCTAGATTCAGAAGACAGTGAATATACTTCAGAATGCACAAATAATGATGACATTATTATTGTTTACATTGTCCGCTCCAATATATTTGCTGGTGACTATACCGTTTTGATATTAGACACTTACTTTGATTATTTACGATCAGAACTGAAAATTGAATTTTTTCTTGATTATTGCATTCCTTAAACCAACTTTATTTTTCATTAAAACTTGTATTACAAGTTAAAAAATTCCAGTTTCCCACTTAATATCCAATTAATATTATAAATGCGAAAGTTTGTGTATTATTTTGTTACTCCCTCACGCTGCAACGGCTGGATGGATTAGGATGAAATTTGAAATGGAGATAGCTTAATAAAAGTTCCAAAGGAAATAATAATAACCGATATCTACAGAAGCTATAAAACATAAATAAATTAATAAGTACAGTCTCGGAAAGGGAATGTCAAAGCATACTTTATCTAAAATAGGTTTATTGTGCAATTATGAATAAGAGAGTTCAAGAATATTTATTTAATTAAAAAAGAAAATATAACCGACTACTACGCTACTTTTGCCCATGCCTCAAGAACCGTGCATCATCGGTCCGTTTACGCGTGCGTGCGCTTCTGTGGCTTTATTGCTCTATGGTAATAAGTAATTTACAAACATACAGAAAACTGCATGATCCCGATAAGAATGCCAATTTTTTATGGGGTGCGAATTTAAAATAAATCAAATGAATACGATTGTGACGATTTTCAATTGTTTCAAAATTTCCCCCGAAGTACGAAGACCGTTAAACGTAGATAACTACTTTCCCGGGGGTTGCACCCCGGTGCAAATTAGATATTGTATTTAGATATTTTTTCTAATCATATCCTCAATTTGCACCGCGTTCTATATTTTCCCCCGAGCCACGATGGCCGAAAGTAAGTTTTTACTTATATATATTTTTATTTATATGTTCCGTAGGTTGAATTAAATGAAATAATACGTGCAAATGTAGATTGAGATGGATTAAAACGTATGCCAAATTGCACCGAGTACACCTTTTTTCCCTCGTTAGTTATAACCTTTGCAAGGTTTTCAACCAATTGCACCCCTTTCCGGGGGGGCGAATTTATTAAGGGATGCATTAAGCTCGATTTCTAACCCGTACAAAGCAATCAGAAATGTTTTTATCAATTCTTAGAATTATTTCCAGACTTTAGTGAAATTTCATCTAATTTGCCCGTACTATACGTCCACGATTGAACTCACTAAACCAGTGGTACACAGTGCTTTTCGATGGAGCTTCACCACCAAAAGTCGAAGTTAGTTGATCTATGCACTGTTGTTGCGTTAAACCACGCCGAAAATCATAATAAATCATAGCACGAATATTTTCACGAGTGAGTTCCATTCTTGCAGCGAGATGACATTTTGATCCCGCCAAAAACAAAAGACTAGCGTACATAAGAAAAAAAATGATAGCGGCCAGTATTAAAAAAAAGTTCAAATTTTACCATGGAGGTCAGATATAACGTTTATAAATGTTGGAATCCCAGATTCCGGATACATATGTAAGTAGCAGCCCTCGTATGCTTACCGCATCGTTAGGGTGTGTAAAAACCAGTCAATCAAATACCCTATCCAAAACTCTTTAAAGGGTAAGCGGGTGAATAATCAACAGTATGAAAAAAGGTTTCCGCGTCATGTATGTTTATGTAAAGATAAAGAAGGAGAACACAAAGGTCCCGTTTTATTGTTTTTTGTTTACGTCTTGAAAACGATGCGTGATAGGAAATGGTGTTGTATGGCATTATTAAAGCTGATAAAATTCTCTACAACTTTGAATCTATACATTTTTCACCTATTTTCAATCGTTGTCTAGATATGAGCTCCAAAAAGTTGTCGATTTTGAAATGTATTTTTGACCTCACCTATTTTTTCTTACATTTAGCCCACCCACTAATTTTTGAAATTTGTCATGAGGGCGCTCTTTTTTACTTACGAATATTGCATTTTTTTTTTAATAAAGCAAAGCGAAAAATATAAAAAAATGTGCAACAAATCTATATATTTCCTTTTTTTCTTTTGAGTTAGTTTAGTACACAGGAGAATATATGATCTTTTTTATTTCTTTATGCTACAATAATGTGCTACAATTATTTTCAATTTATAATATTATTAGTACCTATTACGGTGTTTCATACTTAAAAATGTTGGTATTATATTTCGATCTCTGTTCAGAATCGTTTAAAAATAATTAATTTTAAACCAACAATTCTAATTTTATATAATTTATTAAATCTCTTATTCTATATTTATAATTTTAATACAAATCAAATCTTTATCAATTTAATAACTAATTCAATATGTATAATCTCATTTTTTACTCACGTAAAAAGGATTGTGTTTAATTTTATTCATAGCAACATTTTGCAACGGACAAAAAGTGAGCTTTAAAAATTGTTCCGTTATTCCTCTACCACTTCTCTTTTTGTCTCAACGACTGTAACCGATTCTTTCAATATTTTTAACGCCAAATTATACCAGCTAAAACTACAGTCCACTTTTATTCAAGACCACTATATATCCTGAAGAGCTTTGCAAGTTAGGGATTTTTACATGGTCCTATACGAACCTCCGATTTGGAAGAAAGAAGATTGAAGAGGTCGGAAAAGGTCGAGCTACTCCTACGGACTCCCTACAGTGAGCCGTAATCCAGATTTGCGTCTTCGGGCACATCCAGCTACGTGCAAGTTGCAAGCTGACACTCATCGCATCACATCCCAGCAGTCAGGATTATTCAGCGACGGGTGAACAAGGCCAGCACACACGGAGCGTTCCTTTTCAATAGGAAACAAGTGCCGCGACCAGGAGGCAGTCGCGTCACCCCATATCGTAGCAATCACATACAAGGAGTCAGCAAGTCATACGAGAAACGGGATAAAGAGATCATACAAAGTTGAGCCATTCAAGCAATTGCGCAGATAAAGAAACTGTTATTTGGGGACACAGGACATAAAACCGTGAGACCGTTCCTTTATTTCCTTATAATCATTCACTTCACTCTTGTCTTAGTCGCTTTGCATTCCATCCATTTCCCTCAACTTACATTCATTATTTAGGCATTATATGACAGCCTAAAGGTCATTCCATTGGTTCACTAGTTCACTAGTTGCTTGTTTTCATTGCACTCATCTATCAGTAGTTAGATATCAATCGTATTACTTTCATATTATAGTTTGTAATTAGCATAACCTCACTAATTACTTGTTCAAATTCATACATTAAAACGTTACTAATTCATGTCGATTGAAATCAATTCATACCACCACTTATTTAAATCAATCACTTGTAACTCATTTGTGTTCACAATCACCATTTCAGCGCAAAAATAGTTATTTTATAATATTTATAACAAGGTGTAATCTTTCTCGCAGGTTATCAATCAGCTGTTTTGTATGCAACTAAACCGGTCAGTCAAGTAGTTATATTGCAGTTAGCGGCAACTGCGCGGATTTAATATTATCACTTTGTTGACGCGTAATTGCTACTTAATCTTTTCAAGGCGCTTATATTTTCACTTAACATTGCATATTAACTTCTTTCTTTTATTCTTTTACTATGGCTGAGCAGACTTTAAAATCGCTGAATTACAAACGCGGTGCTGTCAAAAGCAAGCTTACAACGTTTCAGAAGTTTCTTGATCAATTGTCAGCCGAACCTCAGCTTAGTGAATTACAGCTTGCCGAACTTCAGTTACGCTATGATAAGATAGTTCCTATATTCGATGAATTTGATGCCTTTCAGACAGAAATTGAGATGCTGTCAGAGGCTGCTAGCGGTGGAGACATCGGAGAGGAGCGCAAGCTTTTCGAGGATGGCTACTATGCCTGCATGTCGTCTGCTCAAGTTTTAATACAAAAGTATTCTCAGAGGCGGAATTCCTGCGGCAATGAATCTGAGGTAAGCTCTGTATCGACAGTTGTCAAAACACACAATCGAAATTTCATTAACCTGCCCAAGATTGATTTACCTCGCTTCGAAGGTGGTTATCATAACTGGTTAGCATTCCTATCTCTCACTCATTCACAATAATGATTCAATTAATACAATTAACAAGTTTCATTACTTGCGTGCTTCACTCAGAGGTAGTGCAGCTCTAGTCGTTCAAAGTTTGGACCTCACAAACTACAATTATGAAATTGCATGGCAATTACTTTCTGATAGATACGACAATCAGAAATTATTAGTCGCTAATCACGTTAGTGCTTTATTCAATGTTGAGCCAATTCATAAAGAGTCTAGCCAGGCCTTAAGGAACATTCTTGACATAACTAATAAAAATTTACGTGCTCTTCATTCACTAGGCCAGCCGACAGATAATTGGGACACTCTCATTATTCATTTGATGTCAAGTAAGTTAGATTCGGTAACCAGTAGAGAGTGGGAGGAGCGCAGGAACTCAGAATCTTCTGTCGCTACTCTGGAAGCATTTAAAATGTTTCTTCTTCAAAGAGCAGATTTTTTAGAGAGTCTTGAGGAAAAGAAGTATAATAAAATCAATCAGCAATCATCATCATCTTCATTTGGTCAACCAAAACCCAAAAGCTTCGTTGTCACAAATTCCTTTGACACCAAACGTAGAACCTCTTACTCTCACCAGTGTCCATTGTGCAAGAGAGATCATAATCTGTACAGCTGTTCTTTGTTTAGGAAACTTCCAAATGAGGCACGTCTTCAAAAAGCCAAGTTATTTAAAGTTTGCCTCAACTGCCTATGCCATGGTCACGCCGATTCTCAGTGTCGTCTGTCACACTGCAAATATTGCAATCAAAAGCACAATACGTTAATTCATTGTGAGCCTACTCTAGACTCTAACTCTAAAGTTGAGATCCCTCAAAATATAGCCATTGTTGCCAAGGAGTTCGTAAATAACACTAATGCTAGCAATGTACTGCTATCCACAGCTCTCGTGAAGGTCGCTGATAGTCAAGGTCGTCTGCAGACTGCACGTATACTGCTCGACAACGGCAGCACGGCGAATTTTATCACGCAGGATCTATGCGGTAAGCTTAAATTACGCACTTCTTCTGTAGACTCCAAGGTAACTGGGATCAATAGTCACACTTCAAGCAGTTCACAAGCTTGCTCAATACAAATTCATTCAGTTGATGGTAGCTTCAAGACGGACGTAGATTGTTACGTACTTCCCAATATCACGACGGCCATTCCATCAACGTATATACATTTACACAGCATTCAAATGCCTACAGGCATCCAATTAGCCGATCCTACATTCAATACACCTGCATGCATTCAAATATTAGTAGGTGCAGACATATTTTGGAACGTGCTAGGTTCTAATCGAATTCAGTTAGGAAAGAACCAACCGACCCTATTTGAAACAAAGTTAGGCTGGTTGGTCTCAGGAGGCATAAAACAGCCCAAACCAGAGACGTCAATTTGCATGCTTATGCGTGAAGTAGGTTCCGATGTTCAGATGGACATTTCCCGTTTCATGGAACTAGATTCAGTTGCGCCTAAATACAAAATGACCGCAGAAGAACGCGCTTGTGAAGAGCACTTTATCAAGTCGACGTCACGTGACCCTGAAGGGCGGTTTGAAGTCTCTGTGCCGCTGAAGGACTCGCCTGATGTCTTGGGGGACTCTTATCAACGCGCTTTAGCAACTTTTTTGTCGGTAGAGCGCCGGTTAGAAAAGAATCCCAAACTTAAGGATCTTTACGTAGAGTTTCTTACAGAATACGAGAATTTAGGTCATATGAGCAAAATTAAGAACAATAATGGGTCAATTTCATGCTTCTTGCCCCATCATGGGGTACTTAGGGAGTCTAGCACGACGACTAAATTAAGAGTCGTTTTTAACGGGTCCTCTCCAACTACATCGGGCAAGTCTTTCAACGACATTCAAATGATAGGGCCGACTATTCAAGATGACTTATTGTCAATTCTTTTACGTTTCCGTCACCACAATTTTGTAGTGACTGCAGACGTAGAAAAAATGTACCGTCAAATACAGGTTGTAGAATCGCAGCGGTCACTACAAAAAATTCTATGGAGGGCACACCCTTCCCAGCCTATCGCAGAATACGCTCTAAATACGGTTACGTACGGAACAGCATCCGCGCCGTATTTAGCAACAAGATGTCTCACTCAATTGGGACTAGATTCAAAAGACGACAATGTCAAGCACGCCATATGTCACGACTTCTACGTCGATGACTTTTTGTCAGGTAGGGACACAATCGAAGACACAATCACATTGTGTCGCAATGTCACAAGCAAATTAGATTCTGCCAAATTAAACCTTAGGAAGTGGCATTCAAATAATCAAGAAATTTTGCATGCAGTTTGCAATAATAACGACTATTCAGAGTCCGTTAACCTCAGCGTTGACGAGTCATCCAAAACTTTAGGTTTAAATTGGCAGTGTGTTCAAGACACACTTACATTTTCGATACAGGTTAACTTGGACAATAAAATCAATAAACGTTCAATTCTCTCCACAATTGCTCAAGTGTTCGATCCACTTGGACTAGTCTCTCCGTGTATAGTAGAGGCAAAGATCATCATGCAACAATTGTGGATCAGTAAGTGTTCATGGGACGAGGAAGTTTCTCAACCAATCAAAGAATCATGGCGTCATTTTGCCCATACTCTACCGTACCTCAATAACTTGGCTATACCTAGATGCATCAAAGTACACAACCCTGTTGACGTCACACTTCACACATTCACAGATTCAAGTGAGAAGGCATACGGGGCATGCGTTTATGTACGCAGTGTAGGCACCGACGGTTGTGTTTGTGTCCGTCTTTTAGCTTCCAAGAGTAAGGTGGCTCCAATTAAACCACAAACAACCATACCACGTCTCGAACTCAGTGGATGTCTTCTTGGAGCAAGATTGTGTTCAAAGGTATTATCGTCACTTACCTTGGAGTTGAAGAATTGCGTATTTTGGGCTGATTCAACCATTGCATTGGGCTGGATCGCTTCTTCATCTCTCAATTTAAAGACTTTCGTGCGTCACAGAGTTAGCGAAATTCAGGAGCTTACTGCTGACTGGAAATGGCGCTATGTCCCTTCTAAGGACAATCCAGCAGACCTAGTGTCAAGGGGTCTTAGTGCTGATCAGCTGGACCATTCTACCTTATGGTGGACTGGTCCTCAGTTTCTTCAATCAGATCCATCAGTAT
Source organism: Acleris literana (assembly GCA_946894065.1). Taxonomy (NCBI): domain Eukaryota; kingdom Metazoa; phylum Arthropoda; class Insecta; order Lepidoptera; family Tortricidae; genus Acleris; species Acleris literana. Next base: position 10,122,228 of record OX335669.1, read on the forward strand.
GGCCAAAAAATCCAAACAAAGAACACAAGGCCAATCTGCCAGAAATGATACAGCACTCACATGTTGTCACTAACAATGAGCACAGTGACGTTAATATATTCTCCACCTTGATTAAAGATTCATCAAGCTTCACAAAACTTAAACGAGTTGTAGCTTTTGTGTTAAGATTCTGTCATAATAGCTGTAAAAACAAAACCAAACAAGAAGGACCACTCTCTCTTCAGGAGCTCGAGTTGTCAGTTAATTTACTTCTACGTACAGCTCAACAAGATACATTTCATTCAGAGTTAGCATTGCTCACGTCAGACAAACCTTTGCCCTGCAAAAGTAATCTACTTTCCCTCTCACCTTTCATTGGTGATGATTTGCTCATTCGTGTGGGGGGAAGACTGAGCAATTCTAGTTATGACTACAATGTCAAACATCCAGTGTTGCTCAGTGCCAGACACCCTTTGTGTAAACTAATTTTTCAAATGTATCATATCACATTTATGCACGCTGGTCCACAGCTCCTTCTGGCTACAACGAGGCATAAGTACTGGACTTTAGGGGGGAGAAATTTAGCCAAAGGTACAGTTCACAGGTGTGTCAAGTGCTGTAGATTCAAAGGTAAAACTGTCCAACCTGTCATGGGGAATCTCCCTAAAGAGCGCGTCCAATTAGAATTTCCATTTCTCGAAACAGGCGTCGACTATGCCGGACCAGTTATGATATCCAACCGGAAGGGAAGAGGCAGTATTCTTGTCAAATCTTATATTTGTGCTTTTGTGTGTTTAGCAACGAAGGCAGTGCACCTCGAGCTAGTCACTGATTTAACAAAGGAGGCTTACATTGCTGCGTTACACAGATTCATTGCTCGCCGGGGTAAACCGCGAACATTATTTTCAGATAACGGTTCAACGTTTCAAGGTACCTTTCATGAACTATCTAATATTTTAAATCAAGCCTTATCAACAGACGTGACTGAACAAGGTATTAACTTTTCATTTATCCCTGCTTATACACCACATTTTGGTGGATTGTGGGAATCTGCAATAAAATCAATTAAACATCATCTCAGACGTGTACTCGATCAAACCCACTTGACGTACGAGGAAATGTCTACACTACTGATTCAGATAGAGGCAATTTTAAATTCAAGGCCTCTCACTCCAATTTCCGATGATCCAAACGACCTGTATCCTTTGACACCTGCCCATTTTCTTATAGGACGGTCGATCAATTTTGTGCCTCATCCACAGATAGCAACGGCCAGTGTAACTTCTCTTCAACGTTGGAAACGCATCGAACTGCTAAAGCAACAGTTTTGGTATCGCTTTTCAAATGAATATGTTCTCTGGCTTCAGCAGAAAACCAAATGGTCCATCTCATCGGGAGAACTCAAGGAGGGCGTTTTAGTTCTCGTCAAGGACAGGACTCTACCGCCCCTGCTCTGGCAGCTAGGTCGAGTCGTTCACATCATCCCAGGAGCCGACGGCGTCGCGCGGGTCGCAGACATCAGGACGAAGAAGGGCATCATCCGTCGGGCATTCAACAACATCTGTCCGCTTCCTACTACTGTTGAAGATCTACAGACTTCAAGGCCGGCAGCATGTTCAGAATCGTTTAAAAATAATTAATTTTAAACCAACAATTCTAATTTTATATAATTTATTAAATCTCTTATTCTATATTTATAATTTTAATACAAATCAAATCTTAATCAATTTAATAACTAATTCAATATGTATAATCTCATTTTTTACTCACGTAAAAAGGATTGTGTTTAATTTTATTCATAGCAACATTTTGCAACGGACAAAAAGTGAGCTTTAAAAATTGTTCCGTTATTCCTCTACCACTTCTCTTTTTGTCTCAACGACTGTAACCGATTCTTTCAATATTTTTAACGCCAAATTATACCAGCTAAAACTACAGTCCACTTTTATTCAAGACCACTATATATCCTGAAGAGCTTTGCAAGTTAGGGATTTTTACAATCTCATATATAAGTATACTTCATTAGTTTTATTTTGTTTCATTACATAACTTTGCTGAGAACCTAATGTCAATGGTTAAACGAAGAACTTGAATATTATGTGTTTTAATGTGACCTTTTAATTTCCTTATCCTATTTCGTTACTTTAAAACAATATAAACGAAATAAATAAAAAAGGCACAGGCAAAGGATAATAGAGGTGGATATCATGAAAAAATACTGAAAGTGCAAATAAAAACATTTATATAACATTTTTTTAGTTTTTCTCATCAATTTCCATATCAACGTCATTATCCGAATCAAAGCATCATTATGCTGGGTGCTGTTGGGTCTGCCTAGATTCTGTAGTGCGTCGGGAATGTTCGCGGAGGCAAGGGTTGACTGTTTTTACGCAACACTCCGCAAGCGATGTACTTCTCTGGTGCGCAGAGTGCGGGCCAGCTCCAACAGTATCCTCGCAATGATCGCGGACAGGTTTGACTGTCCCTACATGAACCGTTGTTGTGGTTTGCATGCCCCTTACCACAAATATTTTTTTATGTGTGTTCTAACAACTAGATTATAAGAATGTATATGTATACCACTAACAAATATGAATCAAAGACATTCGAAATAAATTAATTTGAATTTGAATTTGAATTTTGAATTATAATCTCAATAAACGTCATTATGGTCGACACACAAATACAAAAAAAAATGATTTCTCCGAAACTATGCTTCTGTGAGCTGTGCCTCATATAGTACGAGTTTTAGTATCGACTCTAGAGAACAAGACCAATTGAGTTGCAATAGTACGACATTTTTTACAAAGACAACCGTTTCTAACAAAATAATAAATGCTCAATTATTCACCCGCGGTTCCGGTCCCTGTTTCGGGGATGGCAATTTCGAAAATGATATCAAATTTGGAATTGAAGATGGCCGCCATGATGGTTTTCGAACAAATCGTCATGGGTATCGTGCTTCATGTTTTCGGGAATGGCAATTTCGAAAATGATGTCAGAATCGGAATTCAAGATGGCGGCCACGAAGTCAGATTCGGATTTCAAGATGGCGGCCATGATGTTTATCGAAAAAGCCGTCATGGGTATCGTGTTTCATGTTTTCGGGGATGGCAATTTCGAAAATGATGTCAGAATCGGAATTCAAGATGGCGGCCAAGATGTTTTTCGAATAAGCCATCATGGGTAACGTTTCTCATGTTTTCGCGGATAGCGAATTCGAAAATGATGTCAGATTCGGAATTCAAGATGGCGGCCATGATGTTTGTCGAAAAAGCCGTCATGGGTAATTTTCGTGTGTCATGTTTTCGGGGATGGCGAATTTGAAAATGATATCAAATTTAGAATTCAAGATGGCTTCACGATGTTGTTCGAAAAAGACGTCATGCGGGTATCTTGTTTAATGTTTTCGGGGATGGCAATTTCGAAAATGATGTTAGAATCGGAATTCAAGATGGCGGCCAAGATGTTTTTCGAATAAGCCGTCATGGGTATCGTTTCTCATGTTTTCGCGGATAGCGAATTCGAAAATGATGTCAGATTCGGAATTCAAGATGGCGGCCATGATGTTTATCGAAAAAGCCGTCATGGGTAATTTTCGTGTTTCATGTTTTCGGGGATGGCGAATTTGAAAATGATGTCAAATTCGGAATTCAAGATGGCGGTCATGATGTTCTTCGAAAAAGCGGTCATGGGTATCGTTTCTCACGTTTTCGCGGATAGCGAAATCGAAATTGAAAATGATGTCAGATTCGGAATTCAAGATGGCGACTATGACGTTTATCGAAAAAGCCGTCATGGGGTATCGTTTGTATGAATGAAGCCCGCCTATAGTGCAAGGCGACGCCACTCTGTATGGGCGAGTAACAAAATTAATAAGGTGAAATCTCATCTAGCCATGTGTGGTGTGTTTTTATTTTTTGTATACGTTTTTCATCTCGTAATCCTCTCAGTTTGTATTCATTGATGTGTGCGTAGGTACACAAAAGTGATTAAAGAAAGACACTTTTAGTTCTCCATATACGAACTAGATGGTGCTAGCTTTGATTTAAAACTGTATCGAAGTGTTGCCTTGGTGTAGTCAAAATCACTGGTTGGTTATGCGATTTTCCCTATACAGCGCTTTATTTCGTTTTCGGTTCGGATAAGACAAACTCATATTATTTATCCTTGTAAGATCAAATTCTGAAGTCCACGCAGACGAAGTCGCGGGCAGAAGCTAGTCTTATAATCAAACACCGGATTGACGGAGGCAAAAATGTACCAGTGCTAGTGATTCATTAAATGTCGACTAAGTTTATCGACATAGATAAAAAGCAATTTTTTATCATCATTATAATAAGTAATGGCCAAGTTTGAATACCTTTTAATAATGTGCAAACCTCTTTTATTTATACTTATCGCAACTAGAAACAACCGGTATCTGACATTGACTCTGGGCTCGAGTCACTTTTGACAACCATTGAAATTACATTGAATAACAAATTCATTCAGTACAACAATATTCTTTAGCATTGTGGCAGAACATTTTTGTTTTTATTTAAGTCGGTTAAAAATGCGTCATAGGAAAAAAGATCGTTTGTCTTGATGGAAAGCTGATCATTCAGATATAGAAGTTAAAGGTACGACTTACTTTTGCAAGAAATGTAATATCCATATGTCACGAAAAAAGTTGTGGATAAACTTAGTCGATATTTAATGTATCACTAGCACTGGTACATTTTTGCCCCCGTCAATCCGGTGGATGCTTATAATATAAGTGTCTTATATTAATGAGACACGTTTGAATATATCAACAATAATACCAAAACCAAATCAATTTATTATCTAATAATTTACAATTCTTGTAAAGTTGTGAATAATGAAGAAACACTGAGTAGTTTTCTTTCTTCCCTTCCACTGAATTAAATCTCTCGGAAGTCTTCGACGCCGAGATTGTCTTTCAAATTAACGCAGAAGTTCACAGAATCTATTTTTCTCCAAACACAACCTTCTATGATATTAAATATGACTACAGTGTATCTTAGTTTTTTATTAAGTATTATTAGTGTTGCACTGATGGATCAAGGATCCTGTTTCTCGTTTACTTAAATATGATGTCAGATTAGTACAGTCACGAGATTTAATTTGGTACCCACCTTAGGTTCAAAGTCAATCTGACATTCTACAACAATAAGGTTGAGTTTCCTAAAAGTTACAGTCACCACACGGGATTGTTGAGCCACTTGCCACTGTTCGTAATTTAGCCATGTAATGCAAATCGGGCGAACTCGTGTTACATCGTCGTGATCGACCGGTAACGAATGATGAAATGTAATTGGTTGTCTTTGGGTGTAATCACTCAATCGTTAGGTTGGCAGGCTGGGTCTTCGGGTTAGCCAACAGTTAAATGGCACTTCTCGCCTGCCAAACACGATGACAAAGATGGAATACTTTCCTGCGACTTTCCTTGTCTGTTTGACAGGCGTGAAATGCCATTTCTGAGAGTCAGAACTACCAACCTGAAAGCAAGTGACTACCTGCAAGCAAACTCAACCAATTGCAGGTCTACCAACCGTAACCAAGCGACAATTATGATTGGCCGTTTCGACATCGGAAAAACTCGGAGCCGCCGCTTTCATCCGAACGCTGTTTACGGGTCTTTAATCATTGTTTTAACATAATGGTGGTTGATGGTTACTATGGTTACGTTTAAACAACGGCCACTATTGGTTCAAACTGAACTTAATCTTTATTGGCCGTTACAAAAGGGTTGCTATGGTTACGTTTCAACAACGAAAAACGGCGGCATTCATGTAACACAACCAAGTTAAGATGATAAGCTGTTGTGACTGTACAAATGACTTAACATCTCTAATGACATTGATGACTTCAAGCATACTTTTCTTGAAATGGGTCCCAAATTAAAGCTCGTGAATGTACACATTTTTGATATATCTTTAACGTAGGTAGCTAATGTGAATTTCAGTCTTTTCAATCTACACCTAAGAAACGAATCTGCCTTCTTACATCTTACAGTGAGGGTACGGTATTTAATAATAAGTAAAAACCTTCGAAATAATGGAGATAATTTCTTTCAAAGGTAATGTCTCTTAAGAGGACTGTGAGGCGACGCTTAAATCGCGTAGCTGTCAATCCTTTTCCATACAAATTAAATTCCGGGCGATAACGTTTCTCACCATGTTCTCACCCTGTAAATCAAGTTCGATTTCCACGATTTTTGAATATGTTGTAGTTGTTTGTAAAGTCCATTCCAATAGACTTGTCTTATTTAGTAAACAATTTTATAACCTCAAAATGCATCACTTTTGGCTAAAATGGCCGTTTTCTGCTGAATAAAGCAATTAGAGACCATATTTTGCACACCATTTTCCTGATTTTACATCATGGATGGTATATTTTATGACAAAATTGTTATTTTAGACGAAAAAGGAGCATTTTGAGGTTATAAAAGTGTTTACTAAATAAGACAAGTCTATTGGAATGGACCTTACGTTTCGTTTTTTTTTCAACAAATATTTTTTGGAAAGGAAAACGTACAGACCAAGGTTTTCATAATATCTACAGCATATTAAAAAAAAACGGATTATGTTTAAGGGGAGGGAAACGTTATCGCACTTTGTATGGAAATTTTTAGCTTTACAATGCTTTTAACCGGCCTAATCGAATTTTATGAAACCTAGCCAAGAACCATCCCGATTAAACTAGTTTTTTTCTAATAACTGGGAGCTACGTTGCCACAGATACACAGATACACACGTACACACGTTAAAATTATATAGGTGAAAAATTTAAGGGTGGTAGTCCACCTGTCAAATATCTTTATCCAATTTCTATATCCAATATTTAATCAAATTTCTTTGATGGAGACTCATTCCACTTGTCCAATATCTTGGTTCAAGTTTTTATACTACATATTTGTTATCGCTACCATTTTGAATGAAATGTCTTTTTTTAACATTTGATCAAATGTAGGTGTTTCTAGAACATTTGATGAAGTCATCCAATTTCTTTGATCAAATGCACGTTGGACAAAGATATTGGACAGGTGGAATACCGAAATGCTCCTCTTGCATGTAGTTGTGTACAAAACTTATATGGAATTTACGTTAATTTCAAATATACGAGTAGAATGTCGAACGGTCTATACATATGTGTTACAAATACATGCAAGAGGAGCTTTACTTAAGTTTTTTACCTATACCACCCCTCTTGTTTTGTCAGGGGTTAACAATAGATTTGAAAGTTGATGAAATGTTACAAACCTGCCTGCTGCTTGTTTTCTCTGTCCTTTTGGCGGGACTTGATGAGACGTACTATCTCCATCAATTCCTTGCGAGCCTCGTTTCTCTCCTCTTCCTACAGAAAAAAGTGTAACATGGACAAGCATAGCCAGAATCGCATATCGTCCCTTTACTTTCTCAACCTCGTATGTGATCGAATAGTTAGATAGAAAAGTAGTATTTATTTTATAGAGGACATGAGTGCTTTTCCTGTCTAACTATTCGATCATTTACGAGGTTGAGAAAGTGAACGGACGATATGTATCCTCGGGAAAGTTCCTACTGTTTTCAATAAACGGATACCTTGCCTAGGCTTGTTTTACAGTTAACCGATTTGATTAGACCACAATGGGACCATGCCAAAGAGACGTTATAAATCAAATCTTTAGAAGTCTTGCGATTTAATCGATTATATCACTTTGACACAATCCCATGGTGGCCTACGAATCAAATTGGTTTACTGTAGATTGCAGACTTTGCCCACATTCCATACATATACGTTCGCATGTCGAATGTTGTTACTCATTTATAACAATAGCTTGCAAGCTCGCGATCGGATACGCGTATTAAGATAAGTAAGTATGGAGGTGTTTTGATACTCCAGCATGATACGCAGTTATGATTAGGGCGCGGAATTTTGGGGGCGGCTTTTGACTAGTTGTAGGGAGAGAAACACCGATGTTTATCGATGTTATCTTCGAAGCGATATTTATTTATTTATTTTTATTACTTCATTAAATAAAACCTAAAATTTTCCCATGATACGTAGTACTTTTTTCAGCGGTTGATGATGAAAAGGCAAACAGGCCACCTCGCGGTAAGTGATCTCAGAGGGATCTATTCTCAAGTTATAAAATATAAGGGTTTTCCTAATTATACTGATTTCATAAAGCAATTTAAACGGATTAAACATTCCGATATTTGGAACTTTTTTATCATCGACCGCTGAAAAGAGTACGTATCAGCGGAAATTTTTAGGTTTTGTTTAATAAAGACATAAAAAAACTATCGATTTGACGATTACATCGATAAACAGCGGTGTTCTCTTCCTACAACTTGTAAAAAGGCGCCCCCAAAATTCCGGGCCCTAGTAATGATTTACGTGATACGCCGGGATCCATTTCAAGTCAGTTTTTCCCCGAACAACAGAATGATACGGTGTTATGATACGATTCGCTGCTGCGCTACGGCTAGTATGGACGCATTTTTCCATGCGATGCTAATGATACAGTATGACCAAAGTGAACGTATTTAGGATACGCGTGCTTGATACGATACGCATGATCGTGATCGCCAAAATGATACATATGTTGACCCAGCTTTAGGTGTCCGTCCGGTCCACAAGTTACCTTTTTCTTGTCTTCTATTGGTGGAGATTTCTCTTTGCTGTGGTCGCGAACATCGGATGTGGACCGCTTGTGTTCGCGCGAAACAGATGTTTGGTTTCTAAAACAATATCGATAAATTGTTACTATTATAAAAATTTAAATAGGGGGGGGCCCTTATCCTCGAAGTTTATTATTCAAAAATCAGAAAAAATCCTGACATAGATAATTACTTATATTTTATGGGAAAAATAAAATGAAGTGTTCATTATTTACAGTTTTTGAGAAATAACAAAAAAACTTTGCAAATCTGTATTAGAATTTAGGCTAGTACCTTATTGCTCAGAAAATAAAGTTCGTAACAAATGAATATTTTCTTTTGCGGCTACTAAGCATATTATCTTAAATACGAAACCCTCGATGCGCGAGTCCGAATCGCACTTGACCGGTTTTTTTTTTCTATAGGCGACGATACTCAAGGGGCAATAACTCAGTTTGACTAAAATAAAGTACAGATGTAGTAAATAATAAAACGACATGGTATTTTGTCAGGTAGGCTCATTTGCATGCTTTCTCAGTAACCTCTCGTTTCGCTGAGAAAGCAAGACAAATAACCAGCTTTCTGGCGCTTGTTTAATCACTAAATCCGTATACTAACTCTGACACACAAGTATTCTTAAAGGTTTACCTCTCCTTCGAAGGTGATCTTGATCGCCTCCTTCTGTTCCTGTCGATTCTGTCATCGACCCTAGTCTTGTTGCGTTCTTCGTCTCGCCTCTCGCTTTTCTCATCTTTTCTTCCACTCGTGTCTCTACCATACGACCTACTGTTCCTTTCTCTACCCTTTCTATCCGCTCTCTTCTCGTCGTGCGATTCGCTACGATCATTTCTCTTGTCATCTCTTCTTCCAGTTCTTTCTTTGTCATTTGACTTGGTTTCTCTATGACGCTGGCTACGGTCTCTGGTCTTTTCTCTGTCTTTAGAGCGAGATTGTCTGTCATTCATGTCTAGTTTGTCTTTTTGGTCTTTCTCGTTTCTATATTTCTCGCGTTTTTCTTCTCTTTCTTTTCCCTTATCGCGTTGTTTGTCCCTGTCATGTTCTCTGTCCTTAGCTCTATTGAAGTCTCGTTCACGTCGAAAATCATTAACTTCTTTCCTGTTAAAAACAAATTTACATGCAAATTGTCAATTTTCGCTGCCCTCCGTTCCTTTCTTGGCTAAGCCATATGAATAAATAATAACTACACGTAGAAGCGAATCTCCTTGGACCAGGCCCTAAATGCTGCGCTTTAAATACCTACTTCCCCCTTCGCCCCGCTACGCCCCGCTGTCTTCCGGGCCAAAAGTTAGGACTGTCAATTGCGAAATATTTTAATCGGTTTATGGATGTGGTATACAAGTTTAGTCACGGAAAATTATTAATGTTTTACTTCAACGTGGAAACATTGTTGCAAAATGAGGTTTTTTACATTTACGTTAAATTTGGTAATAATACTTTTTGATGATATTATCTCCAGAAAATGACATGGCTTATGTGGCTATTAATCATCTATAAAACACGGAACAAGTCTATAAACAACCTTTAAAATAATAATTAAGCTCAAAAAGTTTTATAGTCTGGGATTCGGAGTTACTTTTTACGTTCCTTACGATTATTAGTTTGTTTTTTTATTAAGTTGAAAAAGCTTTATTACAAAGTATCTTTCTTATCTATTAATTCGTTTTTAAGGTTTCCGTTTCTTTTCTTAAAAAAAAAACCCTTTTAGGATCACTGGTTTGGAGTCACTTTTTTTTGATGAATGGGGTCGGGTAACTTTTGGAAGAAATCTGTAAGTATTTTTTAAAATAAATTGGTAAATAATTCAATATTAAATGAAAAGATACCAGGAAAGTTGGAAAATTCGAGAAAAACTGAAAGTTTTTACTACGGGATTTTCTCACAGGATAAAGTCTAGGGAATGTACTAATTAACAAATAAAACTCCTTCATTCAATCAATTATTTCTAATTATTTGCCGTAAATAGTCGTTCACTTTAAAAAATAATTCAACACAAATACCAAAACCAATTAGAGACACAATATCAACATCTTAGTTAACATATATCCCGTGTGTGACGCACCTGACTGACTAGACACCTCAGGTGTCGCCAGGCGGTAGGTATCTAACGCGCCGAGCGCGCGATCGGAGCCGGGAGTTTTGCTTCTACGTGTAGTTATTATTTATTCTTATGGTTAAGCCAAGTTCGGCAAAGTTAACGGATTCTAAACTAAACGTTCTACTTTAAAATTTGATAAAAAAGAGCAAAAAAAAATTTATACCGATCACCTGAATGTAAAGATCATTTCATCGTATCGAAAAAAAAACATTGAGACCCCAGAAGTTGGTCAAATTTACTAAAATCCTCATGCAATTCTGGGCAGACCGACAACTTGACAAATATGGAAGCAGAGCCGGTCATTAGGGTGTTTCATAATCAGTGATCGGAATAGGTAGAGTATATTTACCTAAAGTTCGCAAAAGGACATAATATAGAGTGGTTACAACCGGGTGAAATATTAATTTTTCACAACACTGCTCGGAAATATGGCCATAGATGGTCTTGTTTGGGGTCACAAAACGTCACTTATAAGGACAGACCAAGAATGTTTTTGTCGGCGTGTTTGCTGATTCATCGAGAACATTGTTGTCCAACTTTAAGAACCAATGAAAATCAATCAATCAATTTTTATGCCATAGGTCCTTAAAATGAAAAATTGAAATCGACGAATCAGAACACACCATTTTGTGTCGTAAAATATCAGGTGTATTTTTGCTAAAAGATACACAGACTAAAAACTATGACACTCCTTTTTTTTTTAAATGTGATTCAAGCTTGGCCCCTAATCTCGAATCACTAGAGATGAAATTACATGGGAGATATGGCGAAACAAATACAATTTTATATGGAGTTGACATCTTCATCTCGCATTTTAGTTTATTAATCTCTAGTGCCACGAGTATAGGGGTACAGATTAAAAAAAAAGTTATGTATGGTAAAATTGGCGGTAATGACACATTAACATGAATTAAAATTTGAGTTTTGAATACGAATTTTTATTTTATTTCCTCTCAGTAGTTGTGAAAAGCACTATGTCTGCCTCGGTAGAAAGTGCAATTTATGGACTCGTACACTAGAGGGCCTCAACTACGTTTCGGCCCTCTATATGACTCGTCCAAAAATCGCGTACTTTCTATCCTCTGCAACAATGTACTATATTTTTATTGAATTCCGAATTTCTGGTATTTTTCTGGTACTAGTAAATGTAGTCGCAAGGAAGTCTCCAGTTTATGTCTCTGTTCTACGAAGTTTAGGTATATATGCTCTACTACCTATTAATAAGATACTTAAAAGAAATGAGTTACACGCCCCTTTTATCACAAACTAACATAAAATATCCCATACCGTAAGTAAATATTATGTATCGTCGGGTGACAACCAAAACTCATTAAGTACCAAATTGACACAACAACCGAGATAAACGTGTTTTAATTATTATTTGATTTAATAATTTCCTTTGTAATCAAAATTAAACAAAACGTATTTATTTGAGTATTTAGATTTATGGCCGATACACGAAGAAAAAAATATAGATAATATTATCGATAGTTTAATAGTAATTAAGCTTAGTGACTTTTGGCTGCCGTATATTGAGAGGTGGAGTGTATATAGTGAAATATTACTTATTTAAACAACGATCAACTTTATTAAAATAAAAAAAAAACATTATAATTTTTAACATAAATTTATACCAACTTGGCATAAAACTAAATACCTTGACCTTTAAATAGTCTCTACTCAGTCTCTGAATCGCTTCGTTCTGATTTATCGAAATTTGGCTCTGGCAAACGATTTCTGAGCGATTTCTTTGTTTCCAATTGTTCATACCACGGAGCAAATTCCTCGGGTATCTGCTTTGCTTTAACTAATTTCATAAGATCTGCCTTTTTTCAGCTGATATTGGGTGTAATTTAGTATACGCACGTGTTAGTTGCACCGGTAAATTTCTTTGACGACCCTTAGTTTAATATTGATTTTTTTATACTCAGAAGTATGATCATACCGATAGAATATCGTCGTGGGGAAATCTTTTTCAAATTTCAGACATTTTATTTTAAGCCAGGATACGATCACTCCATTTTCGTCCTTGTTACGATTTTTAATGCTCTTTTTGGTCAGGTCATGTAAATCATAAAAATCACTAAAATTTAGAAGATGACTTTGATAAGGCCCGTTAGAGTTTATTCCTTTCTGCCTTCGGGCAGATTTAAATATATCAATCCAATCATGCATAGCATAGGCACATCTGTATTTTTTCGCGGATTCAAGCTGTTTAGCACAGCATGAAGTAACAACGCCGCAACGTGCTGATTCCTGTTTTGCCCACCGCACGTATCGCAAAACAGCCAAATTTCTGTTACTGTAGAGGGTAGAGATTTTAGAAATTTAATTCTCTACGTACAAAATATTGCCAGTACCTAATGAAGTGGTTTATCAATACGATATCAAAACTACTTAAATAATAGTAATGACATGTTATAATATAATCATCAACTGTAAACAAAGTCGAAATTAGAGACATGTAAAATTCATTAAATGCAGTAGGGAGTTTTTGCTGCCAAATTTAGTTAATGTTTTTTTTTATACGTAAGTTAATTATACGCTGCTCGTATGACTTTTACGAGTTTGTCAGTACCTAAGATGCAAGAAAATAAGACCTTCTGCCCAAAAAAAATATATGTTCACAAAAGTGTACTTATTGAGTTTTGGTTGTCACCCGACGGTATATTTAGCATTAAAAATACCGGAAATCCGGATTTCAATAAAAATAAGTTAATATTTCATCCGGTTGTAACCACTCTATATTATGTCCTTTTGCGAACTTTAGGTATACTCTACCTATTCCGATCACTGTTCATAATTTGTATGGAAAAAAATTAATGTTTTATTTATTTCAGACTTTGATTACGCCCCGAGCCTGCTTAATGTAAAGAATGTAAATGACAATTTCAAGGTGATAGGACAATATTTAGGGGTTGCAGCAGATTTTCAATTTTGATTATTTTTATAGAAACAACAAACAATGTATAACTTTCCTGTCTACCTATGTCAAACACGAGTAATATCGAATATCAACACCAGTTTTCCGGCCTGTTGTGGCTTCGATGAATCGCGTAATTACGAAAATGGGTTTAAAAAGTTGTCAATGTGTGCAACCCCTAAACACTAACTGATTTGATTGAAATCTTGAACACGGGATTTTTAGATAAGTAGGACCAAGAATTCGAGAAAAGTCATTAAAAAAATGAAAAGTTTGGAAAATGAAACACCCTACCGGTCATCATGAGGATTCTTGCAGGTGACTTAAGAAAACTTACCTAGGTTCCCTTCCCTCTTTCTCTTTATTGGCCCGGAAGGTGCTCCTCAGAAGCGTGAAAGGATCGTACTCGCCCTTATCACCGGAGGGGAATGATTGCTTCGACGCGAGTCCCAGGCCTTCCCCGACAGGTGCCACGGCCGAAGACAGCTTGGGCGCTGCATAGACAGCTGATGCTAAGCCTTCACGCCTGCGCTCGCGGCGATCTTGTCTAAAGGGACGCACATTGTTTTTGTTACCTTAGTCGTATTTTCAAATAGTAAATGATACAAGGTGTATATTTGATGTTGGACTAAAATTTGCCACTCTGAACTGTTTGATCAGTCACGTGTATTTTGGTAAGTGTAAGCCTGGTTGCACAGGGCATTGTAGTTCATTGTACTATACTAACGAACTAATACTATAAAATAATACTGCGCCACTATTCAACTGGGTAAAACATATCGCCTTTGACGTGTTGTTTTATTTTATTACATTGACAATACAGAAACACATCAAAAACAATATGGTTTTATAGCAAATTTAGTAGATTGAGGCCCTACTTTATACTATTATCGAACAGAGACTGAATACATTAAGATTTGTATGAAATAAATGTGTAATACTGCCGTAAACTCACCCAGCACACGGGACAAATACAATAAAGCGTCAAATTTTAGAGAGACCCTATTGTGCCTTTGAAATATTAGACGGGCGGTAGAAAAAGTACTCTAGGCAAAACTACATCACCATTCTGCTTATATACCAAGGAAAAGTCTACCTTTTGAACGCCAAAGTCAGCTCTGGCCGACATCTGAAAGTCATGGCACTGACGCCACCGACGGCCACAGCAACAAGTTGAAGATTAAAAGAAACTTTGTTACGTACGAATTAGGTTGTTATTTGCATAGCATAGCAAACATGTTTGTCGCGTGAGTGACTCATTTTGTATTCAACATAAGACGTTCAAAAGATTACAAGCTCAACCAGCTCAAGAGCTCAATCGAATTTCAACTTGACTTTCAGAAAGGTTTTTTACTAGTGATTTACTATGATATGTGTACAAGTCACCTCTCATCGTGTTTGGGGTTGACGCCGAGCGCCTTAGCGAGCATAGTGGCGCGGGAGTCGGGCGCGCGCTCGCGCCGCTCGGGGCCGCGTCGCGCCTGCGACGTCTCTGCCACTACTGACAACAAACAACACCTTGTTAACCTTTTGTATAAAACAACGACTTCTCTGTATACATTAGGGGTGCGCTTCAATCAGTATAAAAACATTTTGTATAATTTCATTTAACTAACCACGAAAAGCATAATGAACGTTTAGCATAAAAACCAATTGTATAATTTTATCTGGCATACGATCGAATAACATAACACTCATTTAGTATAGCTATCATTTTCTTGTTATTATGCATTTTAAGTCAATTTCTTCTAACTAGATTAGGTTAGGTTAGAACTGTGACAACATTAATAGTAATGAAAGCAGTTAGAAATATTTACTTTTTAAATTAATAAACATTATAGTTTTTGAAATTATGCATTTCGCTTTATGCATCATGACTATTATATCGATGGTTTATTATGCAGATTGAAATTATGCAATTCGTGTTATGTAAAATGATCATTAGACCATTTGTTTCCTTTCGGTACTTGTGTCCTAACTCCTCTGATTAACAGTTCCCAAAATTCACACTTACCAAAATACCTATTCATCTTTTACTCATTTCCTAAAATCACTACTGCCTATAATTGTCTTTTCCCGAAATTCCCACTTATTCTTACTCTTATGAAAATATAAACATGTAAGGTCTGGTCATCCTTACTTGTCTTATCGTGTAAACAAACGTGACGTCATGGGTGATACTAGACAATGACGAGTGATTGGAAATGTCGATTCGATCGAGTTGGTAAACTTAAGTGTTTATAACAAAATCAATCAATATATTTTATATTGATTGATTTTGTTATAAACACTTAAGTTTACCAACAATTTTAACACAGTTGTATGTTTTCTTCACATTTCTAACTCAAATGCTGTGGTAAATTCTATTTCATTATCCAATCCTATAGTAGTACTTTAGTACTACCTATTGTAGCATTACCGCTACAAATCGCGTTGGTTCGCGTTAATTATTGCTAATTTATTTCGCCTTTTTCGTCTCTCAGCCTTTTTGGTATTGCGGACTTGTTCATTGACCGGTTAGAGTTTGTAATTTCTACTGACAGTTTTGAATTTTGAATTCGTTTTTGTTAAATCCGTTCCTTGTAATGGTACTGTCATTCAATCTCGTACTCTCGCCTTGATACTTCGGAAAATTGGTTAGTCTCTACTCAACCCAAGTTTCTCTTTAACATGGATTCTGAAGCCAGCTTCGAGTGCCGCGTCCGGTTGTGATGTTACGCGAAAGCCTTTTCTATTACGCCGTGGTCTCGATTGTTGACCGATCGAGATAGTGCTGTTGTCTTCTGTATGTCCGGATAGCGGGTGAGTTGGTTTTTGTTGCCGATCAGCTTTCACTGCCCCCCATCTTTAGGAAGCCTTTCTTCCGTCCTTTTCGTTCAATTTTGCGAGTAAAGGTGTCTTTTGCAGCACCTCCGCTTACCCCATATCTCGCGACTCTTCGCCCCAACGGAAGATTTGGACGACTGGTATTGCCGTTCAGCGTGTGGTTCGCCATCGAGTTCGCTGGCAACGGGTCGTCGTCTGCGGTAGTGCCCGCAGGCTTTTCCCGCTGCGTCTGTTGCGACGAACGCAGCGTTACGGCTACATCTTCGTACGGCGGCAAGCGACGACGGAAGTTTACAGGATAGTCCCTCATTTCGTTGATGTTTATTATTAACAAAATTTCAAATTGAGTCCGCGAACTCCCCCCTAACCTACCTATGGTTGTTTTTCGGTTGGATTTTGGCCATAAATATTATTAGGTTTCTAGACCTTTTTTTACCGATCAACACCACAATTTGTTATCCATATTTCATAATACTCCGAACACATCAGTTTTAATCATGAAGCGCTTCTTGTATTTTAACCGATTCATTCTTTTATAGTTCGATTCAGATTTACCTATAAATTGAATACAAGTTTTGGCCTGACCGTGTTCTAAGGTGGTGTTTTACCCTTTATTAGGCAATGTGTTTTAAATTAGAAAGGCTTTATTAACGTGACAATCCGCAGACCGTTTCATGTTAAATCGTTTTGGTTACCTAAGCTAAGTTCTGTGTCTGCCTAGTAATCTAGTTTTTATAGTTGCATTGTAAGTAATTTGTTTTAATTTAATCATTGTGTGTTCCCTAATTATATAACCTTGTTGAAGTTCGTTCGGTTTTATTTTACTTATACAGGTCCAAATTAACGTGCTGATGGTTTTATCGCAACCATCCCGTGTAGTGTTCCGTATCCTTATTTTTTATGGAGCGCTACACTATGTAATATTTTTATAGAGAGATATAAGAAAAAATACAAATATATAAATCTGTATGCACGAATACACCGATAATCAAAAGTAGACTTTAGTAACGCACTCACTTAAACCGTTACAAAGAATTTTCGCACTATAAACTTTGAATATTCAGATGATCGCTGTCGCTCTTGTAATCATGAAATCATAATAAACTGTGATGTAGTTCCACTTCTTAGTTGATATGAAACTTGGAGACATTTCCAACTCGCCGCAAGCAACGCCGCGGAAAAGTCATAATCATACATTCAAACAATTAAATGAATAGGTACCGTTGAGGATTTCCGGTAGCCATCTGTGGTCTTCATCATCAGTTCTACTTCACCAAATGATACTTTCTGAATGTAAATGCTGGACTTAAAATTAAAAATACTAAAATCGCTGTATGAATGCCAATAATATTTGAGGAGTTCCCTCAATTCCTCACGGATCTCCTCATCAGTTTCAGATTTCTCGGAAGTATACTCTATCAAACCAAAAAAGATTTTTTAAATCTGACAACTCTGTAAAATGTTGTGCGTGGTCATACATAAAATTACCGGTGGTAAGTCACAGCAATTTCTTTTTGAGTCGTTACGATACTATGTCAGCGATTTTTGATGACACACTTCGGCATCTTACGCCTTCGTCGATCAACAGACGACTAAGGTAAGAAGTGTGCTTAACCGTCATTGAGCACAGTTGTACCGTCTCCCGCGTTTTGCGCGCTGATGCGAAGTCCTTGTGTATAGAAGGTCAAGGTTTCGCCAAAACTACACTATTTCTGTTTTATTATAAAACATAAAAAGATGTATTGGGAAACGTATCTAGGAACAACACAAACGAACAAACATCCGATCGTATGCAAATCGAAGTCCTTGAAGAGTAGCCAATAGTTGTCAGTTCAGAGAATATCACCGTCCAAATCACAAAAGGTATCACATATCCGTAAGCAAGTCAAGTCGTCAGAAATATCATAAAATACAAAAAAAAAATGAAATCGGTCGATAATTGACGGAGTAATCGGTGAAAATACATTAAAAAAAATACATACAGTGGAACGTATAACCTCCTCCTTTTTTGAAGTCGGTTAATAAAAAGAGCACCCGTTACGTACGACATCAAGCGAAGTAGTGAAATGAATGACATTTCTAGATTCAACTTAGTTTTTATTTATTTATTAATCTTTCCTCTAGGGGAAAAGAAAAAGGTTGAACACCATCCAGGCCACATTTATCCATATCGATAAGTTGGCGTTTCCCATCAATACGATGCGTGGACAATCTAGACATTGCAATGTCAGATACTTTTGAGGTTATTCATTCGTTCCTTCGATTATTGAAGATAATCTTATTAGAAATGATATTTTTCAGTGGTTACTTGGTTGATTTCAATACTTCGTGAGTTTCTTTAAGTATACAACAACATTTTAAGTGAAGGTTATTGTGTAATCCGAGAGAAAAGTGTGACAGTGTCTTCTAGAAATGTTTGTTTACATGATAAGACAACTAAGGATGAACAGACCTTAAATATGAAAATGAGGTAGGTTTAGCTTATGTTAGTTTTGCAGCAGGCCCAGAAGGCCATAACCATAACATAACCTAAACCTACCTCATGTTCATATTTACATGTTTATATTTTCATAAGAGTAAGAATTCTGAAAAGTGGAAATTTCAGGAAGTAGATATTACATGAAGTGTGACTTTAAGTAAGTGTCCAATGTGATAAGTACGTAAAATAAACCCAGTGTGAATTTTGAGAATTGTTAATCAGAGGAGTTAGGACACAAGTTCCGAAAGGATTTGTTTTTATGCTAAACATTACACACCCATACATTAGACCGGCAATGCAGAGTCAAAATCGTGCATGCAACATGCGGCGACCGGCAACCGCAATAGGGTAAAGACGACAGTACTCGGCCACATTTATTAGGCGAACGACGCAGTGTTAATACTGTTTCTGTCGTTCACAATACGTCACCGCATGCGGTGTATGCAGAGACATTAGGCGGAGTTTTTTTTTTAGTTGATCGAATCCGTTAGTCGTGTGGCCATTGCATTAGGTGGATAGACTAATGTAAAGAAGATATTTGGCCGAAGCAGTTTGAAACTAGCTCGGCGATCACATTAGGCGGGCTAAGCAACATAATCGCGTCTTTACACACTATCGTTTGCATTCATACTGTGAAAGGAAAAATATTAAAATCCAAAAACCACTTACCATCGTGTTCTATATCTTCTTCGAAATCGAGAGCATTATAGTCGATTCTCTCGTGGCGAGATCGCTCTGTAAAAGCAACAAACTTAATTCATATCACTGAAGTTTTCTCACTTCATTCATTCAACATTGGAAAATATCCCAACGACTTATCGTGGATCAAACTTAATCAAGTTCCAATCAATTATATTTAAATTTAAATACTAACCTAAAGTAGTATCACATTCACCCTCCTCTTTCTCCTCGTAAGGCCTCTCCGGAGTTCCTCCTTCCGCTGTAAATAAAAGTTGTTTGAGTTAGGTAATAAGTGGTAACGGAAATCTCATCTTATATAAAGGGCCGTATTAATAAATTGATCTTGGTTGTGAGATGGCATTTTCTAGTTACGCCAAAGTAATCGTCGGGTCATACGGCCGTATAAAATGATGTATAGTTTAATACCCGTCTCTAGATTCATCGAAACTGACAGTTTTCTATGGCTTGACGTTTTCTTTGATGTATCTTGTAATGGGCATATCAGGCAAGATGAGTTTATTATTGGGTCAATCAACTATTCTTTGTACATCTAAGTAAGTATGTCTTAATTATACAACACTGTTATTCATATCGTAGCAGGTATCTGTATTTTTTAACCTCGTAAAGCCCAGTGTGCAATAGGATGTACATAATCAAGGCAATTTAATTTGAACTGTGTTACAATAAGAATAGGGTTATTTTCCTATGTTCATTAACTGAAAATGGCATTATGGAACTAACGTAATTGAACTTTATTGCCTTGATGGTAGATTCAAAGTCCCGCCTACAAAAAACTCCCTGTTTATAGTATGGTCGGCCTTTCGAGGTTAAATGTGGCGTTATCTATGAAAAGGGACCTTATTGTCAATGGCGCTTACGCCGCACTGCGTCACGCGACGTTGTATTTATATCGGAGTATATTTAGTAATGGCGGAAGCGCCGCACAGTGGGGCAACGGCGGAATTAATTCAATTTTGGGATGGTCAGCAGTAGTCACATTTTTTATCTGGTATGTATATAAAACATTTCAAATACCTATGATCTAATAAAATATTGCATATATATATATTATTTTTATAAAGAAATTAGGCCACCAAACTCGTACAAATGAACTCGCATGAAATAAACGTTAAAAATACCTTGCATTTGCAAAGGGTGTATTCCCCTAAAGTTATTGATTTTGTTTAAAATGTTTTATTTATATACAAGAAATATTATTCCTACTATTATAATGAAATAATATTTATGGTTTCTCTTAAATTATAAGTAACTAGCTTTTGCCCGCGATTTCGTCCGCGTAGAACTCGTTTATCGCAGTTAAGTAAATTAATAGTTTTAAGTAATAGTTTATAGTTTGACGTCCTCCCTGGCAAGAATGATCTTTCAAACACATGTAATATTGAGCTCGAAATTTACCGTGACACCAACTTTAACCATTAACTCTTACGGGAGGGCACTCCCGATACCTCGAAAGAGTTCAGGATCTCTAAGGGTAGGACGTGACTTGCTCTGTGTCTATGACATTGTCTACCAAGAGATACTCCACAACATCGCCTTCTACATGAGACATATTTTTATATTTATCCGCCCGACAATTTCGTTTGTCGGTGCTAATATCGCCCTCTCGCACAAACATTCCCTTTTCTTTATATTGTTTTTTAGGTTGGGGTACACGTTATTTTTTAGATCATCTGTGTTTTGTACAATATTACAGAATTCGCGGTTTAATGTATTCAAATCGTTACTATCTCTCGCCATACGATCTTCGCCAATTTTTAGTAGAGCTGCCGCATATATTGCCCCGACTGTGTATCATGGTGTACTCGTAGTTCCTGGCATATTTGTAGTGAGGTATATTTTTTATACATATCCCCATATCGTAGATGCCGAAATGCATTTATTTTATCCGCTGGTGTGCCCCTAGTTATTACCGGTAGATGAGAATCTGTCTAAATTCGGCGTCTCAAAGCACCATCCCTCCCATGATAGATTGGTTGCTCTTAAAATATCCATCATAGTTCAATATTACATATATTATATTATAAGTCTTAATACTAATTATAATGTAGGTATCTATCATTATAAATGGCGGAACTCCCAAAAATAATCCGTGGCCGCTGAAAAAAAAAGACAATATTCTTCAAACAAATTTACCCAATGCCCATTAATCTAATTCGGTTCCGCGGTTAATCCGTGAAAGCGTAACAAACAGACAGATGACAGACATAATTGAATTGCCATTTTGAATTTCTACCTATACTTTCACATCATTTTCGAAATCTGCGTCCTCAAAATCTAAGAAAATGACAATTATGTCCACTTTTTAACCTCGTAAGGCCCAGTGTGCAAAAGGATGTACATCATCCAGGCAATTCAATTTGAACTGTACTGCAATGGGAATAAAGTATATTTTCCTATCTTTATGAATTGAAAATTGACATTTTCGAACAAACGTAATTGAACTTTAATGCCATAATGGTACATTCAAAGTCCCACTGACAAAAAACTTGCTGTTTGTAGTACGGTGGGCCTTACGAGGTTAAAAAAGATCATGGCCTCCATCTTGATTTCTAAATTTGACAAAATTTTCATAATCTGCGTCCACAAAATGTAAGAAAATGATAAAAAATGACGACTTTTTCAATAAACATCATGACGGCCATTTTGAATTCCAAATTTGATATCATTTTTGAAATCTGCGTCAACGCAATCTAAGAAAATGACACCCATGATGACTTTTTCAAAAAACACCAAACATTGTCATTATTCCCTCGGAAACTTTAAAATTTTCCGGGATGGGATTTTTCTATGTGTTAATTCAAGGTATAAGCTATCTCCATTCTAAATTTCATCCTAATCCATCTAGCCGTTGCAGCGTTAAGGAGTAACTAACTAAAAACCCCTTTTACCCCTTTAGGGGTAGTTTTTTCTAAATCGCTGAAAGATGTATTTTTTTATTTATAAACAGTAGCCTAAATATCAATTTCCTAATGTAGCCATTTCGATATCTCCAATACAAATTTCTACTCCCCATTTATCGCCTTAGGGGGAGTTTTACCGAAATCACTGAAAGTTTTTTTTAATGTTAAACAGTATTAAACAGTAGCTTAAACAACAATTATCACGTTTCCAACTAAAAAAATTAACATAAATGACCAAATTGTCATACAAACTACCATCCCAAATCTCACCCCCTTAGGGGTGATTTTCGAGATACATATTTAATCTAATTCAATTCCGCGGTTTATCCTTGAATGCATAACAAACAGATAGACGACAGACATAATTACTTTGACGTTTATAATATTAGTATGGATTTTCTTTCTACAGCAATATTATGTATACCTATCGAGGTATAGTTTTTTTAAACCCTTGAGTATTGTTTGAAATTACATTTTAGAATTAAATAACCAACTAATTTGCCGAAAAATTTAATGCCTTTCCGTAATTATTTTAAAGTGATCATAATAACCGCCCTAATATTAAATAACAGCCGTAGAATTAATACGCCGTGAATAGTGAATAGTATTGAAAATAGCGGAAAAAAATGTTAAAATCTGGATATGTCAACGCTGACAACTTCAATCTGACACCGCTCCTTTTGATATAGACTAACAAAACTGAATGTAGGTATAAAGCCTGTCTCATGTTGTCACACTGGATGGCAAAAGCCATAGGAGAAATAAATTATTCAGTTGCGCAATTTTGTCAAATAATTACTAATCTTATTCTATATTAGTAATTATTTGCGTCCCCAAACACTAAGAAAATGTAACCCGTGACAACTTTGTCAAAAAACATCCATGCCGCCAGCTTGAATTCTAAATTTGACATCATTTTCATAATCTGCGTCCCCAAAATGTAAGAAAATGATACCAATGACGACTTTTTCAATAACATCATGGCGGCCATTTTGAATTCCAAATTTGATATCATTTTCGAAATCTGCGTCAACGCAACCTAAGAAAATGACACCCATGATGACTTTTTCAAAAAACACCAAACATTGTCGTTAATCCCTCGGGAACTTTTAAATTTTCCGGGATGGGATTTTCCTATGTGTTCATCCAGGGTAAAAGCTATCTCCATTCTAAATTTCATCCAAATCCATCCGGCGCCACCGCAGCGTGAAGGACGAACAAACGAAAACTCCCTTTTACCCCTTTAGGGGTAGTTTTTTCGAAATCGCTGAAATTGGTATTTTTTATTTGTAAACATTTGCCTAAATACCCATTTCTAAATTGCTTATTTTAAAAATAACTAATCTCCTATACAAATTTCTACCCCCTATTTTAACCCTTTAGGGGATGAATTTCCAAAAATCCTTTCTTAGTGCACCCCTAGGTACCCAAGGAATATTCCCTTCAAATTTCACGTCCCTAGGTACAGCGGTTTAGGCTGTGCGTTGATCGATTAGTCAGCCAGTTTTACCCCTTTCCATCCCTTCGCGGATGCAATTATCAAAAACGCTGAGACACGTATACATTAATTTTCAATTTTCAACCTAAACACAAAATTTGAAAAGTCTAACTTAAACTAAAACTAACGGACTTTCATACAAATTTTCATCCCCTTAGGGGTGGAATTTCCGAAAATCCTTCCTTAGTGGATCTTTACACTATATAACGTATCTATGTGCAAAATTTCAAGTCTCTAGTTCCAGCGGTTTGGGCTGTGCATTGATGTATCAACAAACAGTTTTACCCCTTTTCATCCCTTCGGGGTTGAAATTATCAAAAACGCTGAGACACGTATACGTTAAAATTCAATCGCTAACCTAAACGCAAAATTTGAAGCGTCTAACTTCAAAACTGACGGACTTTCATACAAACGTTTATCCCTTATTTTACCCCCTTAGGGGTGGAATTTCCAAAAATCCTTCCTTAGTGGATCTCTACACTATATAAGGTATCTATATGCAAAATTTCAAGTCTCTAGGTCCAGCGTTCTGGGCTGTGCGTTGATATATCAACAATCAGCTTAGCATTTTATATAATAGATTTTAGGGCTGTAAGAAGTTGATAGTATTTCTCGCCTAAATATTCCATTTCATTGGCTATAACTTTTTAGCTACAACGACCCTCAAGCTCTAATACAACAATATTTACACATTATTTAATCTAGATCATTATTTAATTGGTTCTAGCTGCAATAATTTGCAAACTTTTTATTACTACCTCATTAAGTGAATGAGCTTATTTATCTAAGAAAAATACTTAAATGCGTTATCGATGGTAATGAGGGTAATTACAAAGACTATTAAATTATAAAATACTATAAAAAGGGTATTTACAACATTGTGCATCATTTACTTTTGTAAATTCAATAAAGCAACACCTAATAGGCTATTTGACAGCATTGAAAATATACTAAAAATTATGGTCATCCTATCAGATAATAGCGTGAAACAATATATTTCACTTTATTTTAACTAAATTATGTATACTTTTTTGGAAATTACACGAAAGAAATTGTAATATTTTTTGAAACCTTATCTGTGGCAGAAACGCTATGAATTGGTTTGCAGCTGTGGTTACTTGCTGGTGACGTCACATGCAAGTAACTACAGATCATAAGGGTATATCTCTTCAAATGATTGATTATTGTTTACTTGCGTGTGAAGTCACACTTGTCATATGGCCAGCGCCATTATAGAAACTGCGTCTTTAGCGCGGTTTTAAAATTTTAAACTTTAACATAGATTTTTATTGATAATACAGTAGAATCTCAAGGAAATATCGATGTAGTGTGCTTGTTATGTCATAAATAATCATTTAAAAAGGTTTTCTAAATAAGTCAAATAGCCTATTGTATATTTATTTTAACTTCAATCAATGTAGGTATTATTTTAAATATTAGTAGGAATGATTTTATTACACTTAAAAATATATTTAAAATGTGTTTTTTTATCCATTAACCTAAAAAAAAAAACGCGGCTCCATACAACGTGCACCACTGTGCGCCGTCACAAATTGATATTGGTTGAGATGGCCTTTTCAAGTTACGCCAAAGTAATCGCCGAGTCATAGGGCCGTATTTAATAAACTAATGTCGAATTTAATTGCTAAATTTCAAGGAGTGAAAGGGGCAGCTTATAGCGATTACAATCTCCGTCCCTTACGCTCCATTGAACTTGGCCGGTTTTACCCCTCCGTTATACGTCCTCTGATCTGATTATGATTTCTGGTGAGAGTTATTATTTCATAATAAAAATGTTTCACTCACACTGGCGGCTAACTTGCGGCGCCGGCTTGCTCTTCGGAGCTTCTTTAGCCTCTCTGTCTGCTCGCTCTTGTTCCACGCGCTAAAAATAATACAGTTATAAATAAACAATATGTTCAAAAATTAAAGGCTTTACATGAAAAATAAAACAATATTCAAAATTCATTAGCAAATCAAAATAATATTCTAATGCGAAATAACGGATTGATTTTAATACCCTAGTAACTTTAATAAATGTAAGAAAAGGCTAAAAACCTGACTTTTGAGGAAGTGGCTACTGACTTTATCATATCAAGACACAGAGGCCCTTCTACTTGCCAGCTAATCATAATTCCTGTCGGTACATATTCAGCTGCAGAGACACACACACACACACACACACACACACACACACACACACACACACACACGCACACGCACATGCACACGCATACGCACACGCACACAAACACACACAGTACTGCACGGCGCGTGCGCTTATCTTATCACTCGTTAACTTGAGTTAAATTCTTGCCTTGAAATTTATATTGTATAACTTCTTTAATTAATATGTTTCACACATTGCACTCCAGGGTCCCAAGATACAGGCTCAGCCTAGTTTGGGGTCCGCCAGATATGTCTTTTTATGTATACTCGGTGTTGTTTAGCAAATAAATAAAGTTTTTTTTTTAGATATACGGACCTTGATCATTAAGCACGAAGCAATTGATAGTAAAAAATCCGTTGCTCCATTTTAACGCGTGTAAGCGAATGAACAAGAATTCTATGGCATTATCTCTGACGTTTTCTTTATAAAAATAAAGACAAAACATGATCTAGAGCATTCGCTCGTTTGGTCTAAACCCACCCTAAGAAGGACAAGCAGAAACACCATGTAGCACTAAAGGAACAAACCTCGAATTCGGAGAGCTTGATAATGCGTCGCTGCGCCTGCCGCCAGTGCGGCGGCGTCACTGAGCGCGAGCGGGAGCGGGAGCGGGACGGCGTGCGGTAGCGCTGAGGAATGCCACTTTTGCATTATAATATGTAACATGTTAATGGAACACTCGCCCACTGCCGTGCCCTCAGATATTGAGTTAAAATCAGCATTCAAACAAAATTAAATAACATACAAAATGTTAAAATAATACATTTTGATGCAAGTGCGGAAAGTACTAAGGACCGAGTTCACCAACAATTAAACGGACGATTAGCGGTTTAACGGGTGTCAAATGTATTGATTAACAACTGATTAAGACTTAACCGTCCGTTTAATCGTTGGTGAACTCGGCCCTAAGTACGTCATTTTAAACGTGTCCCGAGGTATCTTGGCCCGAGGTTTAAGCGCCACAGCACTGAAGGCCGCGTTGGCACAGCGTTGGTTTTCAGTTAACCCCTCACATAAGGGACTAACCATAGCAATTTTTGCCGCATGATTGATTAAGTACTTACGAAAACACCACGTCCTTTGATAATTCGGCCACTTCTGGTGTAGCTGTGGAGGTCTCTTTCGCGATATCTCATCCTAGAAAAGAGGAAATATACAAAAAGGTCACTGACAGAGGACGACTATGTGTTATATGAATTTAATGATAAATATTCAGAAACTTACATAAGGAATTGACTGAAACTACAAACATAAACATTAACAAAAACGTATTTCCTATTTACCTATATGGAGTGTTTGAAATTGCTTTTCTTGGATACTTTGAAAGGATTAACTAAGCCGCAATACGCCAAAATTAAAAATAATGCCCGATAATTTGCTTCTTTATGTCCCTTTCAAGTTCCTTAGTGGCATAATAAGGAACAAATAGGTTCACTGCACATAAAAAGCGCTATCAGTCGTACAGAAACCATTTTTTATAGTAAGTTTCATTGTACATATTTATGAAAATGCTAGTACAAAAATTTATAAATCGATGAAAGTACTAAAGTTTAGTACTTCCATAAGTTTAGACTACTAAACTAACGCACACAGAGCCCGCGCTTCCGCTGGACATTGTTATTTCAACGACTTGCACAGATCCGCATCCTGGCTGTAGATGCGAATATCCGCAACATGCCTGCTGTATAATATATAAAGATATCTAATAAGCTCCCGTTCGAAAATTACGGTTGGTGCCTGCTTACCTCTCTCTGTCCCTCCTAGGGTCATTCCTCTCTCGCTCATTGTCCCGCCCTCCTCTCATGAGGAACCTATTGGCTGGTACGTCAGGAATCTCGCGGGGGTCAATCTTTGAGGTCTGCACGAGAGGATGAGCTGGTTCTTTGGGCTCTTCTTCAACGGATTCTGAATGATGACTGGTAGGAGACAAAAATTATAAAATGTGGGTTGTACAACTAAAGCAATATTGGTAAAGTATTATATGCATGTCCAGCTCTTATGAGAAACACACCTATTATTGGTGGTAACACAGAAGCAAGTTATTGTGATATTAAATAATTGACTAACCACCATGGAGGAAAACAAAAGGGAGGATTCAAATAAAAACCACTGAAGAAGAGGACGACATTCTGATTATGAATAAATTTTCAATAATTTCAACTCTCACCGTTTCTTCTTCTTCTTCTCTTTCTTGTCCTTCTTCTTCTTCTTTTCCTTTTTGTGAGACTTCTCAGACTCTGCTTCGCTTTCTTCACTCTTCTTTTCCTTACGTTTTTTGGCTGTAATGCAAAAAAATAAACAGGTAATTATATTTTTATTCAAGTAAGGAGTGGTCCGGAAAACAAGGAGCAGCTTAAATATGATGGATGACATTTGTTTTAATTATGAAAATAAACATTGCGTCGTCGTAAGTCGGTTGTTTTGTTTGTTATTAATTATTAATATTATTACGTGAGAAAGTTGTTATTGCCGAAATGACATCATGTATCATATTTATTTTCTTTTACTTTTTTCTTTAAACATTTATGAATATCACTGTAAAGAAAGAAAAATAAGACTTCGGATAAAAACTTTGAGTTTTAACTCTTTTTTTAAATAATCGTAATGCATCTGTTACCGCCAGGGTTCGAAAAAATACGATATGTATCGAATCAATGCATATTATTTTTACTATTAAAATATCCTTGAAATTTATCCCGAATTTAAATTTATAAGTACGAACTATTTATATATGAATCTTATACCGTGGTGATAAGGTTTGAAATTCAATATGAAGCTAATAGAATACTAACGACACTAGGTGATTCCCCGAAACTTGAGTGCAGTAACAAATTGAAGTGATAGAAAAAAGATCCAATCCCCAATCGTTGTATCCCTACCTCAAATCTTCCAACTATAATGGGTACGTATTATAATCCCGAAAGTTCATAATATCTACATTTGAAATACCGACGATTAACACATTGAAAATCAAAATACCGAAATTACAAAATGCCGATACCCGATATACCGAAGCTTGAAATACCTATTTTCA
The DNA here is from genome assembly GCA_946894065.1 of Acleris literana. Lineage (NCBI taxonomy): Eukaryota > Metazoa > Arthropoda > Insecta > Lepidoptera > Tortricidae > Acleris > Acleris literana. Next base: position 10,151,503 of record OX335669.1, read on the forward strand.
TATGACCGAATGTTTAAAATCCCGAATGTTTAAATCCCGAAAGAACGTTTGACCGAAGGTTGAAATATCTATTTTCAAATGACCGAATGTTTAAAATCCCGAAAGTACGTATGACGGAAGATTAATATAAATTTGATGCCGGGTGTCCAGATAAAAACTTATATACCGAATTGGCTGAGCTCCGACTCCACGTGGTCTTGTCTGCCTTACCCCTAGAGTGTATATAAAAAGCCGGAGGCGCGGAGGGAGGGCAACCCTCGACCGCTGTAAGAAAGTGCAGGCAACAAGGGAGCCGTAGCGGCTGAGGCCGGTCGCCGAAGGCTACCAAAAAGCCGAAGCTGCGAAGGCGAGCGAAGGTGCCGTGCTTTCTTACGCAAGGGCGGATGGGTTGCATTTCCCGCAGCGCCGGAGCAGACCGGAAGGTATTTCAGGTGTAGGTATATTATTTTTTCGGGATTATAGTTTTCGGGATTATAGTCTTCGGGATTTCAGGCTTTCGGTAAAACAAAGTTTCGGGATTATGGTTTTCGGGATTATAGTCTTAGGGATTAAAGTCTTCGGGTTTTCAGGCATTCGGTCAAACGAACTTTCGGGATTTTAAACTTTCGGTAAAATAATCATTCGACATTTTAATATTCGGTCTTCCGTTCATAGACCTTATGAAATTCGGTATTTTGAACTTCGGTATTATAATACGTACCCAACCATAATGTAGGTCAGTACTCACCCTTGAGCCTGACGAGTTGTCCGCAGTTAGCGACGGCGGCGTCCTGCAGCGGGCGCGCGTTGCGGTCCACCGGCAGCGCCTCCAGCTGCCGCACCAGCATCGCGCCGCTCGCCACCTTGCCGAACACTACGTGCACACTGGCGGCAAGGAAAACACTAGCTTAATAATATTGTAAAGAGAGTGGGATTTCCACGACTTGCCGTAGCCGGCAACTAATTAGCGTGTTCTTGTTGAAGTAAGTGTCAAGGATAGTGACCGGGCTCAAATTGCCATGAAAAGCTGATGGTTTTCCAGGCCCTTCAGGGGAGGGAGGAAATGACGTGACCGGATGTCTAAAGCGTTCTAGACCTTCGGTATGCATTTAAAATCACAAAGACGCATAAAAAATGTATTCTGTCAGGCTAAGAAAAAGCTTTTATATCAATTTTTACTTAATATTGCTTGGAAATAAAATAAAACCCAGCAACATCTTATAAGTTAAAAACGGGTAAGAACAAAGAGGATGCTTTTGCTGACACTTATTTATTTTAAAATTGACTATTCATATTACTTACTTGTCGAGATGCGGTGCCGGCTGTGTTGTTCTACAACACACAGAACACAAGAAATGAGAGCGCGGGCCCGCAGCGCCCAGCCGCGTCTCGGCCTCTACAACACACATTACTGTTAACCCTCAGCCATACACTCTTACTTCTAATAAAGGGACAGACTAAAAAAACATGAAAAAGTTCTAAGAGCTCTTCCATTGTGACTGAATATGGACAAAAGCAGTGTTTTTCAATCTGTGGGTTGCGCCCTTAGGGGGGGTCGCTTAGTCTTACTTGAGGGGTTGTGGTCTTGAGTAAAAGTTGTTTGCAAACCACAACGAGCGCCCCATTACTAAGTATTATGCACATAGCCGCAACCGTGCAACGTTACTTGAGGGTCAAGGTATGCAGTCATAGGATATATTGATAATACTAAAAGTGTAAAGAAAAGAAAAAAAAATGAAACCAGGGATACAGCTCTATTGCCAGGGTAAGAGGTCGCAAATGCAAAATTTTGGTAAACAGTGGACTAAAGCACTTTGACAACGGAGTAGGGTTTGAAAGAGACCATGTTAAACCTGTTAAATCTAAGAGCATTATTAGAACATGACTTTACAAGTAAGCACTTTATGTAAAAAAAGTAGGATTAAGCTTTTTTTACTAATGGATGATAGTACTGTGAGATAGTCAAATGTAAATAGTTCACGAAGAAATTTGTTTTCTTTATTAACTTAATGGGAATTACTAATGTTAGTTGTAACAACAATGAGCCAACAATCAATGGAAAGCAACTAAATGGACTTCGAATAAACTTAATGTACTGTAAAAAAAAGTTGTTTAACCATTAACTTTACTAAGGACCCTGGTCATTTGAAGACTTATAAATTTCTTACCATTATCCGTGGAACTTACATGAAGAATTGTGAACCATTGGTATCTTTGCCTCGATTAGCCATAGACAATAAGAATGGCTCGTCATGTTGAAGTTCAAATGTCTCATCTGCAAGTGAAACTGATTTTTAATACGGAATGATGCATATCCTAGTAAATAATGTCAAGTTAAGCAAGTTAACACAATCACTGTGCATGCTCCATATTACAGGTACACACACTACACTAGACTAGACTGCGAATGAGACACGGGCGAAGCGCCGATTACCTGTTCAAATGTGGATGGAGAGATTCACCGGCGTGTGACTGCGGTGCCCCCGTGCAGACTGTAGACCACATTATAAAGGATTGCCCTATCCGAAAATATGATGGAGACCCTCAAGATCTGTTCACCCTTACTGATAACGCGGCCCAATGGGTGAAGAATTTAGATATAAAACTATAGTGCATGTGCTTGACTCGGCTTAATAAAGCCATACGATTAAATAAATAAACTACACTCACCATATGAATGGATACAGACATAACCTAAAATCTCCCAAAAAGTCTATATATGGTTTTATTATGGAAACAAGTTGAGCCCCATAATGTGATGCACTAAGATAAGATGTAAAATGTATCTTGAAATTCCCCTTGAATGGGGCATACACAGTAAATAGTAACAGCAACCCATCATTTGATTGCAGCTGTACGATGATGTTTTCAAGATGTCTTTGGCATTAATTTGTAGGTTACGATAGGTTAGACTTGTGTCTACCAAAAAAATTAACTCATGCAGTGCGAAATGCTTTTTGATGAAATGTAAATTCTTTGTGTATTGGTTAATAATAGGTAGGTACCGACAGTAAACATGTTAAATCAGCACCACTTCTCTCTTACCTTCAAAAGTGCCACCATATATGGATTCCCCTCCAGTTCCATTAGCATTGGTGAAGTCTCCTCCTTGAATCATGAAGTCCTTAACCACTCGGTGAAACAACATACCCTGAAAGAAATCATCAAATACATACATACAAAAGCAATGATGACCCATAAACTCACAAATTACTGAGACTTACAAATGATGAAGGATAGAGCTAAAGAAAACAGAGGGTAATGTTTAAAGCTCATATTAGTTATGTTATGTACATTGGACCTTCAGTATCTTGTGTGCAATAACTCTTTTTATACATCAGTTAGCAGAATATGTGACTTTCCTAAAGGTATTTTTCGTTGGCCGTAAAAGCATCGGTTACTATGAAAAACACTCAAAACTCATTGGTTTGCTAAGGCTGCCGCAAGGAATCAAACTCGGTACATGGCGATGACTAGTTGACTACTTATGGTGCTTGTACACCGTGCATGTAGCTAGAGCAAGTAATACGGGCAGGCTACTTGCACAAGCAGTTTTGAACAAGCTTGATGTAACCTGTTATATCCCATTAACACTCAGCCCCTTCCACTTGTCCTGCCGCTGCCAGAAATAATTCCATGACAACATCGATGCAAGTGAGTGCTAACACTCAGCCTTCATACTACAGGGGAGTGGCCAGCGTGAGTGTGTGAGTAGATCACTCATGCTGTCACTTCTAGTGCCGCTCCAGAACACCAACAGCCATTGGGCTGAAAGTAAACACTCACTTGTGCTTGTGCTGCCTGACCTTTGACTTCCCCATAAAAGACTGACAATAGAGGGAGTGCAGCATGAGAAGTGACAGTGCAAGTGACCTATTTACATTTTCACGCTGCCGACTTCCCTGCCCACAAAAGCTGAGTGTAAACGATTACATATGTGTGCTTTTATACAGTGCAAGTTACTGGAGCAATTAAAGACACGGGCTACCTGCGCTGCCGCGCTAGCGATAATGGCAGTAAATTAGTATGGTAACCATACTTACTTACTGCCAATATCGCGCGCAATATGCGCAAGTTACTGGTTCGTATGGTTGAAGGTGCTTTTACAGTGCAAGTAGCTTGCGCAAGTTGAGGCACTCTACATGTCTGCACCTGCGCAAGTAACCCGCTTAAGCGACCTACGGGAGTTACTTGCGCGGGTGGCTCGCGCTGGTGCATGCTAGTCGCTGGTCGCCCACATATCTTTATACCGTTGGTTAAACGATGCAAATAACCTTCGCAACTAGCTCAAAATGCGGAAGCTACTTGCACCGTGTGCAAACAGCATTACTTACCGTAAAGAATTGCCGATTATGTAGGAATGTAAACGAAATTACTAATTAGATGTCATTGTGGCCACACAGACAAGTTCCAGAGTAACCATTAAACAAGTAGAATGTGTTAATATTATACTAACCTTGTAACTAAGTGGTTTTCCCGTAACTTTACCCACTCCAGCATCACCAGCGCACAGTGCTCGGAAATTTTCAGCTGTTTTCGGAGCAATATCATTATAAAGCTCGAACACAATCCGACCGGACGGCAAGCCACCGATAGTGATGTCCATGAAAACACGGTCCCGCTCGACGGGTACGTCGCCGTCCACCGTCATTTTGGCGTGTAAGGTAGACCTCGATTGCAACTCGATAACAGCAAAAGAATAATCCCAGTAACATAAAAAGGAGAAAAAATATTTATCTTTTAGCAGCCAGCCAGCAATAGACAGATGCAATGCGATGCAATAAAAAGTTGTTAATGTTGTCATAGACAAATTCTTTCTTAAATTGCGAATATTGCCATGTGCTATAACTATTAACACGCTATTAACTTATAACGTATTGTACTTATTGTTTATATAAACTCTAAATATTATATATAGGTAGGTATTTACAAAAAACAAAAATAAAAAAAATAAACCAAAATTAAAAATAAATTACTAGGTGTACGGATATGCTGTGACCAAAGATGAAGGAAAACATAGACCCCGTGTAGCCAACTGTCAAGCGAACCACCTTTTTCTTCTGTGTACAACATGTGAACCCTACTAAATTAAGACGATAAAGAATTAAGAAAAAGTGTCACTTAATTTAGTCGGATTACTATTGTTGTTCGCTGTCTTGGGCTTGGTTTATAAAACTACAAATTACAATTTTACAGGTCTAAACTGGCAACACTGCTCAAATGGCTGGTCGCCATTGGTAGAGGTTGTGTGAAATATCCTTTCACATCGTATTTTATCGGAAATGTTCGTATTTGTCATGCTACTTCAGTCTGACTCAGTACCCACGGGTCGGAATCTACCTCATTCACTCTTCTACTTTACTGATTTGTAAACTGATTGTGAATAATGAGCCCAAGTTCATAAGGTATCCTATACAGGTCATTTGATTGAATGATGTTACAAAGCGTGAATAGCTTACTCGATAATTTTGCTTTATCTGTAGGTAATTTTTACATTCATTCAATAATTTCAAGTGAGAAAGAAAAGAAGTAACTTGGCGTTTGACAGTGAATGCCAAAAAATTTGTACTTTTATTGTATAGCCATAACCTACGAAAATTGAATTGAATTTATCTTTTCCACTTCCCATTACCATTACCACCGAGTTTCACGTTCACCACCACTCCATTCAACAATTTCAAATTTTGAACTGGTTTGGCTAAAACATGCCTTATAATAAATGTGTAATTCAAGTCTGCAATTCTACCGCGGATAGCGAAAGCTTATTCAGGTTCCCACGGAACCCTGATTTAAAATGGATCTGGTTAGACCTTCTGACGCCACACGCTGGCAATTTACGATCAAAAAATATTGCAGACCTGGATAATCTGAAAGTATGTGCTTTGCATTTCGAAGAAAAATATATAACTTGTTGTGGCCTCGTTATTTTCGATTTATATGTACCTATATAAAAAAAATAAGGTATCCATACATATATTATAAATGCGAAAGCTACTGTTTGTTTGTTACGCTTACACAGCTTAACCGATTTATAATGAAATTTGGTATGAAGATAAATCACCCGTCTCGTGAAGATCCTCGCGGTGGGCCTATGTCCAGCAGCGAGCGTTCTTCAGCTGATTATGATGATTTATTTATTTATTTATTTATTTGAAAAATAAGTTTGTAACATAACAGTAGTGCTACCAAAGCGTTGCAAACACATAACATTTTAAATCTAACTAATACTATCTTATGACTATTAAATGTTTGTCTTGTTCTTTCTCAAGTATCCGCTTAAAGTCCGTTACCAACGTTGATATGCGCGTCGCAAACAAATCGCTCGCGGGCGAGGCCACGAGCAGAGAGTTAAGGAGCGCGGTCGCGCGGGGCACGAGCGATGATGATGATGATGATGATGATGTGATGATGAAGTATACCTACATTTATTGCATGAGCTAAAAATATAACGTCGAACAGTCAAGAAACCTGTTAAGAGCATCAGTTCTAGTGTTTAGTGTTTTGATCCTACGTGAAGACGATCGCTCCAACAGTCCTTGTTGCAAGTTTTAATAAACCTCACTGGGTTTGACCACTCCTTCAACCTGTGCCTTCAACAAACAGAAGTTCCGTAACGCTTTGACAGCATAATTACTAAACTGATATTGATCAAATGGAAATAGTTTATTCCCTGGATTAACAAAGGCTACTTTTCATCCCGGAAAAATAAAAGCTCCTGAGGGAATAACGATAATCGATATCCACGCGGACGAAGTTGCGGGCAGAACCTAGTCTATCCTAAAACAGACTAATCATCAGATCGAAAGATTTGCAGTTATCTTGCAAGTGATCTTTTCTGGAAGTGCCATCACAGAATAAGTAATTGTCATTGTCTTCGGTCGTATGGCTGGAATACAGCGAAACTTTACGGTACTCGTAGTTGCCAACCATAACCGTGTTAACAAACGTCTAGTTCATGGTGCAACCATTTGTAAACACTTTCATTGTCACTTTATCAGAATTTTGTTAAAGCAGCTCAACAAGAAATTAGATCTGACACTACGAATTAATAACTGGAACGAAGCAGAATAATGAACATTTTCATCACTGCCTGATGTTAACTCCGGAACCCCTACTTGACGCACATTTCTCTCGTGATTGGAATAGATATACAATAAATATGTTATTGTGAATAGATATACATTAGATATTTAACAATTCAATATCTATTTCCTTTTAGGAAACTCTAATTTGATTGTGTAAAGTCTAATATAATCATAATAATTCACTTTACTAAATTAAACTTGTCTAAGGCCTCTGCGTGTTGGCTTCGGCTCCATGTACGCCTTCCAAAGGTCCGGGATTCCCATAGTCTCGAGATTGGTAAAGACATACAAATCTACACTAATATTATAAAGAGGAAAGATTTGATTTTTTGTTTGTTTGTTTGAATTGAATAGGCTCCGAAACTACTGGACCGATTTGGTAAATTTTTTCACCATTACAATCCTACATTATCTCTGATGAACATAGGCTATGTTTTATTTTTCTGCGCGGACGGAGTCGCAGGCAACAGCTATAATAATATACACAGCCGGTATCTAAATATTATCAGATGAAAAGAAAACAATTTCTACACACCCGTTTAAATTAATATGATCCTCAAACCCTGACTTCCGGGGGGCTTGACGAGCTCAAGCTTGTCTGAGCACAAAAGTTTAGGTACTTTAATGAGTAAATTGAATACCAACGATGAAAGTAATAATTCCTCTCTAAGCTCCGCTATTGACATACGGAAATGTAGGAGAGATGAAAAGTAGTTTTCACTTTAATGATATAATATTTACTTCCGATGTAACTTTTAAAATGTATTTATTACAAAAACCCATCTCATTGCGTCACAGTATGAATATAAGTATCCTATTTTTTTAATTTTGGGTCCACAGTATGGCGGACCAGTGCATAGGCTATTTATTCATTTCTGTTTTTTTAATAAAATAATTTGTATGTAATTATGAGTATCAATTATTTTAAGTTGTATAATCTTAATAAGAGTTATTTTTAACTATAGAATTTTTTACGGCGCTTTTTCTCAAAAATTGTCTACTCTTAAGAAACGCTGGTAGACTCCGAGACTTAAAATTGGCTTAATTGCAAAATAAATGTTTTTAATTCAATGCGGTCTATAATATTAATTTCTGCGGTATTATATTTTCAATTGACGAACACGCACCCAGCTACTTGATTTCACAACTCAATCTTGCTACAGCAAAAATATGTGGTGAGACGTGTCTTTGTGGATTGAAAGCACAATATCTGCGCCAATTAAGTATTTTATAGTTTGATTCACTGCATCAGTTTAGTGTCGAAAATGTAATAATACTTAACTCGTTTAAAAATTTAAACAATCTTTCAGTCAGGTAAAAAAACATGAGTTATTGGAAGTTCGTTCTTGAATTGAACGAAGGTAACTAATTTGTGCTTGTCAACCATGAGTGCGAAGAAGTTTACCTCGTTCAATTTGAGAATGAACTTCAATCAAAATTTATTTGCCGCCATTCCTCCCAATTTTTTTTTTAATTTGGTTGCATACTAGCGCCACTGCTTTCAACTGCGGTGCGGGACTAAACTACTACTAACGTTATGTCAGTTCCAAGTTTGATTCCTATCTGTCTTTAGACATACCCTATAATCTGTGGTTTGCTTTTGCTTTGCAGTGATGGCCGACGACGCCAGAATTTTCTAATTCTAAAATCAATTCGTTGTTGTCTCGCCTAACGCGTAATTGCGTTTGGGATTTACATCTTTCATCATTTGTATATTAAATAAGTCGTGTTATAAGTACTTTGACAATGTTGGGATCCGGTGACTGCGGTAATATAGTCAAGCTTAGAGGCTTGCCTTTCTCCACCACTGTTGAAGATGTACTCGATTTTTTGACCGGTGTCAACGTTTTGAATGGAAAGGAGGGTAAGGGCAACAGTGTTTGGTTTATTGCTGCTTTTTTAAATAGTGACTACCACTGGTAATGAGTAATTATAGTTTTTTTTTGGGGCCGGGTCCCGGTCACAGCGGACTACTACGTCACACCATCTGGTAAAGCTTTAGAGAAAGGGACTTAAGTCATCCGATTTATAATGCATATTATTATATTTAACTTTATCTTCTTGGTTCACTTATAAATATTGAACATTATTCTATAAGTTCCTAGGCTCTAAGGGCCACTCTTATCTGACTGATTGATTAAAGCGAAAGTTTTTGAATTGGTACTGGTATCATTTTTTTTTGTCTATGATTGCATAGAAAAAAAAATAGGATATGTTTGCTATGTTTTAGCAAAACCTATTGTTAATTGTTTTAGGGGTACATTTAACGGAGGTACGCCCCGGTAGACCTTCTGGGGAGTGCTTCGTGGAAGTAGAGACAGCAGAGGATGTTGATGAAGCACTGAAGAAAGACAAGGAGAACATGGGAAAGAGGTACATTGAAGGTAAGTAAATTATAATTTAGTACTCATTATTCAGATTTAACTAAGAATTTAGGTGCTCTTTTTGGAATAGCTGTATTTCTTTATTTATTGCAAATATTAAAGGAGTTTTTCTCAAAAAAGCTTCATGGTTAATGAAGAATTAGTGTCAGTACTTAATTTTTTTTAAATTATTATCATTCCATTTTGTTTAGAAATAATGATCAATGATTGGATGAAATTCTTACTTGTAACTTCATGGATTTTTAATTCTGATGTGCAAGCCTCAGGTTTGTAATAAAATCTGGTCACTGTTGTCAAAAATGTAACTATACTTTTACCTGGATAGACAGGGCCGTCTTAACTTATGCTTGGGCCCTAGGGCACACAAGAATATAAAAGAAAAGTAAAAGAAAGAAAGAAGAGTAAAGAAAGCGAATTATTACCAAAAAAATCTACTATGGTCTTCTATTTATTATGGGTAATAAATTGTTGGTCCTTTGGGGCCCCCTGTGGTTGGGGGCCCTGGGCACGGGCCCCGTGTGCCCTTATGGTAAAGACGGCATTGTGGATAGAGGGACCATGGTCCACAGTTAGGCTTAGTGAATCTATATGTACTTTAGTCATCATAATGTGTATTTGTTTTGCAGTATTCTCTACTGACCGCCAAGACATGGAGTGGGCTTTGAATGCCATGCGTCAAAGTGAGAACGGCTTTGGATCCCTCCCTAATGTCACTGATGACATGGGCATTGTCAAGCTACGAGGCCTGCCCTTTGGCTGCTCTAAAGAAGAAATAGTCCAGTTCTTTAATGGTATGTCTATGATTACATTTCTTGTTTTATTCCCAAATAATTGGACTTAAATTCTGGGGTCAACTCCTGTAGGTAGAAAAGGGGTGAAAAGGTTATTCTAAAACAAGTGTTATTTGTTTTTCTTTAGAGTCACACATTTTTTTTGTAGAAATAGTAGAGTAAAGCATGCTTGCCATTACTTTTATTACCTACTGTTGTAACAGTGCACAACATTAGATACTTTCTTTTTTTAAGTAACGCAACATCACACTTACAACCTTAGCAAAGTCTGTTTTCCCTCTTCATTAGGTGTTGACATTTATGTCTATTTGACATACAATAAAATACCTTTAATTTATAAAGATATCATATATAGTCACTGCTTTGGTCTGAATTATTTCAATTATAATATTATAGTATTGTGGTCTGAGACTTGTGGTTGTCTGAGTACCAGTCTTTGGTTTCATTAATCCATGACTTATTATGTGCACTGGATGGTGCTATGTAGATAGGGATCTGGTTTAAAAGTAAATAGAAATATCAAGCATTTTTTTATTTTATTTTATTTTTGTTCTTTTTCACTGTGTAACAAACTTAACTCCTAGTCTCCTACTATCATGCAAGGATTCAGTAACTAATTTTATATTTATGAATTACATTAGAGGCACCTGTCTGCCAAATTTGTCTATATATGTTAGTGGTTTTTATTCATGATTAAATATATTTAATACTTACATATCAACCCATTATTCAAAATCGGTCACAGGCATAATACTTTAAAGTATTTAAATAACCTGTAGTGAGGCACACGAAGATAGCAGTAAATAGTAATAGAGTTACCTACTAAAATAAATAAATAAATATCAGGGGACCACAATGCAAGAATTGACTAGTCCCAGGCTTGTACTATAGGTACTTGACAACGGTAAACGTACTTACATAAACAAATAAATACAGAGATAACACCCAATACTCTGGAAGAAATACTTGCGCCTATACGACAAATATTTACCCTTACTGGGATTCAAACCTTCTTAACTGCATTTATGTCAATATTTAAAGCTTCACTCATTTATTAATGCTTATGTCAAAAGAAAGTCATACTATACCATAGCACTATCCAGATCTAAAGTTAAAATTTAAATCATGAGAGGTTCTCAGACCTTGCTAAGACGAAAATTAAAGCAAAAAACGAAAAACTTTTCACCCCAGCTCGGTATACGAATATAACATGATCTTTATTTGCACGTCGGGGTGGCCAGGGCTCAACGTCGCCTCTGATGGGGTGCATTTGCTCTCCGACTGCTCGGGGCGGGCCTCGGGAGAGGCTTTCGTACACTTCGTAGACAAGGAGAGCGCCGATCAGGCGCTGGCGAGGGACAGGGAGAAAATAGGACACAGGTGGGGGGAATGTTGTTTAATGCTGTCTGGTTTGTGCCGCGATGGAGGGGCAGTGTCACAGGGTTAGCACCAGGAGTTAAAGCATATAATGGTGTATCCCTTTATAACTTAGTATTGCAGCGTTTCTTTAGATATTAGGGTTTTTTAATGATGAAAAAAATTAAGCAACGTCAATTATTGTCTAAAGTTAGTAACATAGTATTTGGCCTATCTTTCATAATAGTACCATTGTAGTGAAATTGTAGGGCTGGTTAACAATGCGACAGCGATTTAGTCTACACATGCACCTGCATAGCTGAGTGATTTTATCGGTTAAAAAACCGGTCAAGTGCGAGTCGGAATCGCGCACTGAGGGTTCCGTATTTAAATTAATATGGTTGGAAGACGCAAAAGAAAACACTCATTTTTTAAGAACTTTATTATCTCTGCAATAAGGTCCATTTTGAGTAGCCTAAATTTTAACTCAGTTTATTTTGATAGTTATCTTATTTTAAGGAACCCTTAGTTCCTTTTTTACCATTTGGTACGGAACCCTAAAAACGTCGCCGAGTGTAAGGCAAGCGCCGTTCTTCATCTGAAGTTATGATTTAAAAAGTTTGTTGTGAGTTTTGTAATAGGTTTGGCTAGTTTAATTTCTCCTGTATCCTACTAGTATTATAAATGCGAAAGTTTGTGTGTGCGTTAGTTTGTTACTACTTCACTCTGCAACGGCTGGATGAATTTGGATGAAATTTGGAATAGACACAGCTAATACCCTGGATTAACACATAGGCACCTTCAACCCGGAAAAGTTAAAAAATCCCGATGGAATAATGGTTATCGAAATCGAGGACCAAGTCGCGGGCAGAAGCTAAGAAGCAGTTAAATAAAAACCCTAGCTACTATTATAATATAGTCGACTTTTATTCTTTAGCCTAGTTAGTCAGATCAAATTCTAGTTTTCTGCCTACAAGATTAAAAATGATGCTATATTTAGAATGTATTACCATCATGATGAAAACAAAAAATACTTGGCAGTGTTACAACAGGCATCTGCCAAATGTAACCCGATTGGTGTAACTCTCGTTTTACGTCATTATTTTTAGGCAAAAGCAAAGTACCTAATAGACAGCAATGTCTGTATTTATTTTCTCGGAAGTTTCTTAAATATGTCACCTATTTACCCCTCATTGCGAGAACCGAACACAAACCATGACAGTACTAAAGTATTGGTGTAGTGGGTTAACTTTGGGACCCTCTTACTATGGTCATTACCTTGCTTTACAGAAAATACTGAAGGAAAACAAGGAATAAGATAAAATTATGGGGATCAAACCAATTAGTCCAACTCAGTGGAGATACTTACATTTTTTGGTTACTTTTTATTCTTTAAAGCAAGGTGACCTTTAAATGGATTATAACTACTTATAATATGGGATTCATATTACCTACATAAAAAAGTTTGCTTAAATTGATGCACTTGTTTTGCTGCCTTATACTGACATTGTATAGTGGTCAAATCATAAAAAATACTTTCTTAACTTTTAATTAATATATTGAAAAAAAATGATTAGAATTAAATACCGATTTCTGACCGACCGACAATACATTCCTATATTAAAATCTCGTGCTTTTTATGGAGTTGCAGTATCCCCTCGTTGGGGCGCTCCCTCTTCAGTCTTTCTACAAAGCAGTAACGGTGGCACCAATTGCAACTGTCAATAAAATTAAGCTAACGGTCCACTTATGCTAATTCTCACTTTCCCGTTGACTGAGCAAAGGATCTTGTGAGTGCGTTATGACCCGTAGAAACTATTTGCGGGTTCAGTGAGGATTAAAAGTTCAGAAAAATCATTATCTTAAAAGTAGTAGTGATTTCCTCGCCGAAAATAGTTAAATTTAATTCCACCACTAAAGTCATACAAACGCGAGCGTTGCTAGCCAATATACGCATGTCTTGAAATGTGTGAAAGGATAATAAAGTTTTTTTTGTACGCCCGAAATAACTATGTTAATAGCTAGTTCGTAATAAGACTTGCCCAATGACAGACTAATCATAGAGGTTAGTGCCCTCATTTCATGGTGATTTGGCCAATATTATACAATGTCAGGACTAAGGAGGTAGCATTTAACAGTGCACAAGTGATCGGTTGTTGAGTTGTCGAAGGTTGGGCGAGCAAGGGGGAGCGAGGGACGCGGGGCGCGGGACGGCGGGAGGAAGAGGGGAAGATTCGGCCGGTGCAAGATTTGTTATCTTGTCTGTGGTATTGGTTGATTATTGACAAGGATAAGTTTGTCTATGAAGATGTCTAATTGTCTATTTATTTTAAGACAAAAGATCAGTACTACTATTATGTAATCTAAAACAGGTTTTGCCAAAAGAGTTTGAAAAACACGTTAAATTAAGGCATGGATTATACAAATAGGCATAAAATCTCTTACCACGCCGTTGCCACGTAAAATGTTCAGATGTTTTGTTTTTTTTAATACCTAGTGCACTGCGGTGCCAATTCGTATGTTTTGATATTATGAGGTACAATAAACTGTGAATGTTATTTTACAAAGTTTTGACTGGTTTTTGATACATATAAACATGTCATATGGCTCAGTTGTTGTTACAATGGGCTGAATATTTACTTGTGAACAATTCCCATTGAACGGACCACAGCAAATTGTCAACGTCCACACATATTTTCTTACTTTTTAGTACGCAATAAGTATATTATGTGATATGATAGGCTTTGTTCGATGGAAATTGTAAGTTATTATCAGTGATCGGAAATAGGTGAGCTAATTTGCCTAAACTTGATGCATGTTCATTCAATAATGTATTCCCATCTCTCTCACGCATGAATGAATATGCGTCAAGTTTAGGCAAATACTACCTATTCCGATCACTGGTTATTATAACTAAATGAAGTCGGTTAAAAAGTGTACATGGTCCTGGCTTTAAAATTCAAAACAATGTGGCTCAAAATTAAAAGACTAAAACTTAGAGATGTGGGTGAATTGCAGAAAAAATTACCTGAGAGTAAACGAAATAGATAATTGATGCAACGAAACTGATAACATAAAGCGTCGGAAACATGGAATAATACTAGTGATATCTTGTGGTTTCATTCGTAGAATTATTTAATGAAACGTTTTAATTTAATCAGCAATATTTATTCATTATTTTTGGTTTACATAAAAAAGAAACATGAATAAAACATTTTTTTTTTGTATTTTGACTGTTGCTATGTTCTGTGAGAGTTGATATCTGGTGCAAATAAATACTCGAAATAAGCCCAGCCCAAAGTAAAGTTTTAAAAGACGTAAATAAAAAAAAACCCAACAAAGCATCGCTTTAAAAATTAACCTAAAAGAGGTCAAGCACTTAAAAGTTGTTCGAAAACTTCTCTGATTAATGCTCTTTCCAACGATGTATCATATGCGAAGATTTCATTTTATTAACTGGAGTGATTAGCTAATTTAGCTGAACACTTGGCAAAATTCTGGTATTTTCTGTTAAGCATGTTAAGACCAAGGCCAAAGAATTTTGCCAAGTGTCCAGCAGTGTTTTTAGTAGTTTTAGTGAATCAATAGCTACAACCAGCCATAACATTACAAAAAAAATACAGGAAAACCTCCAAAAAAATCGGTTAGGGAATTGACAGAGAAGCAAAAATAATACAGTCCATATTCATACTCATATGTATGGTGACCATGGTACCATTGCAGGCTTTTCAACTTAAAAAAATGTTACAGATTTACACACCAATATTTTCCCTATAGTTTTATTGTGTGAACTAGGCCTTACACTTTCTCAGTTTCGTTACATAACGAAAAATAACGAAACTGAGAAATCCTAACCTAAAAAATATATTTCCCTTCAAACGTGTAATGCACTGTTCTAGAGCTTTGTAAATTCTTAAAAAGCAGAGTAAAACTACACGGCAATCTATATAGTGATGTACGAAAAAGAAACTTACCTGAGGTAATCGCCGACAATCACCCTGAGATTTTTTAGATTTTAAACATTAGACTGTCGATCCGTGTGCCCCTTCGTTGAAAATATAATGGCTGTCGCTGTGTTCAACAGTTTTACAGAGGTCAAAGTGTTGACCGATTGATACAAAGTAATTCTACTAAGATATAAAACTTTTTTTTGTGATTAAATGCTTCGTAACTAACGCTGAGTAACGAAAGTCCAGTAAGTTGGGACAGGTAAATTAATATTAAAATTTCATAACTATTTACAATAAAATTGAATATATTTGTACGGAACTTAAAGATTAACTAAAAAGGACTGAATAATTTACAGTTATACTTTATAAGAATTGATATAAATCGTAACAAATTTACGAGATAAAAAACACTCGGAATTGGGACATGAACATAATGTATGAAGTACTCGCGTATCACAGGCTTATTTTATTTTTGAATTATGTAAATCAAAAGGAATTGAAATGAAAATAATTTTATATGAATTTTAAGAATTCTTGTTCTAAAAGAAAAATAATTTCATTGCCTTTTCTTCTCATAATTTAACTTTAAATCCATCGTGTTTTCACGGGACACTAGATCAACTAAAAGGTACATTTTTTCTGCAATTCAGTCATGTTTCAGTTGAAAGACATCACGTTTATTTAGTATAGAGCCATAATTACGAGTATTTTTTGTAATAAGAAACCTTATCATGTAAGAACGTGTTTTCACAAACATAGGCAAACTGAGCGGCTTACGTCGTAGCATTATGCCATTGAATGTGTAGAAGAAGTATGTGCATGCATTCTCGCCAGAGTCAGTTATTAGTTTATCCTCGTAAGGCCCATTGTGCTATAGAATGTACATAATCAAGGCAATTTAATTTGAACTGTGTTGCAATGGGAATAAGGTTTATTTTCCTATCTTCATAAACTGAAAATGGCATTATCCAACAAACTTAATTGAACTTTATGGCCTTGAAGGTAGATTCAAAGTCCCACTCACAAAAAGTAATAATAGTAAGTATAGGTTTGTAATATGTTGGGCCTTATGAGGTTAAGTGAAAACCACGTAAAGTCTAGGAGACAAATATATGGTAGTGATAAAGCTTGAAATTATTTTACGACAACGACCAGTCTTAAAAATATATCCACCTGACTCTACTAACAAAGAATTAGTGCGTGCGTAAACATGTTTTTAAGAAGTACCCATTGCCATATTTTTGCCTGTGACTACTTATACCTACAACTATGTAAATATATGAAGTATGCTAATCGCAGATAAATTACCTAATTTTGAACCTCTTAACGTTATATCACGTCCCAAACACGTCGCTATCTCAGTTTGCTGATGCTTGTATCGCGAAAATCTCAGCCATATCCTCACATCTGACCCGTATGCCTTTTGCAGGTACATAGAGGTGTTCATGAGCTCAGCCGACGAGGTTCGTTCTTACGGAGCTCGTATGGACGGCGGTTTCCGGTCGTCCCGCGGCTATCGGCCGGCGCCGTACGACCGCAACGATCGGTTCGGAAGGCCCGGTAGAGGCCGCGGCGGTAGTTTTGGGAGAGGTGAGAATGCTGTTTGTGTTTGAACTCTTAAGCTGGACATTTACGGTCAGTCCATCGTGTGTGGTGGCGCGGCGTGCTGCAAAATTTTATAGTGAATATTAAAATCTTAAGTAAACATTTTGGACTCATGACGACATTCAGATTTTTACGCCTAGCTTATACTTGAATGCGAAAACCTTGCGCTGCGGGGATGACATGACTGACATTTATTGACTTTAAGTTATGAGTTGTCAAAATTTTGGCGTCCTATTATTTGATTGATTACGAGCCAGGTCCATTTTTTGTTTTTAGTCAGCATACAGTGTACTCGATGCTGACTTGATGAAAACATATTACGGCGCGTCGTTTTTTTGCCATGGATAATGGAAAAAAAACACACATGACTGAAATCCATGGACATTGTTTGTGACTACTCCTTCTATTGTTTTAACCTTTTGAGGGCCAAAGTCATCTGAATTTCGGGGTACTGACGCCAAACGTCGGTAATTGCCGTTTGTGGCGTCTGAGACGTGTTCAAAAGTTTAAGCCTTCAATTGCCAGTCTTTATATAAGGCAAAAGTATGTCAAGAGAATTTAACTTTTATCTTGCAAACTAAGTACACATTTATTTCTCATTTATTTCTCAACAAAATCTAAAAATACAAATTACATCCACAACACAGGTTCCGTCAGGTACACAAACGAAGAACCGGCTCGCATCGCATCGGATGGGAAAGGATACGTAACGATGCTTGGACAGCCGATCGCGTCCGGCAGCATGTCGACGCATACGATCGGGCGGTAACAGCCGTTCGCGGTCGAAAGGATGTCGACGCACACGATCGCACGGCACCGTACGGTTGCTTGCGAACGTATCCGCACACAGTCAAATAGTTTCGTTCCTACCACGTGTAAGAGTGCACTTTCGAGAATGAGTGGGCTCGCCCGGTCACGGCCGAAAGGTTCCGATCGGTCACGACGACATGCGAACGGGGCCGATCGCAAGTGAACAGAGCCGATCGCATGCGAACGGAGCCCTACGCGTGTCCCGGCATACTTTCGGAGACGTTCACATGTCGTGGAAGACGCCCGCGGTCAAGCTGTTGTGCGCAGCTTGGTAATGTAGACTTAAAAACAGTACATATATGATTCAGTATCGTTTAAAGACCATAAAATTCTTTCCGATCCGATCCGTTGCGGGCCGTTTGGTGGAAATAGTGCTTTACTAACTACCTAGCCTAGGAATATAAGGGGCAAAATTAAATGACAGCTAGGGATTGCCTATATCGATAAACTCAATTATTACTCCAGCGGTTGAACAAAAATAGGTTTTGATAAAATTAAAGTTTGTTCTTTTTTGATATGTCGTTGTAGGCATGTTAAATAACAATAATTTAAAAAGTTAGAAAATTTTTGTTGGGGGTTTCGGCCATATTGATATATTTTAATTTTTGCCAACAGCCCTGTAAATATAGAATTAGAGTTTAAAAAAACTGTGGCATATCGTATAACAGTTTAATTTCTTTACAATATTCTGATTTTAGAAATCTAGAACACCTGCATTGTGATAAACAAAAAAATGCTTATTATTTTGTTAATAAAGAATAACCTACTACTAACCTAACCTAACCTTTTTTCAAGATTTTATTTTACCGCTTTGTCTGCATGACTTATATGTATATTCGTGTCAAATAAAAGCTTTCGGAAGGACGGACGGACGGAGATGGGGAAACTATTAAGGGTTCGTAGTTGGACTACTAGCTATCAGTAAAATTTTGGAAGCCACTACTATGAATAATTTAACAATGCTCCAGACCAGGGGGACCGGTGCGGTCCGGAAACCCCTTCAAGGGGCTTTGAAAGGGTTTTGTGAAAGGCATAGGTTATGAAAGTAGTTCCTCGTCAAAACCTTTCACAATATTTAAGCGTTTTTTTTAGGGGTAACCCGTTGTGGTATAAAAACCCTTTCCATGGGCTTATAAAACCGCTTCCAAAAGGGTAACCCGTTGAAGGGGTTATCCTTTCGATGTTTGAGCAATTTTGCATCTCTTTCCCAAAACGTAAAAGTCTATATTGCAGAGTGTTACTTTATGTTCGCCGTCTAGCGGTGCAATGTGCAATGCTAAAGCTACCTTGACTTAATTATTTGTTTCCGATCAGCGTAGTGTCAACATTTCTTAATTGAAAGTAATTACTTATCTTATTTAATCAGTGGTCTGGATTTTTAGATTTAGATTTTAGTGTTTTATTGCAATTGGTATCATATTCTTCAACTCTGCCATAGCCAATTTACAACGTCCAGAGGGAAAAGCTACCCGTTTAATTCTACTAAAATATTTTTTACATTTTTTGTCAATACATTACCACTCAACAAAATGGGGCACGATTTCTTTTTTGTTAAGAAATAGCCGTAAAAAAATACCTAAAACATCATTACCCTGGTGATGTATTGTATTGAGTTGAATCGTTAGAATCGAATGTATGTTAGTTCCTGTGTTTATCGCAGGTTTTTTTTTTAATCTACAGAAAAGGTGTTCGGAGCTAAGTTATCATTTCCTTGGTGTCTCAATTAACATCATCTACACCCCTAATTAAACGGCTTCGGACCGGTCTGTGCGTTTCCCAAAACATCCTTTCTCAAAACACCCGTTCGTTCCAAAATAACAGTTTCTTTAAATGACCGTAAATCAAAAGACCCGTTTCTCATCACATTATTATGTAAAAACACCCGGTTCTCATAGCCTCCGTATGCGAAAAGATCTGTCTGTCATGACACCCGTATACCCAAAATACCCATTTCTTATCGCTTCAGTATGTCAAAATACCCGGATCTCATAGTATCCTTATGCCAAAAGATTCGTCTCGTATACCTACCCATATGCCCAAAAGACCCGTTTCTTACGTAATCCGTAAGGAAATCCTCATTTATCTTTATTGCCGCTCAAAGACCTACGAAATTTATGACCATTCACAGCAAGAGGGACCACGCTAGGGGTACGGCGGAGTTGTTGGCAGTTTCTAGTGTTTATATTGCATTCATTTATTTACGTTACACGTTCGTGTTTGAGTCACAGAAATGGGAACGGATGTTTTATGAAACGGATATCAAGACAAACTATCTTTTGGGAGAATCATATTTTGGGAACGGGTGTTTTTGGAAACGGATATCAAGACAAACGTATCTTTCGAGCGAAACGATTTTGGGAAACGGATTATGGTAGTGACGGGAACGTCATTTTGGGATACGTCTTTTGGGAAACGGATATTAAACCAAATGTATCTTATGGGAGAAGGACATTTTGGGAAACACTTAAGTATATCGGGAAACGGATTGTTAACAAAACGGTAGTGACGGGAACGGATGTTTTGGGAATAGATATTTTGGGAAACGGACAGAACGGTCGGAAACCATTTAAACGACTATCGAAGCGATACTCCCGCCATCGTTCCTAACGCTTGTCAGTAACGCTTTCAACGCCGTGGGGATTACCGAGTATCATTGCTCTATATTTTCATATTATGAACTAGTTTTTAGAGTTTTTGGTAATTCTTTAGCTCTGCATAACCCAGTCTGGGAATGAAAGGGTGAGTTTGTTTATGTATTTTCATATTAAATTTATTTTCTGCGATTGGCATACAGTGTTTTGTTAACTGCACTGACTGCTTTGACTGCATGTGTTGATTTAATAGTTGTTCCTACAAAAATATCAGTTCCGACATAACCGACAGGAAACATACTTTTTTCATTCCCTGGTTCTCATTCCCTTGGCTTTTGAAGAGGGTGATGATAATGTTCTTTCAAATAAAATAAAAACAGGTTTTCCTTTTATTCGCATTACAAATGGTTAATTAATTAATTTAAAACTTTATTCCATTCATAACATGTCTAAATATTTCTCTGTCAATTGGGATAGACTAAAAAATAACTTACGGTTTTTACAAAGAATAGGTAATTTAAAGATACGTATTTTATTAATTTTGTATTTGACCCAATACTTTTGTTTTAAAGGGGTTTGTTGTCATTTGTAAAATTCATACATTTTCAAGGTGAGCGGCCATTCGTAAAAGTGGTAAATTATGATAGAATTATTAAAAATAAACATATTTTGTTATGTAATGTAATACTCTAAAGTGCATCGGAGCCGAGATATTTAAATATTCATACTTGGGCGTACTTTTGTACTAAAAACTGAATACTTAAATCTTTAAAATCTCCGCTCCTATATTATTTACCGCCGTAAATTATATATATCTATGTGTATTTAGAGGTCTTCTAAATAACTATGTAAAAATCATCCATGGCCGCAGAAAAAAAATGACAATATTCTTTAAACAAATTTACCCAATGCCCTTTGGGTTGACATTTTCTAATAAAATACAACAAACAATGATATCTAATGATGAAAAGTGATAGTAATAGTGTATTAATACATGTGTAAATGTGTATTCAAGCGGTTTTCACCTAGCCCGTAAGATACACCTAGGAGGGCTTCAAAAACGAAAGTCAAACAAAGGTTAAAATAGTACATTATTGCCTAGGCATGGAAGTAGGCAATTGCGGGCCGAGTATTGGATTAAACGGACGAGCTTGCGAGTCCGTTTAAAAATACGAAGCCCGCAATTGCTGTTCCTGCCGAGGCAAATATAGTGCTTTTCTCAAAAATCGCAAGAAAAAATTTGTGTTGGAGTCAAATCTTCATCATTTGAACCCATTTTTTTTGAATTGCAGACAAACAGAAACTTCATGTGAAAAAACCATCACTCCTTACCTCCTTTTTGTTTATGACAAGGAGAAACGCAATTCTTGTTTTAAAAAAAACGTAAGCTATTCCAGGCACAAATAAAAAAGTTATGTTTCGAGTAAAATTTGGATGTATAAGACTTGTGCCCTCATTTTATTATGGCCATTTTCACTTTTTAAAAAGTTACAAGCTAGATAGTAATGGAATTTGTATGCAACATTGCGGGCTTGTGTAGCGAGCACGCAATGTTTTTTTTTTTAAAATTTGAGAACTGTCAGTAAACTATGTACTTCGCGTCTCAATATGTAGATAGGAATGTCAACATTTCCGGACATTTTTGAGAAAAATACTTTTATCGAAATATCCGAAATAGATAAATATTTCAAAAACTTAATAATGCTAATGTTTTTCGAATTAGAGTAATTGTAAAAATATGAACAGTCCCAATTATTCCCAATTAAGGACAGATTAAAAAAAACCTTTTTTGGTTTGATAGATTACGAATACTGTAATAAATCTAAAACGGGACTTAATCGCGTCGTAAGGTTTTATATCTACTAAGAAGTGGGATTACATAAGAGCTTATTATGATTACTAAAAAGTATAAGTAAAACAAAAATTAATGTATTAAAAAACAAAAAACCGACTTCTAAAACGCGAAAAATAACTTCTTTTAAAATGGCTGTTAGGTAATATGTCAATCCAACTGACGTCGGCGCTTACAATATTTTTAAACAAAAGCAGACTTCAGTCGGATTTACCTAAATTACCTGCCATTTTAAAAGAAGTTATGTTTTGCGTTTAAAAGACGGTTTCTGTTTTTTATATACAGTTTAGTGATACTATTTTGAAGTACCACTTTTTAATTAATAAAAAACTATAGAACATTTCAAGTACGCGGCAAGCAACGCCGCGGGAAAGTTATGGGCATATATTTAAACCTAAATGTGTTTCGTCATAGTCGCTATCTTAATCGAGATATCATATCGCCACCATTGAAATAGGTACCATTAAGGAGATCCGTTAGGCATCTTTGATCTTCATCATTAGATCCACTTCACCAAATAGTGCTTTCCAAGAGAAAATGTACGAGTTACTATGTCAGAGCCTTTCAAACAAAAAAGAATTGTTCAAATTGGTCCAGCGGTATTTGAATAATCGAGAAATAGACATTAAAAAATCCTACGAATTGAGACCCTCTTCCTTTTTTTTAAGTCGGTTAAAAATCGTCGGGCAAATTTCCGCTCGGCCCCGGGCGGGAAAAAGCCACGCTACGCCACTGTAACCTCATAAGGGTAACCCTTTCGTATAGGTTAGTCAAATGAATGGTTTATCAATTGAAAGGGGTAAGCACGTTATTTGGGTTATCAAAATGAATTGATTAATTAGTCTTTCAAGGGGTTTTTTCTGGGAAGAGGTTGGCGGGACCCTGGTTCCACCATCCCGTATATTTTTTTATTTTTTCCGTGATTTCTTTCTTTGCTCGCAGTTATTAACCGCTCAATTCCTCGTTTTTTTTACAGTTACTAAGTCACTACAAATAACCAGTCCACGTATCAAACATTTATCACTAATTTTAAAGATGGAATAGGTACGACATACACTTAAAAACTTTTTACATTCACATTATGAAGGGACCTGCATCTAATAATATGCGCACGTAAATAAACAATTATTGCGAAATATTTGACGAACGCAGGGCGTGCGCGGCAGTGCGGGGGACGAGGTATCGCTCCCTGGGTCAGCTCCGACTCCAGCACGGCTAGCACAAGTTGCCCGCGACTTGTTAGTCGCTCGGATCTCCCTTTCTATCTAGTCAGTAACGATAGAGACGCACTGAGCGACAAGCGAGAAAATACAACTTGTGCTACCCGTGCAGCGCGCCGGGCGCCTGGCGCGGCGCGGTTATGAATTTCGCGCCTTTTTAAATACATTATACTGTTGTGCTACAAGCTACACACAGAAAATTCTAAATTTCTGTAGAATGGCTGCATACCTTCTTTTACAGTAGTAGACTTATCTTTACAGACTCTAATTCAATATTAGATGTTTTATGACGGCAAACGCATATATCTTTTAAAGCAGATATCTTATTGTTCTAAATTTTTGGCTTCGTCTATAACTTAAGAATTTAGACATGTTGTTGTGGATTTTTCACACTCTAATTCAATATTGGCAAAATTATACACTAAATCTCGTTTGACAAAGTTCCAAGCTAAAAAAATTCTAACAACTTAATAGCATAAAGCGGCAAACATATCATAAACGATGAAGCAAACACACTCTAATTCAATATTCATTAATCAGCAATAAGAAAATATAAATACCTAATTTATACCTAAAGCTCGTTGTAACTTTTCGCTATATTTTACAAATATGCTTAGAAATATGTCCCATGCCATATAAGCAACATTTTTCCAACATTAGAATTGTAAAAACTTTTAGGGCAAAAATCCGGGCCCCCGATCGGTCTATATCGATGCTTTTCCCATATACTTGTGATCGCCCCAAGTTTTGTTTGTATAAATAAATTTTTATTGAAAGTATGCAAATGAAAAAAATAGCAACATAATTCACTCATCACATCATCATCATCATATTTCTTTTACTGCTAACAAATTCTGATCGTTTTTTTTTTCAACAATAGTAAATGGGACAGTCATTCTGAAATACACAATAAGGAAAAAAATATGATGATGATGATCCTTTTCAAATTAAGAATAACCAGAATTATGTTGCTATTTTGTTTCATTTGCATACTTTCAATAAAAACATATTTTCGCTGGTATATGGCAAAAGCATCGATAATTGAGTTTATCGATATACGCAATCCCTACCTGTCATTTAATTTTGCCCCGTATATTCCTAGCTCTGCTAACTATATACTACACGGGTAAAAATGAGCTACAAGTCTCGTCACAAATACCCTAGTTTTCTCCACGAATGATACCAAAAGTGCCGATAGTGCTTGCAGCATTGCCCCGCTGTATAGCCAATGAAATCTGTTGGACAAGGTATGTCCCGGATCACAGCCCCTGTCCCTTAATCTGCGCCCTAGGTCCCTAACAAACCGCTTAGCTTCAGCATACCGAGTCCCACCCGTCTCAACCGCCACTGGCACAAAGTCATATTATGCTGACTTCAGGTTTGAGTACTCAGTGCAGGTTGAGTGCTTGTGTCTCGCAGCACTTTCTGCCGCAGTTGCCGCTGAACGCCCCGTACCACCGATGTGACTAGGCGCAAAAGTGCTAACGCAAGTCGCATCCCAAAGCAAGCTGCGACCCTTTGCTCACGGGACGAGCATCAAACCATATGATCTGTCCGACTCAAATCCTGGGGCTCCAGAATACATGGCACATTCGCCGACAACATAGCCCGTCGAATTATTTGATTTATGACATGGTGTCGAGAAAATCGCCCTGCACTACGCGAGCAACGTAGTCCATGATGGCCGTTGGCCTCAACCATAACACCGCACACGCAAACTTTATCTTTGATTGTTCCAGGCGACAATTTTTCTGGCGGCGGTTTCGGTGGCGGCCGCGGCGGTTTCCGCAGTCGGGGCGGCGGCGGCCACTGCGTGCACATGCGGGGGCTGCCTTTCAAAGCCTCGCCACAGGATGTTGCATATGTGAGTCTCTTCTTACCACTTACTGGCTTGGCGACTTTGATCCAAAACTCCTGATTATCAAAATACCTGAATTCTGATACGAGATACAACTGAATCTTGGAATGACTCGAATGTTAAATCCAATACATCTGAAAGGCGAAATAGCTGTCTCGAAATGGCAAATAAATAATGACCGTATAGAGAAGCAATAATGGGAAAAGGTTATTAAACTACTGGTTCAAATTAAATGTAATTTGGCAATATATCTAGCCATGTAATGCCTTCTGCGGGCCGATTATGGTCGTGGTTATCGACGTAGATAAGCGTAAATAAAACATCTGTCACTTTCTGACCAGTATGTAAGTGCGAGAGTGACGGAAGCTTTATCCACCGCGATAAAGGTGACCATAATACGGGCCCTGGTAGTTCTGGTCTCTGAAAATTCAAGCTTCTAGATTTTTCCACAACAAAGTTACAGTGGGATCGAATGGCTTCGAGAAAAGGATGGTAAGGCCGTGCCTTTTTTTTGCTCTTTTGCTCGACTTGGCGGGGGCACTTCCGTCCCCCCAGATAAACTTGTTCAAAGGTCAATACCAGATCTTGGTTTAAAACACTTTTAAAACAAAGCTCGCGGATGCGAAGGATGTTGATATGACCTGTTTTATATGAGATTTAAATTTAGTATTTTATTACTTAGGTACACATTTAGAGAACCTATACGAAATAGAGCCATCTATTAAGATGCTTTATAAATAAGACAACTTGCGAGTAGTGTATGTAATGTAAAGTAAAATAAGACAAGTTCTTCAGAAAAACTAACACCACAGCATTGTTTTAAATATTTTTCAACATCAAATAAACCCAATTCTATAATTATCCTTCACAATTTTCTCTTATTAGGCCAAAGCTTCTATGGAGACCTGGCATTGTCCTTTCAGGTGTTTTGGGATTGGGTAATGTTGCATTTCAGGCGTTTTGGAATAAAGGTGTTACGAATTTTAGTCATAGAGGTAGATGGGATCCGATGTTTTGATTAAAAAACAACAGGTATTCTGGTATCTAGGCAATTATGATACAAAGTCGTTTTGAGATCTAGACGTAGTGGTTACGGGTATTATGAAATTAAATTTAATGGAACCTACTCGCAATAGGCGTGTTATTACAGATAAGACAAGCTTTAACAGGAACAAGAAGGATGCAACAATATACCTATATGCCATTGTTTTAATGGTCCTGACGATTGTTACAGTTTTTTAAGCCGATCCGGCCAATGAACATCAACATCTTGTACGACAACAGTGGGCGTCCCTCGGGCGAGGCCGACGTAGAGTTCGAGTGTCACGAAGATGCTATGCGGGTCAGTTTATATTTTAACAATTATATGTCTAATTTTAACTTACTATAAAATATTTTTTGTAATAATGTTCGTGGCAGACAGTTAAACTCTGCGGCGGTGATCGAAATAGAGATATGTTATGTTCGTCTAAAAATAAAGGCGAAAGCCCACTGCCACTTACTATGCACGCGTGTTTGAATTCACTTCGTATCAAAATGTAGATAAAACTAAAACAGCGGTACACGAAGACTACGCACGAAATTGTAAAAGCCAATAAGCCGCGCACGTAGATACATGTCTCACACAAGCTTCGTACCGTTGGTGGGTTATAATGGAAATGGTGCGCAAAGTGGCGCACGTCCCGCCCTTCCTGGTCGTCTGCGGAGCGTTTCAGCGAGGGCACTAGTCTCACTGGTCCTCTTTACCTTTACCTATTTACAAAACTGACACAGACCGCAAGCCAGATGCTCAAGGGCAGCGGGTTGCTGACCGCGGTCCTATTTTACTGATGTACGATGTTTTCTGACTTTGTAACACGTCAAGCGTTCAAATGACTAACATGGAAGTTAAAAACGTCTTCTTCGTACCTGCCTCTTTACTCCCGAGGTCAGTGAGTAACTCTAGGCAGGATTTCGATTTTAGAAGTTGCTTCATTAATACGTTGCGTAGACGACGCATTAAGC
The DNA here is from genome assembly GCA_946894065.1 of Acleris literana. Taxonomy (NCBI): domain Eukaryota; kingdom Metazoa; phylum Arthropoda; class Insecta; order Lepidoptera; family Tortricidae; genus Acleris; species Acleris literana. The sequence continues at coordinate 10,178,988 of OX335669.1, forward strand.
TGCGAGACGAGGCGGCGCGTGAATTTTAATTTGCATTAAAAAAACGATACGACGAGAAGGGATTTGAATTTTGTCGTCTCGTCTAGCCGGTGGAAAAGCACCTTTAGTCTAGCTGGTGGTGACCCGGCCTACGAACCCAGCGGCCGCGGGGTTTTCGACTCCAAGTGTAGGCAAATATTTGTGTGATGAGCGCGAGTATTAAATGAGAGAGTCTTAAATGTTTCTATATATTTAAGTATTTATTTCTCTATATGAGTATTTATGTCGTCTACTACCTGTAGTAGAAGCCTAGAACTTAGGGATTGTGTCAATTTGTGTGAGATTGTCCTCTGATATTTATTCGTTTATTTACTTGTCCACAGGCAATGAGGCGTGACAAAAACAACATGGACCATCGCTACATCGAATTGTTTCTCAAGTCTTTCCCCAACGGCGGCGGCGGCGGTGGCGGCGGCGGCGGCGGCGGCGGCGGCGGCGGCGGCGGCGGCGGCGGCGGGGGCGGTGGCGGCGTTGGCGCCGGCGGTGGAGGCGGCTTCAAAGCTAACCGCAGCTTCAGAAATTAAGACTTCTGTGTGAACTATATTTTCCTCTCGTAGGGTCTTATGTGGCGCGTTGATTTTGTTTTAATACTCTTAACTCAAGGTCCGCGCTATCAGTCAATTTAGTAATTCGATAGGCCCTCTCACAAAAACGCTATCGAATGTTCCAATTTCGTATTTCGCGCTTATAAACAACAGTTGGCATCAGTTTAAAATATTTCTGGGTTATATAAAAATATATGTTCTGTCTGGTATTCAAATATTAATAGATAATTAAAATATTTCGGAAAAATAATGCATCTGACGTAAAAACGCATCAACTTTGCAACGAAAAAGATTCGCAATTGTTGAAAAAGTATATGAGATTAATTACGATTTTGCCAGCATTGGAAGATAGCGCCACTGTGTAGAGTTTCAAGTCTGTAAATTTCCCTTTTTAGTGGAGTTAGTGCCTTTAGTGGCATACTGCGGTTCTAGAATCCATGGAGTCGCTACTTCCTAATTATTATATACGTACCACGTTGATGTTGAGCTTTTATTGTCCTATTTCAAAATCAATTAATTCATTAAATCAGAAACTAATTTTGGTACGGAGGATATCTCCGCTTTGAAAGCGTTACAAACAAATAAATATTAGTTGGTATGGTATAGATAAACCCAATTAAAATGTATTTAGTTTTTTCGAAATATGACAATACTGAAGGCCAAAATTAAAGTGGTATGTGTTATAATAATTAGGAAATAGCGACTCCATGGATTCTAGAACCACGGTAGGCGACCAGAATCCTTAAAAATTATATTAATTTTCTAAAAGAATGGCTTGAAACGTATTATTAAATTCTGTTAAGAATATTTAAGTGTGTGTATTCCTTACAGCAGATAAGCTTTCTACATTTTTTCTATCTAGAAATATTCATTACAAGCCTCAGTCGACGTTTCGGAGCAAAATGTACAAAACCCAAAATGTAACCAATGGCCAAAATCTACAATACGGCGCCTGGTGAAAGTTCAAAAGACAATCCTTGCAGTGATCGCCTGAATATTTCTATATAGGTTACGATGAATTTTAATTACTAATTTTATTTCTAAGTTCGTGTAAGTACACATGTTGACCTTAAAGTCCATGGCTATCCCCATACCTACTGTGAAAAATGATACGGTAAAACAGCGATTCTCAAACTTTAGCGACGAAACCCTTATGAAATAGTAATTTTTTTAGGGAGTTGCAAAGATGCAAAACCTTCAAAATCGTTCTACGAATTTATATTTTAGGCAAATACATAAATGCAATTGGATTGAGATTTTTTCTTTCGGGAATTTAAATAAACGGAAAGGCTGTAAATATTCGAGGCGGTTAGAATCAAGTTTACCTAATCTTGACGCATGTTCAATTTTTGCATGAATGGATATAGGAATACAATTCAGTAAATTTGCTTAAATTTGAGGTACATTAGATACTGGTAATATGGATATTTGATTAATTATAGGGATTTTTCGATATTTGGTTAAAGGTTGTAAAAAAAACTGGCAAGTGCGTGTGGGAACTTGCTCGCGAAAAGTTCCGTACCACGCCTAGAAACATGTCATGCTCCCTGGACACCCCACTGTCTGTTTTGTAATGTTTTAAAGCATATCCCTAATGTACACAATATGTACCGAATTTGTACATACTTAAAAAGGAATGTACCTCAATAGATCGAGAGTAAAAATTATATGAGTTTGGGGTTGCTGTGGAGCATCTCCCCAGCTACACCAAAGATTAATTTAAGAATTTGTTATTTATTAAAACATAACGCTGTTGTACCCAATATCATTTGTACTCTCGATCTATGGAGGTACATTTAAGAAAAAAGTGTGTACGAATTCAGTACATATTGCGTACCACAGCGTAATGTTTTAATAAATAATAATTTCTTTAATTCAATGTTTGGTGTAGCTAGGGAGATGCTCCACTGCAACCCCAAACTCATATAATTTGTACTCTCGATCTATTGAGGTACAGTCAGCTGCAGAGATAAGCATAAATGTAACCCATTTCTCTGCAGCTGACTGTACATTCTTTTTTAAGTATGTACAAATTCGGTACATATTGTGTACATTAGGGTCATGCTTTAAAACATTACAAAACAGACAGTGGGGTGTCCAGGGAGCATGACATCTAGAAACCCGTTTCTTGTATGGGGTCTCTTAACTTTTTTATATGTTTTTTGTTTTAGCGGCTATTAATAAGCAATTATGTGAAAATTTTAAGTGTCCTGCTATTAAGATTTATGAGATACAGCCTGTTGACAGACAGACGGACGGACAGCGAAGGCTTACAAATAGGGTCCAGAGGGGCTATTGCCTAACGCACTCGCCATCGCAATCGTTTCCATTTTGAAAATCAAAGGCTTGTCTGCATACAAAATGAAAACAATCGTTCCGCTTTGAAGCCGATTGCGATTGCGAGTGCGTTAGGCAATAGCGGTGCTGGTTGCATTCGGGTTCAGAGCCCTTAAATACATGTGCTTTCAAGGTTTTATTTAGCTGACCGGTTGACGAAATATACAAGTATATAGTAAATCGAGCCACTTTCTATGGAAATTCAGTACTACGTGGCTCGATTTCTTTGCTCCCAAGTGTATTTCACCTCTTAAATAACGTTACTAAATTACCATTGGGAGTTTTTTGTGCTGCTACTCCCTGCTTAGTATTTGAATTTTATCCAAGTCGGTCTTCCATAAATTGGCTGTTATTTAACAGGATTCATTATGAATTGGCGACATCTTATTTACTTGTATAATGTAGATTATATCTTTACGTTTATCTCAATATATTTTTAAGCTGAGGGGGCCCTAAATATTGACCGGTTACTACTATGGACTCGATATAAAAGCATAATCTCCTTTAAATATAAGTGTAGGTCATACGGCTTTTAGATATGTGTCATAATAAACTCTTACAAAATTATGAACATTGCTAAATTATTTTTAAGTTGCGAAAGTAACTAATATAGAAAACAATAGGTTTTTTTTACCCGTTAACGATTACGCTTTTATTCTTAACGAATACATAAAAAAATATCCTCCTTTTTGGATAAATGAAATGGGTGAAGGACACCCGAAGGCAAGATTCTATGGACAAAAAAAAATCCTTTATAGTTTGCAATATGCAAGAAAGTACTCATGTTACGTTTTACTTACAGATTTGCATAGTAGCTAAATAAATATTACTTATGTAGCTATTATCGATTTTTTCTTTTAATTTCAAATGAAGAAGAACCTCGATTATCAAGTCGGAACGAACGTGGTATTAATGGATCTACTAACAAGTACTTACTGTTGAGGAATTTGACTGTTCCACAGTTTGAAATAATACCTAAATTTGCCGGGTTATTTATTTTCCACGTGTTTTTAGTCATTACTTATAAAGCCGCGTTTCACATAGTGTTCTGAACGGTTCTGAGCGAGCAATCGTTCTTTCGTGTATAAAACGACGTGTGTAAAACGACGTATGTGGCGAGCGAGCTGCGGCTCTGTGCATTCGCTCGGCGTTGTACGTGCTCGGTGGGTCTCCGATCTTTGTTTTGAATTCACATTGTTCTAAACAACTGTTGGAATGAAAACGGTTATTTTCTATTTTGAGCGAACATCGGCAGAACCGCTATCATTTTGCTCTAATGTAAACAAATGTTTATTCAGAACACTAAGTGAAAACGCGGCTTTAGTCGTTTCACGTCGGGAAATGTATAATTTTTAAATACGATGTCAAATTAAAACTTTGTAAGGTAATTCTAATTAGTATTATTACTATTTCAATACATACATAACCTGAGTACGAAGCGGTTGGGTCCAAAGTTATTTTATACAGCATTTTTTAATGTAAGTACATACGTAATGTCGATCACGACTTTGTACGCACAAGGTTACTGGTGATGTTACACGATCTTCGGTTATGAATAGTCATGAGATAATAAGATTTTATAACAGATAGAAGTTGAAAACTTGCCGAGTTAGAGACTGAAAGAAGAAGAGCTATGGGCTCTGTATATCTCTTTCGAAACTAGGCAAGTTTTGACATTTCATAATACAGTTTTAGCGGGCCTATACAAGATGCGTCTGCAACGTTATCGTTAGCGGCTGGACGCGCGCGTCGAGCGCTTACGTCAATTCTATACATTTAGACAGTTTTCGAAAACCGATAGCTGTCGTAGAATGCAACTTATCTAGGCACGCTGGTCAGTAATGTCAAATTAATTGGTTATAAGAAAAGCAATCGCAAGTCTATTATAATTTCAGACTTGTTTAAGCGGCCGCTAAGTGTTCATGATAAACCACGTCTATGAGCAAGCTAAGCGTTCGTTTTTAGTCAAGCTAAAAAAATGACAATAATGTGTGGGGCTTTTCCCACACTGATTAAGACAAAGAGTGGTTACTTTATATAATGTCGATTATTAGTGTAACAGAGCCCATTATGATACTATTTTATGTTACATTTATATAGCAGAAGAGTATTTGAGTTACGAAGATATCAACTGCGACAGAATATTCTTAGTAGTAGTCAGTTTTTACTTTAATAAATTATTAATAACTAATTGTTGCTATTATTACACCTCTTCAAATCATCACTTTAATTTTTTTCATGTATGTGGCAACACTATGAGTATGTGACACGGCTTCCCCTTGTTTTGTCGACAACAGTTTTATGCCGGCACCACACTTCGCTATTCGTTATTCGGCTTATGCGCCTACATTCGACGAAGTGTGGAGGGTTTATTCGTCTATGTTTTCTTTATTCGCACGCATAACGCATAAGCGCGATAGGAAATATTTTGACAAATACGGCGCAGCCACATAACGAATAGCGAAGTGTGGTGACGGCATTATAGAACGCACCAATTCGCAGAATTTTCATTCCATCGGTAAACTCCTATGCTGCATCCACATGCTTGGTGTTTGCCACAAACACTGCGGGACGCAACTATATGTTAAAGTGAGCACGGTGTATTTCTATCTCACTCTAACATACAGTTGCGTCCTGCAGTGTTTGCGGCAAACACCAAGCATGTGGATACGCCTCTAGGCGCAGTAGTTTATAGTAGGGGATCCGAATAGGAGACGACCTTCACCGGGCTGTTTATTCGATAAAAAGTAGTATGTATGTATGTATGTATTATATGCTTGATGTATGGCGAATAGGTTGACTGAAAAATTTCCGTCCAGTCAAACTTTTTTTTAATTGCTTTTGCTTGTTAAATAGACCAATTATATACTAATCGAAAGCATAAAGCCTATAGAATATGCAAACGTTAGGTTGACTATTTTTTCCCGTCAACTATTGGGTAGGTAGGTAAGTCGGTACTAATAATTTGCACTAAACCTAACGTTTGCATTCTCTATAGCCTTCATGCTTTCGTTCAGTATGTAATTGGTCTTATTTAACAAGCAATAGCAGTTAAAAAAAAAGATTTTCTGTTTTTTTTATCATAAGGACGACTGAAATTTTTCAGCCCTAACTAACTAAACTGCCCGGTGAAGGTCGTCTCCTATTCGGATCTTAGACCATTAGATTTTGTGATAGTCACTTTCCTTTTTTTAACACTGGGGAAATACTTTAACGCGTACCACCTTGGTTGTGTATGTGGGACTCGCCAACCAAGAGTGGTAGGAATCCATTAAAAAACCAGCGATTGAGGGCTCCAGGTTCTGCTTGCTCATTCGATTACAACCCTCGCCGGCAGGCCCGTTTACCGCGGACGACTGTGCACCTAAGTATTTGGGCGGCTTGGTTCCCCTGACCCCGCCGCCCGGTCCATTATGGCATGGCGTCGTGCTCGCCCCACTCCTACGGATTACTGGAGCCAGTTAGTCTTCCTCGGAATCCTGCTTCGCGTCATTACCGAAGTACAGGAGGAGGCCTCAGCATCAAGCAACGCCAATACGATGATCGACGGCGACAGGTCTCCGCCCGCTATGTCACAAGTGTAACCTTACCGTGCCTTACCTAACCTACGTATTTAAGTAGGTAATTAATATCTAAGATAACCTGAAAACAACAGGGCTTCAGCAAAACATATAGCTTTCGATGAAGCTAAATTCGGTGAAATGATGCATTCGATGAAAGGGGACACAATGTCACACTAATTTGCCTTAATACCTTAATAAAAAATCTACTTCACATACAGACAACAAACGTAACTTTCGTCAATGATATTTTATTCGTGAGACAATGGTTATAGTGGTAATGATCATTTTGGCCACCAGACTGCGCTGGAGTAGTGCATAATTACACGTTCGGGGTCCAGCCGAGCAAAAGTTTAAATTAAAAATGCGATGCGATCGCCGATCATGCTTTTACTAGTAGGTATACCTACCTATACAATTTAAATTCGAGTTTGTAGGGTTATGAAACTGGAAGGGAAAGGAGTGTGTGATAATCTATAAATCTCAAGTCTCTGCCCTATATACTCATATATCGCCTCGCAATTCGTCAACGAATTATCAACTGCGAGTTAAAGTCGGCCCGTGCGCGCGTTGGAACGTAAAGGTGCAATCAGACGGCTAACTTTTACCGGCAATATAGCATATAGCTTAAAAAATAACTGTGTTTCTCTAATCTTGTGTAACAGAATGAGACGTGTACCTGCTAAGTACCTACTAAATTGTTGACGGGCAATTATTAGGGGCACGTTAAGTCCATTGATTGCACCGTCATTTCTAGTCGTGAATTTAATTGAAATCAAATAAGTAATGCTAAGTTTACACGGGCTTAGTAGCTAATGCTTAGTACTTGTCACTTACACTTGGCAGATGTGTGTAATGCTTAATACTAAGCACTTATACAACATGTTTACACACATGTGACCAGTGTAAGTGACAAGTACTAAGCATTAGCTACTAAGCCCCGTGTAAACCTAGCATAAGGTACCTACATGTATGTATACAAAATGATATTAACGTAAAATACTATATTAACGCTCTGTCAGGTCAAAAGCTAGCAGATTAATTTATAATAGACACGTTGAGTTGACGAATTATGAGACTAGGTAGTTGATTAATTAGCATAACCTAGTGCCAGTCATAGGTACACGTAACTACAATAAAACTACTTGCACAATATCCCACTATATTTTCTACCGCAGGCAAGTTTTTAAAGTGTATCGTAAGCCTTATCGTCAGCCTCGTGTACAGTCAGCAGCGAAGTTGTCACTGTCGAAGGGCTTAAAATTATCTACACCACAGGATCTTATTCTCTTGACAGTAGAAGAGAAGGTCAACGAGCACACTACTTTGTTGCTGATTGTACTAATGTAAAAAAAACGTTACCTACTTAAACTAAGCGTAGGTACGGTTAGCATAACAGTACAATACAGAATCAATAATTTGGCAAAGATTCTGTTTTTTTTTAATAATTGGCTTTGTTACTTTTACCCTGCCTCTTTAGTCCAAACAGTCCAGGGGCCCATTTCTCAAAACTCACTAGATTATAATATAATATAAGCCGTGGTACATTTTAATAGAAGACTTGTAGAAAATTGTATTGAGTGAACTAAAATTATTAGTATAGTAAGTTTCGAGAAATGGACCCCAGACTAGTTTGACCGACTGTTGACCGGGTTTAACAAAACGGAGGTTTTCCCCCGTTCTACTCCCTAGAAATATGTAGGTACTCATACGAGGTAGTTATCCTGTCCGCCTATTGGGTTACTTCGAAGCAGTAAGTAAGCTCTTTTAATACCTTTCCTCTTTTTTTTAGAAACAGAGAGGCAAAACGACTTAACTAAACTAAAACCTAATTAGATTTCAACATACGTCAAAAAAGTGTTGCCATTAAAATGACATATTAGGTGGATCAGTAAATTTTCACTTCTGTAAATGTTATAGGTAGCTGTTTATTTTATTTATAATATTAAAGGCAACATTTAATTTTCCTTCTTAAATAAACAATCTTATTTAAATACTCGTCGCAAAAAAAGATATTTAATTAAATTGTTTTATAGGAGAAAAGTTTAAATAACAATGGCAATAACTCAGGGTTTAATAACATTTGGTACCAATTATTATTCTCATTATGTGCCATTACATTTTTAGGAAAAAAAATCAATCATATTTTTACGTACGTCTTCAAAACTTGACCGAAATCTTCAAAAAATCTTCAAGTCTTCAAAAAATTATCAGTTGGTAACATCTATTGTCACTTCATTCGACATCTGACGTTTGGATAGCTCGAATGTTTTCTGTACCTATTCGCCCCGTGGTGATTTTCATTGTTAAGTTTTTGTTTTCCGTTAAGTTTTTGTTGTTTCATTTCGTTATTGTTTCAAGTTTGTGTTTTGCTCGTGGGTTTTGCTTTATCGCAAGTAAAATGGAGCCTGTACCAGGTTCAACAAACATTGATTAAAATTAGGATGACCTTTATCATATTGTGGAAATAACTTATATTGTTTTATTTTAACATAATTATTGTACCAAAAGGTTGGTTTTTCCTGAAACGTCACAATGATGATGACACCGTGTAACTGTGACATTCAGCCATCTTTGGTAGTTTTTTGGACGTATATTGGAATCTAATTAGGTTTCCAAGTTTAGGTATGGTATGAGGTAATAGTAGATTGTTCAACAAGGGACTAAAACAAGCCATAATGACAAGAGATATTTAGCCACGCGAGCGAGCGAGCGAGAGTGGCTATAGTTCAAGTGTTATTATGGTTGTTTAGTCTCGTGTTAAACACTCGACTTTTCACTTTGAATGCGAGGAAAAAAAACGACGTTCACTGCCGGATTAGCCACGTAGCAAGAGTAGCAAATGCTACGGGCCCCGCGTTTTGGGTGGCCCCGCGCACCCACGTCTAGTCGTCTAGCCTCTAAAAAAGCGGCCTGTACACGTAGAGTTCGGACCGCGGGAAACGCCACACGCCATTCCAATCTTCTTGCCGAACCGTACGTGTAAATGCAACTGTAATAGTAAAATAGTAAAAATGTACGGTTCGGAGCGAAGATTTGAATGGCGCGTGGCGTTTCCCGCGGTCCGATCTTTACGTGTAAAGGCCACTATTGTCCTGTTTTGGTACTTACATCAGTATGCGTGTACTCATATAAATCAGGGTTGACGATAGGATGGATAATCCAGTCGATATTCTCCAGCAGATTAACCTAAAACAAACCGCCACACAAAATAGGCGCATATCTAAGTCGCCCAGTTGCAGAAAAGAGCCCGCCACAACCTGTAACCTAAAGCGAACCGGGGTCTCTTTATAGAATTTGCTACGGACCCCGTGCTTGCTCAATCCGGCACTGACGACGTTCTTTACAAAACTAAAATATTGATTATAAGAAAGTTTTTAACTAATTCGTTCCGCGGTTTTTTTTTTGTACAGTGCCGCTTTAAATGCTTGCATATTTAGCCAATAGGTTCAAACTTGAAAACTATTTTAATAAAAATTGCACCATGCATAATAAAATGAATTCATCCTTAATATAATTAAATATATTCATATTCGTAATTATTATTCGTGTGTCACGAAATTAAATCGTTTTTTTTAATATTTTTGCACAGTTGTCATTTTGAGGTTATTTCCATGGCCAAAAAATGGTCCATACACAATCAATGAAAATGACAATAAAGGCAATAATCCTACATTCACAAACACTGTGATTGGCTGTTTAGGGATTTCCAAAGAAAATAAAAAATAAAATATACTTTAATCCCTAGAGATTAATAAGAAGTTTTAGTCCCGATGTGCAGAGACTAAAGTAATATTTTAAGAGCATGAGACGTGAAAAAAACTTACCTCTCTTCCATGTCGTTGTATTTAACATTAACACATCTGTATAGAACGTTCCACATTCTATATTTAGAATTTGACGTAAATTCCATACATATATACATTTATACATACATTAAATCACGCTTGTTTCCCAAAGTGCTAGGCGGAGACCACTACTTTCCACCTGCTACGATCCTGACAAATCTCTTAATGGTAAAGTAAAGCGCCTCTGGCATGTACCTGGGTGAATATTTGAAACGGCGAAAAAGAGTGTCTATTTACTTTGTGATCCAATAATAACAGAAAGTCTCAATTAATGAATGTGATTTGATTCTACATTAAGTATTCTTGTGGGTGCACTTACTTAAAAGTTTAATTTCGTATATTTAAAAAATACAAAAATTAAAAACTACCCATAATTGCAATATTTCTCGTGTCAACACGACATAAATTTAAATGAAAAGGATTACACGCAAATTTATGAACTTAAAAAAGATAATTCTATTTATATTTATAGTTTAATACTTGGTTTTTAAAATCCAAGTAAAAAAAAAGAATACTTAATAACTGTTTCATTCAAAACATGAAGCTAAAAAATTGACACAAATAATTCGTCATTCTTCTCAGCGATGCTTATTTGGCATATTTTGTTAACAAAAATACTTATAACGGAACGAATGTCGTTCCAACCCCCCCCCCCCACACTGCTCCTCATTCGCCCGCGAACGCTCAACCAAACTACATTGTTAGTTTGGAAATATTTTAACGTTTGTTCCTCGCTGCTCGAACTTGTCATAGTTTTCGTCATAGGTCTTTTCTATCTTTACTTCATAAGTGTACACTTCAATTGTAAGAAAATTATTTCATTTTATGTCAAATTTGTTACGATTTACTTATATCTGAGGCGAGATTTTATTTGAACGTAAACTTGCAGGTTACGATAAGTTTTATCCTAAAAGTCATTCTCCTCAAGAACGCTGCTTGATGCCTACCTAAAATCAAAAATGTTTGTTGCCTACCTATATTAGTTAATAAATAATAAGTTTATTTTGTTAAAAGTGAGATTTTTAAAGAGTTACAATTAACAATTCAGAAGTGTTTTCTTTTTTATAATTATAAATGATATTAATCTAATTTATTAAATATAACGGCGCTGAGAAAGAGGAACTTTCCTGTGTTTAATGTACATAAAATAAAAAATAATGTTACCTATTGTAGATAGAGAATAATATTTAGTAAGGTTGAAATGTTTAAACAAGTTTAATTACAAAACAAATACCGAAATAGGGAAGTGTTTCTATTTATCACTGAAGTTTTATATATAAGACTATTTAATACGAAAAATAAATATTTAATGTTCATTGATAAATAAGATATACCTACCTATTTATTAAAACAGTTTAATTTGTAAAAGTTGAAAGTGAGATTTAGTTAAGTTAAATAAAAAATAAATTTGAGTATATTTTCTATATTATTATGCGAAGAATTAGTTCATATTTAATTTGTTACAGACTACGGTGTGGAGAAAGGGCAACGCTTTTCTATATTATGAGTGCAATTCAATAAATAAATAAATTTTATTATTACAATGTTACAAAATAATTATATTTACGCAGGTACACTATGCACTTAGTCAGACTTCAATGAACACGTAAAAAATAGTTCCCGGTTTTTGCATGATTGATTTGATTAATATTAAGATCATTTTGTCAAGCTTAGCCTTACACTAAGCCTCTAAATAATGTTACTACAGTTACCAATAAACAAAATCATTTCGCTACGTCTGTTCCTTTAATTTATGCCAAAAAAATTGACTGTGTCATTCTTCTCATCAAAGCATCATAGAAATCTAAACAATTGTCATTCTCCTCACACTTTGTCATTATACTCAACACCTCTGTTTACATTTCTTTCGATTTTGGACAAAATCAGCTTTAGCGACACGTGCCTCTTTTACAATTCGTTATTTTAGTCTCTAGTCTAGATAATATGATTACCTGAGTTGCGTTAACACGACATTTATCACAAAGACAAATGTTTCTAACAAAATAAATCATTCTCAAATATTCACCCACCTAGTTTTAATAAGTAATATCGAATTTACTCTTTACTCTTTAAAAGAGTAAATTCCATATTACTTATTATAACTACATGCCGGAGGCGCTTTACTTTACCGTTTCCACTTATAGGGTAGAAGTCCCTTTTTGGCCATTTAAGGTTGCAATAAGCATAAAAATAATGTAAAATTAAAAATAATATTCATAAATAGTTAAAACTGAAAATGGATATAAAGATAAAATATAAAAATATGTTTGTAATTTCATAATGCTTTAGATATTAGTTATCATTTAGAGTGGCCAAAACTGGTAGGTAGTTCTACCCTACCTACACTTACGCAAATTCAATCTTTCCGATTTACGTTAAAGTATAATCATAAACGAAGTACCTAGCTATCTACATATTTAGGTAAATGATGGACCACCACCTCTTTATCCCGTTATTGTAAATTATATCTAAGTAACCAAATCTGAAAACCTTGAAATAGAATTGAGCACCTAAAACCATTAAAAACATGTTTTGGTTGTTAGTAAATACAACAATAACAAGGCGACATTAGCGGAGCACCTTGGAGCCCCCTGAAATCAGGCAGCTATAAAAATGAGCTCCCAAATAAATCATGAGCAATCATTAGTGGGGTTTTGGACCGTGGGGCAATATGCGAGCGGTAGCGGGGGAATCTAAAGATAGTTAATTATAGAACTGTGGTAGTACCTAGTAGAATGAATAGGTAGGTGGAAAAATTATTTCGCTTGTAGCCTACATGTCAAGAAGTTCGAGTCGCAAAATGACCAAATGGTTTTTTATTTATTTAATGTATGTCTAAGAAAAGTTGACGGAGGCGTGTCCTATTCCTGGGCGGTTTGTCCTTCGGGCATTTGAAGTTACCTAACGAACCTAACCTACCTGGCAGAAACGAAGTGGTAATTTTGCGACACGGTTTGACACGGACATTTTGTAATGTACTCGTGCTTAGACTAAAAGCGACGTGTCGTTTTACGGAGTAGGTAATTTGGTAACATGAACACTTCTACAAGTAGGCAAGTAGGTGCTTTGCTATAGGTACTTACGAGATTTTGAAGAGTTGCTCCAGGAATCGTCTCGGAAAAGTCTATAAATCAGTAAGTAACTAACTAGCACACAAACAGTATAAGCAGATAGCAAGCTTTAAAAACCAGAGGGGCTATATTGCCTAACGCACTCGCAATCGTAATCGTTTTCATTTCGAAAATCGAAGGCTTGTCTGCATACAAAATGAAAACAATTGTTCCGCTTTGAAGCCGATTGCGATTGCAAGTGGGTTAGACAATAGCGACGCCGATTGCCTCTTTTGATGCTTTCGTCGATATTATTATGTTAAAAATAAAATTGTTACTTGTTGTTAAAATTATGGACTTACCCAGTGACAATCGCGCCATCATGGCGTATCTAATGACGTGTCACTTAGGTATCAAAATTGTTCGATCCGTAGAGTAGTTACGAGGGGACATAAGATACAGGCTGCCTGCGGTTTACTTAAGTCCCAATTTAGGGCCACTTTCAGAAAAAAGGCAAATCGTCTTTTTCATACATTTTGACACCGCTAAACTGAACTTAAGACTAAATAACTAGATTTAACATTAGGCTACAAGTGGCCCGGAATGTATCTCCAAAGATAAGATAAGTTAATAAGGTGTGTACTTATCCAACTGAACCAAAAGTTACAATTTGAAAATTTCTATTTATAAATTTGGTACAGATTTTGAACTAATTTCTTTGGTTGTCTAACGAAACGATAAACTAACCTACAGGGTCTCTATTCTATAACGTTAAAACACTACCTATCATGTTTGACTGTTACGAGTATGGTATTGTTTTTTACTCAGCTGCCATTACTGCAAGTAAATAATCACTATCAAAACGTTGCCAATACGATCACAAGTCAAACGCTATTGTTTAACGTCGCAGAACAGAGAGCCAGTTCTGTTTAATAAGAGTTAACCCGCTCGCCGCTCATGCCGGCCCACCTCCGTGGACCGCAGGGCGCCGGCGGCGGCGGGCCGGCGCGCCGCGCGGCGCGGACCTCCGACGCCCGCGCAAATAACCGGGCGCCACGCACTGTCTTCCGACAACACGAGATGTCGCGCTTTGTTACCTACCGGTGATAACATCTTACAAGACGTTGGCCCGTTTGTGAGGAGGCTTATCACCTGCCTATGGCTGAAGCCAGACGAGCGTATTTTTTGAGTTGTGAGTCGCGTAATTTCTGCTCCTCCATTTATCATACTACTACTACTACTATAAAACTGAATGGAGGAGCGGAAATTACGCGACTCACAACTCAAAGAATACGCTCGTCTGGCTTCAGCCTATATAATAAATAATAATAAATAACAGATGACAATGTCTCACCAAATGACCTAGTCCCAAACTAAGATCTAGGCTTGTACTATGGGTAGGTATTGGACAACGATATAAATACTTACATACTTAGAGAAATATACTTGAAAAAATATAAACATTCATGCCTCCGGAACAAATATTCACGCTCATCACACAAATATCTGCCCTTGCCGGTTTTTGAACCAAGGACCGCTAGCTTCGTAGGCAGGGTCACTACCAACTTGGCCAGCGCCAATTAATTATACGCCGCCGCGGTAATTATACAAATTATTAATAAATGTGTATGTGAATCAATGTGATTCACATCGATTAATAATTTGTATAATTAAAATATATATAACTATGCGTTATTAAAAGTTCAGTAAATCACGACGAACGGTAGTCCGATATTTCCTGAGCTATATACGAGTATAGTGTCTCAAAAATGCGATACTATAGTAGATTGTTCAACAAGAAACCAAAACAAGCCATAATGACACGAGACGCTCCGCTTGGATGGCTATAGTTCGAGTTTCATTATGGTTGTTTAGTCTTGCGTTAAACACTCTCCTTTTCACTTTGAACGCAAGGAAAAAAAACGACGTTCTATACAAGATTACAATATTGATTATAACAAAGTTCCTTACTTTGTTCCGCGGTTTTTTTTTTGTAAAGTGACGCTTTAAATGCTTGCATATTTAGCCAACAGGTTGAAACTTGAAAACTATTTTAATACTAATTGGACCATGCATAATAAAATGAGTTCATCCTTAATATAATTAAATAGATTTATATTCGTAATTATTAATTGTGTTTCACGAAATTAAATGTTTTTTTTAAATATATTTTTGCGCAGTTGTCATTTTGAGGTTATTTCCACGCTGTAAAAAACGTGATTGGCTGTTTCGGGGTTTCCAAAGTAAATTAAAAAATACTTTAATCCCTAGATATTAATAAGGAGCTTTAGTCCCGATGTGCAGAGACTAAAGTAACATTTTTAAAGAGCATGAGGAGTGAAAACTACTTAACGAGTACTTAGGTATGTGATGGCAGGCCTACCAGTCGGCAGTTCCTCTAGTAACTTTAAGTTAAGATAGTAAGCTGTTGAGTACTCTTCACGCATAATCCATCGTAAATCAAATTGTCGCTTTACCTAGTGAAAAGTGGTTTGTTGCTTGTCAGCATAGAGAAACAGTGATAAACTAATTGCGACCCATTATAGTGTTGAGTGTATGTCAAACAATAGTTATTTGTTATACAAGGGGGGAAAGTTGTATTTTACCTGCGAGTGTTTCAACACACGAGACGTAAAATAACTTTTCACCCGTGTATAACACAAAACTTTTCACCTCACTACAGCGAGGAAAATAAGCTCAATTCCGCATTTTGCACGGCTTCCCGTAATTCTACAGGTGTTAATACGTCTTTCGTCACTCGAATCACTCATTTTTAATAACAAAACAAACTAGAAAAACATGCGAATATTTAACTTTGAAAATCGAAGTTCGAAGTTACGTTAGCTCCATCCCTTTCTCTCGATTTAGTCTCGAAGGACGAGTGACAGAGATGGAGCTAAAGTAAGAAAGTACTTCGATTTTTAAAGTAGGGCCTCTGCTTTACTACCTCTATGCGTTGACGGCTTAATTAAAAAGTTTTGACTTAAGTTTTTTTTTATTATTTCGGATGCGTTTTGTTCGCACATCGACTTACTTGGACTGTCAGAACATTTTATCCGTTTTACAACAAGAATGAAGGTTAATGTTGAATGCTGATATTTATGAATTAAAATAAAGTTGTAAGACTGTATATGTGTGTATGTGTGTGTGTTGTGTTTAGTATTTTTTACTCGATGCAATTCATTAATTATGATGTTAAAAATTCAGCGGTTTTAACGTTTTACGTTTTGTTAGCTGTCAAATATCACTAAAGCTGCCTTCAAATGTCAAAACTCTTTCTTCACATGTGGATAAAAAGCGATTTTCTCAATAGATATCAAATAAACAAAAAGGGCTTTCCGAGCTAGTGAGATGAAAATGATTATCTTTAATAGAGTATCAGTTCTTAGTACCTACTAATGCATTGTCATAAAGCCAAGAGTCATCTAGTTTAATGCCTTTCTATTTTTCTACCCGGAATATAAATAAATCAATCTTAATTTTACTTTTAGATATAGCTGTTAATCAAATAAAACTCGAAAGAATATTATAGTCTTCCATGTTAAATCAATCATCTTAAATGCGACTAATATGCGGGTGGTATCACCGTGTGCAGAGCGTTTCCAGATGGCATATCACTTTCTTCCTGCTACTCATATACCACTATTACTATCTACACCACTTTACTATATCTAACTCTTGTAATTCTAGGGTGGTGGGTTAAATGAGTTGCATATAGAGGCATTCTTTTAAGAAGTCCTTAGGATTTAGGAACCTTTAAAGTTTAAACCGTTTGTCTACGAATGCCTAAACATACCTAGATGCTGTATTTGACATTTCTTTACAACTACTACGTATTTTTTATCATGCCTTGTCTTAAAGTCAAGAAATAATCAGAACAATAATAAACAAATAGACTAGACTAAATATACCTAAGTACTGTAATTTCATAAAACACCTTTGGGTAAATTGGTCTCAATACAACAAATGACATCATTTCGTTTGCTTGTACCAGAAATTACTTACGTATAAATAATTAGTTTTCCGTTCAACTGTCATCGATATTGTTCTAATAGAAAATCTACTTCTATTCCCTTTCTCATTGTTCGAAGAGTTAATTTCTATTATTCGCCCCACTAGCCGCGACCTTGCGAGTGCAATCGTTGACCAAAACAAAGTTACTGGGATACCAGTGGCAGATGGGAAAAGTCGGTTATATTTTTGTAATGTATTAGAACAATACAAATATGTACTCTTTTTGGGAATAATTTCGTTCATATAGTTTGTTTGGAAGTAGATCTTTCATGAATTAAAATAAAAGGACATGTACAATTTCAACAACTTTTCGATTTCAAAAAAAGAAGGAGGTTCTCAATTCGTCGGATCTTTTTCTAAGAGGTTTAATGTTTAAATGTTGGTTACGTTTGAGGATAGAAACAAGGATATAAGTATTAAGACTTGATAAATTAGTAAAAATGGGACCTTTAGTTTCCCGTAAATAAAATAAAAACACGATGATCAAAGTTAAACTACGAATGGGGTTACTTTGAAACCGCTTAAGTAATATTTGAATGAATATCTCAAGCAGATCCGCAGAAAAGCACGTCAAATCTGAAGAAATATAGAATAGATGGTTCTTTTTCGATATCATCAATTAGATTTGCTTATCATAAGACACCATTAAAATAACATGCGTTTTTGCATAACATAGGTACATTTGAAGTTTTTTTACCTCAAAAATCATAGACCGGAAGATACTGACACAAAATTTCCGGTCATTTGTACCAAGTATGGAGACCCTTCAGGGGTCGAATTAAGTAATGACGAAAAAGAAAATGACGGTCATAGCGCTGGTACCGGCGGCCCAATCGCGTCGGCGTTAACCGGACGTGTCGGATAAATTACGAAAGTCGAACGATTTGTATTTTCCGATAGTCGATGAAAAAAGAAGTAGGCGGTAGCGTAATGCCATACTTCTCCGGTGTGGCTTACAGCCCGCCATACCTACGAAAACATATTAATATTAAAAAAACAATTCAAACATTTGTACCAGGCTAATTTTTGCACAGCTAATCATCGTTGAGTCAAGAAAATCACTATGCCATACTTTTCCGACGGTTCCAAATGGCCGCCATTCCGCCGCAAAGGAGTAATTTTTTTTTTTTTGCAAATCTATTTGTACCGTCCTATAACTTTTTTTACCGTTGCGTTGTATGATCATAAATAGGAGATTGATAATGCAATACCTGTGGGAGGTGGCGAATGTGTACAATATTGTAAGATTTTATGCGTATTTCGAACGATTTGTACGAGTATGGCACGGTAAGGTTACAATATTGTAAATGCGAAAGTTTGTGTTTGCTTGTCACAAGCCACAGTCGTCTATTTAATGTTACATACAAACGTGCAACGTAGATTTCAGTGGCGGGGCTTGGATTGTTAACATTTTTGGTTGTCAATTGTCATGGACAAAAATCACCACAACGGTTACATTTCCACAGCTGGCAACCCCCCGACTCGCTGCCGTCCCGGCCCGCCGTCGCCGGGCCGTCGTCGGCAGCTGCCGCGCCGGTGCCGCGCCGGCGGGCGCCGCTGCAGCCGCTAGTGTCTCCTGTCCGGTTCTTTCCTTAGGCCCTCGGATGCATTGCAATGAGTATCCTGAATTTGGAAGACGGGCGAGATAGTTTCGTTACGGCACGATGTTGGGAAATAACATAAAAAGGTTTATAAACTGTGGGTTAGTAACGTTTATCTTTGAAGCGTTTTGTTTGCGAGTATGTTAAAATATTTGTACGTAAATGGTATTTTTCACTGGCTACAGTTTTAGTTTTATGTTACTGTTGAACTGCTTTTCAGTTTATTTAATGTGTTGGTTTTTCAAGGAACTAGCTTTATTTAGTTTTTAAGTTAATTAACTATTTTTTTTAGAATATAAATGTTAACATGCATTCCAAGGGTTTCTCATTAGCTATTCTGTCTCTTTTTCTCTATATTGAGCTGCAAATAATCCCTAACGTCAAAATTTTAGCATCTTTAAGTGTAGGTATAATAAAAACATGTCTACACGAGCGATACAACGAACAGAAGTTTACAGTTATCTCACTCCAGCAACTACGCTAGATGATAACGCCACATGCTTCCTGAATCTATCTGAAAAGTTAGTAAAATTATAAGTAAAAAAAATGTTACTCTAAACTATAAACATACGAGAATAACAAAAACATCTGAACATCTTCGCAAACTGCCACATTTCCAATCTTAGTGTGATGGGTAAACCACTCAATTTAGCTCGAACAAAATAGGTAGTCACGCTTTACATGACAGCTGTAAAACGTCATCAAGACATCGACTATAGATGTTATCATGGTGCGTGTTTATAATACTGGGATGCGCCGCGCCGGCGGCAGCGGCGGCGGCGGCGGGCGCGCCGGTGCGGCGGCGGCCTTTGAGGCGGGCCGAGAGACGCGCGGGCGCCCGCAGGGTTAACTCAAAGGTTGCTACAACTTTATAGTGCAGAAAGTTTTTAAAAAAACTACAGGCTCGGCTAAAATAACTTAGACTCTAATCTCGACGCATAATAGCGAGCGAGAAGCCGAGACAGCATTTAGTGGATAAAGTGACTGAAATAATTATTTACTTAATGGAATAAATAAGCAAGTTTATTAAAGGCACCATTTTTTTCAGAGGGCAAAAGAGACACAAGGATAAATTGTGTATATGATTTTTGTCAGTGCCATTCTTCTTTATTACTTAGGCCGCATTTCACCAAACTGGAATAAGACTTACTCCGAGATTAGTCTATACAAATTCGGCGTTTAATCTAAGTATAAGACCTTGTTCCAGTTTGGTGAAATGCGGACTTAGTAGGTAGATATTTTATTTATAGGGCAATTTTATTTGGCATATTTTACAAGATGTAAATGATATAGCAATAGGATATTTTTCTGCTGACATATTAATGATAAAACCATTTCAATTTATCAAAAGTTTTGAGTACTATCCATCAGAGAACATCCATTAATTTAATGTCTTTTAAGGCGTTATCACAGCTTTCTAATAAACCTTCGCAGATTATGAATTTCACTGATCTAGGCAGTCCGCTTCCGCTACAGTTACGCTGAATGCTGATTTTCTGGCCGCGCAACACTGTCCAATAGTTTTTGAGTGTTTGGATTGCATGGCAATAGGGCCACTGTTATTTAGGGGGTCCTATTGATTCCCTGCCTTAATGTCTAGGGGCAATGTCACATGGGGGAACCGGAATAAAATATACACTGAAATGTATCTTGTAATTTATATGTATATATAAAAATGAATCCCTGTTTCCCTTGGTCACGCCACAAGTAGAGAATGGGTCGAGGTTTGTATGAAAAAAAAACACTCGGGCGGCGCGCTGGGCACAAACGTTACAGCTAGTAGTTGATATAAATTACGTGGATAAAACACGAAACGCTTGACTCGAGGTGCTTTTATTAATATTTAAGAAATATGCAACGTTATGTGTAATGTGTAAATTTTTGATTTAGTTTGTCTAGGTACTAACAATTTAATTATATGCATATCTATCAAAAATATTATCTTATCTAAGAAAGGTTCAAACGAACAAGCGGGTCTTACTAACAATAAGATGGTGGACAATATACCTACGTGTATATCAGGGATGTTGCGGATGCCGATTTTTTCACATCCGCGGATGCGAATGCGGATGCGGATTTTTGAAGGCTCACATCCGCGGATGCGGATGCGAATTTTCGAGTGCTCACATCCACGGATGCGGATGCGGATGCGGATGTTTAAAATCTTATATCAATATAGTATATGAATGAAGAATTAAAACAAAGATAAAGTAATTAATCTATACGATAATTAATCCGCAGCGCAAACAAACACGTAGGTAATGATTTATTTACAAGAAAAAAATGGTGCACAACAACAAACGCGTCGGATCTTGTCACCAAAGTTTTCGCTCCCATTGGTAATTGTCACGTGCGAACAGCACGCGCCATTCGCCGGCCGCGACCAATTCTTCTTTCTTGTCGCAACTTGTAATACATCCGCATCCGCATAAAAATCCGCATTGATTATTGCGGATGCGGATGTGGAAGCAGATGTCCGAATCTATGCGGAAGCTCCGCATTTGTGGATATATATATTGCGAATATTCGCAACATCCCTGGTGTCTATTACAATCGAGTTCATAAATGTGACGTTCCGCGGGTAAAGGTACCTTATGGCGGGTTTTAGTTTCGGAGATACGAAGTGTTTAACTTGGTCTTTTTTGCTTATTATTTAAGTAGGTATAGAAGGCTTAAAGTTTGATTATAAATATTTTTCAATGTTTGATTCATGTTATCCAGCTAAAAATATAGCCAAAAAGTTATTTTAAAATGTCCTTTTTTTTCAGAATGTATTTTATATTTTTTTGTAAAAAAAATATATCCGTAACTGCACAACTTAGGGAGTTAGTTGTTTTTGTTATTGATTGCTTATGAATTGTAGATTACACGGATATTAATAACTCCATACCGACCATAAGGTACCTTTACCCGTGGAACGTCACAAATATGTGTACACTATAGTACCTTGTCCATTTAATGTCATGTTTAGACTGCCATATATGAATTGCCACAGTGATAAAATAAATGTTTAAAAAAACAAAAAACCGCCTTCAAAAAGCAAAAAATAACTTCTTTAAAATGGTAGGTAAATAGATCAGTCCAACTGAAGTCTGCTTTTGGTTAAAATATTGTTGGACGCCGACTTCAGTTGGACTGACCTATTTACCTACCATTTTAAAGAAGTTATTTTTTGCTTTTTGAAGGCGGTTTTTTGTTTTTTTAAACATTTATTTTATTTTATACTTTTTAGTGATCCTATTTATGCTGTTACGTAGCTCCACTTCTAAATATTAATAAGAAACTATAGAACATTTCAAGCTCGCCGCAGACAACGCCGCGGGAATGTCATAGTCATATTTAAACCTAAATGTGCTTCGTCATAGTCGCTCAACTTCCTTTATCGAAATATCTTATCGCCACCCTTGAAATAGGTACCGTTAAGGAGTTCCGGTGGCCATCTGTGGTCTTCATCATCAGTTCCACTTCACCATATAGTACTTTTCAAAAGCAAATGAATGAGTTACAGTGAAAAATACCAAAATCGCTATAGGTGTGCCTATAATATTTGAGGAGTTCTCTTGATTTCTCCATGATCCCATCATCAGATCCTGACGTGGTGACAATGGGACCAACTAGAGAGTATACCCATTCGAACAACGAAAAATTTTTTCAAATCGGTCCAGTGGTCTTCGAGTAATCGGGGAACATACATAAAAAAAAAAAAAAAAATATCCCGACGAATTGAGAACCTCCTCCTTTTTTTGAAGTCGGTTAATTAAAGAGACAAGGTACAAAAGTACACATATTTATCAACTCAACTGTACAACAGTTACTTAATTATTAACCTTTTAATTTGCTCAGTTTCCTCAACTTCGATAACTAGGGTGATAATATTGTCGACACGGTTTGGTTACCAACTAGCGGTCTTCGGTTCTATTCCGTAAGGGCAATTGTGTGTTGTACGTCTTAAAAACAATACGATAACATATCAAAGCAATTATAGGTTTTACCGAGTAAAAATAATAATTAAGAGACCTCATTATTTTCAACAATGTCAAAAAAAACTACAGTTTTAATTAAAATTATTCTTGTTACATAAAAAATACATTTTGTTGGTAGTTTTTGTCGAAATACCAACATGACTCATTTGTTTTTCACGTCTTTCAAAGTATGAACGTCGCAGCACCTAACCTGATAAGGCATTGAACCTGTCCTATCAAGTAACAACAATAAGAAAGACCTGAAAGACTCATCAGCAATTATTGTAAAAGTTGTTCGTATCTTATTGTTAAGGTGAGCGTAGGTGTCTCTTTCTCTTTAAGTCTAACAACAGTCTTTTCACCAAAGGGAAAAGCAAAATACCTTTCTTTTTCATTAACTGCCGTACCCAGTGATATTTTAGAGTAAATTAACATGTTCCTTTTTCAAAATTGTGTAAGAAAAATGGCCACTAACTACTATTAGTGGGCATTTTCTTACTATATAATTTATTTAACACGCTAAATAATATGTGTCGAATAGGTAGGCTGAAAAATTTCAGTCCAGTACTTATAAAATTAAAAAAATATTAAAATGCACTTTTTTTTTAAATTGCAAATTCTTGTTTAGTAGACAAATTACATACTAATCGAAAGTATGAAGTCTATAGAATATGCAAACGTTAGGTTTGGTGCAAATTATTAGTACCGACTTACCTGTTTATACCTGCCTACCCAATAGTTTGACGGGAAAAAAATTGTCAACGTAACGTTTGCATATTTTATAGGCTACATACTTTCGATTGGTATGTAAAATGTCTATTAAACAAGCTGCTGCAAATTTTTCAAACAAAGTTAACTTATTTTTTTAATTAATTATGTACTGGACTGAAATTTTTCAGCATACCTATTCGCCATACATATATTACTTAGCATATTAAATTTGGTATAAAATACTTTTTATCGAATATACAGCTCGGTGCAAATCCTCTCCTATTCGGATCTCCTACTATATACTTTTTTTACTGAGAAAGAAATATTGAGTAGGTACCTACCTATCATCTGTGTTTGCTACGCGCGCTTGAACGAGTGGTCTCGTACCTAACCTACTTAACCTAACCTTGAAGACAAAGCTACTTCCACAGTATATGTAAAAACAATTAACGGCCAGTCCCCCACTTCCCTTCTCCCAGTTACCTAGAAAAGAATATTAATAATCACTCTCTACCGTAACAGATTTATTATTTTATTATTTGCGCGGCGCCGCGATGTACCGCCTTGCTGGCGCTACCCTAGCCGGGATAAACAAACATTCACATAAGAACCAACAGTTAATATGCATATTTTTATTTAATTATATTTCCTATTGATAGTCTACTTACCCTGGAAATTTTAATTTATTTTGTGACGCGGACTGAAAATGTGTTCTGGGGGATTACTATGATATATATACCAAAACAGTCCAGTTTACGTTGAAAGAAAGGGACAGAGCTATACAGCAGCTATATAGCTCTGGCCCTTTCTGTCAACCTAAACTAAACTGCTTTTGTATGTCTTCGTACCCCCCTGGTTTTCCAAAGACATTTATTTCCCTTAACTGAAAAGCAAGAATTAAATTATAAAGCTTAAATTAACTTTATTTACATATGAGTAATTCCAAAAACAAAACCAGCCAAGTAAGGGTCGGACACACACTAGTAGGGTTTCGTACCATTCTTGTAAAGGCCCTTTATTTTCATTTTTATTAATACTTGTTGTTATATCAGTAATAGAAATATACACTAAAAACTTCAAGTGTCTCCTTATTCCGATTAATGAGATACAGCCCGCTGACAGACAGGTAGACGGTTAGATAGATGGACAGCAGAGGCTTAGCAATAGGGTCCCATTGGTACCCGTTGGGTGCGGAACCCTTAAAAGCAAGAGTTTATGGCCGGAATATAAACCTCGAACAGAGACTTTGGCTCTAGTGAAAACGGATACAAGTCGTTTTAGCTCTTAATAAGAAAGGGTAAACGTCATGTACAGAGTATACTAGACTTAATACCGTTTTTCACCTAAGCCTCGGTAGACTTGAACCGAACCTTTTTCACTAGAGTCACAGCTATGGCTCTAGTAAAAAAGGGATAAAAGTCGGTGTAGCTCTTAATAAGAAAGGGTAAACGCTATGTACAGATTATACTAGACGTATCCCGTTATTCACCTAAACCTCGGTAGACTTGTATCCTTTTTCACTTGAGTCACAGCTGTGGCTCTAGTGAAAACGGATGCAAGTCGGTTTAGCTCTTAATAAGAAGGGGTTAACGTCATGTACAGAGTATACTAGACGTAAAGCGTTTTTCGCCTAAACCGCGGGAACTGTATTGCAGAAAAGAGATAGGAACCTTTCTTATAGGCTTATATTTTTTTTTCAGCTATTCAAAAAATGATTCTTCTCAACTGTTTGTTACATGAATCAGCTTTTATTGAAGCTGCTGTTAAAAAGTCACGAATATTTCCTGTCTCGCCACCGACAAGAGCCTAGCTGTTAAGTTAAATGATGATGGAGATTAACACCTAGGTAAACTTTCTTTTACTAACATTACATACCTACATAAATCTGAACTGTTTATTCTAGCCATCCAGTATAAACATTCTGAAACTGATTCCGTTCCCGATGTCGATTGATGCGCATGACTTTGCAGTCGCAGCTCGTAAATCAGACCAGTGATTTGAATAAATCATTATTAATAAGTACAGTTCTCTCGGATTTTAAAATGTGTATAGGGGTAAACCTGGACTCTTTTCAATCAATCAATTAATACTTATCATAGCGTGTTCATTCTTACTTGTCTAATATAGTAAACAACTTTCTAACCTCATTTTTTTTGGCTATAATATATATTTTACATAAAATAAAGCAATCACAGAAATATTTGCCAAGTGATGTCCAAAATGTTTACTAATTTTACTGTATTTGCGATAAAAGAGCTGTTTTAGCCAAAAAACGATCACTTTGAGGTTAAAAAGTTGTTTACTATATTAAACAAAAAATAATGAACACGGTATATAATATATATAATACTATAATTATAGTTAATATTATAAATGCGAAAGTTTGGATGTTTGTTACCTAATCACGCCAGAACGGCTGAACAGATGTAGATGAAATTTGGCATAGAGATAGATTATAGCCTAAAATACAATATCGAGGGCTGAGAGGTAAAACCCAATATGTAACAAATCCCCTGTTTGGAGATAATCGAAATTGAAAGTTTAGAATGTAATAAATCTAGGTTCTTGAACGGTTACAGAGTAAATGTGTTGAATATAAGTAGGTTATTCATCAGTGATTGTGAATAAGCTTTTCATGCCTACTTTTATCATTTACATAATAAATTATTGAACATTTATTGTAATGAAGGAAAGAGTTATTGGGTTTCACATTAAAAATAATTGGAGAAAATTGTTAATAAGTGTTTTTATTCTAAAAGATATCAAAACATAATAGGCTGTTGCTCAGCAATCAAATCACGACTATCAAAATACAAAAACAAAACATACAAAATTGGTCATCATGATACATTTTGTGTTCAAACATAAATAATTTTCAATTTAATCAGTCTGAATCATCAGAAGAAGGCAATACGTTAACGGTGTTCAAGCTACGGATCCAGGGATGAAGTTCTTCGGGAATGATACCTTTTTTGCACATGGATTCCAGATCTTTTTTCTTGGCTGCACTTATGGGCAAAGGATTGTCGTATAATGACTCTACTTCTGTTGGATATTCAACACTAACGACAGAAGCGGGATTTGAGTGAGCGCGTAATCTTGTTTTCGGTGTATTTTTTGCCGTATTTAACGAGGACACATTCATGAAAAGGAAATCATCAGACAAATCATAATTAAAGAATATTTTGTATTTCTCCCCCTTTACATACCGAATCCTTTTAATTTTAAGCCATTGCACTTTTTCATTTAAATTATCCTTTTGTGTATTTTTTAACATTTTAGCAGCTAGTTTTTTAAGGTCCATCATTTCGTTATATTTGAATTCTTTTACTTTATAATTATCCACGTCATATTTAATTTTCGCACTATCCGTTTTCTTAGTCTTTTTTTGTTTCTTTCTTGCCTGTTTAAAAACATTCTTCCAATCTGAAACGCTATTTATAGACACATTCTTAGAAGCATCCTCAATAGCCGCGTGCATAGAGTCAACTTCCATGTGGCTATGTCCACTTTCTAAAAACTTTTGCTCAATGATGTCTAACTGGTGGTGGTTTTGGACAGCCCACAAAAGAAGTGCTGAAATGTTTTTGTTTCTATTCTGACCACTACATGTGTCAGAAAAAATGGTCAAATGTTTAACATCCACTGGAAGACAGTTTGTTAAGTAGTGGTTTAAACATGTACCGATTTCAGAGCTTCCCTTTTTTCCATTAATTTCTGACCAACATAAGCAATAGGCATCATTGGGCAAACGAGCCTCATAAACGGTAAAATTATACAAAACTAGTTTCCGCAAATAGTATAAAATACTTTCACCTCCCGAAGGTATCTGAAGAACTGCCTGTAAATCTACTGTTATGGACATGAAAGTAGAATCTGTGTTCGCTCGTTCTTTATCTGCCTCTTTTGCATCGGAACTAACTTTTTTTCTATTAATGTGATCTCGGTAGTTGGTTTCTAAGGAAACTTTTGTATCACCATTAGCTTTGTTGTATGCACTGCACACATTGCATAAGTCTTTTTTTGGTTTATAAAAACTAATGTTGTACTCATTACAGAAAATGCTGCGATATTTATTTTCTGATACTATTTTTTGACCTAGCTCATTACATTTTTCTTCGTAAAGTCTATACATATTACTTATAGACTTAACATCTGTCGACAGATATTTCTTTTTACTGTCTTTACGACAATAGTGGGACTCCATGATTGGGAAAGATTCAATGTGCTCTCTAACAAATTTTACATCGTTGTCATCTGTCTTGTTGGGAGGTTGCTTTTTACCTCTCTGGTCTTCTGAATTGTAAATGCCCAAACTATCTCTTTTCGCCACGGCGTCACTAATAACATCTACAGAAATGCAAAGCGTGGCAAGAAAAAATTTCTGACACACCTGAATTTGTTCCGAGTCTTTAGAAAAAAAACATTTTTTGCTAAATGTTCTCGCTTTTTTTTCTGAAGATCGCTGCAAGAGTCGAGTTTTTATTTCCTTCACTGTAATACAAGACAGGATGTAATTTTTTCTACCGACAAAATCTAAACTGTAATAATTTCTACACAAAGCATTCCTGTCTTCTTCAGAGAAATAACTCGAGCATTTAAATGAACATTTTTCACAATTCACAGATTTAGGAATTTTCGGAGGATGCAATTTTCCATTAGACGTATACGCCAGTCCCTCAGCTCTTCTGATCTTAATTAAGTTTCTTTTCCATTCTCCAGGTTTGGCTTTCATGCGACGTTTTAGAGGTTTTACTGATGACCAAACTCTATGTAAAATATCTTCTAAAATCAAAAATGCCGTTTCCATATTTTTATTTACATTTTGAATGTCAACGTTTTCATTTTCTACGTCAGCAGATACATCAGAATCACTGTCGTTTTCTGCAGTATTCATTGTGAAATCAGGATCTAAGTCAGAATAATCACTACTAAACAAAGCATCATCTTTATCCAACTGTTCGAGTGCCTCTATGTCAAGAACTTGTACTGATTTGCTTGTCGAAGGACCTACAAATAATTTAGGAATTTATTACTGCGTACTAACTCATACATAGTCCAAACATAATTATAATAAAACTAGCTTTCCACTTACAATTATATCCGCGCGAAAGCCGTTTATCAACGCTCCCGCGGGAATCGTGTTATTTATCAAAATAAAAAGTACCCTATGTACTTAACGGGACTATCTCCATACCAAATTTCATAAAAATCGGTTCAGTGGTTTAGCCGTTAAAACGAAACAGATAGACAAACGACTTTACAAGCGTGGAATAAGTTCCCGAGGGCATAGTGTCAAAGTAGGTAATTTTCAGTGTTAATCCAAGACATGTCCTATATTTACCCAAATTTAATTTAAATCGGTCAAACCGTCCTTGAATTAAAATAAAGTGTAGGTAACTAACCCTAAAATTAATAAATGATTGTATGGATAGGAATGATTATTTCTAGTAAGCAAAACTCTGTATAGTTAAATATCTCTGTCTAGATAATGATATTTTAAAATCTTACCTGGAGATAATAAATCACTCAAATTAACATATTTTTTCATCTCATTGAGGACTTCAATTTGAGATTCATCCAAATCGGATGAATTATTTTCATTATTATGACCCTTTATTGGTGGTGACTCTGGAAAACAAACCGAGAAATATTACTTCAGTTTAATGAAAAAACCCAATAACTAATATTAACGATGATAGGAAGACACTTATCGGGTTATACCTGAGATATTTATACTTTGTGTACGTACTTTGTATATTGTTTACCGCCGGCCTTTGTTTTTCTTCTAGCAAATTTGGTTCAACTTTATTTCTTGGATCATCATCAGAGTCATTCTTCATTCCTTTATCTGAAAACGTCAAGGAATAAAGAAAATTTTTAATAAAATAAAAAACCAACAACAACACATATTGGGTTTTTAAAAACTTTGTGCGAAATAACTACCTACGAATTTGGAAGTTTTCTGTGCACGTTTTATATGTAAAAAAGTTAAATACAGTAAAACGATAACTAAAGTTATGTTTAGTTCACTAAGAATAACAAAAAAATTAACATTCGAAGCTTACCTGTGAGTAGGTACTTAGTTGGGAGGTTATAAAACCAAAATTACTATTTACCTGACTCTGGACGTCCATGGCAGGCTAAATTAACCAGTTTTCTTGACCGGGAATTCATTTTAACGTATCATAATATCACAATGTTATTAGAAAGCACCTTTAACTTATTTTCCTTCAATTGTTTCGTTGACAGGCACACGTTGCGCGCGAGTGCTTAAGAGAACTAACGTCAATATGCGCTAGCGGCTCTGTGGTCGACGACGTTAAATCGATATATTGGGTTTTTCCCCGAAAGACTTATCGTGGTAGTGTTGCCAAATTTAAAAATTAAAATCCAATAAATAATTTTAACTGTATTGTTATGTGATTATGTTAGGTTAAAATAGAATATCTATAATTATTATATTTTACTTTGAAAAAAAGTGGTGTATCTTCGTTTTAACGCTAAAAGGTGAAATCGTATATGTTAAAATAACTGATTTTAGTATGGTTTATGAACGTGAATATTGAATAACATTAAATGCGATAAAGTCCCATAAATACACATACTGCACTTTTTGCATTACATGTGACGAACAAATTAGATTATTGCGATTTATACGTCTTTTTCTCAAAAATATTGAAAAAAAAATGTTATTTAAAGGGTTTATGCATAACTGATTTCGCTTTTGCAGATTAACTCTAAATATCTGTGATTGCCACTCAAAAGATCGCAAAAAGTAGCATATGAAAAGTGTCTCAGCTCAAAATCGTTTTTTTTTGACTTATTGGGTTTTACCTCTCAGCCCTCGATATAGACTACTTTGTGTCCCGGAAAATTGGTCAGTTCCCGAGGGAACAGCGATAAACGACTTCAATGCGGAAGGAGTCGCGCGCGAAAGCTAGTTAATTAAGATTAATTGTAAGAAGTTGTGAAACTTACACCCGATAACGATTTGCTATAGCCTTCTAACACTTGTACGTGACAATATAATATTAGATATAAGATTTATATAACCACTTAATGACAAATCCATTGACAGATTTTATGTTCGGTGGGTATTTTATAAGAAACGTTTGTAAGTCTTCAGTTTTATTAATTAGTGAGACCACAAAAATATTCATGTTTAAACGAAAAAGGAATAGATGGGTTTGAAAGGACATTATTTATATTTTATTAATAGACTAGCGACCCGCCCTCGCTTCGCTTCGGTTAAAATAAGTTAAAATAATCCAAGTTCATCTGGAATAATATACTTTTCAAATTATAGATAGGTGCATTATGCATATAGGTTTTATTGCATGACGATTTTAGAAAGACGTCGAATTTTGCGAAATTGAGTTCTTGATGCCGTTAGATTTTAAATTCAATTCAAATCATGACTGCCAGCTTTCACATAATCTCTCTATATACAATGTTTACAGCGGACTTCTCATTGCTCAATACAAACAAATTTTGCCAGGAAGTGACGCGCGAAAGGGCTACATACCTCTATGGGAAAAACACTCAACGCTCAGGCCTAGTAGCATGGCTGCGTCAATATCGCGCGTCAAATGTGGATAAAGCATCCGTCGTCACTCTCGTACTTATTTACGTGTCAGAAGGTGACGGATTCACACTTTGTCACGCGATAAACGCAGCCATATTAGGCCCACAGGTCTAAGCCCGCAACTTTGAATGTTTGACCTTGTGACTTGTAAATTGTCATTGCAGTCGTTTAAACTGGAAAGTATGGAATCCGGGGAATTAAAACGACTTTTTCAGCCGCACATCCGGTCAGTATTGTGCACTCTATTATCAACGTTTTTAAAGATGTTATTTGGGTGGATTAAGGTTCCGTTGTGAAATAAAAGGACACCCTTCTTTCAAAACCAATTTATGCGGGACGATCCAGAAGGTTGTAAGGAATTGAGAAATTCCGTTGGGAAATGGATAGCCTCTTCCAGGTCGAGCACAGTGTCTACAGAGTAGTATGTTTGTGTCGGTGCATTGATTTTCTATACCTACTTGAATATTCGTTGGTGATAAAATAGCTCTCTCCTTAGTACAGTCTTAGAATTAATAATATTAATTTCGGAATAAACATTGTCGACTAATTATTTTACTAAAACGCAAAGGTTCTCATTTTGAAGATTAATGCTCCTATTATCTTGGGGCTTCTGTTCATTTCCTATTTTGAGCAACGACTCTGCAAGGAGCCGTTTTCATACGTGCAGACAACGAAACTCATATTTTTTTTGAATTCTAATCTATGTTGCGCGTAATTTTGAATCCGCCATATATTCTAAAGTATTTATTTAAATAATATATTGTACGGGACAATATTAATCTACATTAAATACCCAAGGTAACCAACGTATTTATCTGGATAAGCTTTAATACTGAATCAGACAGAATAGCTTCGGTAATAACCTAATATTTTAAAATAAAATCATAAACATAAGAATGGTTACTGTGAGTCAATCTTAGGAGATAGACATATGCCATCGAGGACGTTTCTCTAGTTTTTGTAGAGAACTACGATTCTTCAGTACATTATTTTGACACATCTCTTAAGGTTTAGCCAGCGTAAGCTATGTAAGGGCCCGAAAAACGATTTTTGACGGCGTGGTAGGAAAACATTGAGTTTTCTCAACTATATTAAAACTTAATTAGAATGGAATGTACATATAAACCATCAAGAATAAATTCCCTAAATGACAGTGAAAACCGTATCATAATCCGTTGCGTGGTTTAGAAGGAGTTAGCGGAGGAACAGGCAGACAACGCGAAGCGACTTTAATTTATACTATTTAGAGAAGAGATTAGAGAAGAGATGCATGGTTTCGGTTAAATTATTAGATACTTAAGTAATAGATTTCTCATCATCACATACACTCTTGAAAGTGAAAAGAAAGAAGTGGTCTCTACCTACCCATCTGTGAAAGAGGCGTGATTTAATGTTCCTATGTAGGTATGTCATACACTCTTTGATGCTCTGCTGACTCATTTACACAATATACAGGAACCATTAGCCAAATTTTACGTGTCTATCTATTCTCTGTTGTAGATAAAACCAATTAAAGACACTTAGAGGGCTGTTTCAGCCTGTTTCTTAAATTTCAATTTTGATAATTATTACACTCATGATAACTTTTGAATGGTATGTCCGATTTGAATAATTCAAAAAGTAATTTACAGGTACTGATATAGCCTTGAAAACGAAATGATTAATTTGGATACGGATTAATACTAAGGTACGAATAATGGGGCCTAGTTAGAACCGGCGTTACTATTGCATATTTTAACATGAAAAAGTAGTTATTATGACATAACTGTAATAGTTAGACATATAGTATTGTGATTGTTTTTTGTAGAAATGGATGTCTTCTATAAAACTGTAGTACATCACATTGCTCTATTGTCAATAGTTTCCGCAGCGTACGCGATATAAGGTTTTTTTTTTTGGTATATTTTTCACACCTTGGGTTACATTATCGAAGCTTTCATACGGATTCCTAACTTTTTTGAAAATATTATATAACCTATGTTCATCAGGGATAGTGTAGGATTCTAATGGTGAACGAATTTTCCAAATCGGTCCAGTACTTTCGGAGCTTATTCAATTCAAACAAACAAACAAAAAATCTAATCTTTCCTCTCTATAATATTAAGTGTAGAAGTGTAGACAACATAAAAATATATTTTAATCAAAACCTAAACTCAATCTACCCATTTCCCTAATTTAACAATTTGAAAAGCTTAATATAAATATAAGTACCTACGTAACTAACAGGAGAGCTCCGGTGTTTGATACTATGTGATGCTGCAGGCTGTAGGTACTAAAGGGCGAAGCGTGGCTATACGTGGCTATAGGGCCGGCGGCCAAGCGTTTCGATAATACAGATTTAGGTTGCGCGTAATTTTGAATCTGCCATATCTTCTAAAGTATTTATTCAAATAATATAGTATACAAGACAATTTTAATCTACATTAAATTCCCAAGGTAACTAACGTATTTATATGGATAAGAATAAATACTGAATTGGAGAAAATAGCTTCGCAAATAACCTAATATTTTTTAATAAAAATTTAAAGATAAAAATGGGTACTGTGATTCATCCTTAGGAGATAGACATATGCCATCGCAGACTTTTCTTTAGGTTTTTTAAAGAACTACAATTCTTCAGTACATTATTTTGATATATCTCTTAAGGTTTAGCCAGCGTTTGCAATGTAAGCGCAAAAAAATGTGTTTATTTACGACATCACATTAGAAACCTCTAAAATTATCAGTGTTTCTGTACTATATTATGCATGTATTATACATATAAACCTTCCTCTTGAATCACTCTATCTATTAAAAAAATTCGCATCAAAATCCGTTGCGAACTTTTGAAGATCTAAGCATACATAAGTACAGACAGACAGCGGGAAGCGACTTTGTTTTATAATATTATGTAGTGATTTAAAATGTATACTTACTGTGACACTGAGCAATTTCAATAAGTTAAGTTGGTACAGACAGAAGGCCGTAGGTATCGAGCTTGGTTTGAAAATATTGTAAACATGGTATCTTTAAAAATCACAAAATTAAAAAAAACCTATATCGGGAACATTGACTAAAAGCTAATGAAGGCGATGACTTTTCTATCCTATTTCGGTGTATATTGCACAAAACCAATCCAATATTCAGTCTAAGGAGGTGCTTCTTGTCTACCCATGTCAAACTTAAAAAGGTGATTAGAATTTGACAGTCAAATACAGTAACACAATTTGACAGTCAGTGTTTAAAACAAAAATGGACAATTGTATCAATATTCGTAGCCATAGGCCCGTAGCACACGTAGCATCTCTACGCGTGCTACGACTTATAATTCTTTAGCTACACTTTGTTAGATTGGAATTTAAAATCTACGTAATGTATGTTAGTAATTATTTTATTCAGTTTTCACCAGACAAACTTATCATCGGTTTAATTTGATATTGCATACATTATGCAACATTGACAACAATTAATTGCTACGATTGACCTGGTATGATGATAAATATGAAAAATGGCCATAGACTCCTCAAATTATGAATAATAATGAGTTTCCTACCAGGTGTTTTGTTTTTTTTTAAATTTAAAGGTTTATACCATTTATTTTCATTTCGGCTAATGGTCGTTTGGCATAAACATAATTTGCACTTTAAGTTTTCACAACTTCATTTTTTGGTAAAATCTTGTTTAAAAAATAATAACTTGTCATTTTAAATTTACTATTTATATTTTTGTCAACTGTGTCGTTCTGACATAACATAATTTCCTCAAAATATAGTTCTTGATATTTGATTTCTATCCTAAATTACTAGTAAACATGGTATAAATTTATGAAAAAATATAAACCTATCATTTACGCTTCTCTCCCGTGTAGTCAAGCCGCGTAACCTAACCTAACCTAACCTAGCAGAGCAGCATGTTTCGGGCCGCTATCCTACGACGTTAAAAATATCGTTTGACCTGTTATTGAATTGTCTACGTTATGATAGCTCTTATTTACTTGAGAAGCAATATTATTTATTATCATAGAATAGACGCTCTGTCGTGGTCACAGTTCTAACTTAGAACTTGTGCAGTATGAAATAAATTAGTATGCAAAGTTTTCATTTCAACAAACATTTCTTGGCAATAAATTATTTATTAGCTTTAGAAAAATATTTACTAAATGAAAAATGTAAAAATTGCTTTTTGTCTTAAAGAAAATTGGTAAAGTATTATTTTGCCAAATAAAAAAAAATACTAAAAAAAGAGGCAAAATCTAAAATGCGCTAAAGATTGGTTTGCCAAACAAAAGTACTGCGATATAGACCGATAGTGGGACCGGATTTTTGCCCTAAAAGTTTTTACAATTCTAATGTTGGAAAAATATTGCTTATATGGCATGGGACATATTTCTAAGCATATTTGTAAAATATAGCGAAAAGTTAGAACGAGCTTTAGGTATAAATTAGTAATTTATATTTTTTTATTGCTGATTAATGAATATTGAATTAGAGTGCAAAGTGTTTGCTTCATCGTCTATGATATGTTTGTCGCTTTATGCTATTAAGTTGTTGGTTTTTTTTGTAGCTTGGAACTTTGTCAAACGAGATTTAGTGTATAATTGTGCCAATATTTAATTAGAGTGTGAAAAATCCACATCAATATCTCTAAATTCTTAAGTTATAGACGAAGCCAAAAATTTAGAGCAATAAGATATCTGCTTTAAAAGATATATGCGTTTACTGTCATAAAACATCTTATATTGAATTAAAGTCTGTAAAGATAAGTCTAATACTGTAAAAGAAGGTATGCAGCCATTCTACAGAAATTTAGAAATTTCTGTGTTTAGCTTGTAGTACAACAGTATAATGTATTTAAAAAGGCGCGAAATTCATAACCGCGCCGCGCCAGACGCCCGGCGCGCGGGAGTCGGAGCTGACCGAGGGAGCGATACCTCGTCCCCCGCACTGCCGCGCACGCCCTGCGTTTGTCTAATATTTCGCAATAATTGTTTGTTTACGTGCGCATATTATTAGATGCAGGTCCCTTCATAATGTGAATGTAAAAAGTTTTTAAGTGTATGTCGTACCTCTTCCATCTTTAAAATTAGTGATAAATGTTTGATACATAGACTGGTTATTTGTAGTGACTTAGTAACCGTAAAAAAAAACGAGGAATTGAGCGGTTAATAACTGCGAGCAAAGAAAGAAATCACGGAAAAGATAAAAAAATATACGAGAAGAAGGAACCATGGTCCTGACAACCTCTTCCCAGAAAAAACCCCTTGTAAGACTAGTTAATTCATTTTGATAACCCAAATAACTTGCTTACCCCTTTCAATTGATAAACCATTCATTTGACTAACCTATACGAAAGGGTTACCCTTATGAGGTTACAGTGGCGTAGCGTGGGTTTTTCCCGCCCGGGGCCCAGCGGAAATTTGTCCGACGATTTTTAACCGACTTCAAAAAAAGGAAGAGGTTCTCAATTTTTAGGATTTTTTTATGTTTATTTCTCGATTATTCAAATTCCGCTGGACCAATTTGAACAATCCTTATTTTGTTTTTTGGCTGACGATGGGATCTTGTAGAAATTCAAGGAACTCCTCAAATATTATAGGCACACCTATTTGGTAGCGATTTCGGTATGTGTCATAGTAACTCGTACATTTTCTCTCGGAAAGCACTATTTGATGAAGTGGATCTAATGATGAAGATCAAAGATGGCTAACGGATCTCCTTAACGGTACCTATTTCAATTGTGGCGATATGATATCTCGATTAAGATAGCGACTATGACGAAACACATTTAGGTTTAAATATATGCCCATAACTTTCCCGCGGCGTTGCATGCCGCGTACTTGAAATGATCTATAGTTTTTTATTAATTGAAAAGTGGTACTTCAAAATAGCATCACTAAACAGTATATAAAAAACAGAAACCGTCTTTTAAAAACAAAACATAACTTCTTTTAAAATGGCAGGTAATTTAGGTAAATCCTACTGAAGTCTGCTTTTGTTTAAAAATATTGTAAGCGCCGACTTCAGTTGGATTGACCTATTTTAAAAGGAGTTATTTTTAGAAGTCGGTATTGTTAGTTTTTTAAAACATTAATTTTTGTTTTACTTATACTTTTTAGTAATCATAATAAGCTCTTATGTAATCCCACTTCTTAGTCGATATGAAACCTTACGACGCGATTAAGTCCCGTTTTAGATTTATTACAGTATTCGTAAACTATCAAACCAAAAAAGTTTTTTTAAAATCTGTCCATAATTGGGAATAATTGGGACTGTTCATATTTTTACAATTACTCTAATTCGAAAAAACCTGTTTTTATTTGTAAGAAAATTATCATCACCCTCTTCAAAAGCCAAGGGAATGAGAACCAGGGAATGAAAAAAGTATGTTTCCTGTCGGTTATGTCGGAACTGATATTTTTGTAGGAATAACTATTAAATCAACACATGCAGTCAAAGCAGTAAGTGCAGTTCTTTTTAACAAAACACTGTATGCCAATCGTAGGAAATAAATTTAATATGAAAATACATAAACAAACTCACGCTTTCATTCCCAGACTGGGGTATGCAGAGCTAAAGAATTACCAAAAACTCTAAAAACTAGTTGATAATATGAAAATACAGAGCAATGATACTCGTAATCCCCACGGCGTTGAAAGAGTTACTGACAAGCGTTAGGAACGGTGGTGAGAGCATCGCTTCGAAAGTCGTTTAAATGGTTTCGGACCGTTCTATCCGTTTCCCAAAATATCTATTTCCAAAACATCCGTTCCCGTCACTACCGTTTTGTTAACAATCCGTTTCCCGATATAAGTGTTTCCAAAAATGTCCTTCTCCCATAAGATACATTTGGTTTAATATCCGTTTTCCAAAAGACGTATCCCAAAATGACGTTCCCGTCACTACCATTTCCTAAATAATCCGTTTTCCAAAATCGTTTCTCTCGAAAGATACGTTTGACAAAATGTGATTCTCCCAAAAGATAGTTTGTCTTGATATCCGTTCCATAAAACATCCGTTCCCATTTCAGTGACAAACACGAACGTGTAACGTAAATAAATTAATGCAATATAAACACAAAAAAAAACTAGACTTGATTAGACAGTTTTAGATACTGCCAACAACTCCGCCGTACCCCTAGCGTGGTCCCTCTTGCTGTGAATGGTCATAAATTTTGTAGGTCTTTGATCGGCAATAAAGATAAATGAGGATTTCCTTACGGATTTCGTAAGAAACGGGTCTTTTGGGCATATGGGTAGGTATACGAGACGAATCTTTTAGCATAACAATACTATGAGATCCGGGTATTTTGACATACTGATGCGATAAGAAATGGGTATTTTAGGTATACGGGTGTCATGACAGATAGATCTTTTCGCATACGGAGGCTATGAGAACCGGGTGTTTTGACATAATAATGTGATGAGAAACGGGTCTTTTGGCTTACGGTCATTTAAAGCAACTGTTATTTTGGAACGAACGGGTGTTTTGAGAAAGGATGTTTTGGAAAACTCACAGACCGGTACGAAACCGTTTAATTAGGGGTGTAGATGTTGTTAATTGAGACACCAAGGAAATGATAACTTAGCTCCGAACACCTTATATGTAGATTAAAAAGAAAACTGTGATAAACACAGGACCAATTTTTTTTTTAAATCTCTAACTTACATTCGATTCTAACGATTCAACTCAATACAATACTTGGTTTCAATCCATAACTTGCTCTTTTCTGGGTAGTTTGTTCCTTAAATGGCGACTAGACGCACCACCAGGGTAATGATGTTTTAGATTTTTTTACGGCTATTTCTTAACAAAAAAGAAATCGTGCCCCATTTAGTTAAGTGGTAATGTAATGAAAAAAAAAGTAAAAAATATTTTAGTAGAATTAAACGGGTAGCTTTTCCCTCTGGACGGTGTAAATTGGCATAGTTGAAGAATATGATACCAATTGCAATAAAACACTAAAAGCAAAATCTAAAAATCCAGGCCACTGATTAAATAAGATAAGTAATTACTTTCAATTAAGAAATGTTGAATGTTGTTGCATTGCACATTGCACCGCTAGACGGCGAACATAAAGTAAAACTCTGCAATATAGACTTTTAAGTTTTGGGAAAGAGATGCAAAATTGCTCAAACATCGAAAGGATAACCCCTTCAACAGGTTACCCTTTTGGAAGCGGTTTTATAAGCCCATGTAAAGGGTTTTTTATACCACAACGGGTCACCCCTAAAAATAACGCTTAAAAAAACCCACTAAAAATAAACATTGAAGGGGTTTAGACGAGGAATGACTTTGGTAACCAAAGACTTTCACAAAACCCTTTCAAAGCCCCTTGAAGGGGTTACCGGACCGCACCGGTCCCCCCGGTCTGGAGCATTGTTAAATTATTCATAGTGGTGGCTTCCAAAATTTTATTGATGGCTAGTAGTCCAACTACGAACCCTTAATAGTTTCGCCATGTCCGTCCGTCCGTCCGTCCGTCCGCAGCTTAGCTCAGACTCTTAGTACTAGAAAGCTTTTATTTGGCATGAATATACATATAATATAAGTCATGCAGACAAAGTGGTAAAATAAAATCTTGATAAAAGGTTCGGTTACCTCACATACACGTAATTATTTATTTGTTGTTATTTGTGGTGTTGGTAAACTGACCGCGACCTATTTCGATGTATGGGGATAACAGTTTTCCAACGGCAAAGTTAAGTTTCTCGTGCGGTCTATTTTGTTTGTAGTTACGGCTTCGGAACCGAACTGGATTGGTTCTTGAGAACAGGCGATTAAAGAGTTAATACCTACTAAAAATCTTTTAAGACAGTACCAAATAACTTTTTTAATTGAAAATTTGTTCATACTTGTTGTTTTTTGAGTTAATTTTTTGTGTGTGTTAACGGCTTTGCAAATTTTTTCGAGTAACGTGATGGGATCGTGGCCGCGCCGCAGTCAAGGGCACCGCGCAACCCCGCCACCGCTGACCGCTCCCACAGCGAAGCGCGCACACGCCGCGCGTTTGAATTATACGTATTTAACTCACGGAGTACTTACGTATTTAGTGTCGCCTTGATTTTATATTTCTAATCTTTTGTTTGGTAACCGAGATCATTGTCATGACTGCTTATGATTAACTCTACAAACTCTAATTCAATATTGGCTTTACTGCTTCACCAGAAATTAATATCTAGACACGCCGATGGTCTACATTTCTAACTTTTTTCCAGTATATTAAGTTGATCGATTACATCATAATTGTGCGATATAAGGTACTCTAATTCTTAACACTTTATTTAACATGCCTACAACGACATATCAAAAAAGATCAAACTCTAATGTTATCAAAACCTATTTTTGTTCAATCGCTGGTGTAATAAGCTACTTGAAAAATGTTTCGTCGAAACGGCAGTGCACCATAATTAAACTGTTCTGGCTGTACTGTTAACTGAGCACACTTACGCGTGCGGTTTGTTGTCAACACCTCAGAATCAATTTAGAAGTGATTTAAAGGGTCTTTGCCCGGGCGTCAATTACTACTCACTGCATAGGTGCTAAACGATAGTAGACCTTATGCTAACGGCATAACATTTACCATGAAATTGTTATTTACTATGATTTGGTTTAATTCAGCATTAATTATAAAGATTGGTTTAAATATAAATAAATAAATATCAGTGGACAATCTCACACAAATTGGCCTAGTCCCAAACTAAGCTCTAGGCATGTACTATGGATACTACGATAAACAATAGCGGCCTTTACACGTAAAGTTCAGACCGCGGGAAACGCCACGCGCCATCCCACGCGCCAGTCCGAACCGTAATTTTTTTACTATTTTAATATTACAGTTGCATTTACACGTACGGTTCGGAGCGAAGATTGGAATGGCGTGTGGCGTTTCCCGCGGTCCGAATTGTACGTGTGCAGGCCGCTATTACTTTTATATATAATACACCGGGCATGCGTTACAATGTCACGTAAAGTAAAAAAGTGTTAGTTTTTCATTAATTTCTTGGTCAAGGGCATACGATACACAGAAGAAGCCACCAAAATTAAATTTTCATCACAATTGGATCATTTTTGTATGAACA
Organism: Acleris literana; assembly: GCA_946894065.1. Taxonomy (NCBI): domain Eukaryota; kingdom Metazoa; phylum Arthropoda; class Insecta; order Lepidoptera; family Tortricidae; genus Acleris; species Acleris literana. The sequence continues at coordinate 10,220,300 of OX335669.1, forward strand.
CATAGAGGAAAACATACAAAAAAATATTTTTAAGCTAGAGTAAAAATAATACATGTGTTATTAATTAACAATAGCGAAGAAAATATTAGAATTTGTGCACCTATTAAAAATGGGTATCATTTAATCGATCAGCAAAATATTCTTATTTTGGTGAACAGAAATATGTATTTGGGCAGCCAAAATAGCTAGTTGGTAAGCAACTTATTGTAAGTAAACATTTATAAATCTGTCTGCAATTAATGAATTTAATGATATACTAAAGTGCTCTAAATTATTTTGGTCAGCAAATTAAATATTTGAGCTGCATTGAGCGACCCACAGTTAATCAAATTTTGGTAAGCAATCAGTAGGTAAGCAAAATATTTCATTTTGTCCATCAATAAGAAGGGGGCAAATTTACTGCGGCAACGCACATAATTATGCCAAATCCACCATCAAATTTACAAATTTAACAGAGTCGACGGAGCTCCGCTTATGCGGAGCTCCTATTTCTGGGTTGTTCTGGCCCTTCGGGCCTAATATAAAACGAACCTAACCTAACCTACCACATATTTATGATACAAATTTTGGTTAATCTAGGGTGTGATTGTGATTTCTAAATTTGTGTCACAAAATTTAACTTGTAATTACTACTAGCCTCAAAAATACCAACGCTTGGGTGCTCGCGTCACGTGGTCTGATTTCGCTCCGCCCACAATAACGAACACTCCTGATTTTTCAAACTAAACGCAGTCCACTTATTTATATAGATAACCATTATTTTAATACTCGTATGCACACCTCTCAATTAAACTGTTTACAGACATGTTTTCTCTGCTGATCAATTATAAAATCTTGCTGTCCAAGTAATTATTTTGCAGTCGACTGTTTATTAGGCTGACAAATGATAAAAAAAGTAGATTGATATTGGTTAAAATGTTAACCATTTGTAAATTGCTTGCTGGACAAGGAGTTGTAGCCCGATTTTTATTTATTGCCGGCCAAATCTTTGTATGCTGCCCAAATGAGTTAATGGCTTATTTATTTTGCGAATCAATTTTAATATCGGCTGACCATTTAATTACTTCCCGTTTTTAATTCCCTAGCTCTAAAAGGAGGGTGTTTGCAAAAAATTCCCTTAAAAAATTACCCTGTACAGAATAACACTGAATAAGATCCATGATACAGGAACAAAATACAAGCGCTCATCACACATATATGATTTTGAATTCTGGATATTTCTGTGTAGTTATTTGAAGTTATTAATCTAGACTGCTGACTAAAATCGTATTATTTGACATTTTCCTGGTTCCATCAACAACCTCTTAATTCATAGTAGAAATCCGTCGGTTGTTATTTCCATGCACTGCATGCGCACTATTCATATCGTGCGTTATTCATCGGCGCAGGCGCCGGCGCCGTCGCGACATTTCCCTTTCCCGCCATTCGGGATTTCCACAGTGAATGAAGCGAATAATTGCTTCACAATGCTCTTTTGAACCAAAAACGACGTAACTTTAGGTACACGAGACAGCATACGACTTTTAATTTTAACGAAGTAGCATTATAGTTGATTTTGAATAGCGTCATATTTTCACTTGTACCCGTTTTCACAAAATAGACCCATTATCGTACCAAGTACTTACTCCCTCATTCCTGCCTTGAGCCCTTTTACTAAAAATGACTAAGTGATGTAGGAAAATCCCGATTAAAGGGCAGTTGAATTTGCCAATACATATCAATTATATAATATAGTAAAAAGAGGTAGATATATTATACGCACTTCGATAGTGGCACCCTAAAACCAAGCCAATTGGTACACCTTTACTTAGACTTGCGCCGTCAACGGAACCTTGAACTAGTCTGCAGAGCAACATACACTCGTTTTGTTTCGCTCCCGGAAATTAGCATACCATCCTGCTTTCACTTGTCATTTATGAATTATTGTGTAATTGCAATATATATATTTTAAATCATTGTAGGAAATAATTTGAATATATTTATATTGTACTTATATTCAAATTATTTCCTAAAAATGATGTAAAATTTATCGATGATATTATATTGCGGTGCTAAGTTTTTTATAGTTATTTAACTGTAAATTTTTTGGGACAAAATGTATGAATGTTTGTGTGGGTACAGGTCGATTCACGAGAGTTGGCACGAATGGATTAAATGAGTGAACGAAAGTATACAAGTGTGTAAAATAATAACAGATTTTAGGTTTGAAATTCGAACATCGGTTCAAAGGGCGGCACTCACACAGTGATAGGTGACATTACTTTTTCATCACACTTGCACGTAAACAGTATCTAAACATACAGGTTAACTTGGCCGATATGCCCTATATAAAACCCTCGAGCTTTTTTTTCTCATGAAACCCTAGGTCGGTAAGTTTTTTTTTTTTTAATATAATACTTGCACTCAAACTATCACAATACGTCAGGACCCCAATTCTTGTGCCATTCGATATGAAGTTTCATTCGAGATGAAATGTCAGTAGCATACAATTTACTAAAAATCTCGCATATAAACTATTGATCTCGACTGTCACTAGAATCGGACTCCTGAACACGTTTGACATTATCTGTGGTAAGTCATAGAAAATGATGTAGTCTGCCGCTAATTTATAAATGCTGATTATAAACTGTGTTATTCCAAAATAATAATTAAAAGGGTGTCTTTGTGCACATATTAAAATTTATATATCAATAAAAAACGTGTCGTCGTCAGAAGAAATGGATAATGCGACTCCGCCGGACATCGCCAAAGCGGCTAAAATGAATACTGAGAATCGTAAGTTAAAAATATGATCTTTTGTCTGATAACATTTCCTCGCAATTGTGATGAAAAACATTGTATGTTTCACGGGCGGTACGGGAATTACGAACCTCGACTCAGAAAGCCCTCAGTCTTTGACGATGAGTTTTTACTAGCAAGACAATTGTTTAGAAGAGTAAGATATGACCACATAATATAAATAAAGTAACTTGCGTAAAACATAAAGTAGATAAGTTGATTAGCCAAATGTAACATAATTTGTATGTGAAAACTATCTAAATCGCTATAGGTGTACCTAAAATATTTGAAGATTTCCCTCAATTTCTCCAGGACCCCATTATCAGATTCTAACCTGGTGACAGTGGGACCACTCCGGAAGTATGCCTATGAAACCAAAAAAAGAATTTTCCAAATCGGTTAATAAATGACGGAGTTCTGAGGTAACTAGCGTAAATAATAATAATAATAATAAAACTTAAAAAAACACTATTTTAGATTTTTTTGTTTGTATACACATAATTAGCCATCTTGATTCCAAATTTCACCTTTCTAGGTCACCTGGAAGTGGGTTAGGTTTTTGATGATTAATCAGTCAGTCAGTCAGTCAGTGGTAAAAATGCCGATTTTTAGACGTTAATATCTCAATAACCGTTTCAGCTTTTTTATGAAATTTAGGGTTCTAGTTGATCTAAACGGTTTTAATAGATAAACCAAATTTCATGTTTTTATGATAAATATATTTGGAGTTATTGAGGCGTCAAAAGTGGCTCCAAATGGTTCGTGTAAATAACACACGGCTGCGCTCGCCAGTTCCTTTTGCGTGAACTTGGCTGGACACGCTGCCGCGTGTCTAGATCGCACCTTCAGAACAATGGTGACCTAATTGAGAAATTTTAAATTTTGAGTTAGGTCTCTATAATAATAATTGACTTGAAGTTTGAAAGCTGAAATTTTGAATTAGGTCTCTATATTTTGGGCTTATATTCTATATTGTCTGCTATAACTATTTTAGTCATAGTGTTTATCGCAATTCATAAGGTATTTTTTTTAAACTTACTTTTTCAAGATTTTTATAAATCAAACCTAACCTAACCTAGCCGCTACGCTAAAAACTCGTATATAAGAAGTATCGAAAGGTTTACAATTCCAGCGATATAAAAATTGTAACTAACATCAATAATTTTGAAAGCAAAGACATTATATGACCAAAAAAAGGCAAACAACGGGCTCCCCGTTTACTTTCAAATGTCAAAGAAAAAGGAAAGACATAATGATAACTGACGTATAGTTATATTTTTATCTGGGTCCAGCAGTAATGAATTAAACGAAATGGCAATATCACACATTCAGGTCGTATTTGATATTTACACTTTCACAGAATTACAGTATCTGTTCGGTCTGGGTTATTTTTATACCTACTTCGGTGAGGATTGTCCTTGGCCTGTACATATTTATTTCAGTCGTTTAATTCGCATTATTAATTACAAAACAAACTTCATAATATAGATACGAGTACTACCATATCAAAATAAAATTGAGTAGTATTTTTAACCGCGACATTTTTATATAATAAAGAACTGATTGTAATTAAAATCTGATTAAATATTGCTCTTTATGAGAGAAATGAACATTTTTTTTTCTGGAAAACTTAAACATTTCATAAATGTCAAAGAATTTAAGCAAAATTTCACAATAACTTTTTAGTGTCGTAATTATTAAATCTATTAATAAAATGTGCATAAATTTGCCTATTTAAACGGATATGGTTTAAGTTCTTAATATACGCATTTGTTTCTTAATAGTAGTTTACGTGACGGTTGCATAATGACAGGCATTACAACATGAGTGTGGTTTATGAAACGAGCCGCAAGGCAAGTTTCATAATAGATCACACCAGTGTTGTAATGCTAATTACGCAGAGTCTCGTACAATACTTTATCTACACACATATTATAAGTAGCTTCTCTAAGATGGGTTCAGAAGCCGAAAGGCAAATGACCAGCATTACATTACCCGTGGTAGTAGGTGACAGCGATGACAGCTGTAACGTAATTTTGAAATTACGTTATCGAATATTGTAAGGTAATGAGATCCAAATTTGGAAAATCTTCTAAAATTAACAGCTGTCATCGCTGTCACCTACTACCACAGGTAATGCTGGTCATTGCCTTCGGGTTTTGAACGCATAATAGAGGACTTATGATATGAGTGTAGATAAAATCATTTTTAATCTAGTGACATTATTACCTTAAGCATAACATTATTGTAAACATTTTATTTTGTAAAGAAGATAGTCAACAATGAAGTTAAGCAACTTAGGGTAAAATACTTTTGTCTAACGACAAATACTATTATAGGTAGATACGTACCTACCTATTATAATAGAAGCGTTAATATTTCCTACTCTTAATGGGTACAAAATTAGTTGTAATCAGCACTAACTTGTTACTTGGGAACTATGCCAAAGCAAGTTTCCGCGCTGATTGTCCTCCGAGACAATCAACGGTTACAGACAGAAACGCACAAACATGGTAATTATAATACATATAAAAATCGAATTGTATGGAATCTAATTGCTTTAGGTGTTGTCAACGTTACGAAAGATCTCATTTATTTGACAGTAATAGCGGGTGAGTTTCTACCCTTTCATGTACCCGTCTCTCTTCTTGCTAGGTATGGTGGAGTACACGTCCTTGGAGGCTCGGAGGAATATTTATTTAATTAAATATTTCTTCCAACTTATACGAGGTCTTATACCCAATCCGCAGCTTCTGGCACAAATACGTATGCGGGTTCCTCGTGTTTCCACCCTGCGTGACCGCCGCCGCAGCTTTTTCGCCATCACCCTGGGCAGGACGCGTGCTCTCGCCTCGTCCCCCTTACACCAAGCCCTATCACTTCTCAATGCTATCCTGGATAGTGATCGCCAGCTCGACATTTTCTTCACCCCAGAGTCTAGATTTTTAACCGCATCATGTCGTTTTCTAGAGGCAAGAGTAACTCCGAGCTCTATTTAGGTAGTCAGCATAGCATAGTATTTAAGTACCTAGTTGTTTTTATTTGTAGTATAGTATTGTATAGCTTAAGCGGACATGTTCTTAATTATAGTATATTTTCTTGTTTATTTTGCCATCGGGGCATGTTAAATTGAATGATAGTATGTAAGTTGACGTAAATAATATTGTATTAATAATTAGTCTCATACCGTCTTGACATAATAGTGTAATTAATGTGTAGCGATTAGCACGTAAGGTTTAACTGTTAGTGCTAATTGGTAATAAATAAATAAATAAATAAATAAATAAATAAGTAGGTACCTATATTAGGAATCTGGTATTTTGAAATTCTGGTATACTGGCAATGAGCGAGTTATTTAAAAAAGTAATTGTAAGTTTGTTCTTGTAATAGAAGGTAAAGTCAATTTTATATTCATCCCTATTTATTTGTTATAGTTTTGCACCTCGATTTTTTTAAATGTATAATGTGTAATGGTGTTTTTTATTTGCATAAAGCGGGTTTATTTTAATCTACTAATATCTTATAATTCACTTTTTTTTTTAAATCTTAATTATGTCTAAAAAATACGAATCTGATATGCGGCCTTTCCAAGTAACCATTTACACTTATTTAACACATAACAAATTTCAATTCACTCGACAAATCTCTACGATTAGCGCAATAAATTTCCACAACAAAAGAATGTTTATGAGCGATTTCGTAATGGGGGGCGATCGAGTGTCGCGGGGTCCGATCCCGCCCGAGATGATAATTTTTCATGCGTGCGGCACCGCGGGGGCGGATGCAACTTGCCATGTTTGGATACAAGTGACGAAGGAAATGGCTTTTATTTCGTGCAGTGGCTCCACTCCTTTTTATTCTAGCCTTAACGATACAGCTGATGTTATAGTTGAATTTACTGTCTTGTGATTAAGGACTACCATAATGTCAGCAGCAAAGTGTAAAGCAAAGTGGGCTGAAACAATGAGGAATAGAGGCCCTTCACAAATTTTCCTTCAATAATAGTTTTTTTGCGTTTTGTAATGAAATAAATAAATAAACAAGTTTTTACATAATGTTAACTTTTTCCTTAAGTACCTACCCCCTTACTAATAAACGTTGAGTAACGGTGGTTATGCTATACAATGGTTTCTCCTTATCTGTCATTGTGACATTTGAATTTAACAGACAAAACATTGTATAGCTATACCACCCTTACTCAACGTTTATTAGTAAGGGGGTTAATGTTTCATAATTAAGAAAAGTTGTTAGTGATAGAAATATTTTATTTATGTATGAATAATGAAAATTAAAAGAAAAACGAGTAATTTGACTCATTTCAAATGTGGTGATCAATGTACACACGAGTACAACTTGATATTAATTTAATTATTCGATTCAAAATTAAAGAATTTTGACCTACTTTTTAGGTAATTAGGTGGTATATTTCTAAAAATTAAAATGAACTAGATCCAAGTACCTGACTTTGTTTTTATTTCTAAGAAATAAAAACAAAATCAGGTGGTTCTAAAGGTGTTTAAATCGATTTAATCTTTAAAATTCAGATTATGAACGTCACTAAATTATAATACAGAGATTAAATAACCCTTGCCTTTGACGCTTTAAATGAGCTCAAAACGTCTCATAAAATGTATCTATTATTACATCAAATTTCATTATTAAAAAGCTTATCTTCCGCTGGAATTGTGGGTTAGGTAAGGTTAGACTTGTGACAACCTCTAAATTGTACTCTAGTTGGGGAATACCTGTCAATGAAATGAAAATTGTACGCGTGTTGGAACATCAACACGATTAACTGAGCATAGCAATCAGGTTGTCTTTCGGCATCGCGTCTATATTCGCGCTCTTCATCGATCTGCCACCATGTAAAAAATGTACGACGTCTTAAAAAATAAATAGGTAAAAATATCAGACACAAATTTACCTGCCCCAAACTAAGCTCTGGAAATACATACATAAATGCACAGAAAACATCCAAGACTTGGGAAGAAATACACGCGCTCATCGCGATCATCACACAAATATCTACCTTTACTGGGATTTGAACCCGGGCCCTCTAGCTTCATAGGCAGGGTCACTACTAACTAGGCTAACGTGTCGTTACAGCGAATCATGCGTTTACTTCATCAATCAACCAGTCAACCTGCGCTACAACACCAATAGGGATTTTTTAAATGCATGATTCGCTGAAATTCTCAACAAAATATAAAAATACCATAAAAGAGATCACCAAAAGTGAAATTAACATTAAATTGGCCAAGAAATGATACAAGCATTTTAATACGCTAATTAGACAGAGAAATCGGATACGCCGTGTGACGTCATGTAACATGTCGGCCATAAAAACTCCATGTTAAATATCGTTTTGCTAGAAAGAGATAGGAACACTAGCTTGCTTATATCTTGGTTATTTTTACAGCTTTTCAAATAATGATTTTTGCTTAACTGTTTGTTACATGAATCAGCTTTTATTGGAGCTGTGAAACTCACGAATATTCCGTACTGAGATATAAAAGTGATCTAGTTAATTTGCGTTGCTCGTGCATCCGAACGCGGGGCGCTCCGGCGTCGCGGCTCCGCGCCGCCGCGCCGCCCGGTCACCTACTGTTTGTTTCTTCTTGCCTAACAAGGAATATTGCGAATTATTGATTATAATGTTATTATTATTTTTATAATTCGCCAATAAAAATGGAAGCTTTTGTTGTTAATTGGATCGTCGATGTAGACTACAATAAGTCATCATAAATTAAAAATAATATATAGCTTGTTTTTAAAGCCGATAACTTATCGAAATTCATGAGAATTGGTAAGAATGAAGCCTGGGCCGAGATTCTAGGCGGTAAAAACCATATCGTTTTTGACCTGTTATCGTATTGTCAACGTTTTTGATAGCTTTTATTTAATTGACAGTAATGGCCGCCGAGTTAAAAACCATACCATAACAGTTCAAAGACATTGTTATTACCGCCAAGAAAAGAGGTCCTGAAATACAACATTTTCACATAAACTACCGGAAAAATTCTACTTTAGATGTTGACTGTACTTTATTGTTTGTATAGTACCTAATCATTCTTGTCTTGAAGCTTTTATGTCTTACCGATTTTACAAAAAAATACAAAAAATAACGTAAATAACAAACTTCTTGTATGGGCACTGTCTTCATTGTTAAAATAAATTATAATTATACGGTTTAGACTACGTTTTACAGCTAAGGAGATACCAGCTTATAAAATACAGTTCCAAAACCCTATCAACACTCAGTGTTGGATCCTCTGTCACTAACTGCCAATCAATCAATTTATGGGCAAGGCAATTATTAAAATAAATCACTAGCAGTAATGGGCGCTCTTTGGCACGCAATTCGGCACACGAAATATGCACGGATAAAAAAGATAAAAGACCTTTATTCAGTAAGTAGGCCGCACGGGCACTTTTACACGTCAAGAATCTACCGGCGGCGCTTCCAAAGAGGAGACCACTGCTGAGAAGAAAAGCCGTTAGAAACTCAGCAGTCAGTCATTTTTTAAACATATTTCATATTACAATGGTACTACATAGTCTAGCATTATATAATGCTATAAATATTTAATTAAATATAATATCAAATAACATGCGTAGTTCAGCAGGAAAATATGCCAAAAATCTTATGAAAGAGATAGAGGGAGAAAAGGAAAAAATACACCTACTTATGTGTATATAAGGATTGAAATGTAAAACATTTTTTAAGATTAATTCTATTTACCGTTCCCTTAAAAGGGTGAACAAATTCACGGGCAAACGCTAGATATTTCGAACAAAGAAAAAAAAATACGTTCATTGCCAGAAACAAATCCTAAATTATTATGTAAACTAAACATTTTTTTAACAAAATTGTTAGACGCTCATAAAACCGACCACGAGATAGTTTACACGTGACCTTTGTTTTATTTCTTATTCGTATTGTATGTATGGAAGGACCGATGTTTACATGTCTTGTAACGTTTCTTTATTGTGTGTATGGGAGCCGAATTGGCCGGAGGGCGGCACGCCGCGCCGGCGCCGGCCGCCGCGACGCCGAGCCTCAAGCCTTGTTTGCTTCTTACCTATCGCTAATGTTTATAAACTGCGTATTAATGTGATCACAGTGTCAGTATTCGTCACATGATCACCATGACCATATAGTCCGCAAAAACCACGTCTCACGGCAGTGTTTACTAATTTGAGTCCAGTACCCGTCTTTAGACACATCAAAGTAAACTTTGTAGTAGAAAACTATCGTATCTGACACTTAAAACGGCCATCTAATTAAACATCAGTGTATAAATACGGCCCGGCGATGAAAGTTTTCTAAACGGAGTTCAACGATTAACCAAGTTTTTGTAGTAACTTAATAGGTACTATATTCAACAATCTATATGTTCTCAAGTTACGAGTAACTCTGTGTAAAGATGTAACTCGCTTACTTTGCACGAATAAGAGTCGAATCTTCTCACAAAGAAATAATCGAGGAGTTTTTTTTTTTACAAATGAAGTAGGGCTTCAATTCATCAAACTCTGCTTTATAAACTTGTCAACGACCATAGACAACTTCATTATCTCCAAACTTTACAGCGGCCGTAAAACGGTGACGGAAGGTTTCATTCATAACTTTTCGCATAAATACGCTGGCTCTCGCCTTTTCCCGCCATTCCCTCCCCAGGCGTCGACAAGTCCACACGCCGCGCCATTTTGCTTTCCACGAATTTTCGCGACAATATTAGAATATTAAAGTTTAAAGTTTAGTAATAAATGTTCATTGACGTATCTAAATATTAAATGAAGTTTTTAAGGTTAAATGTTTGTAGACTTTCGAGGTTATTTGGCTGTGATGTTTTGAGTGATGTTTTTTCTAATGTTTATAAACTGTTATGCAAAGTAAAGGAAACAGGTTAGTAAATAATTAAACACGTTTTGTATGTGTATATGTATTTTTATGTTTCCTAAATTTAATCTAAAAAAGCCAACAGGAACAAACCGAAAATTATTTTAGTATTAAATAATGAAACGAACGTTATTGGTTACTGGTTAAACCTTAAAAATTAACATTGCATTGGCCCCACAATGGGCGCCAAGGTATTTCAAACTTGGAAAGCAGAAATTACGATTATTTATTCCTGTCATTAGTCTATCCGGCCATGCTAGCGCGCAACAGACAAATGCTGTTACTGCTTGTATATTAAATGGAAGCCGTCTCGCCATGTGTGGTTGCAGTAAAATGTAAAATAGGGTATTTGCCTAATTTTTTATTAGTTATTAAATTGAAGCTTTTTTTCCTTCTGAATAGCCTAGTATAAATAGTTTTTTAATATCTTTAAAAATAAGAAAGATATAAATGTTTAAATCTTGCTTTTAGACAGAGAGGAAAATACAGGTAATATGACGTCATATTACTCAACCGCCATATGAATTACACGCAAAACATCGTTTCGTGAGAAAGAGATAGACAAAAAACTTTAAAAGGCTATAACTTTTTCATTTTATTACCAATTTCAAATTTGATTTTGAATTATTTTATCATACTACGCATATTTATATATTATCCAAATTAATATATGAAATTTAATATCAGGCAAATACCCTATTAAAATATTTCTCTAAAAAGTGCATGCAAGATGCGTTGGATTGACATATTATTTATACTAGCAATTTGTAACTCGTAAATCGTTAAAAATAACTCCGAATCTTAAAAATGGACGCACGTTTAACACTTAAACACTTGTGTTTAAAGCCTCTCGCTATAATATTGTCAATAATATTATAGTGCAGTGCATGCCTATCATAGTTAAGATGCGTACACTCACTTATTATACACAGTTATTGTTTGTTTATCAACTTCGTTGGCAATCTGCTATGCCCTCCCGCAGCGATTAAGTATTTTCCTGCTTCCTAGCAAAAAATGGATAAGAATTAGTTCTTGCCAGTGCAGCTTAAATTTTTTTTTTTAGTTATTTCATAACTTAGTTGAAATTGTTAAAAACGCCATTAAATGTGACCGTTATGTGCATATACACTGTGCTCATGTTTTCTATACGTACAAATTAAAGAAGTATCGTGACTTTCTTTCTTTTTTAACAGTATGTCTTTCCTTTCCACACATCCCTATTACCAGTCGCCTCAGCGTTCACTCCCTTCTTTCTTATGTCACTCCTCACATAATCCATTAATCTGTTTTTAGGCTTTCCTCTTGCTTTATAACCATCACATTCATTCTCAAACTCATAACATGACTTTCATCCCTCCTCATGACATGGCCAATATGGCCATACCATGACAACCTACCTTCCATTTTTTCTATCACCTCGCCCAAAATCACTTTGTAAATCTATTCTGTGATTATCACACAAATATTTGCCCTTACCGGGTTTCAAACCCGGAACCGCTAGCTACGTAGGCAGGGTCACTACTGACTAGGCTAACTGCGTCGTCACTGTAGAATGCGCATTCGCAGGCTGACTATGATCCAAGGCCACCGCACCATGCGGGTCAATTTCTAATAGAGTTGGATCATGTGAGGTACCCGACGGTATGTAAGTTCGACAAAGACCTTTGTTGGTCCGACAAAAGTCGGACACCCAACAACAAATAAAAATTTGTTGCTGTTTTTATTTAGGGTATGCATTACCTTCTACTACTACTACAACGTTCTAATTGACGTTTCTATGTGCGAGTGAAAGGGACAAGGTAAAAAAGTAATCATCTTTTTTGACGTTAATCAATTACCTATAAGCAAATCACTGTTTGAAATTGTTGAGCTACCGTAGAACCCTGTCATACTCATCAAGCAACGTCTAATCGTAAAAGCAAAATGTTAAAATTATCAATCGATGTCCTGCGACAAGTTTTTATAGTATCTCAGCCATTAAAGTTCGTGGTGGAAAGGTATAATGTGTGGTCGGCTGATGGCTAAGCATTGCATTGTTATTTAATTAACTACAACAACATATTTTGTAATTTTTTTGCCGCTAGATCTAGAATCTATTTCTTAAAGGTTAAGCCTTCCCATATTGGGTACTAAAGAAAGTCCCGTAGGGTTATACAGATAGCATGCTACAAAAGTTAACTGTTGAAAAATCGAGCTATCAAAACCGATGTAAAGAAAAATACTTATGAACCTATAGAATTGAAGTAAACTACTGAAAGTTTAATCGGTAGTCTAAGTGAGATACCGACATACATTTTTACACATTATTACGAGTACAGTTGACATTTGTAGAGCGCAACTTGTCTGACTCTACTGAACCGAGTTCCAAACACCTTGCCTATCAGCTGTTCTATGCTGACTGCACAAAACGGCTCAAGCGCAACGCTTTTGTTAACGGCGGTTTTTACAGGTGTAAACGCGTCTCTACTACTTTGATAATAAAGTTCTGATCTATCTACTGACCGCTCACAACACTTGTGTAACGGTGCGTTTGATTTTGTTCAAAAGTTGAACCATTTATTAGTGCACGTTCACAAGTTTCCTTTCATAATGTAAAACAAAAATACATGTCGTCATTATCGAACTTAGTGAAACTATAGGCCATTAAAGTGAGACTGCATCATATAATTATTACAATACAGTTGAAATGTCAAATTGGCTAATTTGCTCGTGGCGAGATTCAAACCCGCGCCGGTCAGATCGCGGCGATCTCGCAGGAGCGGCGATATTTATTAACTTGATGTGTCTTTAGCCGCGCATTCCGGACGACGGACGCGGCAAAGAGCAGTGGGGTAGAAACGATGTGGTGCCGTGACCAGGAAGTTGTGCAGTAAAAAAATTAGATGTTTATGGTTTTAGGATGTTTTTAGAATGAAAAATCATATATTGGTGTACATCATTGGGGAAATTTTAAGGTCATGAAATGTAAAGATAAAAAATATACTAATAATGATTTATAATGTAATTGAATAGTTTGTCATTTATTCGATAAAACATGGATGATAAAGGATGTCAATGGATACATGGATGAAATAGATCAATATAGATACATGTTTTTTAATTTAAATCAAACTCTAATTATTAACAGCATATCCATGTAATGGTTTAAATATTTGCGTGCATATGGAGCTTCAATTGTTTTGATTTATTTAACGTTAAAATAGGTTCAATGTGGTTATAACAAGTAACGTTCTTTTTTCTTGGGTTTGTGATAGCTGTACAGCAGAACACAATTTAAATAATAAAAAGGATTGTCCAATGAATTAACATGCCCCATGAATAAAACAAGATACAGTGAAAATAGCCAGATCCTTAAATGCATAGTAAACAAATATTTAAAGCACACTGACTCGCCTCACAGCGGCTACAATCTCTTACCTATGAACCCACGACAACGATATCCCTTCTATTTGCCCGCTCTATCTTCTGGTGGCGCCGCACGCACACACGCGCGAGCACCTGACGCCGCCGGTGGCGCCAGCTCCCCGCGCGTCTCCCGTCGCGCCTACACCCGCCGGGGAGTTGCCAGCCAAAAATACATAGGTGGAATTAGGGGGATTTTTAGGTTGGATATTAGGGGATATAAAATACCTTGTAAAGAAAACGGGCAAAAATTATGAAGTTTAAATATAGTGTAAGAAAGTGAGTTTTGTCTACTCCAAAATTAAATTGATATTATTTGTATAAAAATATATTTTGTGTAGTAAAAGCGCATTTCCTTACAGTATATTTAAATTACTTGACAAAATATCAAGTGCCCATTTTATTTGCAAGGTAGTTTAGATGTTTTTCTTAATATAAAGATAATTCGCACTGCTAGATCAAAACAGTATTAACTCAAAATCCTTGTTAGTTTGTTTCAAGTTGATTGAAGTTGTGTTAAAGTTGATTTTAAAATATAGTTGTATTGTGAGTTACTACTGTTCAGTTTTGATCTAACAGTGCGTATCATTTTACAGCTATTATTTATGAGACCGAGTTAATGATCATTGTTTTGTTTGATATATTAAAAAGGAGTTTTTTTTATATCGTAAATACGTATAATTATTTACGCATGCATGTTAAACGTAATTTAAAGATTTAACAAAACATCATCCCTTTTATATACTAATTTCGACCAAAAAAGGCTTAATTAATAACTAACGCTAAATTTTTGACTTCGTATTTCGTAATTTTTATTGATGAAATTTCAAAATACAGTAAATTTAAATTAAAAGAATGTACCTTTCATTAATGTAAACATTAAAAAAATCAACTGTCACAATTGACGACGCGGTGGCCTAGTTGGTAGTGACCTTGCCTACGAAGCTAGCGGTCCTGGGACTCCTGGGTTCAAATCCCGGTAAGGGCAGATATTTCTTTGATGAGCACGAATATTTGTTTCTGAGTCATGGATGTTTTCTATGTATTTAAGTATTTCTCTATATAAATATTTAAATCGTTGTCTAGTACCCATAGTACAAGCCTAGAGCTTATTTTGGGACTAGGTCAATTGGTGTGACAATTGTCCCCTGATATTTATTATACAATGATATATAATAATTATGGGGCTCCACCACTCCAACTCTGACAACCCCACTGCATCGCCTCAACGTTCATTCGGCGCGCTCCGGCAGTCGAGTGCACGCACGCGGCCAGCTATGTCGTGCAGAGAGTGTGCGTGGCGCGGCCACGGCTTGTGACGCCGACGCCGGCATGTGATGTTCCGGAGGCGCGCGCTGCGGCGGCGGCTGGCAGCTGCCGGCGCGCCTCCGCTTGCGGACGACACCCTCAGACGCCTCATCAGAGCCTTAGACGAAGGCCCACCAAGCTCAGACTGCATCCCATCAAACCCGCAACTCACTTTAACCGTCGCACGCGCCTTCAGATTCCCCGACCTTAAAGCCCTCAGCGAGTTGAGGCGGCTACCGCGGTGCTCCGAACAAGCCTGCTGCAACCCGCATCATTGGAGCCGACTCTGCGAACCCGGTATGTGATACGCCGGCCGTTGACCCGAGCAACAAGTGAAGTAAACAGTGTCGAATCTCAGTGGATCGTGTGTACTACGCTATGAGGCGTGAGGAAGTGCTCAGTTCCATCAAATCTAGTCTTATTGTGTTCCACATTTAGTTCAAGGAGGATCCAAAATTGTTTCTGTTTGTGTTCTGCTGAATCTGAATTCACGTGCATCTCCATGCCATTTACATCGATATCAGAGCAAATTGTTATCGCCAGTTATCGCTACTGTCTGTCTCTATCAGTGTCATTACGTTTTTCTGACGTCATTTCCAATGAACGTTGCTTTCTTTTATTTGGTCATATTCTAAAACTTGCTAGTGTCGTGATTTGAATTATGCCGATCGGTTGTTATTGGAAGAATACCGTTTTTTGTCACAATGACCTCACATTGACACAATTGTGAATGGATATCTTAAGCATAGTCGTTTGCCGCAAAATTAAGTTTATAGATTTCATATTCAAATCCATCTGTACCATTGATTGCTAGTTAGATTCGTTATATCCACGAGAGATTGTAAACATTTCCGTTCGACCATCTATTTATAGTTCTTACATCAGCGTTGCTGAACGTGTTTCAAACAAAATCTAAAGGGTCTAGTTTTTATGATTACTGCTTTTTGGTCGAGAATGCCATCTGGCTTATTTTACACAGTTAGATCACTACTAAAACTTTGAACGTATAATTTTCAAATTTAACGTCCTATTGACAATTGGGCTAAGATCGGCGCCTGCACAAGTAATGCAAAATTAAGATTCTCAAAATCTGAATACTGCGTCTTTCAATATCTGTTCTTACTTTTCTATTACTTTCGGGTTTTCACTAGAAAGGACAAATATTTGAGGGATGAGCATGAGTATTTGTTGTTGAGCTTTGGGTGTTTCTCAAGTGTCTAATCTATATATCTATAGTTAAATATAAGTTTATCGTTGTCTAGTGCAGAAAGTCTAGCCTAGAGCTTAGTTTGAGAGTACGTATATCAAAAGTAAGATTGTCCAATGATATCTATTTGATTGAACGGTCTTTACTGCATTTGAGCTGGGCTTTAACTGGAATTGCGCTGGTTTCTTACTAATATCGACGACGCCTGCGAATTCGTATGCGTAGAATTAGTTTCCCGCTACTCTCCCTATTTTAGCTCCTTAGGGGATGAATTTCCAAAAGTCCCTTCTTAGTACACCCCTTGGATAAATTCCAAGTCCCTATGTCCAGCGGTTTCGGCTGTGCATCGATCGATCAGTCAGCCAGTCAGGTTTTCCCTCATAGAAGTATATATATATAACATTCTATATATATATATATATATATATATAGAATTCATGTTAAAATCCTAACTTAAATAGTGTAAACATTAGACTCCGGTCTTAATATTAATTGCTGTATTTCAACTTAACTGCTAAACCTTGTTACACTAACCTTTATGACTTCGTTTCCTATTATTCTACGTTTATCAATCCTAGTTTAAATAACTTTAACAAAAAGCAAGTTTTCAAAACTCGACTGTTCAGTTGCTAACCAACTTTAAATCGTTATAAATCCTAAATGACCATTAAAAATGAAAAATGATGAAATAAACCTAAAGATGATTTTTAAATCCCTATTCAATGATACCCCACTTGTCATACTTGGTCGACTTTTATTTTTAATTTGCACAATATGGCGTCTGGTTGCCGCCATATTGAATTTTGATTACTGGCATATCTTCAGTGACACTCACCAGATTCAGACAAATCGATTGACATAAGAATCATCTAAATCGGACAACGGGTTTAGTTTTTATAGTGCCACAAGGAACAAACATACATATGTATGAAGGCTGTGAAACACATTACCCTCCTCTTTCGGCCGTCGGGTAAAAAACACACATATACTTTAATTTCCATTGAAATCTAAATTACCTACTTTCATCGTCAAATTGAAGAATAATTTTAGCATAAAATATATCAGATAGTAATGTTACATTTAGTAGACTTGGTTCTTCATCACCGTTAACATCATCATCACCGCATGTCAACCCTACAGTATCACCTAATCTGCGCCCGCGAGGGTCACTCGGCGATAAGCTGACAAGGTCACGGCGCCGGCGCCGCTCTGACGCGCCGCGAGTGCCGTCAACGCGATATCCAGCTGCATGGCGGAAAAAATACTGGGTCTCTTAAATTAAAGGCCATTTTATTGTCTCATTTATATCTACTTAAATGATGTATTGGGAAACTGGAGAACAGGTCATAAATTATCTTAAATCAATTTGTTATTGTTGAATTGGCAAAAAATTTGGGCACTGGCACTGGGTAGGATCAGGCTATAACTTAGGTTCAAAATAAGGATGGCATTTCGTCGTGCTTATGATATATATATCTATTTTTTGTAAGACAGTACAACACTTCCTTGAAACCCTTTGCAGGCTTGACCTACTGGAAACGTTACATTCCATAATAACGTACAATACTACTGTATGCCTGATCAAATTGGAAATGTTTGAAAAAATACGGCAGGCGCCATA
The DNA here is from genome assembly GCA_946894065.1 of Acleris literana. Lineage (NCBI taxonomy): Eukaryota > Metazoa > Arthropoda > Insecta > Lepidoptera > Tortricidae > Acleris > Acleris literana. The sequence goes on from OX335669.1 coordinate 10,238,516, forward strand.
CTGGTGCTGTGAAAGGCATGCCCCAACATTTTACTTGCCCGACAAGGCAATACTTCCGCCGTTCTTTGTACATCAGACGACCTTTTTGTTGTTTTAATAATTGCTACCATGCTGAGACAGACTTGTGCTTTGCTTTTTGCTATAGCTTTACTTCTGGAAATACGAATTACCATAGTAACTTGAACTGTATTGTTTATAGAATTTTTAATTTTTACTAGTGTCTTCCTACTTCTGATGCTGTGATCATCTCATTTCATATTTCGTTACATTGTCGGTTTGTTTATCACATTCAATAGGACTCTTAACATCTGACAAAAGTAACCTGGAGAAAGATTGTTCATTTATAGTCAAACATACTCTTATGGTTTCTTATCTAGGTCCCGATTGTTTTGTCAAAATTTTGCTCCTACTTTTTCATAAGTCTTCTGACTGAATAAAAGGCGGATTACATACTCGTATTGGTAACCACTTGTTTTTTAGATTTGGAGGACCATTTAGGAAATATTAAACTCCTACCGCTAAAGCTACAAGTACCTAATAAAAATCAGAAATATATCTTCAATGAAAGCACATATAACGAACTTAAAAGGAAAACTATCAAGACTTAGTAGACTTGATTAGTTCTTGAGATACACACGGCTAAAGTATTAATACTAAAAATCATTTAGGATAGCACCAAATAACTTTAAATAGACATTTTCTTCATACATGTTGTTTTTTGACATATTTTTTGTGTTTGTAGAAACGGCTTCAGAATCCTACACTATGTAGAGTCCGACATGCGGTTTTTTAAAGTAGTACTGACCCATCTTTTTTTAAGCAGGGAGTGGTCTCTATGTTTCCAGACCTCACTAACTCAATTTCCTGATTTTTCGTGGAGGTATCCTTTCATGGACTTATGAATGTTAGCATGAAAGCATCGTGAATTAAACTTTTGATTGTATGGTTTTATCATGTTGTTTTTAATTTCATGTTATGTAATCAATTGTTATTTTGGATATCCTTTACATCAGTATACATACATATATCAAGTTGGTAATGTTGGTATCGTGTTTTGATAAACGATGCAAATAATGATAAAAAATCTATTAAGTGGCCCCGTATGAAGTTTAGTGCTGCTACTGGGGCATTTAATAATTTGTCAAAAGATGCCACTGATATTTTACATATACCTACATTTTACAAAACGCTGTTATGCCCGATAACACCTGAAGATAAAGTAGTTCAAGATTCAACTTCTGTAGTGATAAAAATTGTATTTTTTTTACGAATCTAAGCCGTGGTATTTTTGATACTTTCTCAACAAGAGTAGGCTATTGAACTTTGGCAAAGATTGGTTGATCTCTAGCATACGATAATTGATTTCAATATATTTAAAATAAATCTATTTTTAATGTATCGCCAATTCTCGTTCTCATTGGGGATATAAAACATTACCTTATTCAAAATGAGTTCTGCAGTGCAAGTAAATATACTTTGTTTAAGTGTCTTCTATCGCTGGTACATACCTAATTCAGAAGTGGAACTCCTAACTTGTATGATTCAAGCTTTATACTCATCTTTGTTTCAAACTATTGAAACTCTACTCCATTCCTATCTGGCGTGTCAAAAAACTCGACGGTAACAGTTTCTCTGTAATGAGTGGCCATGACATCAACTCGCGCGCAGCCAGCGCCGCCGCCCACACTACGTGTAGTATGGTACTTAGGAGCCACGTAGGTGTGTTGACAATGCCTGTTAGCATATTAATTAAGAAGAAAGCCAAGGAAATATACTTAATGGTTCTATATAAGGCCGGACTGCCGTGAGAATGAATCTGATAACTCTAGGTGCTATTCAATGTAAAATTTCAAGCTTTTTCATGTATTGTCGTCTATAAATGGATGTTGTCGAGTTTTCTTAATCATAAGCTAAATATTTATGACTTTTGATGAATTATTGACGTGGTCAGTTGATTAATTAATTTCTTTGATATCTTATTCTTACCTTGGTTCTAAGAAAGAATATTTTTTGAAATTTAAGCTGCACCTACTTAAGCCTCTTCTCGAATTACCTTCATTGTTTCAATAAGAAAGGACATCCGTTGCGTAGGTAATCTTCGGACCTCACCTGTGCGGTTTTTTGCCGTCGCCAAGCCTGCCGCCGCCACTGTTTTTGTCAACTTTCGCGGCGGTTCCCACAGACAGACGCTAAATATACCCGGCGCTGACGCCGACTTAATCGCCATTCTTTCGACTTGCGCGCATTTTTTTTACTGGCAATTTTCTTTTGTTTCTGTTTTTTCGTTACGCTTAATGTTCGACAACTCGGTCATTTGTCATCTGGATTCTGTTTTCTGGCAGAAATGTTTGAATTACGTATTCCCTACATAAGAAATTTCACGCGCGTAAGTGTTGGTGAATACCTTATAAAACCAATTAGCAACCATGAATGTTTTTAACTCTATCATATCTATGCATGTAGTTAAAAATGTTATTAACATAACCTTTAAGTTGATTATTTACAGCTGTTTATTGTTGTGCATCTGGGACGGTCGATTTATCATAATTCATAGTTTTATCATCGTAATAAAAGTCACAAATAATTGTAAAACTCTCGCATGCATTGTTTCAACGTATAGGTTTATGCCCAAGGCGTTTTATTCGCGATTCGGCGCCAATCACGCCACGGCGCCGCCGGCCTTTATTTGTAAATGTTCTTACGCCAGTCAACGCATGCGCCCGCGCGGGGGCCTTATCTTATCGAGGCAGGCGTCGACGCGACACTGTCGACTCACTGCGCTAAAGATTGCCACAAACATTGCGCTCGTTTACTTGCTAATCCGAACGAATGCTCAAAATCAGTCATCGATTTAATCATCAAGCCCACCGCGGCCGTTATCTACCATTTACAAGTAGTTCCGAGCCCACACGCCATTTCACCTGGCCATTACAACAGGGTCCAAAATTTAACGATGTCGTCTAGATATAACCGTATAAGAATCCATCTGCTAGCGACGCGTCGGAGGCGGCATGGCCGATATTTATTTAGCCATAATTGCTTGTCGGCTGACTGGCGCCGGCGCCATGTCGCGCCGCGCAGGGGCGCCGGCGCGGGGCACGGCTGAGGGGAGGGGGGCGTGCGCAGACGCAGGTACGCTCACCACACTACGTAAGCTCAACTTGATTTTCGTGATCGGATTTTTTTTGTATCATTGTAGTCTGGTCATGTTTTTGGGTTGTTTTGTTGAATTTGTGAATGGCTGTCTTATTACCGTCGAAGCGTTTCAAAAGGAGTTGTTTACCGTATACGGCTTATGTTTTTGTGGTTGCGGAAGATGTACTCGTATTGGCGAGTTTAGGAGTTATAAGTTTGTTTGAATGCTCGTTAGTAAAATATTTAGATATTCATTGAGTGTCAGCATGTGTCACGGCGCCCATTGACTGGCGGCACCTCTGTCAAACCGGTTGCTCCTGGGGCTTGAGAAACTGGAAAAATGATCGTGTTTATTAGCAAAGCGAACGAAGGGGCCCCTGCTCCAAGTGCTGGCTATCGGCGCGCGTGACGTCCTGCACTCGACATTGTTTGATATCCTTTATACTTTCTCTTGTTGGTTCCCGAGTTAGTACCGAACACGTCACCTATTTCAAAAAGAGTGTTATCTTCTAGGCTGTAACTATAATCAACCTTTTATGTATTGCTATGGCAAGTTAGTTACTATGACAGTTTTTATGTTAGGTTTTTTATTTTCTTCAGATCCAGATTGATATCCAAGGCAGTAGTTTTTATTTAGATTTGAATCCTGAAGTACCCCGCTATCCTAAATGACCTGGTATGTTATTCTCTCAAAAAACGGCGGCCGGTCGGACGGACGAGCGAATAAAAGCGGCGAGTTTTAGGTAGTCCCGTCCGACCGAACAAAACACATTTTAGCGCGTGTATTTCAATTAGGGAGCCTTATACGTTCGAGAAGTCATGCTGCCAAATTGAATACACGGGCTAAAATGTGTTTTGTTCGCTCTGTCGGGACTACTTAAACTCGCCGCTTGGACCTTCACTCGAGCGAACGATCACCTTTGCTTGTTGAGAGAATCACAACCCTGTCTCGTCAGAATTCGCATATTAAATGTAACTAGCATTTGTCTAATTGTCAGTCACATTCCGCTATCACACGTCCCATTACTAGCGGCATTAGGCTATCAAATTCTCAAGAAATCAAATCTTGCGGTCAAATAAAATTCCTGCTTATTTGATGTTTCACTAATGAGTGTTAATTAATTCTTCTAACGAGCCGCTGCTGTGAAACATACCTAAAGATCCACTTCAACCATTGCAATAACCAGTATAATGGATTATAATTAGTATTTAGTCTCCACGTGAAACCTTTACTTCGTTATTTAGTTTCATATAAATATTAATTATTTAGTTTCATATAGTTTCGTTATTATTTCGTTATTTAGTTTCATATAAATATTAATCGCATTGAAGTTTTTCTGTACTTATTTCAGTGGGGGAACGAGAATCGCGTATAAATTGTCCGTTTCCAATCTAGACGACGTTTTGTCATCGTTTTTTCCTTACTGAAGTTCGTGTTGGGAATAATCAATTGTCTTCACTCGTGGACCTAGCAATACCTTTTTTTCTTACCTCGTAGGCACTTTAATCTCTTCATTAGTTTATAATGAATGATGAATATGTGCCTAACTGCTAACTTATAAGTTTAAGTTCACACTCTAAGAGATCTGTTTTTTATCCAACAATTTGGTTTGTGTCCACTAAACATGTCGTCAAAATAGAAGTCTGCAATACGTCTTCAAGCTTTATCTTTGTTTACATATAAGCAAAACAAAAATAGGTTAACCTTTATCTTAGCATGGCGTCGAATTCCTCTTCCGTGCGCATGTTTGTCACCTTCTGGCGGACTAGCTGGTGACAAGGTCCCAATCCGACGTGCATTCAGACGTCACTGCGCTCATCATCAGAGATTTACCGCGACTAGTGATCCCTGCAAATTCTTGGAGTTGGCAACGCCCGGGACTGTTTTAATTATTGACTAGCTTTCGCCCGCGACTCCGCCCGCGTAGAAGTCGTTTATCGCTGCTTCCTCGGGAATTATCCAATTTCCCGGGATAAAAACTATCCTATGTCGTATTCCAGGACCTAACCAATATGTGTGCCAAGTTTCATGTCGATCCGTTCAGTGGTTGAAGCGTGAAAGACGGACAAACATACACACTTTCACATTTATAATATTAGTATGGATATTATTAAGTTGGCTGTTGCAATTCAACATTCGGAGATTCCAAATATTTTGGCAAGATATGCTAAAAACGCGGTAATTTTTGGCATGGTATGCTCTTGCTGAAATTGTGATTTTGATAGCTAGATTTTGATATGTGGATGATTGTACGGTGTTCAGTAACCGCTAGCAGCTGTCATGGTCTGGTATTGCAGCAGGTGGTAGCACATTCACTGGCATTAAGTAAGGAAGAGGTGCGCGTGGGCTGCGGCCGGCCGGCGCCGACGCTGGCGCCACCCATGTTATAATTCGGGCGGGCTATTTCGGGCGATTCACACGCGCGCTCCGTGCGTTTGTTTTTTGAATTTTCGAACTGTTTTGCTTTACGCCGTTGGGTGGGGTACCGGGCGACTATGGCATTATTGTTTAATTTACCGTGATACCGCTCATCGTTATCATTATCGTCATTGTTTATGGTTATATCTTTGTTAACTACATAATTTATTTCATTTCCTTTATTAGGTTCTTCCTGTATTTTTTAATTTGCTTTTGATAAGTTTTCTCTATTGCGTATGCGCAGAGCTTCGTCCTCGAGTTAATATCCGGACTAATGCCAGAACATTCAGTCCGCACCAGTCGCTCACCAGATTTATGGTGTTTTAATCCGAATTTATTGTTTGTTTATTATTTAGCTATCCCACTTTAATTTCCGATGTCTAGCCGATGAATTAATTCACAAAGTTTATAGAGGTACAGAAGCCAGGAGCTACATTTGTGGCCTGCTTATTTGACGATGTTAATGCCAAACACTAAATGTTTTTTTTATTGCAAGTATTTAAAGTAGGTAATATTTTAGTAATTAACTCCTCGTTTTACCTTAATAGCTAGTAGCTTAGTAGTTTGTATTATGATTTCACAATAGGGGTACTAACGCCATAGCAACTAATCCAATATATATTACATATTCGATTACCATAAGCAGTATGCTTTCGCAGCATTTGCAATTTTGTGGCTTGACAAAAATGAGATTGTCGTGGTGATAGTTAGATCTGCTATATTTATAAGCGATGTTTCCCTGTTTTAAAAATTTATCAAAGATTGATTCAAAGGAATGTCGAATTGTATTATTGCTTTTGTGGGATTTCTTCCCTCGTTACTTGTATTACCATCTTGTGCAGAGCCTAGATCCGGAGAAATGGCTCGCAGATGTCACACCGCATACTTGGCCTCTTAGTCACCTTATTTTGTTAACTATCATGTTTCTTGTAACATCATCTGCTATTTGATTATCTACACTAGGTTTGTCATTACGGGTTTCCTTACCGTACACATATCGATAAGCTTCGTAGCTATATCGTTATTTTTAAAGAAATCTTTATGTGCACGTGTATATTAGTTGTACCGTGTGAAAGAATCAGCTGGGGTATGGTGCCACACCTACTCTTGAGCTAAGTGGGCTAATGGTTTTTGATTTTATCAATAAGTACTCAAATGTCGCCTGAGTGTGTTGAGTTGAATCGTTTAAAACAAGCGCTTGACACTTATACTTTCTTTAGAACATGGAAAATTCCTTAACATTCCACATATTTTCAGATTATGCAGCAATTCTTACAAATATGAATTCACGGTAAACTGCATAGTTTACCAACCGTCAGTTTTCCGACTATAAAGCAATTAATAAAGGGAGTTGGCTAGATCGACCAGTTCGCCAGTTACTCGGTGATCGAAGGACAGACCGACAGACCACGTACGGTATTTATTGCTAGAGGTATAGATTGAATGTTCAGATTAATTACACATGCCGAGCTCCATACTCGCCTACCGTTCTCTATCTCATCAGGCAGCATTCCAACATACGCCTATCTAGTTTGGACTCTATCTAAATTTAAACAGAACCTATTCTTCATTGGGTGATTTCTTCAATAATTGAAACGCGATATATCACGTCAGCGCATTGCATTCTGCGCCTTCAACTTGGTAACGCAGAATGTGTTTTACGTTACGCCGTTTAGCTAGTTTAAGCTTTAAAGCAGAATGAGCTAATAACTTGTAATTAAAACGTTAAGAAAATTGCGCTTTATCATGGTTAGTGCAGGGTCTTCTTTCCGTAAGCGCTAGCGGGTGGTTATGCCGTAATCGTTTGTAAAGAAATTTCAGTCACGCCACTTTGTATTTATACACATTATTATGTGTATGGCGGTCTTCTCGTTGCGAGAAGGTAGCATATCGTTGTCTGGCTAAATCAACATCGTCTCTAGACACCGTCAGTTAAGATTTGAGTTCAATTGTTGTACGAGCACATACTTTGGATGTGTGCGGACATCTGATATTATTTATATCTGGTAGATGGTGAGCTAGGCGTTTAGGGTCATTTACTTCGCACATCGTCTTTTTCTGCTTTCAGTATGCATGCTGACTCATTCTCTTTACATTTTGTCGCGTCTGTAAATTGGTCAAAGAATAGCAAGGTGGTTTATTTGGTTCACGCTGGGATGCTATGCGGTCGAGTGTCAATTGTTTTGACGCTGTGTTGCGTACCTACTGGAAAACATGTCATCATCTCATCATGCATTCACTTAATGATTCCAATTGTTAATGTAATACATAAGATTGGTGTGTGAGTGATGAGCGTTGGCCTTCTGTTATGTGGGACCCAGTGATAGGGTCTTAAGTACTAACAAAGTTTATTTCACATTACGAACATTGTGTTCGCCATTATCTATGTTGTATTTACCGCTTTGTTTAGATTCTTTCCAATGGCTCAATTAATCAGTTAAATAAAAACAGTTTGTCTCTCTTATATTTAACTAGATGAAGTAGCATTCGTCACTCGTGATTTTTCATGCATCGTAATTTTTACATAGGTACCTACTAAATATGTTCCTCCCAAAGGAGTTGTGAAATAAGGAACCCTAATTCATGTCACGTCTCTGGTGGCGCCAAACTGGAAATCGAACGACAATGCCATGTTCTGAATTCGAATTTGGATATTGACAACGGTTCGTAGTTACTGTTGTGAATAAACCATTTTGAGCCCTCACCACAAAATTCCTAATTCCTATATTCACAATACTTGTAAAATATATATAAGTAATATGAATATAGGACTTTATGGACTTTTGTACATAAATATAAAACGGTGCTTTAAAATAGTTTAAGACTATCTCTAAACATACATGTATAATGCCTTCAGGGTTATTAACTGCTCGTACCAATTTACTTTCATTTCAGCGCTAGGTACCTGGTTCGTTGTACAGTAGGTACCCCAACGAAAATTTATGACACTTTAGTGCGTTGTCATAGTAGGTAAACTTCAAACGGAACATCAAATGACACACATAACAATAACAATGACATTCACAATGACAAGGTTCTTAGTATGCTTAACTTTTTTACTGTACATATTATATAAGCGGATTCTATAAAAAAACAATAGCTGGACGACTATAACTTTATTTCTGTTATTACGTACAATTTCGTTCCCAAAAAGAATACTCCAAAGTTTCCGTAATTCAACTTTAACCACCGTAATAACTTGTGCGCATGAAATGACAGTAATCTTGACAGTTCTTAAAAAACACATAAAATTTGTATTACTAGGTCAAAGTATAGGTTGGGCTCGATCAAGTTTCGATCCCCGACGTAATTACGTCAAAATTTACCTGGGCTGCGCGAGAGTCGGTTGTTTGTTTAACGTGATTCTTTTTTTTTGGGCAAGTCGGCGATTAGTTTGAAACAAGTTCAGCGAGTTTTTTTAATTAGAGCGTTTTATTGTTTTCCTCAATTTAATTAGTATCACATATATTCATAATCGTATTTTATTTGATTATTGGTCAGCTAGTCTGTTTGTGGAAATGCTAAGTAAGATTTATGATTTCATCAAAATTAATAAAAGCAAGTTCTATTATTTTTTTGAGAAATGGTTTGTTCTTTCTGTCTGTTAGGTTAGTTATATTTGTTAGAAATTTCATAATACATAATATGCAACGTTAAAATTCACATTCTTGAACCATTTTGAAACTATCGTACCACTAAATAAATAGCGGTATCATAAAAACTTAGTATTATTATTTATTTATTTTATCTATGTTTCTTAAATAAGCGTACTTATCTCAACTTTCTTTGTTACAGAAACCCCTCCCCCGCCATACAGCCGTTACGCCATGGACGACGTCAAGCCCAAGGGTAAGTGTACTCGTACCATACAGCTATTCGTTATTTCGATTTCTTTATATTTTAACTTTTATAAATTATCTAGTCTAACTATATATTATTATTATGACAAATTACGAAATAAAAGTCTTATGCATGTCAGTTTAAAAGTTTGAATGAAGCAGAATTTCGCTCAAAAGATAAAATATTTATGTCTCTGTTTTGATTAAAATAATATTTTATGCGTGATCAAAGTGATCAAAACAGCAATATGGGCCTACTAATTAATCAAGCCGCAAAAACTGTTAATTATAGCTTACGTATTATAATAAACATACCAGACCGTCATTAAAAATGCGAATTGTTAATTTTAACGGTAAAAACATACAATACTGTTACGGATCAGACTGACCCATTCGAATTGTAACTTTTGTTATGTAGATTAAATTACAACTTTAAATATTGCAAAATAAAAGTAAATCTAGGGAAAATTTGAATAATTGAAGCAAAAGTTAACTTAATAAAACCTAAACTAAAAATAGTTTAAACTTAAACTAAATGCGAAAGTTTCTGCGTTAGTTTGGTACTGATTGATTTATATGAAGTTTGGAATGGAGACACCTTATATACCCTGGATAATAATGTAGGTTACTTTTCACCCCGAAATTATTTAAAGTTCCTGAGGGAATCACGATACTCGAAATCTACGCGTACGAAGTCGCGGGCAAAAGCTAATATTTATCTTTTGATCATCTTACCCCGAATCGGCCGGCCTCGGCGCGTCGTGCTGTAGCCATTTTGATTGTATCTAGTAAACCCTCATTCTCTCGAAGATAAAATATCCCAAAAACTGTAAGTGCTGAGTCAAGGGCCGGCGGGACGGAATCCGCCCGGCGCCCGCGCCGCTTCCAGGAAACCAGGGGTTACTAGTGATGTGCGTTATATCGATATATTTCACGATCAAAAGATTTATTGCAATAAACTGGGCAAATTAAATTCTGTCATTGTTAATGATTTTGGCAATTTACTTTTTTTTTTTAATGACATCTCGTGATAGTAAATACTTAAATCATAACATTGAGATGCCCTTAAATAACTTAAAACTCTTAAATACACAAGTCCAGTCTTGTAGCAGCTATTAATTTAGACGTAATGGTTAAATAGTAATACGTAAATAAGGCGCTTATATAAATATGTGTTGGTAATACTTGTAAAGTGAATTATCAAAGTAATTTTAGCTAAGGAAATGTGTACATAAATCAATAATTTTAAACATTGTTATCAGTTTGTATGTACATGTGACACAAAATCAGCGTTACCGAAATACAATATTTAATTTAAACAAGACCTTCCACTTATCGCCATTGTGTAGTACTTTAGAACGGTTTGGACGGCTGCGGCCGCAAAAACGGAGTATTTCTACAACTGAATCACTACCTACACGCGCGCACTGATAACCCGATAGCACGCTCGTTTATCTTTGCTAATTAAATAATTATATATCGCCATCGACAGCGTACGAACTTGCTCGACGGTGCACAACTTACTTGTTTTTGTGTTGTGACACGTACTGTAACATTATACTTGGCAATGCAATCTACTGTATATACTGTAATATTGTGTTAATCATTCCGTTTAACAATCATACATTACTTGACCCGTGGGCTCCTAGGGATTCTACGGCATCAGATATCTACGACCTTGGCAGAGCGGCGTCAAATTAGCGGTAAACAAACAATGTTAAAGACATGCATGAACACTTAGTTTTTACGCATTGACGGGTTAGGTCAGGGTTGTCACCGAGGTTACTGACAAAATTCGGACGACGAACCATATCTTCCCCGACCCTGGACGTAAATCCCTAAATAAGTGAAGGCCTTTTAGTGATTGATGTAACGCCAACCAGAATTTAAGCCTTTATATTTACTTATTTTGTTTGTATGTTTTACATATTAAGACCATAATTTTATTTGAGTTCTAGGTACATTTCTGTAAGATTGTCCCCTAATATTTATTTAATTACTTTTGCGTGCTATTTACGTTGTCAGGCCTAGATACAGTTTTAGCCTGACATTGTGTAGGTAGTCGTTGTAATCATTCAGTGATTAAAATATTTCTTTAAGTATATAATCATTAAAGCACGCTGACAACGCTTCAAAAAACTTAACAAGCGCTAACGAAATAGCTTTAAATGCAATTGAAAATAGCTTTAAAATTCCTTGTGTTAAGTAAAAAACTCGGCGCATTGAAATCGACTCCCGCGCAGCTCTAGCGCCCGCGCCTGCGCATTCCAGCCGGCCGCCATCTTTAAACTACATTATTAATGTTTACTGCGGCTCGGTAAACATCAAGTGAGTTTTTTTGGCCCCACGCTGGGCACCAGATATATTTGTTTTTAATAAAGCCAGTGGTGAAGTTTTAGGGATGTGTCAATCGAATATTATTGACAATGGGGCACGTGAGGGATGATTTATTGTGTGGCTTATGATTTAATAATGGGAAATACAATTCGGAAGTTTGATGTGACTATGGGTTGTATTCACAAACTGATCTTGAGTAATATCAAGATACGTCAAGTCATAGAAAACTGTCATCTCTGACGTATCTTAGACCGACATCTTACCTAAGATTAGTTCATTAATACGGCCCTGAACCTTGTTAGTTCAAGATTATTTGCAAAATATGTAGTCGAATTTACTGAATTTTAACCAAATATAATATTTTGCATTAAATTCCGCATACTGATGTGTGCCATAGTGTGTGATTGTATTTTTTAAATTAGATTACTTACCGAGTTTGAATCGTGATTAGACGTTTTAAGAAATGTATAAGTACCTACAGTGATTCTGAGACGCCGAACAAAAACTAGTACCTACTTGATAAAATATTTCAAGAAAAAATCTTTTTAACTATGTTTTCTTCCTAGCGTTTCATGCCTTACTGTGCGTTTTATGGAGTTTCACCCTTATCGCCTAACAATGATGACCATGTGCAAGGGAATCCCGGCACCCCGGGGAAACCAGCATTTATCATAGGATTTCCCGGGCTAGACCATCCCCTTCCTTATTGCTCAACGCCAAACTAACCATTCGAATTTTACATACTTTACAAAACTAGCATTATTTGTGACTTTTGAAATTTAGTGTCACTTTATTTAATGTTAAGTAGCTGCTCTTTCTACTTCATTATTATAGTTATTGGTCTTAAAAAGGAGCTCCTCCCAACGGTTCTAGGAATGTCTTACTAAATGAATAATACAACCTTCTTATACGATTAAGCCTTCAGAACAAGTTTCAAATGAGCCTACTTCCAGAAAAAACTTAGTTCATTATCGTATTCCGAAAACTAATTGATTCAAGAGATAGGAACTCGCCAGTTTCCTTTCAATGGACCTTATTTTTTTTAGTTGACATCGGAATTCCTTTTGAGTCCATTACAGCTCTTGTGTTAAACAAGTTTACAATCATAAACGCTCTTAAACTAGGGCATTTAGGTCGGTTTTCGATAAATTCAGATGTAAAAACAAAACTCCTTAACCTGCTGAGTATAAATGCCTCATCACTACCCTTAAAACGGTTAGCTAAAGTTGAAAATCGAAACATTCGTGCGTAAAGTAGAATGTAAAGAGTCTTCTCACACGTGTTCCCCGAATCCATTCATTTACATCTTGGATTCAGAAAATGCCATTCCAATTTGGGTCCTATATTTAGGTCGGTTGGGTTTGTTGGAGCGTCGTGTGTTGTTTCGGTCCTGTTACTAAGTGCTCTCGTATCGGTCATGATAAGGTTCCATTAATGGTATCGCAATCGGGGCGCCGGCTCTAGTGTAGGTGTTCCTCCGTATCACACCCGTGGTTTTTACTGTGGGAGTGTGCAGAGTAAGGCAGGATAAGAGAACCATTGCTCATGCGCCAGTCTTGTAATTACATGACGTTTACGTGTTGCGAAGGCCTAATTATAATGGTCGATGATTGACACTTCATACAACTGTCAAGTTTAAGTAGACACTTACTAAAGTATGAATGATTTTTCTTGTAAAGTCTCAGATAATAATCAATGATACATTAGTTTCACTTTAAGCACTTGTTCAGCGAAGGCAATTAATGAATTGCGTCTATATTTAGATTCAGAATAATTATATAGTTATTTTATTGCCGTTTTTTTTCTTCCAAGGTTTATAGGTTATAATAATAATAATAATAATAATACATTTATTTCGAATAACAAGATCCATACGAGTGTTAGTGTCAGTGTAGTTATGTGTCATGTTATTCGCGCAACAGCAGTGATATGATGTGAACAGAATAATCGTCGATTGCTATAATGTCCTTTTGAACTTTGAATACTTATACGAACTTCATAGTAATATAGATATACAAATATTAATGCATAGATTCTGAATGACCCATTCTGTAAGACAAATATAGGTATTTCATATTCTTTAAAACGATACAAAACATATTTGTAAATTAAGATTACAAGTCAAGTTTTTTTTAATTTAAAGTGTTTTATACCTTCCTGTTTGTCGCCGTACCGTCGCCTGCCTTTACTTGCATCCGTTTGGAACGAATATGTACTGTATATCCAGGTAATTCAGTATGAAATCCCGTGACTTTGAACCATTATCGGTTTCGGAAATGGTAATGCATCCGAGCTTTTATTCTGAGTTCTTGAGAGGGCTTTTAAAGTATAGGATAAAATTTGATAAATGTAAATAACTCGCGCTTACTTTTGAAGATTGTTTTAGAGCGTTTGTTTTGTTAACGGTATTTTTAGGGAAACAGGATAACTTACTATCATCAGCTTATTCTGTTTTAGTAGTCGTTATCATTATGCATGAATAGCTGTTAAAGTCTTCCATAAAAGAATCGACTATAAACTGAATTAAAGTCACCAAATTTCTTGAAACAGTAAGTAATAATTAAAATTCTTAATAAAACGAACGGGTTCACATTGTATAAAAAATCTTTACATTACTAGTACTGCCACTTTCTTTAAAGCAAATGGCTAACGATACCTATCACACTCATACTCGCAATTAACAGTATATTTGACACTGATGTTTCATAGAAACACGAAGATAGCCGATGGCAATTTAAGCGGGGATCGGATGTGTCATGGTAACAGTGAAAAGTGACAGATTTTTTGTTTGGTCAGTGGAAAAAGATTGAACTTGTCCGCACAAGTCCGTTTTGTAACAGATCGGCACGTCTACCGGCTAGTTGTGTGGCTGTGCAGTCGCGTGCGGCGAGGTGTGGCCCGCTTTAGCACGGCACAGCTGATTTACGGCTCGCATCTAACCGCTAAGGACAAATGCCTGAGCCTCAATTCTACTTTATTTCAAAGTGTACATGTTAACAATGTATTTTTTTAGTTGTAGGTACAATTTTGACTAATTGTACACTCGCATCTTTAGTATATTATAGTGACATAATTAAGAAATTTTGGATTTCGAGTTAGGTCTCTATAGTAATAAATTTATGACTCGAAGTCGAAAGCTGAAAGCTGCGTCTTGTAATGATTTGTGTTATAGCCTATAGGGGTCTAATATTAGTACAAAATGAACTCTAAAGAGTTCTTAAATAAAACTCGTAGATAGATGAACGATGTTGAAGGTTGCCTATCAAATTTAGTGCATAAAAAATTCAAGAGTTTTAATATTATGCCTCCGCACGTTAGGTGACTAACAACGTCTAGCCTTCTTCGAATCCGTGTTATGTTTTTTTTTACTGCGTACGATTATAGAACGATTATTTGAGGCTAAAAGCCGTCGTGTAAAGATTTACCTTTATAATTCCCTTAGATTAATAGTTATTAAACCAAGCCTGCGTTACCCCGTTCCTTCTTTAATTCATATTTCCCAAGATAGGGATATAGAAGGAAGGTAGGGAGGCCTTTGGCCAACAGTGGGACATTAAAGGCTGATAAATAAGTAATTAATAATAATGATGTGTCACAAATTTACTTAAGTGTACAATAAAATAATATTTTAATGCTCAGTTTTTATATAAATGGCCACATGCTCATATAAACGCCTTAAATAAGCGACAAGTAGGTATTGGTAAAGTTTTAACACAAATGATAAATGACTTTTTTCGAATCGGGTCATTGACAGATTGCATGTGACTGACATTCGAGAAGACAAGGCCGACATAATACATATAAATCACAGGCGTAAGAGATATAATTTGCTTTTAACAATTTGGAAGCACAAAATGCTACTTTATATACCCTTAAAAGCGGTTAAATACATAGGTTTACAAAGGACAAATGCAAAACGAATAAAATTAAATTATCTTAGTTTTAAAGGTTTAAACATAGATGCAAAGTCTAGTTCTAGTTCTAGCAAAGATATCATAGGTTGATGCGTGTACCTAATGATGCTTATCACTTAGATTCACTCGAATTTTACTATCAACAGGATGATGATGATTTAGCGCATGTGTGACTATAAACACACGGGTTTTTCGCAAAATAAATATTTCTTCTGTGAAATGTTTCTGGAGTTTTCACCGCTAAAATACCTAGTAACGATTTTCCTTTGCGAAATTGCTAATGTTAATTAGTTCAGATTACGTCGATGACTTCTAATCTAATCACGGTTACTCTAGTCTAGATGAACCCCTTAGGAACATTTTATATTTTACGCAGCGCCTCAGTAATAAATGTTTGTTAGTATAAGTTTTTTAATGAATATTATAGTGTGGATTTTCACGGAACCCTTGCAAAACTCAAGTCTCCGTAGAGCTAAGTTTGAAAAAAAAAAGGTTCTACCTAACTCCTAAATACTTTTGCCACGCATTCCTACCTCTAGAACCACCTCGTTACATTACGTCACTGAAACGCAATAAGTAGGTATTTTGATGGCTTGGCTAGAGATGTTTCTTCAGTTGTAAGGAACGGCGTCATATTTCAAAGCTCGTAGCGCACTGCCGAGTGTAAAAAGGTAACGCGGGGCATTCCTCAAAGGGCCGCTAGAGCCGGTGTCATTGAGCTTTCAACTATTCGGCGTCTGCGCAACAGAGTAGGGCTGCCCATAGATCTTTAAAACACTGAACTCGTTGGATTGCCTACCGGCCGAAACTTATATTCAAACCGCGGACGGAGAAGGGTTACTTCGGGTTATAATTTGACATTTGCAAATACAAAATGTGTCATATTTTAATTCGATGTAAGCCTATCTATCCGCGGTTTGAATATAGGGTTCGGCCTTAAATGGTAGGCAAAAGTTGCTCTTTTATTGGGAAAGATAAGAATGTCTCAATGTCAATGACTTGCTTAGTTGTTTTATTATCGAATGCTTGTTAAATCGTGAATTGAATGTAATATTAGCTAGCACCGAAATCAATCCAATTGTTAAATCCTTAATTAATGATATGAGACAGAGAGATTGTCTCGTTACACATATTGTTTCAAAAAAAACCCGAAAGGCTTAGGTACACAATTGTAACATTTCATTGTTCGACTATAACGTTTCTGTTAATATGTATTAAGTGACAACCCTATAAGCACCGTGTGAATTTCCTCGACGTGGTAGCAAAGTTGTAACGACAAACGATAAACGACTTACGACAGATAAATATATCGTTAGGCGCTTTCGTAAGTGCAGTGCTTAGGATCGAAAATCGTTCATGTATTGACATAATAATATTTTGTCATAAGGATAAGGTTTTATTTGTGATTTGACATAATTATATGCATTATTATAAAACAAGACGTTGAGTGGCTGATTGACCAATGCACATCCGGAACCGCTAGACCTACGGACTTGGAATTTGGAGGGAATATTCCTTGGATATCCTAGGGGTACACCAAGAAAGAATTTTGAAAAATTCATCCTCTAAGGCAGCGGTCTGGAACCTTTTGGAAAATAAATTAAAGGCGAGCCGCACTTGTGATATTAACCCTAGAAGCCCAATATACCTATAATTATATAATTATTTAACAAAACATTCACGGGCCGCAAGTAAGACGTTCGCGGGCCGCGTGTTGCCGACCGCTGCTCTAAGGGGTTAAATAAAATATTATAGTGGGAAAATAATTATGTACAAAGTAGTAAAATCAAATACGTTTTTGATTTTTATTTAAAATTACACTGTGTGTAATGTTTATCTTCTATAGCTATAGTATTAAGATTTAACTTAACAATTAGCCACTTAGGTCTACAATAGCTATTTTCTCCTTGGATTAAGCGATTGTTGAAAAAATTAAGTCAGAGAACTATTTATATAGGCCATCTGATGTAAAGTGAGCTCTATAGACAGCTCTATGCTAGCTCCATGGACATTAGCAATCTCAATGTTGCAAATGTTATGTCCGTGAAGTTAGCAGATCATTTTCCAGAAAATCAAAAATAAATCGAAGTTCTATTGGCATACGGGATAGTTCTATAGTTCCTGATACTTTTTAAACATAGTTCTGGCGATTTAAGCTGAAAAAATGGAACGCGTTTTTACGTGAAAATGCTCTGCTAACTTCACGCACATAGCATATCATTTTTCTTCAAATTAAAAAACAAGAGGTGTTTTGGCATCGCACAGCAGAGTTCTATAGTTCTAGACACATTTTGGAAAAGTTCAAGACGAAATAACAACAAAAAAAAATGTTTTACTTGCAATGAAAATGCTCTGCTAACTTCACGCACATAGCATATCATTTTTCTTCAAATTAAAAAACATGAGGTGTTTTGGCATCGCACAGCAGAGTTCTATAGTTCTAGACACATTTTGGACAAGTTCAAGAGGATATAACAAAAAAAAAAAAATGTTTTGCTTGCAATGAAAATGCTCTGCCAACTTCACGCACATAGCATATCATTTTTCAGTAAATCAAAAATCAAAAAGTGTTTGGGCATCGTACAGCAGAGTTCTATGGTTCTAGATAGATTAATAAAAAAATATTAAGAAAATCGAGTACTTATTACAAAACTGATCTGCTAACTTCACATACGCTCTGCTAGGCGGTTAGCAAGAGTTCTAGGCTACACTTTGGTCTTAAACGGTTCAAATAACTTTGTATGGGTTACCTATCTGAACTCCGAAAAATGTTTGACCGAATTTTGGTTCGAAAAATATTTTTCGATACTTATAGTTTGGTTATTTTTACGTTTCCCCGAAAGATCACTTCGAATATTTGCATTTAGTCATTACTTGTTGTGGTTTTTTACCGATTTGACAAATTATCTATTCCTTATTACTGGTTTCGGCGTACAAACAGTTGTCCAATGTAATGATTTGTCAATTTATCGATTTACCATTTCTGATTTTACCTTAGTATCATTTGCCCATTGTAACGGCTCGGTTTATTAATTGTTTACCTATTTCTAAATTGACTTTGTTCTGTTGACAGATAAAAAAAAAACCTCGAAGGCCTAGGCGGGAGCAAAGCTCCCGCCTTGGCCTTCTAACCTAACCTATCCGAGTCGGTTCTGCCCTGATTCGTTTTGCTCGTTGCATTTTCGGAATAGTTATAACTAATTACAAACATTTTCTGGTCTGCAATGAATATTTGACGTAACGTAGCGAAAACTATATGTAGTATTGATGAAGTGAAAAATGGGTTAAGAAACAAAATACGAAACGATCACTAGGCTAGTTGTAGCACTGGTGAAATGAAAAATGGGCTTTGAAATAAAATACGTAACAATACATAGGGCAAGTGACAATAAAGAGAAAAGTTACTTGGACTAAAGATATGTTTACTTACTGTCAAGTGGTGAAATAAAAAAAATACGAATCGTGCCATCGGAGAAACGTTAAAAAACTAAACGTTTTCGGTCAAATGAAATTCGATCAAAAAAAATTCGAGGTTGCGATAGGTTACCCTTTGTATGCGATAGATACGAGGAGTTCTAGCCACTAACTAGATCTTTTGTTAATATTTTTCATGATGACACGAAAAATCGTAAATTCCTAGAAACGCCTAATGCTCTGCTGGGCGGTTGGCTAGAGTTCTGGACTTTACTTTGGTCACAAACGGTTTAAATCGCGATATTTGCGAATGGGCTGAGGAGTTCAAGCCCTAGATCACTTGTTTATATTTTTCATGATGTCTTATGAAAAATCTTCCATTCCCCGATACGCGTATGCTCTGCTAGGCAATTGGCTAGAGTTCTGGGCTACATTTTGAACTTAAACGATTTAAATGATTGTGTTTGCGAAATGTCATAGGAGTTCTAGGCCCTAGATCACTTGTTTATATTTTTCATGACGTCATATGAAAAATCGTAAAATCGAAGTTACGCCTATGCTCTGCTAGGCGGTGGGCTAGAGTTCTGGGGGTTATTTTCATCTCAAACGTTTACAGTGACCATGCTTACGATAGATCTGAAGAGTTGTAGGCCCTAGAACACTTGTTTATATTTTTCATGATGTCATATGGCAAAACGAAAAATTCAAGATATGCCTATGCTCTGCTAGGCGGTGGGCTAGAGTTCTGGGCTTTATTTTGGTCTCAGTCGTTTACGGTGACCATGTTTACGATAGATCTGAGGAGTTCTAGGCCCTAGATCACTTGTTTATATTTTTAATGACGTCATATGAAAAATCGTAATATCGAAGTTACGCCTATGCTCTGCTAGGCGGTGGGCTAGAGTTCTGGGCTTTATTTTGGTCTCAAACGTTTACAGTGACCATGTTTACGATAGACCTGAGGAGTTCTGGGCCCTAGATCACTTGTGTATATTTTTCATGACGTCATATGAAAAATCGTAATATCGAAGTTACGCCTATGCTCTGCTAGGCGGTGGGCTAGAGTTCTGGGCTTTATTTTAGTCTCAAACGTTTACGGTGACTATGTTTGCGATAGATCTGAGGAGTTCTAGGCCCTAGATCACTTGGTTATATTTTTCATGATGTGATATGAAAAATCATAAAATTCAAGATATGCCTATGCTCTGCTAGGCGGTGGGCTAGAGTTCTGGGCTTTATTTTGGTCTCAATCGTTTACGGTGACCATGTTTACGATAGATCTGAGGAGTTCTAGGCCCTAGATCACTTGTTTATATTTTTAATGACGTCGTATGAAAAATCGTAAAATCGAAGTTACGCCTTTGATCTGCTAGGCGGTGGGCTAGAGTTCTAGGCTTTATTTTGGTCTCTAACGTTTATGGTGACCATGTTTAGGATAGATCTGAGGAGTTCTAGGCCCTAGATAACTTGTTTATATTTTTAATGACGTCGTATGAAAAATCGTAAAATCGAAGTTACGCCTTTGATCTGCTAGGCGGTGGGCTAGAGTTCTAGGCTTTATTTTGGTCTCTAACGTTTATGGTGACCATGTTTAGGATAGATCTGAGGAGTTCTAGGCCCTAGATCACTTGTTTATATTTTTCATGACGTCATATGAAAAATCGTAAAATCGAAGTTACGCCTTTGATCTGCTAGGCGGTGGGCTAGAGTTCTAGGCTTTATTTTGGTCTCTAACGTTTATGGTGACCATGTTTAGGATAGATCTGAGGAGTTCTAGGCCCTAGACCACTTGTTTATATTTTTCATGACGTCATATGAAAAATCGTAAAATCGAAGTTACGCCTATGCTCTGCTAGGCGGTGGGCTAGAGTTCTAGGCTTTATTTTGGTCTCAAACGTTTACGGTGACCATGTTTAGGATAGATCTGAGGAGTTCTAGGCCCTAGATCACTTGTTTATATTTTTCATGACGTCATATGAAAAATCGAAAAATTCAAGATATGCCTATGCTCTGCTAGGCAGTGGGCTAGAGTTCTGGGCTTTATTTTGGTCTCCAACGTTTACGGTGACCATGTTTAGGATAGATCTGAGGAGTTCTAGGCGCTAGATCACTTGTTTATATTTTTAATGAAGTCGTATGAAAAATCGTAAAATCGAAGTTACGCCTATGCTCTGCTAGGCGGTGGGCTAGAGTTCTAGGCTTTATTTTGGTCTCAAACGTTTACGGTGACCATGCTTGCGATAGATCTGAGGAGTTCTAGGCCCTAGATCACTTGGTTATATTTTTCATGATGTGATATGAAAAATCATAAAATTCAAGATATGCCTATGCTCTGTTAGGCGGTGGGCTAGAGTTCTGGGGTTTAGTTTCATCTGAAATGTTTACGGTTACCATGTTTGCGATAGATCTAAAGAGTTCTAGGCCCTAGATCACCTGTATATATTTTTCATGATGTCATATGAAAAATCGTAATATCGAAGTTACGCCTATGCTCTGCTAGGCGGTGGGCTAGAGTTCTGGGGTTTAGTTTCATCTCAAACGTTTACGGTTACCATGTTTACGATAGATCTGAAGAGTTCTAGGCCCTAGATCACTTGTATATATTTTTCATGATGTCATATGAAAAATCGTAATATCGAAGTTACGCCTATGCTCTGCTAGGCGGTGGGCTAGAGTTCTGGGCTTTATTTTAGTCTCAAACGTTTACGGTGACTATGATTGCGATAGATCTGAGGAGTTCTAGGCCCTAGATCATTTGTATATATTTTTCATGATGTGATATGAAAAATCATAAAATTCAAGATATGCCTATGCTCTGCTAGGCGGTGGGCTAGAGTTCTGGGCTTTATTTTGGTCCCAAACGTTTACGGTGGCCATGCTTGCTATAGATCTGAGGAGTTCTAGGCCCTAGATCACTTGTATATATTTTTCATGATGTCATATGAAAACATAATTATGAAGTTTTCAAACCATCCAGGACCCAATTGAAATATACATTCAAAATTTCATTCAAAATTCAAGATATGCCTATGCTCTGCTAGGCGGTGGGCTAGAGTTCTTGGGTTTATTTTCATCTCAAACGTTTACGGTGACCATGCTTGCGATAGATCTGAAGAGTTCTAGGCCCTAGATCACTTGTTTATATTTTTAATGAAGTCGTATGAAAAATCGTAAAATCGAAGTTACGCCTATGCTCTGCTAGGCGGTGGGCTAGAGTTCTGGGCTTTATTTTGGTCTCAAACGTTTACGATGACCATGCTTACGATAGATCTGAGGAATTCTAGGCCCTAGATCACTTGTTTATATTTTTAATGACGTCGTATGAAAAATCGTAATATCGAAGTTACGCCTATGCTCTGCTAGGCGGTGGGCTAGAGTTCTGGGCTTTATTTTAGTCTCAAACGTTTACTGTGACTATGATTGCGATAGATCTGAGGAGTTCTAGGCCGTAGATCATTTGTATATATTTTTCATGATGTGATATGAAAAATCATAAAATTCAAGATATGCCTATGCTCTGCTAGGCGGTGGGCTAGAGTTCTGGGGTTTAGTTTCATCTCAAACGTTTACGGTTACCATGTTTGCGATAGATCTGAAGAGTTCTAGGCCCTAGATCACTTGTATATATTTTTCGTGATGTCATATGAAAAATCGTAATATCGAAGTTACGCCTATGCTCTGCTAGGCGGTGGGCTAGAGTTCTGGGCTTTATTTTGGTCTCAGTCGTTTACGGTGACCATGTTTACGATAGATCTGAGGAGTTCTAGGCCCTAGATCACTTGTTTATATTTTTAATGACGTCATATGAAAAATCGTAATATCGAAGTTACGCCTATGCTCTGCTAGGCGGTGGGCTAGAGTTCTGGGCTTTATTTTGGTCTCAAACGTTTACAGTGACCATGTTTACGATAGACCTGAGGAGTTCTGGGCCCTAGATCACTTGTGTATATTTTTCATGACGTCATATGAAAAATCGTAATATCGAAGTTACGCCTATGCTCTGCTAGGCGGTGGGCTAGAGTTCTGGGCTTTATTTTAGTCTCAAACGTTTACGGTGACTATGTTTGCGATAGATCTGAGGAGTTCTAGGCCCTAGATCACTTGGTTATATTTTTCATGATGTGATATGAAAAATCATAAAATTCAAGATATGCCTATGCTCTGCTAGGCGGTGGGCTAGAGTTCTGGGCTTTATTTTGGTCTCAATCGTTTACGGTGACCATGTTTACGATAGATCTGAGGAGTTCTAGGCCCTAGATCACTTGTTTATATTTTTAATGACGTCGTATGAAAAATCGTAAAATCGAAGTTACGCCTTTGATCTGCTAGGCGGTGGGCTAGAGTTCTAGGCTTTATTTTGGTCTCTAACGTTTATGGTGACCATGTTTAGGATAGATCTGAGGAGTTCTAGGCCCTAGATAACTTGTTTATATTTTTAATGACGTCGTATGAAAAATCGTAAAATCGAAGTTACGCCTTTGATCTGCTAGGCGGTGGGCTAGAGTTCTAGGCTTTATTTTGGTCTCTAACGTTTATGGTGACCATGTTTAGGATAGATCTGAGGAGTTCTAGGCCCTAGATCACTTGTTTATATTTTTCATGACGTCATATGAAAAATCGTAAAATCGAAGTTACGCCTTTGATCTGCTAGGCGGTGGGCTAGAGTTCTAGGCTTTATTTTGGTCTCTAACGTTTATGGTGACCATGTTTAGGATAGATCTGAGGAGTTCTAGGCCCTAGATCACTTGTTTATATTTTTCATGACGTCATATGAAAAATCGTAAAATCGAAGTTACGCCTATGCTCTGCTAGGCGGTGGGCTAGAGTTCTAGGCTTTATTTTGGTCTCAAACGTTTACGGTGACCATGTTTACGATAGATCTGAAGAGTTCTAGGCTCTAGATCACTTGTTTATATTTTTCATGATGTCATATGAAAAATCGAAAAATTCAAAATATGCTTATGCTCTGCTAGGCGGTGGGCTAGAGTTCTAGGCTTTATTTTGGTCTCAAACGTTTACGGTGACCATGTTTAGGATAGATCTGAGGAGTTCTAGGCTCTAGATCACTTGTTTAAATTTTTCATGACGTCATATGAAAAATCGAAAAATTCAAGATATGCCTATGCTCTGCTAGGCGGTGGGCTAGAGTTCTGGGCTTTATTTTGATCTCAAACGTTTACGGTAACCATGCTTGCGATAGATCTGAGGAATTCTAGGCCCTAGATGACTTGGTTATATTTTTCATGATGTGATATGAAAAATCATAAAATTCAAGATATGCCTATGCTCTGCTAGGCGGTGGGCTAGAGTTCTGGGGTTTAGTTTCATCTCAAACGTTTACGGTTACCATGTTTGCGATAGATCTGAAGAGTTCTAGGCCCTAGATCACTTGTTTATATTTTTCATGACGTCATATGAAAAATCGTAAAATCGAAGTTACGCCTATGCTCTGCTAGGCGGTGGGCTAGAGTTCTAGGCTTTATTTTGGTCTCAAACGTTTACGGTGACCATGTTTAGGATAGATCTGAGGAGTTCTAGGCCCTAGATCACTTGTTTATATTTTTCATGACGTCATATGAAAAATCGAAAAATTCAAGATATGCCTATGCTCTGCTAGGCGGTGGGCTAGAGTTCTGGGCTTTATTTTGGTCTCCAACGTTTACGGTGACCATGTTTAGGATAGATCTGAGGAGTTCTAGGCGCTAGATCACTTGTTTATATTTTTAATGAAGTCGTATGAAAAATCGTAAAATCGAAGTTACGCCTATGCTCTGCTAGGCGGTGGGCTAGAGTTCTAGGCTTTATTTTGGTCTCAAACGTTTACGGTGACCATGCTTGCGATAGATCTGAGGAGTTCTAGGCCCTAGATCACTTGGTTATATTTTTCATGATGTGATATGAAAAATCATAAAATTCAAGATATGCCTATGCTCTGTTAGGCGGTGGGCTAGAGTTCTGGGGTTTAGTTTCATCTGAAATGTTTACGGTTACCATGTTTGCGATAGATCTAAAGAGTTCTAGGCCCTAGATCACCTGTATATATTTTTCATGATGTCATATGAAAAATCGAAAAATTCAAGATATGCCTATGCTCTGCTAGGCGGTGGGCTAGAGTTCTGGGCTTTATTTTAGTCTCAAACGTTTACGGTGACTATGATTGCGATAGATCTGAGGAGTTCTAGGCCCTAGATCATTTGTATATATTTTTCATGATGTGATATGAAAAATCATAAAATTCAAGATATGCCTATGCTCTGCTAGGCGGTGGGCTAGAGTTCTGGGCTTTATTTTGGTCCCAAACGTTTACGGTGGCCATGCTTGCGATAGATCTGAGGAGTTCTAGGCCCTAGATCACTTGTATATATTTTTCATGATGTCATATGAAAACATAATTATGAAGTTTTCAAACCATCCAGGACCCAATTGAAATATACATTCAAAATTTCATTCAAAATTCAAGATATGCCTATGCTCTGCTAGGCGGTGGGCTAGAGTTCTTGGGTTTATTTTCATCTCAAACGTTTACGGTGACCATGCTTGCGATAGATCTGAAGAGTTCTAGGCCCTAGATCACTTTTATATATTTTTCATGATGTCATAATAATATGAAAAATCGTAAAATCGAAGTTACGCCTATGCTCTGCTAGGCGGTGGGCTAGAGTTCTGGGCTTTATTTTGGTCTCAAACGTTTACGGTGACCATGTTTACGATAGATCTGAGGAGTTCTAGGCCCTAGATTACTTGTTTATATTTTTAATGACGTCATATGAAAAAATCGTAAAATCGAAGATACGCCTATGCTCTGCTAGGCGGTGGGCTAGAGTTCTGGGCTTTATTTTGGTCTCAAACGTTTACGTTGACCATGTTTACGATAGATCTGAGGAGTTCTAGGCCCTAGATCACTTGTTTATATTTTGCATGACGTCATATGAAAAATCGTAATATCGAAGTTACGCCTATGCTCTGCTAGGCGGTGGGCTGGAGTTCTAGGCTTTATTTTGGTCCCAAACGTTTACGGTGGCCATGCTTGCGATAGATCTGAGGAGTTCTAGGCCCTAGATCACTTGTATATATTTTTCATGATGTCATATGAAAACATAATTATGAAGTTTTCAAACCATCCAGGAACCAATTGAAATATACATTCAAAATTTCATCCAAATCGGACCAGCCGTTTAGGAGAAGTGACAAACTCACGTGCAGAAGAATTATATATACTAATATTATAAACGCGAATTATTGTATGTATGGATGTATGGATGATTGTTACTCTTTCACGCTGGACGGATTTGGATGAAAGAATGATGGGCAAATTGGCCTATACGACCAATAAGGACAAGCGATATGTCACCGGATAGGTAATTCTGAGTTGTAAAACTATTACTATGGCAGGAAGTTCGAAATCTTTGGGCGAAATAAATTATCGCCATGCAAAGACGGCAGCATTTCATAGTAATTATGCTAAAGTCGTCTATGTAGGCGTCCCGATGATCCAGATAAAAAAATAAAAACTCCCAGTTATTTGAGGTTTCCCGCTACACAAAATCGTTGTAGAATTAAAAAGGATATCCGATGATATAGTGCTTATTGTTATTGGCTTCTAGGCCAGCGTTCATACATTTTTGCCCATCATTCGTTAAAATAGAGATAGCTTATATACATGGTGTCTGGAAAACCTTTGGAGAAATTTTAACAGTAGATAGGGTGGGTGATTTGGATCATCTCTATATTGGTAACTTTTTTTTAAGTTAATATTTGACTGAGTTACAGACTGATTTATCATCGCCTTTCCTGATGATGATCTCAGTGTGCCCCATCTTAACTAATTCATTCATTACATGGTGTCACAACGTAATGTAAATAAACAAGTTGTCGGTCATTCTCCAGAATTGTGTTCTCAGTCTAATTAACACCGCCCTTTTTTTCCACTTGGTTTTTGATAAAATTTATGCAAAATGTAGTAACATATCGACCATTCAAACTTTAATATTTATTGGGCACTTAATTATTATTAGCGGTTAATTAACTAGAAGGGTTTTAATATTTGCGTGACGAGCGAATTAGAATAACTAAGGTATAAACCTTAGGTATTATGAACAAACGATAACAAATAAATTGCCGTATCTGCTAAAGAAAAAATAATACTTCTTCCTCCTACTTTTTACATTCCCTATCTATCTTTAAAAAAAGCAATTTAAAATTTAAAAACCCGATGAACTAAAAAGATATAAATAAACTAGTTAATTTTATTGAATCTAAGGACACCTCATAATTCATGATTCTAAAATCCGTCGAGCCGTTTAAGCTTTACATACATAAGTTATGTAACATAACATACAGACATTCAACTTTAAGTATGTAGTTTAATTATTGCGGGTAGTTTTAATACATAATTTATACAAATATGAAGAATGATGCCGGGTCCCTAGGATTTTCCTTACATGATTAGAATTACAGTTATCACTTGTCAAAATGCAACTTTTTAATGCGGTCAGCAAAATTTTCATGTTTTCCAAGAGAAATATGCTAGGAAAAATAAAATAACCTCTAAAAAACATATTGTCCAAACACTTAAGCACACAGATACGATTATAAGGATGATTTTAAGGTTAGGGCCCCTCTAATAACATCAGTTTGACATAATATATGTCATTCTAATCATGCCATCATTCTTCCGGGGATTACATTTTTGTAAAAAGATTATTCCTGTAAATTAATTTAAACTGGTTTAGCTTAAGCGAGCAATTAGAAATAAAATACTTTTATGTACCAAAAACCTTTCTTACTACTCTTAAACTAATTAACGCGTTCATTTTTGACCCGTGAATTAGACGTGTGTATTAGGGATTCTTGATAAAAAAAATATAACTTCTTTTAGGTACATGTGATAAACTACATAATCCAGTAACTGTTAAATACTGAGGTTCTTAATGTATACAATAATTTACAGAGCTATAGAGTTATTGGCTGATTTTAAAAACGTGAACGTGTTAATTAGCATTTACGAGAACCAAAACATGCGAATTAGATACTTACATTCGTAGTGTGCGATCCACATAACATTAACACGTCTTTCTCTCAAGAGGGTCTTGACATGAGTGTCTGCTCACGCAAAATGCATTACAGACATCTGTCTATTTCTTCAATGGCCTTGCACGGACAAGAATAAAAGCGGCGCGTGAATTAGTACACGTATCGGGACAAAGTTTCTTTATTTTATATCTTAGTGATATATTACTAAATAAATTTGGTATTTTTTTTGTAATTTGGATATCTTATCTTTCAATAAATAAAAATACTTTCATTCATCTTTCCTCTTGTATATGATCGGGGAAAATAGTTATATTAGTGATTTCGGAAGTGGGACGCGCGGTGTTAATTAGGAGAATGGGGTATTGATTTTTTTTTTCTCCTAGAAAGGTATTGAATATTTACTTGAAAATTCATGTACACCTCAATACGAGTACCTTCTACGAACAAAAAATATAAATTATACCAAATTCAATAGTTTTATATTTTTTAAGCCCGAGGACATAGAGAAATGGCGGTCTGGAGAATGACCGTTGTGCCTTATATTGAACTATGTTTCTAATCATGGTTAAAAGCTCCATGGTGTTTAGAAAACTGACACATTATTCTGAAATGAAAAGACTGTGTCTGTTTAGGGCTATTATGTGAAATAATTTAAAATTGAAACTTACGATTCCGATTTTTATGTCCTACACTCACACAGCTAAAATAGCACTTGTACTTGTAGGTACTTTCAACTTCTTTTACGAGATCATGAATCATGGATTTACTTTATTGATTTGTACCATTATCGGGGATTAGTACGAAAAAAACCATAATTAAAACGAATCATTAAGTAAAGTTGTGATTGTGCTTTGACAATTTGACATTAGTATCTTTTTAAATCTTGTGCCATTAAAACTCTTTATAATAAGAGTTTTAGGATTTTTTTGTGAAAATAAAATCGTCCCTACACGTTACGTTTTATCAGAATTACATTTAAAGCTGGCATCATACACGTGGTTGAAAGATATTCGTATCCTAGAAAAACATAGGCTAGCTTCGTAATCTAGGGGCCGTATTAATAAACTCATTTCAGCTAAGATGCTCGTCACAAGATACGTCAAAGTAACGGTCAAGCCATAGAATACTGTCATGTTTGACGCATCTTGAGACGGGTATTGCAGTCGAGATTAGTTTATTAATACGGCCCTAAGGATCGATCAACGTGGTGAAACTCTGTGGTGACACTACAGTATTCTTAAGTAGCAACCATTATTTACTCAGAGGCGTTAATTAAATTTAATGCTTGATTCAAATTGCTGCTGTCACTTTCTTTGCTACCACACTTCACTAAACAAGCATTAAACTTAAATGACGCTTCTGAGTGCGGCAGTTAATGGTGGTTATTTAGTTGGAAGTAATAGTTTATTAATCAGAAGGTTTTGGGCCAAAATTGAATCATGTTACCAAAGAACAATTCCAGATCCTGGCTAAAAACACTTTAAAAAAAGGCCGCGGATACTAAGGAGATTTAAATTCAGTATTTTATTACTTACACATTTAGGGAACTAATACGAAAAATATTTATAATAATTATGTATGGAAAGATCAATATACGGAAACAGTGTCGTGGCGAGACGTAAAACGCAAACTTATTTTTGAAATGGAAAAAAAATAAACTATTTAATAAAACACAAAAATAATGTACCTATGTATGTTCTGGAAGTAGCCCCCTCGGGCACTTCTACACGTTAATATCTACCAGCGCTTCAAGAGGAGACCACAGTGAAGAAGACATCAACGTCGTAGTATGTACAATCATTGAATTAATTGGGAACACCAAATAAAATAACTACTTGCTTTTACATTTTTGACCAGGAGATACTGACACAAAATTTCCGGTCATTTGTACCAAGTATGGCGACCCTTCAAGTGTCTAATTACGTAATGACGAAAAGGAAAATGATGGTCATAGCGCTGGTACCGGTGGCCTAAACGCGTGGACGTTAATCGAACGCGTCGGATAAATTACGAAAGTCGAACGATTTGTACCACTAAAATTCTTGTATTTTCTAATAGTCGATGAAAAAAGAAGTAGGCGGTAGCGTAATGCCATACTTCTCCGGTGTGGCCCGCCATACCGACGAAAACACGTTAATTAAAAAAAAACAATACAACCATTTGTACCAGGCTAATTTTTGCACAGCTAATCATCGTCGAGTAGCCGATCATGAAAATCACCATGCCATACTTTTCCGACGGTTCCAAATGGCCGCCCACGCGTTTAGGCCACCGGTACCAGCGCTATGACCATTATTTTCCTTTTCGTCATTACGTAATTAGACCCTTGAAGGGTCGCCATACTGGTACAAATGACCGGAAATTTTGTGTCAGTATCTCCCGGTCTACAGTCTTTTGTAAGGATCTAATTGGAAGCAATAATGTGAAGATATTTAAGATATTTTGGTATTTAGAATTCGTTTTCGTGATATACATTTATATTTATATTTTATTTACTTAATGTCAGCTATAAGTTCTAAAGCTTGACTGATACCAACAACCGTATATCATTCGGCTTTAGAGGCTTTCATTGCGATCTGAAAAACCTGTTTAATTATACAGAACATACTTACCTTCCAGAGGAAAGATTCAAATTATTTATTTTTGATCGTTTTGAGTAAAAATTGGGTCATGCTGCCAATTTAACTCCAAGCTGCGTTTTATTATGTAAAATGGTTTTAATTAACCTTTTTCGAACGATGACTCGGTAGTGCTATCAAGTGCTATAATGTCTTTGACGAGTATCAAACTTATGTAAACTATCAAATGTCAGAATAAATAATTTTGAAAAATCTGAAAGACATCGTAGTAAACGTAAAAGATATTGAAAGATATGTATGGGGCAAAAAAAGTGGAGCTATTTTAACCCAGATCTTAAAACTAGTAAGTATTTCTGCCTGGTTGTACGACTAATTTTTCTTTAGAGATATAGTGATGATCCAATTGTGTTTGAGTCCCGGGGAAAAAGGATAATATCTCCTCAAATATTGTAGGAAAACATAGCGATTTTAGTATTTTTAGTAACAAGTCCAGCATTTGCATTCAGAAAGTATCATTTGGTGAACTGGAACTGATGATGAAGACCACGGATGGCCACCCGAACTCCTCAACGGTACTGATTTCAAGGGTGGCGATAAGATATCTCGATTAAGATAGTCGAGTGACTACAACGAAGAATATTTACTTGTTGAAATATGACTATGACTTTTCCGCGGCGTTGCTTGCGGCGCGCTTGAAATAACTTAAAGTTTCATATCAACCAAGAAGTGGGACTACGTAAAAGCGTATTATAATCACTAAAAAGTATAAAATAAAATAAAAGCAAAAAATACCTTCATAAAAGCACGAATAAAATACCTAGCGTAAACACTAATAAATGATATCTAATATTCTCAATGTATTTTTATTGACGTTTAAGAGCTGATCTGATGATGAACTCGAAACGTGGCCAATATTACGTACGTTGTGGCATTTTATAAATAAATAAATACAGATGTAGATACTAATAATAGAGTCTGATTTTAGGTTAATAAAGGCGAGCAACACTATGACTTTTACATTTTAAAAAAGAAACAGAAGAAAGAAAACAATTATTAAAGGAAAACGGAGCTAAAAATCAAAGTTCAAGAGAAGACTGATGAATAGTAACCTTAAATTTTTAATAAGTACTATTATTATAAATACGTAGGTCAAAATGCGAACGATTACTTTTTTTCAAGCTTTTATTTAACATGCATTGTTCGTATGTATGTAAGTTGTCCGTTAACACAAGCAAGTATATTTTGAACCAGTTCCCTTAATGGAATGGGCTGAAATTTGAACCACATACGTAAACCTGATGATATCTAAGAGCTGATCTGATGATGGAGTCGGAAGGTGGCGACGGCGACAGGATCTCCGCTATATTTAACGTAGACCTAACGGGTAGAGACTCCTTAGTTTGGTCTTGATAAGCAGATAACGATTTTGCAAAAGAAAAAGTACAGTCAACAACAAAAGCTTGCCTCAAGAATGATCAAGACACACGGCAGTGTGTCCGGCCAAGTTCGAAGAAAAAAACCGAGCAGTACCTACTGCAGTGTCTAATATTTACACGAACTCATTCAGCCCTTTTTCCCACCCTCGTAACTTTTTCTAGTACAGCCAGGAACCTATTTTTTTTACAGATTACTTAGCTCAGTAATAAAACTAGCCAAGTACCAGGAGATCATAAACAAGTAAGGGATACGAAAGGGTTTTTTACCCAGCCCGCGAGGAAAATATGCAATATGCAAAATAAAAAGTATCGGATGGGTTGCTACGTTCAATTTAAGTACTAGGAAATCATAAACCTGTTAGGAATATGACTCTGGGTTTTCATTATGCGGTCATGTTTTTTCAGTTAGATTAGATCCTATTTACCTACTACGTCCGTCCATATGTCTGTCAGCGGATGTTTCTCATAAATCGTAATAGGCAAACGTTAAGTCAGTGGTATAATGTGATGATGATGATGATGCTGATGATGGGTAGGGACGAGGGCAGTGTTCATGTATTTTATATTAACCTGTTTACAATACAATAATTATTCATAATTATTGAGGTTAATCTGATGATGGAGTCGGAAGGTGGGGGCAGAATATCCAGCGTACCTAATGTATAGTCTCACTGAGTTTGAAGTAGTTTGAACTTCTTTTAAGTATTCCTGTATGTATGTTCGTCTGTTGCTTTAGTCCATCATAACTTCTATAAGCTTAGCCTAAGTACTAATAAGCAAGCAGATAGGTTTATAATTTGTTTCCTAGTTTGATCCTTATTTATATTGTTTCTGTTCCAGCCAGCTTCGTCAGTGTATGTAACAAACGGACTCTACCATTGGAAATGTATACATGTTCACAATCCGTCTTTCTGCATACATCAGTTGCCTTTATGATTTTTTTCTCGTACGTTTCAAATTGCATGCTGTTAATAGCATGATGTCAAGCCCCTTTAGCCTCGTAAAGCCCACGTCAAATTCCGTTAGTTCGAAAAAGGATCTTGTGTCGGTCATCTAAAGACAAAAGTCACTTTGACAAATGTCCTAATTTTAGGACGTCGGGCTTTACGAGGTCGCACAAAAGTAAGGTTATCTGTGAGTTCCGTAGAACTAATCTGTGTACGTATACCACAGATTAAATAATAGTAACTATTTACCAAGTTAATTCGACGCCTGAACACGCAGCGAACGCGCATAAGCGGCTGGTCTTTGGCTGGTGATCACGCGACGTAAAATTCTTTGGTAGGTACTGTACTGACCCCATCTCGAGTCAAACCTTCAAGCAAGAATTAAATTGTCTTTGGTATTTGACTGGTTAGAAAACGGCGAGAGAGTGTGTGGGGGGTTGCTAGGAAACGTTGGTCGTTGACGGGAGTGATCGTCGGGCTTGAAAAAAATGTTTTTCTTAAGATTTTTATTTGCTTTTTCTTTAAAGTAATAGTGTTGTATCTACAAAATTTCCCTTTTAAAATTAATAATGTGCCGAGTGTTTAATGGAAAATCTTATGGAAAGCTGATCTAAAGGATTATTGCGAGGAAACGTTAGAAGGTTCTCGTAAGTTCATGTAGACAAAGTCTACTTAAAAAGGTAAATATTGTAGTCCTACCGTTGTTGGAAACACTTATCTATAAGAAATCATGTTCACGAATAGTTTGGGTTATGGTTTGAGAACAAGAAAATCGAACTAGTGATTTCTCATAGGTATTTTAATCTTTCGTAAATGTCCTATTACTTAGAATAGGGAAGCTTGGGAATGGGTGTTCTAGTTGAGGATCTGAAAGACGAATGGAAGGGGATGGTCGTTGTTTAGAAGGGGTTCCGTATGGTGTTTAATTTATTGTGAATGTTTGTTGTGTTTCAGGGTATAGTAACAGAGTAAGGAAAACTTTCGTAGTACAGGGAAACCTTAGTTGCATATTTAACCTTTCATTTTAATACATTTCACGCGGGAGCATGATCCTGAGAGCTCCGTCGCTTACTACGAGGGCTTCTAAGCGGTTTGGTGTCGCTGTCGTGAGAGTTCGGTTTGCTGCTGCGCGGCCTTGACATCTCGTCGGGACCCGAAGCTAAGTGTTGTCTTTTAGTGGTTACTCGATGGGTGCATCGTTGCACTTAGGGTAGTAATGCAGCTGGTTACGAATGACATTTGATGTCGTCACTTTCAAAATATTTTGAATTATGGAAGATGTCATTGCAATTTTGACAACAAGGTTATTAGATCTTTCGTAGCAAAGCTGTCCTTGTTAGAACATGTTTATTTGAATATTTTTTTCTTTGATTTTGATTTTTTTTATTTACGAATATTTTCAAAATGTTTTGAGTTTCGAAATTTTATTTTTTGGAAGGAACAATTTATTTAAAAAACAGAACAATTTTAAAAAAATAAATTCTTAGAAGCAAATCATATTGAATTTAAAAGTGATATACGCTGGTCGTCGGAAAACCAAACTAGTGATAAATTTCTTTGAATTATTTCACGGGATTTTAATTCTATTGCGAAACTAATAATTATTTAAAGGTAAATAATTTTATTGTTCATTTGATATTCTTTTATAAATGTTTTTAATCAAGGGAATTCAAGGGTTTATTAATAATTCAAGACTGATCTAATTCTTTTGGATTTTGTATACCTTTTAGGACTCCATGTCTAATCTTCAGTTTATTGGAAGAACTTTTCTAAATTTTCCCATGCTGTTTGGCTAAGATTACTTAGTTCTCTTTCGGCTCTTATAATGGGGTTTACAGTTTCGCTTGTGTCCTGGCAATTTAAATTACAATTTATCTTTACCTTTTTCGTTTAATGCATCGGATATTATACATGTTTCTATTCGAGTCGAAGAGGGTTTAGTGTCTTGGTGAAAGTTATCAGCGGGACACAGACGTCGATGACATCTTACCGCCACTAAACATCTTGGATTAAAATAGCAAGCAGAGACACTTCACACTGTACGCTCAGTTTCCATACAGACTGCACAGACTGCTTCAGTGTGTTAAAGGTTCAAGGTTAATAGCTTCAAAATTTATCTTGGGGAACCGGGGGTCGGATTTGAGTTGCGTCAAGAGTCGATCTCACCTCTGGTCGAAAGACGTTAGTTAGTTGAGGTGACTTGCTGGCTTGGTTTTTATGATCTCATGTCAGCAAGGATGCCTGCGAGTTTAGCTCGGCAACTGCTTTCTACTCCCGGCTCTCATGTCGGTTCGTGGGGACTCGACTAAGCGAAGCGAAAGCTGAGCGTGTGATATCGGGTGCCTTGACGGATTCGAAGGGGAGGAGACTTCCAACATTCTGGGTTTACTTTGATACCTGTCACACTGGATTGCAGAAAACACACACATTCCGTCGTCCTAAATATCCGAGGACACAAGAGGGGTAGTTTAGGTCAATAGTCTCTCCATCAAAATTATTAGGAAAAGAAATAAATCCTGTCTCTTGGAGTGACTATAATTTGTCGGGCCCTCTGCTCTCTTGGTTACGAGGACTTACTCAGACTGACTTGGCGACGTAATGGAAGCTCTCCCCAGACAAGTTCGAGACAGGCTGGCGGAGTGTGACCAGTCTGGAGTCGAGCACATGAGCAAGAGCGGGGAGGGGCTCTGCTTTTACCAGATCTCAGAAGCTTGTCGAATTTCCATAAACTGAAGTTCCCTAGTCGTTTCTTTTCCTCAACTAATACAATTATTTGAATTCCCTTATTCTTGAATTTCTCTTTAATCAGAAGAATCTGTTATCCCTCATTCTCGCCCTAGGAACCATGGGTTACTAAAACATTTAAAAAACCACACAACGTAACTACCACTATTTCGATTGGCAAATATCTTTTGTCTACCGGTCCGCCAAACAGATTAAATAAATTAATCTTTTTTTTTATATTTTATAAGGCCTGCCCCTTGGGGACAGCACAGTACCCAGATAGATAGTTAGTATAGGGAATAGCGATAAACGACTTGTATGCGGAGGGAGTCGCAAACTAGTGAGCATAAGCTAGTTGTTCATAAATTTCTATCGACATTGACAAACGAGTCCATTCGGCGTCTCGCTCCTACAAATTTTTACTCTATTCAACTACTCTGTATACTCGGCCGCCATTACTTTCAAGTAAAAAAGAGCTAAGTATAGTAACGTTGACAAAACGGTAACATGCCAAAGTCGATATGGTTTTACCGTGAAGGACTTAATAGGTATAGTCGTGTTTATCGATGTGGATAAAACGACTGTATGGAAAAGACTACCCCAAAATTATTTATCCCCAATATTTGTATTTCCATTCGCGTATTTCCCCATATTTTTTACTTCCCGGTCGTTTATTCTTTTCCTTCTTTTTCCATTCGCATTTTTCCTAATTAATAATTTACCCACACACATTTTATTACATTGTAGCTTTTTCCGGCTGGCATGTTTCAAATATCAATTCCACAAAGTCGACGCGGATTTCCTATTTGTAAGCGCTGCTGCAAAACGAACATAATTAACCTAAACCTACCTACGCCTCTAGTAAAATTAACAAATGGGGAAATCCGCGAATGGAAAAGGAGAAGAATAACGATAGACTGGGAAAAAAATTATAGCGAATGGCATGGC
The DNA here is from genome assembly GCA_946894065.1 of Acleris literana. Taxonomy (NCBI): domain Eukaryota; kingdom Metazoa; phylum Arthropoda; class Insecta; order Lepidoptera; family Tortricidae; genus Acleris; species Acleris literana. Next base: position 10,275,241 of record OX335669.1, read on the forward strand.
AATACAAATTTTGAGGGAAAATAATTTCGGGGTAGTTTATCCCAACGCTGTTGCTGTGGCTGTTTTAACTCTGCCGCCATTATACTGTCAAGTAAACAGTTGAGCTATTTTTAACCAAAATCTGATGCTTGATATGGTGGTTGCTACATGAGAATATTTTTGTTCCGTCAGTCAATTCACCATGTAAACTCTTTTTTGCCAAGGGACTGCGTACAATTTTCAAACTGTTTGTGGAATTTGGCGGAGCATTGTCATGGTCCTTATGCCGGTTTTTCCAAATAAATGATTCACTTGTTTATTTATTTATTACTTTCAATGGCCGTTTTCTTGTGGTCCTACTATTTGTCCTACTCAATTCCGCTGGAGCCCCGCCCGTCCTGTTTCTGAGTGGTTTGCCCTTCGGGCATCTGAAGGTAGCTGACAAACCTAACCTACCTACCTTTACAAACACAATTAGTATTTGGTGATCAAATCTAGGTGTACTTTTTGGGCAATATGACAAAAATGGCAGGATCACGAGAAAACTTCTCTTTCAATCGCATGTGCAAGAGGTGTGCTTAAGGCAGATTTTTTTGTGAGTATCGAGTCCGCAGATTAGAAGACAAGGTGCAACAGAATAAGTAGGTACTAGCATAAAAACCAGGCTATAAAACTGTTAGACGTCGGCTGCGACCCGTCCACCCACCAGCTTCACCCACCAGTGGGTCCACGGGGAATTTCTTTTTCCCCGTGCACCCACTGCATTATGATGGGAAAATATCGATATCAGGGAATTTCTTTTTCCCCGTGCACTCACTGCATTATGGTGGGAAAATATCGATATCAATTCAATCCGGTCGCCACGAGTGCACAAACTGGCTACTTCATTGTTTATGTTTACACTGATAAAATAATACTAGTCATCTGTCTGCTGTCACTTGTCTTTCAAAGTAATAAATTGCCCTTTGTTTCAAGAAATTATATTACTTTATAATAATTATATTCCGAAAGAAACGTAACATAATGGATATAGAAATTAAGTTTATAAAAAGAAAACGTGGCCTTGTGTTAATAGACAAGGACCATCAATATTTTAAGCATAAAGTTTATGCTAATAAATCGTCAATCTGGAATTGTACGCAAAAACAGAAGCTAAAGTGTAAAGGATCAGTTACTATTAATGAAGTGAGTAATTTACTTAAACACCTAAACAATAAACGGCACCCATTTGTGTTTCACACACACGTGATAGGTTTCCGCAACCATTTAATTTATTGTTGTTGTTTATTTATTTATTAGTAGATGATGCCCGCGGTCCCGCTCGCGATAAAAAGTATATCCTTCCCTATGGTCTAAACTATCTCCATACTAAATTTAAATTATGTGTCCATACTAAATTATGTGTGGTTTTTACAGGATTGCCATTTCATTAAAAGTATTCCACATAAAGATGATTGTGTTCCAAGTGAGGCCCAAAATGAAGTAGCGTTGGCCATTGCAAATGCGAAAAAGGAAGCTGCATCTACGAGCAAACCTGTTTCCAAAATTTACAAAAAAAATATAGAGCCATTAAAAGATAAAGGTTTAGCAATTGTAACAAAGGTCCCTTCCTTTAATAGCACCAAGCATGCGTTATATACGAGCCGGAATCAGGGTTATCAAGTGCGGAAAACTATTTATATGCATGGCAGCGAAGTGGAAGTACCGATAAAATTTATAAAATATTTGATAGCAGACTATTATTATGAGGTTTTTTTTTTTCATTATATGTACACAGTAGCCCTGACACCATTTTACACGTTTCTCACTTTAAACATAACACCGAACTCACTTATTAACTTCTACCCCCATTTTATCACTTTAGTTTTTCCAAAATCGCCAACAGTTGTATTTTTTATTAATAAACAGAAGCCTTAATACCAATTCTCACATTTCTCACTTCAAAAATGTCTAACGTCCCATACAAACTTCTACCCCCCAATTTACCCCCTTGGGGATAGTTTTTCCTAAATCGTCAAAAGTAACGTATAATATTAATGATTATTTATCAATCAATAGTTACTGTTTTACGTAAGGTATACAGTACGATATTACGTCGGGAAATAAGGATAGTTTGTTTTTGAGAATTAATAAAAAATAACTAACATCATTTTCCTGTACATATTGGTTTCATAAGGTTACTAGCTTCTGCCCGCGACTTCGTCTGCGTGGAATTATTAATTTTGCCATACCACGGGAACACTGATTTATTTCAGGATTCAAGGTAGCCTATGTGTTAATTCAGTGTATAAGCAAACTCTGTTCTAAATTTTATTGTATCCAACCGAATTCTTCCATCCGTTTTAGCGAAGAAGTACCAAACTCGCGCACGCATAACCTTTCGCATTGATAATATATGTAGGATAGGATGTAAATAGTTACATCCAGCGCACACAATCGCTCTCGCCGAAATTGTAGTTGATAAAAATACCCTCGGTGCGCGAGTCCGACTCGCACTTGACCAGTTTTCAGTATTTGTAGCTTTTTTAGGGCTAAAACCACCTTCAAAAACGCAAAAAAATACTTCTATTAAGGTAATAGGTTAGTCCAACTGAAGTCTGCTTTTGGTTACAAATATTGTGACTGGCCGTCTTCAGTTGGATTTTGAGGGTGGATTTTGTTTTTAGGGTTCCGTACCTCAAAAGGAAAAAACGGAACCCTTATAGGATCACTTTGCTGTCCGTCTGTCTGTCCGTCCGTCTGTCTGTCTGTCTGTCAAAACCCTTTATCTCGGAAACGCGTGGAGGTATCAAGTTGAAATTGAAACTATAATATTTAAGACTACAGTCACTTGAAGCTGTGAAAAAATCAAACTTCTAAGTTAACGTAAAAAAAAGATACGGCCGTTTATGCCGCAAAAAACGTATATTTCGACACTCTCAAGGGAATCAAAATTTATAGCGTATTTTCCGTTGACCTAGAACTATGAATTTTGGCACGTAATGCCGTCTTATACTACCAGTATAGGGAAAAATCTGAAAACTATAGATTTTTAATTAAATCACAAAAAAACAGGGTCTTTATGCAAGGAACGGCGGTCCAAGTTTTGAATTGAGTTAACCGTGTCATGTGCGGAACCCTCGGTGGGCGAGTCCTACTCCCACCTGTCCGGTTTTTTAAAACATTTACTTTTTTTTATACGCTTTAGTGATCATAATAAGCTTATGTAGTCCCCTTCTTAGTTGATATGAAACTTTAATACATTTCAAGCGAGCAACGCCGCGGGAAATTCATAGTCATATTTATAGAATAAAATTTTCTTCGTTGTAGTAGTCGCTCAATTATCTTAATCGAGATATCTTATCGCCATCCTTAAAATAGGTACCGTTGAGGAGTTCCGGTGGCCGTCTGTGGTCTTTATCATCAGGACCACTTCACCTAATGATACTTACTGAATGCAAATGCTAGACTTGTTACTAAAAATACTAAAATTGCTATATGTTTGCCTACAACATTTGAGGAGTTCCCTCCACCACGGAAGTATAATTTATCAAACCAAAAAAAAGTTGAAATCAGTCTACAATTTAAGAAGAACTCGGTGAACATACGAGGGGTGCCTTTTAAGTTCTGTCGTTTGAAAAAACTAAAGACAATTTAAGTGTTAAATGGTATTTATTGTTTTTCAAAGTAATCACCGTGATATGTAATACACTTTTTCATTCGATCGAACCAGTTTTCGAAACACTTATTCCATTCCGAAGTCGGGGTCTCCAAAATGGAAGTTTTGTATGCCTCAACCGCTTCTTCAGGCGTCCGGTACCGTTGACCACGAAGTCGTTGCTTGATTTTTGGAAAAGTGAAGAAGTCATTAGGGCTTAAGTCTGGACTGTACGGCGGGTGATCCAAATTTTCGACGTTTTGTTCTTTTAAAAACGCAATTGTCTGCCGGGCGGTGTGCGAGCTAGCATTATCGTGGTGCAGTACTATACGACGTCTTGGGTTATTTTTTCGGAAATCGCCGATAACTTCTGGTAAACAAACAGTGGTATACCAGTCAGCATTAACTGTTTTACGATCTTCGAGCACGATGGTCGCAACGTGGCCACTTTTCGCTACAAACGTGGCGACCATTTTTTTCGAAGTGCTCCGTGAGCGTATTACTTTGGTCGGATTTGGCTCATCTTGAAACACCCAAACAGTCGACTGCTGTTTAGAATCCGGATCGTAGGCATATATCCAAGATTCCTCACCACTGATAATGTCATAAACGTGTTTAGAGTCTACTCGGTTGAAATGCCGCAGAGTTTTGCGGCACCATCTAACGCGAGCCGTTTTTTGGTCTTCACTAAGTAAATGTGGTATGCAGCGTGAGATCAATTTTTTTACACCTAAGTGATCATGCAATATATTTTGAACACTGGTCCCTGAAATGCTTAATGAAGCTTCTATCTCGCGGTATGTCGCATGGCGATCTTCGACGATCAGTTGCCGTACAGCATCAATGTTTTCCTGGGTTACAGCTGTTTTTGGTCGGCTTTCACGATGCCTATCACTAAGACTAGAGCAACCACGTTGAAATTCCAAATACCAACGTTCCACAGTCCGGATGCATGGTGCTTCATTTTTAAAAACCGTAGTCAGCTCTTCAAAGCACTGAAGTCGCGTGAAACCCCTTTTAAAGTTGTAAAATATTATCGCACGTAAATTTTCCTTCGAAATTTCCATTTTCACAACCGACTTGTCAACTTTGACCGACGCTGTACTAATACGAATCGGCCGATCTCGAGACATTCTTTTGTTTTTGAATTCTAAAATCAAATATTTTAAGATGATACTAGTTTTTTTTTTAATAATCACGGGAGTTTTGCAAACGACCGAACTTAAAAGGCAGCCCTCGTACATTAAAAAAAATACATACAGTGGAACGTACAACCTCCTCCTTTTTTGAAGTCAGTTATAAATGACGAAACTCATACAAATTTTGACACCCTCCTTTTACCCCTTAGGGTTTATAATATTAGTAGGATTCATAGGATACTCGTACTAGTAGGATTAGTGGATAATAGCTTCTGAACGCGTCTTCGTCCGCATAGATTTCGATCATATTTATTCCCTTGGGAACTTTTAAATTTCCCGGGATGAAAAGTAGCCTATGTGTTAATCCAGGGTAAAAGCTATCTCCGTTCCAAATTTCATCAAAATCCGTCCAGCCGTTGCAGCGTGAAGAAGTAACAAACACACACACACACACACAAACTTTCGCATTTATAATATGTAGGATAACACAATATTTTTTATCACGTAAATACTGAAATTCTTTTCCAGACAGACGAAGCACGCTGTTTGACTTGCTGGATCACTCACTATCTCTATCTGAATAATTTACATCTTTATATATTATATAACTAGCTTCTGCCCGCGACTTCGTCCATGTAGATTTCAAATATCGTTATTCATTCGGGAACTTTAAAAAAATCCGGGATGAAATGTATCCTATGTGTTATCTAGGGTATATATATAAGCTATCTCTATTTTAACGAATGATGGGCAAAAATGTATGAACGCTGGCCTAGAAGCCAATAACAATAAGCACTATATCATCGGATATCCTTTTTAATTCTACAACGATTTTGTGTAGCGGGAAACCTCAAATAACTGGGAGTTTTTATTTTTTTATCTGGATCATCGGGACGCCTACATAGACGACTTTAGCATAATTACTATGAAATGCTGCCGTCTTTGCATGGCGATAATTTATTTCGCCCAAAGATTTCGAACTTCCTGCCATAGTAATAGTTTTACAACTCAGAATTACCTATCCGGTGACATATCGCTTGTCCTTATTGGTCGTATAGGCCAATTTGCCCATCATTCTTTCATCCAAATCCGTCCAGCGTGAAAGAGTAACAATCATCCATACATCCATACATACAATAATTCGCGTTTATAATATTAGTATATATAATTCTTCTGCACGTGAGTTTGTCACTTCTCCTAAACGGCTGGTCCGATTTGGATGAAATTTTGAATGTATATTTCAATTGGTTCCTGGATGGTTTGAAAACTTCATAATTATGTTTTCATATGACATCATGAAAAATATATACAAGTGATCTAGGGCCTAGAACTCCTCAGATCTATCGCAAGCATGGCCACCGTAAACGTTTGGGACCAAAATAAAGCCTAGAACTCCAGCCCACCGCCTAGCAGAGCATAGGCGTAACTTCGATATTACGATTTTTCATATGACGTCATGCAAAATATAAACAAGTGATCTAGGGCCTAGAACTCCTCAGATCTATCGTAAACATGGTCAACGTAAACGTTTGAGACCAAAATAAAGCCCAGAACTCTAGCCCACCGCCTAGCAGAGCATAGGCGTATCTTCGATTTTACGATTTTTTCATATGACGTCATTAAAAATATAAACAAGTAATCTAGGGCCTAGAACTCCTCAGATCTATCGTAAACATGGTCACCGTAAACGTTTGAGACCAAAATAAAGCCCAGAACTCTAGCCCACCGCCTAGCAGAGCATAGGCGTAACTTCGATTTTACGATTTTTCATATTATTATGACATCATGAAAAATATATAAAAGTGATCTAGGGCCTAGAACTCTTCAGATCTATCGCAAGCATGGTCACCGTAAACGTTTGAGATGAAAATAAACCCAAGAACTCTAGCCCACCGCCTAGCAGAGCATAGGCATATCTTGAATTTTGAATGAAATTTTGAATGTATATTTCAATTGGGTCCTGGATGGTTTGAAAACTTCATAATTATGTTTTCATATGACATCATGAAAAATATATACAAGTGATCTAGGGCCTAGAACTCCTCAGATCTATCGCAAGCATGGCCACCGTAAACGTTTGGGACCAAAATAAAGCCCAGAACTCTAGCCCACCGCCTAGCAGAGCATAGGCATATCTTGAATTTTATGATTTTTCATATCACATCATGAAAAATATATACAAATGATCTAGGGCCTAGAACTCCTCAGATCTATCGCAATCATAGTCACCGTAAACGTTTGAGACTAAAATAAAGCCCAGAACTCTAGCCCACCGCCTAGCAGAGCATAGGCATATCTTGAATTTTTCGATTTTTCATATGACATCATGAAAAATATATACAGGTGATCTAGGGCCTAGAACTCTTTAGATCTATCGCAAACATGGTAACCGTAAACATTTCAGATGAAACTAAACCCCAGAACTCTAGCCCACCGCCTAACAGAGCATAGGCATATCTTGAATTTTATGATTTTTCATATCACATCATGAAAAATATAACCAAGTGATCTAGGGCCTAGAACTCCTCAGATCTATCGCAAGCATGGTCACCGTAAACGTTTGAGACCAAAATAAAGCCTAGAACTCTAGCCCACCGCCTAGCAGAGCATAGGCGTAACTTCGATTTTACGATTTTTCATACGACTTCATTAAAAATATAAACAAGTGATCTAGCGCCTAGAACTCCTCAGATCTATCCTAAACATGGTCACCGTAAACGTTGGAGACCAAAATAAAGCCCAGAACTCTAGCCCACCGCCTAGCAGAGCATAGGCATATCTTGAATTTTTCGATTTTTCATATGACGTCATGAAAAATATAAACAAGTGATCTAGGGCCTAGAACTCCTCAGATCTATCCTAAACATGGTCACCGTAAACGTTTGAGACCAAAATAAAGCCTAGAACTCTAGCCCACCGCCTAGCAGAGCATAGGCGTAACTTCGATTTTACGATTTTTCATATGACGTCATGAAAAATATAAACAAGTGATCTAGGGCCTAGAACTCTTCAGATCTATCGCAAACATGGTAACCGTAAACGTTTGAGATGAAACTAAACCCCAGAACTCTAGCCCACCGCCTAGCAGAGCATAGGCATATCTTGAATTTTATGATTTTTCATATCACATCATGAAAAATATAACCAAGTCATCTAGGGCCTAGAATTCCTCAGATCTATCGCAAGCATGGTTACCGTAAACGTTTGAGATCAAAATAAAGCCCAGAACTCTAGCCCACCGCCTAGCAGAGCATAGGCATATCTTGAATTTTTCGATTTTTCATATGACGTCATGAAAAATTTAAACAAGTGATCTAGAGCCTAGAACTCCTCAGATCTATCCTAAACATGGTCACCGTAAACGTTTGAGACCAAAATAAAGCCTAGAACTCTAGCCCACCGCCTAGCAGAGCATAAGCATATTTTGAATTTTTCGATTTTTCATATGACATCATGAAAAATATAAACAAGTGATCTAGAGCCTAGAACTCTTCAGATCTATCGTAAACATGGTCACCGTAAACGTTTGAGACCAAAATAAAGCCTAGAACTCTAGCCCACCGCCTAGCAGAGCATAGGCGTAACTTCGATTTTACGATTTTTCATATGACGTCATGAAAAATATAAACAAGTGATCTAGGGCCTAGAACTCCTCAGATCTATCCTAAACATGGTCACCATAAACGTTAGAGACCAAAATAAAGCCTAGAACTCTAGCCCACCGCCTAGCAGATCAAAGGCGTAACTTCGATTTTACGATTTTTCATATGACGTCATGAAAAATATAAACAAGTGATCTAGGGCCTAGAACTCCTCAGATCTATCCTAAACATGGTCACCATAAACGTTAGAGACCAAAATAAAGCCTAGAACTCTAGCCCACCGCCTAGCAGATCAAAGGCGTAACTTCGATTTTACGATTTTTCATACGACGTCATTAAAAATATAAACAAGTTATCTAGGGCCTAGAACTCCTCAGATCTATCCTAAACATGGTCACCATAAACGTTAGAGACCAAAATAAAGCCTAGAACTCTAGCCCACCGCCTAGCAGATCAAAGGCGTAACTTCGATTTTACGATTTTTCATACGACGTCATTAAAAATATAAACAAGTGATCTAGGGCCTAGAACTCCTCAGATCTATCGTAAACATGGTCACCGTAAACGATTGAGACCAAAATAAAGCCCAGAACTCTAGCCCACCGCCTAGCAGAGCATAGGCATATCTTGAATTTTATGATTTTTCATATCACATCATGAAAAATATAACCAAGTGATCTAGGGCCTAGAACTCCTCAGATCTATCGCAAACATAGTCACCGTAAACGTTTGAGACTAAAATAAAGCCCAGAACTCTAGCCCACCGCCTAGCAGAGCATAGGCGTAACTTCGATATTACGATTTTTCATATGACGTCATGAAAAATATACACAAGTGATCTAGGGCCCAGAACTCCTCAGGTCTATCGTAAACATGGTCACTGTAAACGTTTGAGACCAAAATAAAGCCCAGAACTCTAGCCCACCGCCTAGCAGAGCATAGGCGTAACTTCGATATTACGATTTTTCATATGACGTCATTAAAAATATAAACAAGTGATCTAGGGCCTAGAACTCCTCAGATCTATCGTAAACATGGTCACCGTAAACGACTGAGACCAAAATAAAGCCCAGAACTCTAGCCCACCGCCTAGCAGAGCATAGGCGTAACTTCGATATTACGATTTTTCATATGACATCACGAAAAATATATACAAGTGATCTAGGGCCTAGAACTCTTCAGATCTATCGCAAACATGGTAACCGTAAACGTTTGAGATGAAACTAAACCCCAGAACTCTAGCCCACCGCCTAGCAGAGCATAGGCATATCTTGAATTTTATGATTTTTCATATCACATCATGAAAAATATATACAAATGATCTACGGCCTAGAACTCCTCAGATCTATCGCAATCATAGTCACAGTAAACGTTTGAGACTAAAATAAAGCCCAGAACTCTAGCCCACCGCCTAGCAGAGCATAGGCGTAACTTCGATATTACGATTTTTCATACGACGTCATTAAAAATATAAACAAGTGATCTAGGGCCTAGAATTCCTCAGATCTATCGTAAGCATGGTCATCGTAAACGTTTGAGACCAAAATAAAGCCCAGAACTCTAGCCCACCGCCTAGCAGAGCATAGGCGTAACTTCGATTTTACGATTTTTCATACGACTTCATTAAAAATATAAACAAGTGATCTAGGGCCTAGAACTCTTCAGATCTATCGCAAGCATGGTCACCGTAAACGTTTGAGATGAAAATAAACCCAAGAACTCTAGCCCACCGCCTAGCAGAGCATAGGCATATCTTGAATTTTGAATGAAATTTTGAATGTATATTTCAATTGGGTCCTGGATGGTTTGAAAACTTCATAATTATGTTTTCATATGACATCATGAAAAATATATACAAGTGATCTAGGGCCTAGAACTCCTCAGATCTATAGCAAGCATGGCCACCGTAAACGTTTGGGACCAAAATAAAGCCCAGAACTCTAGCCCACCGCCTAGCAGAGCATAGGCATATCTTGAATTTTATGATTTTTCATATCACATCATGAAAAATATATACAAATGATCTAGGGCCTAGAACTCCTCAGATCTATCGCAATCATAGTCACCGTAAACGTTTGAGACTAAAATAAAGCCCAGAACTCTAGCCCACCGCCTAGCAGAGCATAGGCGTAACTTCGATATTACGATTTTTCATATGACATCATGAAAAATATATACAAGTGATCTAGGGCCTAGAACTCTTCAGATCTATCGTAAACATGGTAACCGTAAACGTTTGAGATGAAACTAAACCCCAGAACTCTAGCCCACCGCCTAGCAGAGCATAGGCGTAACTTCGATATTACGATTTTTCATATGACATCATGAAAAATATATACAGGTGATCTAGGGCCTAGAACTCTTTAGATCTATCGCAAACATGGTAACCGTAAACATTTCAGATGAAACTAAACCCCAGAACTCTAGCCCACCGCCTAACAGAGCATAGGCATATCTTGAATTTTATGATTTTTCATATCACATCATGAAAAATATAACCAAGTGATCTAGGGCCTAGAACTCCTCAGATCTATCGCAAGCATGGTCACCGTAAACGTTTGAGACCAAAATAAAGCCTAGAACTCTAGCCCACCGCCTAGCAGAGCATAGGCGTAACTTCGATTTTACGATTTTTCATACGACTTCATTAAAAATATAAACAAGTGATCTAGCGCCTAGAACTCCTCAGATCTATCCTAAACATGGTCACCGTAAACGTTGGAGACCAAAATAAAGCCCAGAACTCTAGCCCACTGCCTAGCAGAGCATAGGCATATCTTGAATTTTTCGATTTTTCATATGACGTCATGAAAAATATAAACAAGTGATCTAGGGCCTAGAACTCCTCAGATCTATCCTAAACATGGTCACCGTAAACGTTTGAGACCAAAATAAAGCCTAGAACTCTAGCCCACCGCCTAGCAGAGCATAGGCGTTACTTCGATTTTACGATTTTTCATATGACGTCATGAAAAATATAAACAAGTGATCTAGGGCCTAGAACTCCTCAGATCTATCCTAAACATGGTCACCATAAACGTTAGAGACCAAAATAAAGCCTAGAACTCTAGCCCACCGCCTAGCAGATCAAAGGCGTAACTTCGATTTTACGATTTTTCATATGACGTCATGAAAAATATAAACAAGTGATCTAGGGCCTAGAACTCCTCAGATCTATCCTAAACATGGTCACCATAAACGTTAGAGACCAAAATAAAGCCTAGAACTCTAGCCCACCGCCTAGCAGATCAAAGGCGTAACTTCGATTTTACGATTTTTCATACGACGTCATTAAAAATATAAACAAGTTATCTAGGGCCTAGAACTCCTCAGATCTATCCTAAACATGGTCACCATAAACGTTAGAGACCAAAATAAAGCCTAGAACTCTAGCCCACCGCCTAGCAGATCAAAGGCGTAACTTCGATTTTACGATTTTTCATACGACGTCATTAAAAATATAAACAAGTGATCTAGGGCCTAGAACTCCTCAGATCTATCGTAAACATGGTCACCGTAAACGATTGAGACCAAAATAAAGCCCAGAACTCTAGCCCACCGCCTAGCAGAGCATAGGCATATCTTGAATTTTATGATTTTTCATATCACATCATGAAAAATATAACCAAGTGATCTAGGGCCTAGAACTCCTCAGATCTATCGCAAACATAGTCACCGTAAACGTTTGAGACTAAAATAAAGCCCAGAACTCTAGCCCACCGCCTAGCAGAGCATAGGCGTAACTTCGATATTACGATTTTTCATATGACGTCATGAAAAATATACACAAGTGATCTAGGGCCCAGAACTCCTCAGGTCTATCGTAAACATGGTCACTGTAAACGTTTGAGACCAAAATAAAGCCCAGAACTCTAGCCCACCGCCTAGCAGAGCATAGGCGTAACTTCGATATTACGATTTTTCATATGACGTCATTAAAAATATAAACAAGTGATCTAGGGCCTAGAACTCCTCAGATCTATCGTAAACATGGTCACCGTAAACGACTGAGACCAAAATAAAGCCCAGAACTCTAGCCCACCGCCTAGCAGAGCATAGGCGTAACTTCGATATTACGATTTTTCATATGACATCACGAAAAATATATACAAGTGATCTAGGGCCTAGAACTCTTCAGATCTATCGCAAACATGGTAACCGTAAACGTTTGAGATGAAACTAAACCCCAGAACTCTAGCCCACCGCCTAGCAGAGCATAGGCATATCTTGAATTTTATGATTTTTCATATCACATCATGAAAAATATATACAAATGATCTACGGCCTAGAACTCCTCAGATCTATCGCAATCATAGTCACAGTAAACGTTTGAGACTAAAATAAAGCCCAGAACTCTAGCCCACCGCCTAGCAGAGCATAGGCGTAACTTCGATATTACGATTTTTCATACGACGTCATTAAAAATATAAACAAGTGATCTAGGGCCTAGAATTCCTCAGATCTATCGTAAGCATGGTCATCGTAAACGTTTGAGACCAAAATAAAGCCCAGAACTCTAGCCCACCGCCTAGCAGAGCATAGGCGTAACTTCGATTTTACGATTTTTCATACGACTTCATTAAAAATATAAACAAGTGATCTAGGGCCTAGAACTCTTCAGATCTATCGCAAGCATGGTCACCGTAAACGTTTGAGATGAAAATAAACCCAAGAACTCTAGCCCACCGCCTAGCAGAGCATAGGCATATCTTGAATTTTGAATGAAATTTTGAATGTATATTTCAATTGGGTCCTGGATGGTTTGAAAACTTCATAATTATGTTTTCATATGACATCATGAAAAATATATACAAGTGATCTAGGGCCTAGAACTCCTCAGATCTATAGCAAGCATGGCCACCGTAAACGTTTGGGACCAAAATAAAGCCCAGAACTCTAGCCCACCGCCTAGCAGAGCATAGGCATATCTTGAATTTTATGATTTTTCATATCACATCATGAAAAATATATACAAATGATCTAGGGCCTAGAACTCCTCAGATCTATCGCAATCATAGTCACCGTAAACGTTTGAGACTAAAATAAAGCCCAGAACTCTAGCCCACCGCCTAGCAGAGCATAGGCGTAACTTCGATATTACGATTTTTCATATGACATCATGAAAAATATATACAAGTGATCTAGGGCCTAGAACTCTTCAGATCTATCGTAAACATGGTAACCGTAAACGTTTGAGATGAAACTAAACCCCAGAACTCTAGCCCACCGCCTAGCAGAGCATAGGCGTAACTTCGATATTACGATTTTTCATATGACATCATGAAAAATATATACAGGTGATCTAGGGCCTAGAACTCTTTAGATCTATCGCAAACATGGTAACCGTAAACATTTCAGATGAAACTAAACCCCAGAACTCTAGCCCACCGCCTAACAGAGCATAGGCATATCTTGAATTTTATGATTTTTCATATCACATCATGAAAAATATAACCAAGTGATCTAGGGCCTAGAACTCCTCAGATCTATCGCAAGCATGGTCACCGTAAACGTTTGAGACCAAAATAAAGCCTAGAACTCTAGCCCACCGCCTAGCAGAGCATAGGCGTAACTTCGATTTTACGATTTTTCATACGACTTCATTAAAAATATAAACAAGTGATCTAGCGCCTAGAACTCCTCAGATCTATCCTAAACATGGTCACCGTAAACGTTGGAGACCAAAATAAAGCCTAGAACTCTAGCCCACCGCCTAGCAGAGCATAGGCGTAACTTCGATTTTACGATTTTTCATATGACGTCATGAAAAATATAAACAAGTGATCTAGGGCCTAGAACTCCTCAGATCTATCCTAAACATGGTCACCATAAACGTTAGAGACCAAAATAAAGCCTAGAACTCTAGCCCACCGCCTAGCAGATCAAAGGCGTAACTTCGATTTTACGATTTTTCATATGACGTCATGAAAAATATAAACAAGTGATCTAGGGCCTAGAACTCCTCAGATCTATCCTAAACATGGTCACCATAAACGTTAGAGACCAAAATAAAGCCTAGAACTCTAGCCCACCGCCTAGCAGATCAAAGGCGTAACTTCGATTTTACGATTTTTCATACGACGTCATTAAAAATATAAACAAGTGATCTAGGGCCTAGAACTCCTCAGATCTATCCTAAACATGGTCACCATAAACGTTAGAGACCAAAATAAAGCCTAGAACTCTAGCCCACCGCCTAGCAGATCAAAGGCGTAACTTCGATTTTACGATTTTTCATACGACGTCATTAAAAATATAAACAAGTGATCTAGGGCCTAGAACTCCTCAGATCTATCGTAAACATGGTCACCGTAAACGATTGAGACCAAAATAAAGCCCAGAACTCTAGCCCACCGCCTAGCAGAGCATAGGCATATCTTGAATTTTATGATTTTTCATATCACATCATGAAAAATATAACCAAGTGATCTAGGGCCTAGAACTCCTCAGATCTATCGCAAACATAGTCACCGTAAACGTTTGAGACTAAAATAAAGCCCAGAACTCTAGCCCACCGCCTAGCAGAGCATAGGCGTAACTTCGATATTACGATTTTTCATATGACGTCATGAAAAATATACACAAGTGATCTAGGGCCCAGAACTCCTCAGGTCTATCGTAAACATGGTCACTGTAAACGTTTGAGACCAAAATAAAGCCCAGAACTCTAGCCCACCGCCTAGCAGAGCATAGGCGTAACTTCGATATTACGATTTTTCATATGACGTCATTAAAAATATAAACAAGTGATCTAGGGCCTAGAACTCCTCAGATCTATCGTAAACATGGTCACCGTAAACGACTGAGACCAAAATAAAGCCCAGAACTCTAGCCCACCGCCTAGCAGAGCATAGGCGTAACTTCGATATTACGATTTTTCATATGACATCACGAAAAATATATACAAGTGATCTAGGGCCTAGAACTCTTCAGATCTATCGCAAACATGGTAACCGTAAACGTTTGAGATGAAACTAAACCCCAGAACTCTAGCCCACCGCCTAGCAGAGCATAGGCATATCTTGAATTTTATGATTTTTCATATCACATCATGAAAAATATATACAAATGATCTACGGCCTAGAACTCCTCAGATCTATCGCAATCATAGTCACAGTAAACGTTTGAGACTAAAATAAAGCCCAGAACTCTAGCCCACCGCCTAGCAGAGCATAGGCGTAACTTCGATATTACGATTTTTCATACGACGTCATTAAAAATATAAACAAGTGATCTAGGGCCTAGAATTCCTCAGATCTATCGTAAGCATGGTCATCGTAAACGTTTGAGACCAAAATAAAGCCCAGAACTCTAGCCCACCGCCTAGCAGAGCATAGGCGTAACTTCGATTTTACGATTTTTCATACGACTTCATTAAAAATATAAACAAGTGATCTAGGGCCTAGAACTCTTCAGATCTATCGCAAGCATGGTCACCGTAAACGTTTGAGACCAAAATAAAGCCTAGAACTCTAGCCCACCGCCTAGCAGAGCATAGGCATATCTTGAATTTTGAATGAAATTTTGAATGTATATTTCAATTGGGTCCTGGATGGTTTGAAAACTTCATAATTATGTTTTCATATGACATCATGAAAAATATATACAAGTGATCTAGGGCCTAGAACTCCTCAGATCTATAGCAAGCATGGCCACCGTAAACGTTTGGGACCAAAATAAAGCCCAGAACTCTAGCCCACCGCCTAGCAGAGCATAGGCATATCTTGAATTTTATGATTTTTCATATCACATCATGAAAAATATATACAAATGATCTAGGGCCTAGAACTCCTCAGATCTATCGCAATCATAGTCACCGTAAACGTTTGAGACTAAAATAAAGCCCAGAACTCTAGCCCACCGCCTAGCAGAGCATAGGCGTAACTTCGATATTACGATTTTTCATATGACATCATGAAAAATATATACAAGTGATCTAGGGCCTAGAACTCTTCAGATCTATCGTAAACATGGTAACCGTAAACGTTTGAGATGAAACTAAACCCCAGAACTCTAGCCCACCGCCTAGCAGAGCATAGGCGTAACTTCGATATTACGATTTTTCATATGACATCATGAAAAATATATACAGGTGATCTAGGGCCTAGAACTCTTTAGATCTATCGCAAACATGGTAACCGTAAACATTTCAGATGAAACTAAACCCCAGAACTCTAGCCCACCGCCTAACAGAGCATAGGCATATCTTGAATTTTATGATTTTTCATATCACATCATGAAAAATATAACCAAGTGATCTAGGGCCTAGAACTCCTCAGATCTATCGCAAGCATGGTCACCGTAAACGTTTGAGACCAAAATAAAGCCTAGAACTCTAGCCCACCGCCTAGCAGAGCATAGGCGTAACTTCGATTTTACGATTTTTCATACGACTTCATTAAAAATATAAACAAGTGATCTAGCGCCTAGAACTCCTCAGATCTATCCTAAACATGGTCACCGTAAACGTTGGAGACCAAAATAAAGCCTAGAACTCTAGCCCACCGCCTAGCAGAGCATAGGCGTAACTTCGATTTTACGATTTTTCATATGACGTCATGAAAAATATAAACAAGTGATCTAGGGCCTAGAACTCCTCAGATCTATCCTAAACATGGTCACCATAAACGTTAGAGACCAAAATAAAGCCTAGAACTCTAGCCCACCGCCTAGCAGATCAAAGGCGTAACTTCGATTTTACGATTTTTCATATGACGTCATGAAAAATATAAACAAGTGATCTAGGGCCTAGAACTCCTCAGATCTATCCTAAACATGGTCACCATAAACGTTAGAGACCAAAATAAAGCCTAGAACTCTAGCCCACCGCCTAGCAGATCAAAGGCGTAACTTCGATTTTACGATTTTTCATACGACGTCATTAAAAATATAAACAAGTTATCTAGGGCCTAGAACTCCTCAGATCTATCCTAAACATGGTCACCATAAACGTTAGAGACCAAAATAAAGCCTAGAACTCTAGCCCACCGCCTAGCAGATCAAAGGCGTAACTTCGATTTTACGATTTTTCATACGACGTCATTAAAAATATAAACAAGTGATCTAGGGCCTAGAACTCCTCAGATCTATCGTAAACATGGTCACCGTAAACGATTGAGACCAAAATAAAGCCCAGAACTCTAGCCCACCGCCTAGCAGAGCATAGGCATATCTTGAATTTTATGATTTTTCATATCACATCATGAAAAATATAACCAAGTGATCTAGGGCCTAGAACTCCTCAGATCTATCGCAAACATAGTCA
The DNA here is from genome assembly GCA_946894065.1 of Acleris literana. Classification (NCBI taxonomy): domain Eukaryota; kingdom Metazoa; phylum Arthropoda; class Insecta; order Lepidoptera; family Tortricidae; genus Acleris; species Acleris literana. Next base: position 10,292,863 of record OX335669.1, read on the forward strand.
CCGTAAACGTTTGAGACTAAAATAAAGCCCAGAACTCTAGCCCACCGCCTAGCAGAGCATAGGCGTAACTTCGATATTACGATTTTTCATATGACGTCATGAAAAATATACACAAGTGATCTAGGGCCCAGAACTCCTCAGGTCTATCGTAAACATGGTCACTGTAAACGTTTGAGACCAAAATAAAGCCCAGAACTCTAGCCCACCGCCTAGCAGAGCATAGGCGTAACTTCGATATTACGATTTTTCATATGACGTCATTAAAAATATAAACAAGTGATCTAGGGCCTAGAACTCCTCAGATCTATCGTAAACATGGTCACCGTAAACGACTGAGACCAAAATAAAGCCCAGAACTCTAGCCCACCGCCTAGCAGAGCATAGGCGTAACTTCGATATTACGATTTTTCATATGACATCACGAAAAATATATACAAGTGATCTAGGGCCTAGAACTCTTCAGATCTATCGCAAACATGGTAACCGTAAACGTTTGAGATGAAACTAAACCCCAGAACTCTAGCCCACCGCCTAGCAGAGCATAGGCATATCTTGAATTTTATGATTTTTCATATCACATCATGAAAAATATATACAAATGATCTACGGCCTAGAACTCCTCAGATCTATCGCAATCATAGTCACAGTAAACGTTTGAGACTAAAATAAAGCCCAGAACTCTAGCCCACCGCCTAGCAGAGCATAGGCGTAACTTCGATATTACGATTTTTCATACGACGTCATTAAAAATATAAACAAGTGATCTAGGGCCTAGAATTCCTCAGATCTATCGTAAGCATGGTCATCGTAAACGTTTGAGACCAAAATAAAGCCCAGAACTCTAGCCCACCGCCTAGCAGAGCATAGGCGTAACTTCGATTTTACGATTTTTCATACGACTTCATTAAAAATATAAACAAGTGATCTAGGGCCTAGAACTCTTCAGATCTATCGCAAGCATGGTCACCGTAAACGTTTGAGACCAAAATAAAGCCTAGAACTCTAGCCCACCGCCTAGCAGAGCATAGGCATATCTTGAATTTTGAATGAAATTTTGAATGTATATTTCAATTGGGTCCTGGATGGTTTGAAAACTTCATAATTATGTTTTCATATGACATCATGAAAAATATATACAAGTGATCTAGGGCCTAGAACTCCTCAGATCTATAGCAAGCATGGCCACCGTAAACGTTTGGGACCAAAATAAAGCCCAGAACTCTAGCCCACCGCCTAGCAGAGCATAGGCATATCTTGAATTTTATGATTTTTCATATCACATCATGAAAAATATATACAAATGATCTAGGGCCTAGAACTCCTCAGATCTATCGCAATCATAGTCACCGTAAACGTTTGAGACTAAAATAAAGCCCAGAACTCTAGCCCACCGCCTAGCAGAGCATAGGCGTAACTTCGATATTACGATTTTTCATATGACATCATGAAAAATATATACAAGTGATCTAGGGCCTAGAACTCTTCAGATCTATCGTAAACATGGTAACCGTAAACGTTTGAGATGAAACTAAACCCCAGAACTCTAGCCCACCGCCTAGCAGAGCATAGGCGTAACTTCGATATTACGATTTTTCATATGACATCATGAAAAATATATACAGGTGATCTAGGGCCTAGAACTCTTTAGATCTATCGCAAACATGGTAACCGTAAACATTTCAGATGAAACTAAACCCCAGAACTCTAGCCCACCGCCTAACAGAGCATAGGCATATCTTGAATTTTATGATTTTTCATATCACATCATGAAAAATATAACCAAGTGATCTAGGGCCTAGAACTCCTCAGATCTATCGCAAGCATGGTCACCGTAAACGTTTGAGACCAAAATAAAGCCTAGAACTCTAGCCCACCGCCTAGCAGAGCATAGGCGTAACTTCGATTTTACGATTTTTCATACGACTTCATTAAAAATATAAACAAGTGATCTAGCGCCTAGAACTCCTCAGATCTATCCTAAACATGGTCACCGTAAACGTTGGAGACCAAAATAAAGCCCAGAACTCTAGCCCACTGCCTAGCAGAGCATAGGCATATCTTGAATTTTTCGATTTTTCATATGACGTCATGAAAAATATAAACAAGTGATCTAGGGCCTAGAACTCCTCAGATCTATCCTAAACATGGTCACCGTAAACGTTTGAGACCAAAATAAAGCCTAGAACTCTAGCCCACCGCCTAGCAGAGCATAGGCGTAACTTCGATTTTACGATTTTTCATATGACGTCATGAAAAATATAAACAAGTGATCTAGGGCCTTGAACTCCTCAGATCTATCCTAAACATGGTCACCGTAAACGTTGGAGACCAAAATAAAGCCCAGAACTCTAGCCCACCGCCTAGCAGAGCATAGGCATATCTTGAATTTTTCGATTTTTCATATGACGTCATGAAAAATATAAACAAGTGATCTAGGGCCTAGAACTCCTCAGATCTATCCTAAACATGGTCACCGTAAACGTTTGAGACCAAAATAAAGCCTAGAACTCTAGCCCACCGCCTAGCAGAGCATAGGCGTAACTTCGATTTTACGATTTTTCATATGACGTCATGAAAAATATAAACAAGTGATCTAGGGCCTAGAACTCTTCAGATCTATCGCAAACATGGTAACCGTAAACGTTTGAGATGAAACTAAACCCCAGAACTCTAGCCCACCGCCTAGCAGAGCATAGGCATATCTTGAATTTTATGATTTTTCATATCACATCATGAAAAATATAACCAAGTCATCTAGGGCCTAGAATTCCTCAGATCTATCGCAAGCATGGTTACCGTAAACGTTTGAGATCAAAATAAAGCCCAGAACTCTAGCCCACCGCCTAGCAGAGCATAGGCATATCTTGAATTTTTCGATTTTTCATATGACATCATGAAAAATATAAACAAGTGATCTAGAGCCTAGAACTCTTCAGATCTATCGTAAACATGGTCACCGTAAACGTTTGAGACCAAAATAAAGCCTAGAACTCTAGCCCACCGCCTAGCAGAGCATAGGCGTAACTTCGATTTTACGATTTTTCATATGACGTCATGAAAAATATAAACAAGTGATCTAGGGCCTAGAACTCCTCAGATCTATCCTAAACATGGTCACCATAAACGTTAGAGACCAAAATAAAGCCTAGAACTCTAGCCCACCGCCTAGCAGATCAAAGGCGTAACTTCGATTTTACGATTTTTCATATGACGTCATGAAAAATATAAACAAGTGATCTAGGGCCTAGAACTCCTCAGATCTATCCTAAACATGGTCACCATAAACGTTAGAGACCAAAATAAAGCCTAGAACTCTAGCCCACCGCCTAGCAGATCAAAGGCGTAACTTCGATTTTACGATTTTTCATACGACGTCATTAAAAATATAAACAAGTTATCTAGGGCCTGGAACTCCTCAGATGTATCCTAAACATGGTCACCGTAAACGTTTGAGACCAAAATAAAGCCCAGAACTCTAGCCCACCGCATAGCAGAGCATAGGCGTAACTTCGATATTACGATTTTTTCATATGACATCATGAAAAATATAAACAAGTGATCTAGGGCCTAGAACTCCTCAGATCTATCGTAAACATGGTCACCGTAAACGATTGAGACCAAAATAAAGCCCAGAACTCTAGCCCACCGCCTAGCAGAGCATAGGCATATCTTGAATTTTATGATTTTTCATATCACATCATGAAAAATATAACCAAGTGATCTAGGGCCTAGAACTCCTCAGATCTATCGCAAACATAGTCACCGTAAACGTTTGAGACTAAAATAAAGCCCAGAACTCTAGCCCACCGCCTAGCAGAGCATAGGCGTAACTTCGATATTACGATTTTTCATATGACGTCATGAAAAATATACACAAGTGATCTAGGGCCCAGAACTCCTCAGGTCTATCGTAAACATGGTCACTGTAAACGTTTGAGACCAAAATAAAGCCCAGAACTCTAGCCCACCGCCTAGCAGAGCATAGGCGTAACTTCGATATTACGATTTTTCATATGACGTCATTAAAAATATAAACAAGTGATCTAGGGCCTAGAACTCCTCAGATCTATCGTAAACATGGTCACCGTAAACGACTGAGACCAAAATAAAGCCCAGAACTCTAGCCCACCGCCTAGCAGAGCATAGGCGTAACTTCGATTTTACGATTTTTCATATGACATCACGAAAAATATATACAAGTGATCTAGGGCCTAGAACTCTTCAGATCTATCGCAAACATGGTAACCGTAAACGTTTGAGATGAAACTAAACCCCAGAACTCTAGCCCACCGCCTAGCAGAGCATAGGCATATCTTGAATTTTATGATTTTTCATATCACATCATGAAAAATATATACAAATGATCTACGGCCTAGAACTCCTCAGATCTATCGCAATCATAGTCACCGTAAACGTTTGAGACTAAAATAAAGCCCAGAACTCTAGCCCACCGCCTAGCAGAGCATAGGCATATCTTGAATTTTATGATTTTTCATATCACATCATGAAAAATATATACAAATGATCTACGGCCTAGAACTCCTCAGATCTATCGCAATCATAGTCACAGTAAACGTTTGAGACTAAAATAAAGCCCAGAACTCTAGCCCACCGCCTAGCAGAGCATAGGCGTAACTTCGATATTACGATTTTTCATACGACGTCATTACAAATATAAACAAGTGATCTAGGGCCTAGAATTCCTCAGATCTATCGTAAGCATGGTCATCGTAAACGTTTGAGACCAAAATAAAGCCCAGAACTCTAGCCCACCGCCTAGCAGAGCATAGGCGTAACTTCGATTTTACGATTTTTCATACGACTTCATTAAAAATATAAACAAGTGATCTAGGGCCTAGAACTCCTCAGATCTATCGTAAACATGGTCACCGTAAACGATTGAGACCAAAATAAAGCCCAGAACTCTAGCCCACCGCCTAGCAGAGCATAGGCATATCTTGAATTTTTCGATTTTTCATATGACATCATGAAAAATATAAACAAGTGATCTAGGGCCTAGAACTATTCAGATCTATCGTAAACATGGTCACCGTAAACGTTTGAGACCAAAATAAAGCCTAGAACTCTAGCCCACCGCCTAGCAGAGCATAGGCGTAACTTCGATATTACGATTTTTCATATGACGTCATGAAAAATATACACAAGTGATCTAGGGCCTAGAACTCCTCAGGTCTATCGTAAACATGGTCACTGTAAACGTTTGAGACCAAAATAAAGCCCAGAACTTTAGCCCACCGCCTAGCAGAGCATAGGCGTAACTTCGATTTTACGATTTTTTCATATGACGTCATTAAAAATATAAACAAGTAATCTAGGGCCTAGAACTCCTCAGATCTATCGTAAACATGGTCACTGTAAACGTTTGAGATCAAAATAAAGCCCAGAACTCTAGCCCACCGCCTAGCAGAGCATAGGCGTAACTTCGATATTACGATTTTTCATATGACGTCATTAAAAATATAAACAAGTAATCTAGGGCCTAGAACTCCTCAGATCTATCGTAAAAATGGTCATTGTAAACGTTTGAGACCAAAATAAAGCCCAGAACTCTAGCCCACCGCCTAGCAGAGCATAGGCGTAACTTCGATTTTACGATTTTTCATATGACGTCATTAAAAATATAAAAAAGTGATCTAGGGCCTAGAACTCCTCAGATTTATCGCAAACATGGTCACCTTAAACGTTGGAGGCCAAAATAAAGCCCAGAACTCTAGCTCACCTCCTAGCAGAGCATAGGCGTATCTTCGATTTTACGATTTTTCATATGACGTCATGAAAAATATAAACAAGTGATCTAGGGCCTAGAACTCCTCAGATCTATCGTAAACATGGTCACCGTAAACGTTTGAGACCAAAATAAAGCCCAGAACTCTAGCCCACCGCCTAGCAGAGCATAGGCGTATCTTCGATTTTACGATTTTTTCATATGACGTCATTAAAAATATAAACAAGTGATCTAGGGCCTAGAACTCCTCAAATCTATCGTAAACATGGTCACTGTAAACGTTTGAGACCAAAATAAAGCCCAGAACTCTATTCCACCGCCTAGCAGAGCATAGGCGTAACTTCGATATTACGATTTTCATATGACATCATGAAAAATATAAACAAGTGATCTAGGGCCTAGAACTCCTCAGATCTATCCTAAACATGGTCACCATAAACGTTTGAGACCAAAATAAAGCCTAGAACTCTAGCCCACCGCCTAGCAGAGCATAGGCGTAACTTCGATATTACGATTTTTCATATGACATCATGAAAAATATAAACAAGTGATCTAGGGCCTAGAACTCCTCAGATCTATCGTAAACATGGTCACCGTAAACGACTGAGACCAAAATAAAGCCCAGAACTCTAGCCCACCGCCTAGCAGAGCATAGGCGTAACTTCGATATTACGATTTTTCATATCACATCATGAAAAATATATACAAATGATCTAGGGCCTAGAACTCCTCAGATCTAACGCAATCATAGTCACCGTAAACGTTTGAGACTAAAATAAAGCCCAGAACTCTAGCCCTCCGCCTAGCAGAGCATAGGCATATCTTGAATTTTATGATTTTTCATATCACATCATGAAAAATATATACAAATGATCTAGGGCCTAGAACTCCTCAGATCTATCGCAATCATAGTCACCGTAAACGTTTGAGACTAAAATAAAGCCCAGAACTCTAGCCCACCGCCTAGCAGAGCATAGGCGTAACTTCGATATTACGATTTTTCATATGACATCATGAAAAATATATACAAGTGATCTAGGGCCTAGAACTCTTCAGATCTATCGTAAACATGGTAACCGTAAACGTTTGAGATGAAACTAAACCCCAGAACTCTAGCCCACCGCCTAGCAGAGCATAGGCGTAACTTCGATATTACGATTTTTCATATGACATCATGAAAAATATATACAGGTGATCTAGGGCCTAGAACTCTTTAGATCTATCGCAAACATGGTAACCGTAAACATTTCAGATGAAACTAAACCCCAGAACTCTAGCCCACCGCCTAACAGAGCATAGGCATATCTTGAATTTTATGATTTTTCATATCACATCATGAAAAATATAACCAAGTGATCTAGGGCCTAGAACTCCTCAGATCTATCGCAAGCATGGTCACCGTAAACGTTTGAGACCAAAATAAAGCCTAGAACTCTAGCCCACCGCCTAGCAGAGCATAGGCGTAACTTCGATTTTACGATTTTTCATACGACTTCATTAAAAATATAAACAAGTGATCTAGCGCCTAGAACTCCTCAGATCTATCCTAAACATGGTCACCGTAAACGTTGGAGACCAAAATAAAGCCCAGAACTCTAGCCCACTGCCTAGCAGAGCATAGGCATATCTTGAATTTTTCGATTTTTCATATGACGTCATGAAAAATATAAACAAGTGATCTAGGGCCTAGAACTCCTCAGATCTATCCTAAACATGGTCACCGTAAACGTTTGAGACCAAAATAAAGCCTAGAACTCTAGCCCACCGCCTAGCAGAGCATAGGCGTAACTTCGATTTTACGATTTTTCATATGACGTCATGAAAAATATAAACAAGTGATCTAGGGCCTTGAACTCCTCAGATCTATCCTAAACATGGTCACCGTAAACGTTGGAGACCAAAATAAAGCCCAGAACTCTAGCCCACCGCCTAGCAGAGCATAGGCATATCTTGAATTTTTCGATTTTTCATATGACGTCATGAAAAATATAAACAAGTGATCTAGGGCCTAGAACTCCTCAGATCTATCCTAAACATGGTCACCGTAAACGTTTGAGACCAAAATAAAGCCTAGAACTCTAGCCCACCGCCTAGCAGAGCATAGGCGTAACTTCGATTTTACGATTTTTCATATGACGTCATGAAAAATATAAACAAGTGATCTAGGGCCTAGAACTCTTCAGATCTATCGCAAACATGGTAACCGTAAACGTTTGAGATGAAACTAAACCCCAGAACTCTAGCCCACCGCCTAGCAGAGCATAGGCATATCTTGAATTTTATGATTTTTCATATCACATCATGAAAAATATAACCAAGTCATCTAGGGCCTAGAATTCCTCAGATCTATCGCAAGCATGGTTACCGTAAACGTTTGAGATCAAAATAAAGCCCAGAACTCTAGCCCACCGCCTAGCAGAGCATAGGCATATCTTGAATTTTTCGATTTTTCATATGACATCATGAAAAATATAAACAAGTGATCTAGAGCCTAGAACTCTTCAGATCTATCGTAAACATGGTCACCGTAAACGTTTGAGACCAAAATAAAGCCTAGAACTCTAGCCCACCGCCTAGCAGAGCATAGGCGTAACTTCGATTTTACGATTTTTCATATGACGTCATGAAAAATATAAACAAGTGATCTAGGGCCTAGAACTCCTCAGATCTATCCTAAACATGGTCACCATAAACGTTAGAGACCAAAATAAAGCCTAGAACTCTAGCCCACCGCCTAGCAGATCAAAGGCGTAACTTCGATTTTACGATTTTTCATATGACGTCATGAAAAATATAAACAAGTGATCTAGGGCCTAGAACTCCTCAGATCTATCCTAAACATGGTCACCATAAACGTTAGAGACCAAAATAAAGCCTAGAACTCTAGCCCACCGCCTAGCAGATCAAAGGCGTAACTTCGATTTTACGATTTTTCATACGACGTCATTAAAAATATAAACAAGTTATCTAGGGCCTGGAACTCCTCAGATGTATCCTAAACATGGTCACCGTAAACGTTTGAGACCAAAATAAAGCCCAGAACTCTAGCCCACCGCATAGCAGAGCATAGGCGTAACTTCGATATTACGATTTTTTCATATGACATCATGAAAAATATAAACAAGTGATCTAGGGCCTAGAACTCCTCAGATCTATCGTAAACATGGTCACCGTAAACGATTGAGACCAAAATAAAGCCCAGAACTCTAGCCCACCGCCTAGCAGAGCATAGGCATATCTTGAATTTTATGATTTTTCATATCACATCATGAAAAATATAACCAAGTGATCTAGGGCCTAGAACTCCTCAGATCTATCGCAAACATAGTCACCGTAAACGTTTGAGACTAAAATAAAGCCCAGAACTCTAGCCCACCGCCTAGCAGAGCATAGGCGTAACTTCGATATTACGATTTTTCATATGACGTCATGAAAAATATACACAAGTGATCTAGGGCCCAGAACTCCTCAGGTCTATCGTAAACATGGTCACTGTAAACGTTTGAGACCAAAATAAAGCCCAGAACTCTAGCCCACCGCCTAGCAGAGCATAGGCGTAACTTCGATATTACGATTTTTCATATGACGTCATTAAAAATATAAACAAGTGATCTAGGGCCTAGAACTCCTCAGATCTATCGTAAACATGGTCACCGTAAACGACTGAGACCAAAATAAAGCCCAGAACTCTAGCCCACCGCCTAGCAGAGCATAGGCGTAACTTCGATTTTACGATTTTTCATATGACATCACGAAAAATATATACAAGTGATCTAGGGCCTAGAACTCTTCAGATCTATCGCAAACATGGTAACCGTAAACGTTTGAGATGAAACTAAACCCCAGAACTCTAGCCCACCGCCTAGCAGAGCATAGGCATATCTTGAATTTTATGATTTTTCATATCACATCATGAAAAATATATACAAATGATCTACGGCCTAGAACTCCTCAGATCTATCGCAATCATAGTCACCGTAAACGTTTGAGACTAAAATAAAGCCCAGAACTCTAGCCCACCGCCTAGCAGAGCATAGGCATATCTTGAATTTTATGATTTTTCATATCACATCATGAAAAATATATACAAATGATCTACGGCCTAGAACTCCTCAGATCTATCGCAATCATAGTCACAGTAAACGTTTGAGACTAAAATAAAGCCCAGAACTCTAGCCCACCGCCTAGCAGAGCATAGGCGTAACTTCGATATTACGATTTTTCATACGACGTCATTACAAATATAAACAAGTGATCTAGGGCCTAGAATTCCTCAGATCTATCGTAAGCATGGTCATCGTAAACGTTTGAGACCAAAATAAAGCCCAGAACTCTAGCCCACCGCCTAGCAGAGCATAGGCGTAACTTCGATTTTACGATTTTTCATACGACTTCATTAAAAATATAAACAAGTGATCTAGGGCCTAGAACTCCTCAGATCTATCGTAAACATGGTCACCGTAAACGATTGAGACCAAAATAAAGCCCAGAACTCTAGCCCACCGCCTAGCAGAGCATAGGCATATCTTGAATTTTTCGATTTTTCATATGACATCATGAAAAATATAAACAAGTGATCTAGGGCCTAGAACTATTCAGATCTATCGTAAACATGGTCACCGTAAACGTTTGAGACCAAAATAAAGCCTAGAACTCTAGCCCACCGCCTAGCAGAGCATAGGCGTAACTTCGATATTACGATTTTTCATATGACGTCATGAAAAATATACACAAGTGATCTAGGGCCTAGAACTCCTCAGGTCTATCGTAAACATGGTCACTGTAAACGTTTGAGACCAAAATAAAGCCCAGAACTTTAGCCCACCGCCTAGCAGAGCATAGGCGTAACTTCGATTTTACGATTTTTTCATATGACGTCATTAAAAATATAAACAAGTAATCTAGGGCCTAGAACTCCTCAGATCTATCGTAAACATGGTCACTGTAAACGTTTGAGATCAAAATAAAGCCCAGAACTCTAGCCCACCGCCTAGCAGAGCATAGGCGTAACTTCGATATTACGATTTTTCATATGACGTCATTAAAAATATAAACAAGTAATCTAGGGCCTAGAACTCCTCAGATCTATCGTAAAAATGGTCATTGTAAACGTTTGAGACCAAAATAAAGCCCAGAACTCTAGCCCACCGCCTAGCAGAGCATAGGCGTAACTTCGATTTTACGATTTTTCATATGACGTCATTAAAAATATAAAAAAGTGATCTAGGGCCTAGAACTCCTCAGATTTATCGCAAACATGGTCACCTTAAACGTTGGAGGCCAAAATAAAGCCCAGAACTCTAGCTCACCTCCTAGCAGAGCATAGGCGTATCTTCGATTTTACGATTTTTCATATGACGTCATGAAAAATATAAACAAGTGATCTAGGGCCTAGAACTCCTCAGATCTATCGTAAACATGGTCACCGTAAACGTTTGAGACCAAAATAAAGCCCAGAACTCTAGCCCACCGCCTAGCAGAGCATAGGCGTATCTTCGATTTTACGATTTTTTCATATGACGTCATTAAAAATATAAACAAGTGATCTAGGGCCTAGAACTCCTCAAATCTATCGTAAACATGGTCACTGTAAACGTTTGAGACCAAAATAAAGCCCAGAACTCTATTCCACCGCCTAGCAGAGCATAGGCGTAACTTCGATATTACGATTTTCATATGACATCATGAAAAATATAAACAAGTGATCTAGGGCCTAGAACTCCTCAGATCTATCCTAAACATGGTCACCATAAACGTTTGAGACCAAAATAAAGCCTAGAACTCTAGCCCACCGCCTAGCAGAGCATAGGCGTAACTTCGATATTACGATTTTTCATATGACATCATGAAAAATATAAACAAGTGATCTAGGGCCTAGAACTCCTCAGATCTATCGTAAACATGGTCACCGTAAACGACTGAGACCAAAATAAAGCCCAGAACTCTAGCCCACCGCCTAGCAGAGCATAGGCGTAACTTCGATATTACGATTTTTCATATGACATCACGAAAAATATATACAAGTGATCTAGGGCCTAGAACTCTTCAGATCTATCGCAAACATGGTAACCGTAAACGTTTGAGATGAAACTAAACCCCAGAACTCTAGCCCACCGCCTAGCAGAGCATAGGCATATCTTGAATTTTATGATTTTTCATATCACATCATGAAAAATATATACAAATGATCTAGGGCCTAGAACTCCTCAGATCTAACGCAATCATAGTCACCGTAAACGTTTGAGACTAAAATAAAGCCCAGAACTCTAGCCCTCCGCCTAGCAGAGCATAGGCATATCTTGAATTTTATGATTTTTCATATCACATCATGAAAAATATATACAAATGATCTAGGGCCTAGAACTCCTCAGATCTATCGTAAACATGGTCACCGTAAACGTTTGAGACTAAAATAAAGCCCAGAACTCTAGCCCACCGCCTAGCAGAGCATAGGCGTAACTTCGATATTATGATTTTTCATACGACGTCATTAAAAATATAAACAAGTGATCTAGGGCCTAGAATTCCTCAGATCTATCGTAAACATGGTCACCGTAAACGTTTGAGACCAAAATAAAGCCCAGAACTCTAGCCCACCGCCTAGCAGAGCATAGGCGTAACTTCGATTTTACGATTTTTCATACGACTTCATTAAAAATATAAACAAGTGATCTAGGGCCTAGAACTATTCAGATCTATCGTAAACATGGTCACCGTAAACGTTTGAGACCAAAATAAAGCCTAGAACTCTAGCCCACCGCCCAGCAGAGCATAGGCGTAACTTCGATTTTACGATTTTTCATACGACTTCATTAAAAATATAAACAAGTGATCTAGGGCCTAGAACTCCTCAGATCTATCGTAAACATGGTCACCGTAAACGATTGAGACCAAAATAAAGCCCAGAACTCTAGCCCACCGCCTAGCAGAGCATAGGCATATCTTGAATTTTTCGATTTTTCATATGACATCATGAAAAATATAAACAAGTGATCTAGGGCCTAGAACTATTCAGATCTATCGTAAACATGGTCACCATAAACGTTTGAGACCAAAATAAAGCCTAGAACTCTAGCCCACCGCCTAGCAGAGCATAGGCGTAACTTCGATATTACGATTTTTCATATGACGTCATGAAAAATATACACAAGTGATCTAGGGCCTAGAACTCCTCAGGTCTATCGTAAACATGGTCACTGTAAACGTTTGAGACCAAAATAAAGCCCAGAACTTTAGCCCACCGCCTAGCAGACCATAGGCGTAACTTCGATTTTACGATTTTTTCATATGACGTCATTAAAAATATAAACAAGTAATCTAGGGCCTAGAACTCCTCAGATCTATCGTAAACATGGTCACTGTAAACGTTTGAGATCAAAATAAAGCCCAGAACTCTAGCCCACCGCCTAGCAGAGCATAGGCGTAACTTCGATATTACGATTTTTCATATGACGTCATTAAAAATATAAACAAGTAATCTAGGGCCTAGAACTATTCAGATCTATCGTAAGCATGGTCACTGTAAACGTTTGAGACCAAAATAAAGCCTAGAACTCTAGCCCACCGCCTAGCAGAGCATAGGCGTAACTTCGATATTACGATTTTTCATATGACATCATGAAAAATATAAACAAGTGATCTAGGGCCTAGAACTCCTCAGATCTATCGTAAACATGGTCACCGTAAACGTTTGAGACCAAAATAAAGCCTAGAACTTTAGCCCACCGCCTAGCAGAGCATAGGCGTAACTTCGATTTTACGATTTTTTCATATGACGTCATTAAAAATATAAACAAGTAATCTAGGGCCTAGAACTTCTCAGATCTATCGTAAACATGGTCACTGTAAACGTTTGAGATCAAAATAAAGCCCAGAACTCTAGCCCACCGCCTAGCAGAGCATAGGCGTAACTTCGATATTACGATTTTTCATATGACGTCATTAAAAATATAAACAAGTAATCTAGGGCCTAGAACTCCTCAGATCTATCGTAAACATGGTCACCGTAAACGTTTGAGACCAAAATAAAGCCCAGAACTCTAGCCCACCGCCTAGCAGAGCATAGGCGTAACTTCGATTTTACGATTTTTCATATGACGTCATTAAAAATATAAAAAAGTGATCTAGGGCCTAGAACTCCTCAGATTTATCGCAAACATGGTCACCTTAAACGTTGGAGGCCAAAATAAAGCCCAGAACTCTAGCCCACCTCCTAGCAGAGCATAGGCGTAACTTCGATTTTACGATTTTTCATATGACGTCATGAAAAATATAAACAAGTGATCTAGGGCCTAGAACTCCTCAGATCTATCGTAAACATGGTCACCGTAAACGTTTGAGACCAAAATAAAGCCCAGAACTCTAGCCCACCGCCTAGCAGAGCATAGGCGTATCTTCGATTTTACGATTTTTTCATATGACGTCATTAAAAATATAAACAAGTGATCTAGGGCCTAGAACTCCTCAGATCTATCGTAAACATGGTCACCGTAAACGTTTGAGACCAAAATAAAGCCCAGAACTCTAGCCCACCGCCTAGCAGAGCATAGGCGTAACTTCGATTTTACGATTTTTCATATGACGTCATGAAAAATATAAAAAAGGTGATCTAGGGCCTAGAACTCCTCAGATCTATCCTAAACATGGTCACCGTAAGCGATTGAGACCAAAATAAAGCCCAGAACTCTAGCCCACCGCCTAGCAGAGCATAGGCATATCTTGAATTTTTCGATTTTTCATATGACATCATGAAAAATATAAACAAGTGATCTAGGGCCTAGAACTCCTCAGATCTATCGTAAACATGGTCACCGTAAACGATTGAGACCAAAATAAAGCCCAGAACTCTAGCCCACCGCCTAGCAGAGCATAGGCATATCTTGAATTTTTCGATTTTTCATATGACATCATGAAAAATATAAACAAGTGATCTAGGGCCTAGAACTATTCAGATCTATCGTAAGCATGGTCACTGTAAACGTTTGAGACCAAAATAAAGCCTAGAACTCTAGCCCACCGCCTAGCAGAGCATAGGCGTAACTTCGATATTACGATTTTTCATATGACATCATGAAAAATATAAACAAGTGATCTAGGGCCTAGAACTCCTCAGATCTATCGCAAACATGGTCACCGTAAACGTTTGAGACCAAAATAAAGCCCAGAACTTTAGCCCACCGCCTAGCAGAGCATAGGCATATCTTGAATTTTTCGTTTTGCCATATGACATCATGAAAAATATAAACAAGTGTTCTAGGGCCTACAACTCTTCAGATCTATCGTAAGCATGGTCACTGTAAACGTTTGAGATGAAAATAACCCCCAGAACTCTAGCCCACCGCCTAGCAGAGCATAGGCGTAACTTCGATTTTACGATTTTTCATATGACGTCATGAAAAATATAAACAAGTGATCTAGGGCCTAGAACTCCTATGACATTTCGCAAACACAATCATTTAAATCGTTTAAGTTCAAAATGTAGCCCAGAACTCTAGCCAATTGCCTAGCAGAGCATACGCGTATCGGGGAATGGAAGATTTTTCATAAGACATCATGAAAAATATAAACAAGTGATCTAGGGCTTGAACTCCTCAGCCCATTCGCAAATATCGCGATTTAAACCGTTTGTGACCAAAGTAAAGTCCAGAACTCTAGCCAACCGCCCAGCAGAGCATTAGGCGTTTCTAGGAATTTACGATTTTTCGTGTCATCATGAAAAATATTAACAAAAGATCTAGTTAGTGGCTAGAACTCCTCGTATCTATCGCATACAAAGGGTAACCTATCGCAACCTCGAATTTTTTTTGATCGAATTTCATTTGACCGAAAACGTTTAGTTTTTTAACGTTTCTCCGATGGCACGATTCGTATTTTTTTTATTTCACCACTTGACAGTAAGTAAACATATCTTTAGTCCAAGTAACTTTTCTCTTTATTGTCACTTGCCCTATGTATTGTTACGTATTTTATTTCAAAGCCCATTTTTCATTTCACCAGTGCTACAACTAGCCTAGTGATCGTTTCGTATTTTGTTTCTTAACCCATTTTTCACTTCATCAATACTACATATAGTTTTCGCTACGTTACGTCAAATATTCATTGCAGACCAGAAAATGTTTGTAATTAGTTATAACTATTCCGAAAATGCAACGAGCAAAACGAATCAGGGCAGAACCGACTCGGATAGGTTAGGTTAGAAGGCCAAGGCGGGAGCTTTGCTCCCGCCTAGGCCTTCGAGGTTTTTTTTTTATCTGTCAACAGAACAAAGTCAATTTAGAAATAGGTAAACAATTAATAAACCGAGCCGTTACAATGGGCAAATGATACTAAGGTAAAATCAGAAATGGTAAATCGATAAATTGACAAATCATTACATTGGACAACTGTTTGTACGCCGAAACCAGTAATAAGGAATAGATAATTTGTCAAATCGGTAAAAAACCACAACAAGTAATGACTAAATGCAAATATTCGAAGTGATCTTTCGGGGAAACGTAAAAATAACCAAACTATAAGTATCGAAAAATATTTTTCGAACCAAAATTCGGTCAAACATTTTTCGGAGTTCAGATAGGTAACCCATACAAAGTTATTTGAACCGTTTAAGACCAAAGTGTAGCCTAGAACTCTTGCTAACCGCCTAGCAGAGCGTATGTGAAGTTAGCAGATCAGTTTTGTAATAAGTACTCGATTTTCTTAATATTTTTTTATTAATCTATCTAGAACCATAGAACTCTGCTGTACGATGCCCAAACACTTTTTGATTTTTGATTTACTGAAAAATGATATGCTATGTGCGTGAAGTTGGCAGAGCATTTTCATTGCAAGCAAAACATTTTTTTTTTTTTGTTATATCCTCTTGAACTTGTCCAAAATGTGTCTAGAACTATAGAACTCTGCTGTGCGATGCCAAAACACCTCATGTTTTTTAATTTGAAGAAAAATGATATGCTATGTGCGTGAAGTTAGCAGAGCATTTTCATTGCAAGTAAAACATTTTTTTTTGTTGTTATTTCGTCTTGAACTTTTCCAAAATGTGTCTAGAACTATAGAACTCTGCTGTGCGATGCCAAAACACCTCTTGTTTTTTAATTTGAAGAAAAATGATATGCTATGTGCGTGAAGTTAGCAGAGCATTTTCACGTAAAAACGCGTTCCATTTTTTCGGCTTAAATCGCCAGAACTATGTTTAAAAAGTATCAGGAACTATAGAACTATCCCGTATGCCAATAGAACTTCGATTTATTTTTGATTTTCTGGAAAATGATCTGCTAACTTCACGGACATGCAAATGTTAGCTGGTAATTATGAGTTTTAGGCAGAATACATTTGAAAATGTAGGAATGGTAGAAATTCCTGTAATGTTGAAAAAACAAAACGAGATCGCGAAGATGTTGTCAAACAATAGTTTCCTCTGTTATTGTATTACCGGTATTCGCGATACACGTGGAGCTTGAAAACATAATATGTTAGTGTTATTTGTTATTGAATAGCATATTAGTGCAGTAGATTATATAGACATGTGTTTGGCAAAGTAGGATGCGGAACTGCGTACGTTTTTACGGTTTTGATAAGGGAAAAACTTAAAAGTTAAAAAATAAAATGTTTTCTTCTGAATAATGAGAATAAGAACTTCCTCAAGGGCAAAGTTAAACATTAATAAAAGTAGTGCCCTGAAGATGGTATAAATTTCACATGCATTTTTAGCATTTAGTATTTAATTTAGTTTAACCTCTCATAGGTAAAGTTTTCATCAAAACATCGGAGCAGATAAGAAGATCAAAAATACGTGAACTCAATTTATAGCTAAGGGCACTAGAGCATGTTCAAATATTTTTAAACACTATGCTTCAATATATTTGATAACGACTGTAGTCTTCATTTAATAAGCATAAGCAGCTTAATCGTCGTTCCTTAATCACTTTGAAATACCCAACAAAAGTTATTACCGACTTAAAACACACGGAAAAATTCAAACGACATGACCAAAAAACTATAAAATATACATACTAAACATTTAATATGTCGACCAGAGGACCTGTTACAAGATGACATCACGTCTGGCTGGACACCTGTGGACGCACACACATCCGTCCACGCACACACGCAGCTGCGTGGACGCAGACGTCTTTATGGCCCGCGTTATACTTGTTTACTGGAGATCAATTGATGATCTACAACGGTGATGACGCGTGATCATCGTAAAAGTTCATTATTATTTTACAAAGGCGGAAGGTGCCAATAGTTTTGATGGTCCTATAGATATTAATAAAGAACAATAGATTTATTTAGAAAGCCTTTTAATTATTAATCTACGTTAATTATAAATTACAATGGTAGAATGGTTGTCAAAGAAATAAACTAATTTGGATTTGGGTGGTTTTTTGACGTATACACTTTTTTTTACAAAAATGTAAAATGAAACTATATTACACTCTCAATATCAAAACTGGGGTCTTATTCTACGTAGTTTCTACACGTACTGTTATTGTCTTGTTTTTAACCCGGCCGCCATTTCTGTGAAGAAAATAAGAGCTATCATAACGTTGACAATACGATAACATGTCAAAAGCAATTAGGTGTAGCCCGAGTAGAATAGAGCCCCGGGTATACTTTTGTTATCTACATTTTATTCAAAAACATTTGATTTTAAAATGACCGGAGTGGCTCTTGCATTTACTTAATGGTCATACAAAATATATAATTAGCATCAGATCCACGATTCCAGATCAGTGTTCCTATTATTAACATATTAAAGCAGAACAACACGCCACACTGTCATATTAAAGTATATAGATCTTGTGTACGTATACTGGTATATTAGCATATACGCGTTCAAATGAAGGTCGATAAAACATATTATATAGCTTATATACAATATAATTATGTTAAGCGTAGACCACACCCAGCTAGTAATATAAAGTAATTAACAATTTAACATAAGCGTCCTTAATTTTGATACATATCTAAATGTTTACATAATGAGACATATATAAGCTAATTCTTGAGAACTGGTCATATTTTCTATGATAAAATCTAGATGGTTATTAAAATGAATCTATAGAAACTTTAATATCTTGAACTGGCCGGTTTCTTTACTTTAGTAACTTATAGACAAAAATTTCGCTAAACCAGCTAACGCTAAAATTTGAAGCACTCTTTAGCTATTGCGCGTTTTTGGATAAGAGGGTTAGTCATTAGAGTAGTTGGACTTGCCATAGCATTTGTAGCCTTTCTTTATCTCAGAGCTTACCATGTCGTATGCTTTCTTCATTATATAAAAATAATAACGGTGAATATTGTTCTATTTCAGATCACGGAGAGAGCACAGCTGACGCGAGGAGGACGGACCATGAGCGGCTAACCACAGGTTCCCTCGCCACCGACGGCGAAGGTAAGCCCTTGATAAAAAAGCTTGCATAGCCTTAGGGATCCGTTTGCTTATGTGTGTTATCAAGTGTTAATAGATGACATTTGCGACTGAAGTTCTGCCTTGTACATAAGAGGTATATCGATCTGAAAAAAAAATGTTTCCCTACTACACCCAAATAAATAAAAATAAATAAATTACGGGGGACAATGTCACACATAGAATCTAGTCCCAAACTAAGCTCTAGGCTTGTAGGTACTATGGATACTAGGCAACGATAAACGTACTTACGTACGAGAAATTAATACTTGCCTCTATATACATAGAAAACACCCAAGACTCAGAAATAAATACTCGCGCTTATCGCACAAATATTTACCCTAACCGGGAATCGAACCCGGGAGTGCTCGCTGCGTAGGCATGGACACTACCAACAAGGCTAACTGCGTCGTCGATACATAAAACATCTCATAAGTAAACCAAATACCGAAAGAAGTTAAAACCCAAATCATTTTTATTACTTAGTACGTACTTAAGTTTCTTACAACCAATTTTGGGCTCATTGTCTATGAAAAAGGGCGATAAGCTCGTTGTTGTGTATTCATGAGACCTCGCTAGCCTTTCTCACGTGACATCATAATTTCCAGCGGCAACATGTCTAATATCTAGTTCATTGAAAAACCACCTTGATATAAACCCTGGGTTCGTAACAGCTGTAATAAATCAGAGATACTAAGGCTAGTTGGTTGAGACATAATTTAAACCTTGGTTGTGGCACCTCTGCAATCGGACGTGGTTCATGATGATAACAGATATTTTTGATTAAGGGCAATAAAATAAAATAAAAAATAAATACTTGTTTGGTTGTATACTTCTGCATGATATGTGCAAGAATTTTTTGGTCAAACCTTCATAAGAGACAAAGGTTTATCTCTATGCAATAGGTAGCCCTTTATAACCTATAATAAAGCAAAGATAACGTCATTTCGTATCACGAGTAAACAAGCCCGGTTTAGAGTTAACCCGCTGCGGTCGACGGCCCCACACGTTAACTTAAGTTTACACATTAAAACATTATTATGTAGTATTAAAATGTGAAGGATATAAATCTCTCAACCTCGTTAAAAGGTTGAGAGTTGCAATAACCAGAGTTACGGCAAAATCCCTATACCATTCTAATTTATACTCTTGAGTGTCCTAAATTGGTAAAGGTTTACAATTAGACTAAGGAACATCCACTAAGAACTTTACGTCACTAATATTCAATCTGACATCCTAGCAAATCCTGAAATTTCACTGTACAGTAGTTTGGCATTTGCCATCCTAAAATTGCATTTATAAGTATGGGCCTGAGAAGCCACTCATCATTAGATGCCTTAGCTGGTCCATGTCCGCTATTGCAATATCTCTGCTACAAAAATAATTCTACAATTCTACAATTCTACATAAAATTATGAAGTTATCATATTATTTGAGTTTAATCTGATAATAGAAAGGTCTCAGCCCGAACCCTTAAAACGCTTCAGTAAAATATAAACTAGTTCAAATAGAGTTCGAAGAGTGTGGAGCCAAGCCCGGTAGTCCTGTTTGCCCGCGTAACGCCACGTGTCGAGCTAACCTTGACGATCGATCGCCGCCGTCCCGGCGCCACCGCCACCATACCACCATACCACCGCCACTATACCACCATCACGTTACGAGCCACTGAATTATCAGTTACTCCAAGCTGAGGCCTAGAATGTTCGGAATGTAATTGGTCAGATTTATGATGCATTGACTTTTGATTTAGAGCCAGGGTTGATGGTTACCAGGAATTGTTTTACGAGTTTGTTGAAACGATCTTGTTGAGATGAAAGATGGTTAAGCTTCCATGAGATTTTGAGTGTTAACTAGATAAGATAATTGTTCGGGGAATCGTAGACAAACAATTTGCATTGATATTCTTGCTGTAGTTATCCTGTTGAAACTTTAAAACAAAGATGTAGCAAATATTTGATGTGTTAGAACAAAGAACTACAAATTCGCAATCGTCCTTGTTAATAAGTAATGCGTTTTATGCTACCTACGGTTCTGTACAATTGATTGTCTATCCGTGAACTTAGAAATACTAGATATACATGAAAACTTTTCGCATTGGCCTCGCTTTATTTGACTAAAGTAATAGTACATTGTGGCCTAGGCGCGGAAAATAAGGGATTTCCTGACGAGGTGGTTAGCAGGCCAAGCAATAGCGAGGCCTGCTAAAATACGAGTCAGGAAATCCTCGTTTCCGCCGAGGCATACATAATGCTTTTCTCAAACAATGCGAGGAAATTATAAAAATACATGATTATAAGTATTTGTAAAAACCTTTGACAAATTCGGAGAGAATTTTTGTTTGAGAATTACTTAGTTAAGATACTTTCACGCACAACGAGCCGCCGCCCGCTGCCGCCGCTCCGCAGAGCCCCGCCGCGCCGCCGCCCCTCACTGCGCCCCCACAAGTTGGGTGTACGGGATTTTTTTCATGGTCCTTTCGATTTTATACGCAATAGAGAGCACTTTTAAAAAACAATATGGACATGGACGGAAAGTGTTTTCATATGGTTTTTTTACTCCTAGGAGTAAAAAGAGGCATTTTCCGTCCTTGTATTTCAATCGGAAAACCGTTATACCCGAGCATGTTTGAGAAAAATAATTTACGTGTCCGCAATTATATTTATAATACCCAAAGACATGCTTACCTTTTAACTAGATTTTTGTCGAATTAAAAAAGCATATAAGAGGCCAAAATTAACGGTTAAAAAGTACATTAACTCAAACCACAGAAAAAGGCCGTGGTTTTATTTCTCTAACCTTTACATTTTAAAACAAAGACGCTTTCCATATCAAGTTACGTTCGGTTAATTTAATGAACTTTCTAGTTTGTTTAGCGGTTTTGGCATGTGGCGGGACGGCCGCCGCCAACTTTCTGGAACAATGAATGATGTAATACCTAAATATTAATACGCCGCTGTCATCCGACAATTAGATGCATGTTATAAATATGTTTGAGTAAACTCTCGGGTGTGAGATACATCTCAAAATGATCACAGTTCCTTTACTGACAGACTGGTTGACAAACGGGCACATTTTAAATTATTGGTGTTTGAAATTAGGAATCTACATTTAGCGGTTACTCACACTTTCCCTAGTGTATAAGAATTATGTAGCTAATGAAATTTTCTTAATTTTGTAAATAGTAAATCAAGGGGACATGAGAAATTCAGGCATTAATTTAGGAAGCAAATTTTCTGCGTGGTACTACGGTTTCGAGTAATCTTGTGACTGTCTTTCATTTCGACATAGTGATCCTATATATGACAGCTGTTATTAACTTAGTAGAACTGGCCAATATGGTTTAAAAAAGCAGTTCTAGTCGATGTAAGTTATTTCTCAGGGCTTATAATATAACCTTTATGTCTTACTTCCAGAGCGCCAGACCTGGGAGACGGAGTGGTGTAGGCTAGCTTACTGGGAGCTGGCGCAACGGGTCGGGCGGCAGTTTGGCGTGCGTGTGCGCTGCGTGGACGTGTTTGGTGGCGCGGGCGCCGGCCGCAGCGGGCTCTGTCTCGATGCGCTGGACCCTAGGGCTGACAACGCTCAGGCAGAACAGGTAAATGTTATCGCTTTGACGTTTTCCGCGTAGAACGTAATAACCCTTTTGGAACTATCAATGTTTTTGACCACAATACCCTTTGTGTCAGAACCATGAAATGAACCTGTCTGTATGCCAATTATTGGTCAAATCCGTGCAGCCGTTTTGATGTTTTGTCGTTATGTAGGTTCATTGTTTTCGCTTTCCTATATGTGATCGCTTTGCGTCTCACGTTCTGCATGCCTACATACTTCGGAATATTGTGTGCCTCATATTGATTAGAAGAATTAACAAAAAAGACTAACGCCCTTACTTATAAACGTGGAATAACCGTGGGGTAAGCTAAGTCATTATTTGTCCTTATTGTCATTGTGACATTTGAATTTGACTGATATATTCAATTTTAGCCAATTGAACCACGATCCATGGGTTTGCTTCCAACTACTATTGAAATGGTCTTCCGTTTCATTTTAGATTTACTCATGTTTTCGAAACTTTGTTGTTTTTTTGCAATATGACCACTTTAACAGCCAAATGAATAAGTGCTAAAGTAACGTGAACGATATGACAACGATATGGTTTGAGATAAAGTGGAATGGAAGCCCTGGTGCATTGGATGTGCTATTTATATAAGAAAACCAACTATGTCTATACAACTGTACTCATCTAATTTTAGCACTGATTTCAATACAGCTCTCAGAGCTCTCTACTCTCAATATTGCTGATAACCTTTCTTACTCATAGATCACAGATAGGGAAACTAATTCCACCAGTAGTGATAGATAACAATATACATAGGTTTAATTGTCCTAAATTATCGACACTTTATATCAAACTTTTTTTTCATAACAAGTTGTATTTACATAGACGACGTTTTTAAGAATACACTGCCTAAGAAGCGATAACTATATCGTGTAAACGGGAAAACCTTAAAATTACGAATTATTTATATCCGAATATTCATTTGTCCGAATTTTCATCTTTCCGAATGAATGGATAATTTAATAGCTGTGCATAGGTTAGCTTAGGTTTGATTTATATTATAAGCGATATCGAAAAATAATTTTATCTATCAAAATATTTATTCGGAATTATGTAATTTTGCATTTTAATGAATTCGGAATTATGTAGTGTACCCCGTGTAAACGTGTTACCACCGAATAAACAATTTGACTTTCAGTATCTCATAGTACCTAATTATGAATTTGTTACAGGTGCGAAAAATCCGATCGAAAATCGGCTTGGGGGTGACTCTGTCACTTGAATCCGACGGCGTGTGGCTATACAACCGAAGCCAGGAGCCGGTGTTCGTGAGCTCACCAGCTCTGGACGCCGCCGCGGCCAAGGCACTCCTTGTCTGGAGGGTAGCCCCCGGGCACTGCCTGTGCATCTTCGACCCGTCCACCCCGCCCCCTGCCATCTCACTCCCGCACGTGGGTCCTGTCGACCCCCGGTCAGTGAGGATATCTTTCGCCAAAGGCTGGGGACCCAAGTACTCCAGGCGTGACGTCACAGCCTGCCCCTGCTGGCTCGAAGTACTCCTCGCTCCGGCGAGCTGACCCACACATTGAAGTGCACCAAGTAGCTATTTGTTTATGTGCAATATTATGCGCCACGTTGCCGTGGCCCAATGGATTATTTTAACGAATAGCTACATTTTAGACAAAGTGAAGTGTTTGAAGTTTTTCATACAGACTGCTTTGCAGATTTACTTTGGACAAGTTTGTGTTGAGCGCGAACCGTTTGTATGTCGTTTTAAATTTTTAAGAATGTGGTCAGGCTATTTTGCCACTTTCAATTTGGAGTGAATTTTCAAAATGAACTTAACCAATTATTTATGAGATGTTAAAATTAAAACAGGTTTATGTAAATTGCGTACATGTTGAATAAAGAGGCCTTGCAACCAGTGATTTATAAAACTGTGATCAGTGGCGAGAATTCATGAATTTATTATATAAATAATGTGTCGACAAACTAGCCCGCGGGGACGCTGGGAGACGGGAAGCTTCATCTTCACCGCTTTACCTAACGTAATTTAAGTCCTTACCATCACCAACGTCAACCAGTTCATTAAGTGACTCCCTGAGATTGGAATAGCCAATTTTTTCGTGGAGTGTGTCTTTTTCTGTCCCTGTCATTCCCCACTCCCCGCGAGACACTTTACACGTCATCACAATGAGGCCTTGCTGCCTGCCTACGTACCATACTAACCTGCGTAAACGTACCATGTATAGTCATTATACAATTGTATAAATTGTATTATTATATAGAACTCGACTTAAGACAATGCGAGACTGTAAATATTATAAATTATAAACTTACAATTGTGTACTATAAATATGTAATAAAACTATTTATACTTTAAAATATGCCTTACCTTAGATTGTACAATTATTTAAGATTTAGTGTAGATAATTATTTCTTTTTTATGTACAAATATAATTTGACACAATTAAATAATGCGAGGTAGTTTTTTGATTTTAAATGTGAAAAAGGCTGTGTGAAAAGCATTTTTAAGCGAGATCCGGGAACACCGGTCTTATGGGAGCAACACCGCGAACTAGTACTATGTATTGTACGAACTGTATAAATGTCATTAACAGTGTCTTCGACGTTTCCTGTTAAGACGTCA
Organism: Acleris literana; assembly: GCA_946894065.1. Taxonomy (NCBI): domain Eukaryota; kingdom Metazoa; phylum Arthropoda; class Insecta; order Lepidoptera; family Tortricidae; genus Acleris; species Acleris literana. The sequence goes on from OX335669.1 coordinate 10,318,226, forward strand.
AATACGCAGTGAAATTACTAGTTAGCAATAACCACAAAACTATTTATTTTTAATCTATAAAGATCTGCCAATTATGAATAAAAGTTGATTTAAAAAAATAGATAGGTAATGTTCTTAAACAGATTAAACATTGTGCCTTGCGTTGTATTCAAATATGTACCTATATATAAATCCAAAATTAACGTAGTATACTACTGTCAATTCACTGGCCTATACTTATAAGTATTTACATAGTTATACAAATGTTTGAATGGAAAAGCTCGAATTTAAGGGTAATATTTGTGGGTACACGCTTTAGAAAGAAGTGAGTCGACGTGACAATAAGGTTAGAATCTAGTCTTTAAATGCTTTGCCCACGCGGTTTACTCACACCGAACCACTGTGCTGGCGGAGAACGCAACTGTACGTTGGAGTGACCAAGAATCACCTTCCAAGGTATATTTGGGTTCCTTAGGATCAGTACGAGCTAATTTTTGTCGCACCAGCTCTATGCTCCTAGAACGCTAACACTACACTGGCCTACTGTTACAGGGTGCTCAGATTAATTTTAATGTAATCAAAAATGAATTTGAGTATTCAAGTGAGAAAGATTCATTTTGATTACTCTTAAAATATAAACGTAGGTCATTGCAATAGTAACCAGTAGTTTTCGCGGGATTGATGCTGCTGTTTTAAACAAATAGGTTCAGTTGACCAATTAATAAGTGAAGTAAGAAGATTTTAATACCTATCTTATGGTACCAAACCAGGTACTCTTATATCTAAATTACTTTGGGGATGCACAATCGAGTGTAATAGTGGAGTTAACCCGGCAATTGTATACCCAAAGTGATATAGTTACATATACCCCTGATTTTTATATCGAACTTGGTTCGGATTTTAATGTTCTTAACATAACTAGTATACAAACTGAGGATTTACGTTAATTTATTTTGCAAATCTGTAGGTACTTATTGTTGTTTTTACCCAAACTTAAAAGTGTTTCGAGATAGTAAAAGGTCCGTTGCATGGATGTTCAGACTGTATTTGGAATGCCTCAGGTTCAGGAACATACCATATTTTCTCTATAGATGCTGTCACAAATGTTTTTGCAGAATAATTCTGATTATGAAACATTAGGTAGGTAAGGATGTTTTTATTTAAAAAATGTTAATATTGTGCTGTTTAGTCATTGCATTAGACTGATGTATCGCCTTAACAATCAAACGGACATATTTTTAAACAATGTATATAGTTATTTCCGATGTACAAAGTACCAAAAAAATTACGTTTCACAACCGTTCTAATACATTACTTAAAAATATGTGAAATAAAAAATTATAATTAATATAAATTTTAAATAATGTAGATAGGTAGCAATTGTTATCCCTGATTAAGTCCTAAGATGCGAGCGCCTGAGATCAAAACGGAAATAAAATAAAAGAACAGATTATTTTTAAATTCGAGACTTTTACTTTTCCTTAATACCTACCTTATTCGTGTACAGAATGAACAAAAAAACGACGGACAATACATCAACCACATACTCTATTTACAGAACGTGACATACACAAATAAAGGAGGGAATTAATGATAAGGGATTCAAAACCACTACCTATTTCTTAACATAGATACAATACCTACTCAAAACTTACACACACTTAAAGGCAGTATTAAAATTGTACACATAACAATAACATATTATATTATATAGCGAATTAGGGAGTCTCTAAGTGGATAATTTGTTGAGATCACTGCTAATGGAATACCACTACAACATGTCTTTAGTGACCTTTATTCCAGTTTTTTCAATGTAGTATTCGGCAAGAAGAGGCACGCCACGCCACAAACTGCAAATAAAAAACAAAATAATAACTATATTAACATTAACGCCATCTACCGAAAATTGCTTAAACTAACTTCTGCATATTGAGCACGCTAAAACAATAACATAATCGCTGTCACGAGTATTCACGCGTACACTATTATTTGTCATCGCATAGCAGTATACATGTAACTGAAAAAAAAAGGTATTCGTATTTTTTGTAAACCATCTGAGTACCGAATACATGCCATAAGCATTCGAATATATTTCAACGTTTTGTACCAAGCTCAGAAGTGCACGAAGTTGTACAAAGATGGCGTGAATAGGTAGTTTATCTCACGTGGTTATTGTCACTTGCGTTTTATTTCTCAAGCAGTGAATACAAATTAATAAATTAAAAACAGTGACCTTTAAAGCCATTTACTGAATGATTTTAAATGGGTACAACTATTGAAGCGTCGGTTTTTGGGACACTTTATTTCTTACAGTAAATTTAACCATGGGCGTGCGGTTGATTTCCCAAATAAAAAAGGTGAGTTCCCTAATAACCACTACGACGACGCCTGAATGGTCTTTTGGATTGGCGGGCAATAGGTGGACTAATAAACTTGACATTCTGAATCTAGGGGTCAAGTAGACAAACTCTTTAAAATACTTAGCTTTACTTATTTTAACACGTGGAATTTATACCTGCTAAAACCACAGCGATTGTGATGAAAGGTGGCAGACAGCCGAAGTCGATGAGAGCTGGGAAGATGACCGCGCCGATGATGGTACCAATCCGACCCATCATCAGAAATGTTGCCATCGCCATCACCCTGGAATCCATCAACACCATCAGTAATCTTGTTACCGCAGTTTTTTCTTCTTTTGTAATATTAATAATTATTTGTAATGAATTATTACTTAATCTAATTGGTATTTTGGTTGAAGTCTTATCAGATAACTATAAGTAAAGGTTATAAAAAAAAAACAATAACGTCCAATAACTTGAACCGCAGTAAAGATACCTGTAATGTATATTCTCCCGATATCCAAGAAGTAGTGAAATGATAATAAATACCTAAGTGACGTTGGGAAGAGCTCAACAGTGATGCTGGACAGAGAAGCTCCCAAGAGCGAGGTGAAGGCAAGGGCTGCCGTCATCATGGCGACCACGGCGTCGGCGCTATTACCAAGGAATGGCATCAGTATGATGACGATGGCACTGCCGATGCTGCAGAAACTCGCTACTTGCTTTTTACCGCATCTAAAGAGGCCATAAATCTATGAATATTCAATTGAGTATGATTATATTCTGCTAGCTTTTAAAGTATGTCGACTATCTGGTGGAGGTCACAGTGCAACATCGAATGCGTGAAATGCAAGATCAATAGATATTAGATGCATTTTAGTTGACAATCCAAAACTTTTAGTAAGTGTAGCTACTCTACTTCTATAATATCTTAATTTCACAAAAGGTCAAACTTTCCAAGAACAATTACAACCAAACGTAAACACCTAAATAGCCTGTTCGCTCCTTGCTTTCAATAGTAGATTGTGAACCAAGGGATGAAAGTGATCAATTGCAGCCCGATATATTTAGGCCGCACGAGCGACAGCGAGTGCGCCTATAGTTCGAGGGTGCCATTGATACTTTCACCCGAGTTAAAAACTCTACTTTTCATTTCGATTATGTGGAAAGTAAAAGAAAGTTATTTATAACATTTTTGAGAAAAAATTACAACGTCGAATACTAGGAGTGCATAAACATTAAAAGTACATTGCTGTGCCGTGTGGAAGACATCCGCACTGTGTCGTGTGCGCCCGCCCGCTAAGTTGCGCTAAGCATCTCCTAATTACCGCTACGCTCCTGGTACTTTATTTAAACATGCAATTACTTTTCTTCCCTAGGGTGGACATGTATCACTTTCAACCCGCTTCTAAGATAAACAATGGCCTACTTTCAGAGTATGAGACATGAAAAGTAGTTTGAGGATCTGGCGAAGATCACAGTCAAACATCGGATGTGTGAAATGCAAAACCAATAGATATTAGACGAATTTTGGTGGACGATTCAATTTTTTTAGGAAATGTAGTGTATCTACATTATATAAAATCATAATTTCACTAAAGATGAAAGTTTCTAAGAACAATTAGAACCAACAGGTATTTAAACAACACTGTGAGCAAATCTTACCTATTAACCAAAACTCCTCCAATCCCGTAGGTGAGCACAGAGCCAGCTCCGACTATGACGCTCTGCATGTAAGTCATCATGTCAGTCTCGATGGGTTTGCAACCCTCGTCGATGACGGTGACGTTGGACGGAGCGATGGCCGAGCACAAGCTTTGGGAGGAGTCGGAGTTGATCATAGCGGCGAGTTGAGGATACCAAAGGCGGAGGGTATTGGATCTGTGGAAATAGCGGAAATTAACAGGTGTTAGAGTATATAAATAATTAACGACTGTGGTGTTTTGATATAATCTGAATGATATGATATGGTAAGATACCACCTTGCGACATGATACATTTCGCTCAGTAGGCACTACACTACAAACTGAACATACCTATAACATGATAATTTTTGAATCTTTAGTATTTTGATCATTTAGGTAGTTTGTTACAATTTGGATTTTTAACAAAAAAATGCCATGAACACACAAAAAATCGTAATCGCCTGTTGGTTACGTGTAGAATTTATCTTAATACAAACTTTAATATTACCTTTAGGCATACAATGGTAAGTTACTTACCCAAACATGGTGCCAACGTGTATACAGCAGATGAGGATCAACCATGTGATATGGGGGACCCTGAACAGCGGGGACAGCTGCGCCCAGCCCCCTCGCAGCGCTGCCACGCCACGACCTTGTTCCTCTGACTTTTCTTCTACTAAGTATTTGATCTGCGAATTGAACAACTGCGTTATTAATAGTGGACGCAATATTTATAGCAATAAGCCGGAGAAAATCTTGGAGCCCTATACAAGATGCCTAAACGGGAACGTTAGCAATTTTCGGAATCTGACCAAATGCGCTATATGTTAGCGTGCCACCAAATAAAACCATAGTTACGAAAAAGCAAAGTAAATAAATTTATATTTATAACGTGTTCAAGAATATAAAGCAATGGGTTAGTTAAGTCCTTCACTTTTATCTTATTATTCTAAGTGCCATACGAAAAAAAATACATTAAATATAAATTGAATTGAATAACCACAAAACTGACACCACAAGGGGAAGGCAAAGTCACTGCATACAAAAATTACACGAAAATTAAAACTAACCGGAAAGTCTCCTTTCGTCTTTCCTGTATTCAATCGGTATATCTTCCGGAACACCTCCATGGCTTCCTCATTCCTGCCGCGAGACATGAGGAACTTAGGGCTTTCTGGCAGACAGAGGAAGGCCAGGCCCGTAAGAACAGGCATCAGAGCCGTCGCCAGTAGGAACAGGTTCCAGGCGTGGATTACTGGGGGATGAGTGAGGGACTATTAACCAGAGTTTGTGAATACACATCAACATCATTCTTCTGCCCTTATCTCAACTTATTTGGGGTCGGCGCGACATGTATTTATCATGTTGCTAAAGGTTTGGCTAAGTTTTACAGTCGGCCGCTCGCCTGACACCAACCCTCCTTGGTAATGCTTTTTTTGATAGTTTACCCGCCACCACAAATTTACTTAAAAATATAATATGTATTAGAGAACACTGATCCAAATTGGCCTCACTAATTGGTTTATAAAAAGACCGTCTGCTGTTAACCATTTGAAAATTTCATGTTTTTGCCTTTCATTGTTTACTCTTTGTGTGGTGTTCAATAAAGGGTGTCCATCGGAATTACTCGCAATCCCTAATAACGTTTGTCCTAACGCTTCGTTTGTCCCAATTATTGATTGTCCTAAAGTGGTTTACTGCTGAGTCAGACAACTTTGTAAGCTTTTTAATAATACCTGCGGTTAGGTTAGGTTAAGGTTGTACTATAACAACACTAAAAAAAAATGCGGAAATTGCTTTAGAATTAAAGAAAATTCGGACAAACGATGCATTAGGACAAATGACTATTAGGTATTTCAATATAGACCCGTTCAAAAAAACGTAGGTATCTGTATGTACCTATTGTATAAATGCCATAATTCGATTATAATATTTAGTATATCTAACCAAATTTTTCTGTCACAGAGAAATGCCAGTTCTTCGTAAGCAGTGCCCACGCTAGCAGCGGTAGCGTCACGCTGGCGATGGTGTAGAACAGACTCGTCAGCAGAATAACGCGCGCGCGCAGCTCTGTCCGATGGAGTTCTGCGATGTAGGAGATTAGGACGGCGAACGGCCCGTTGAATCTGGAAGGAACATTTTGAGTAAAAGGCGTTCATGCTGATGTGAAATAATGTTTCAAAGGTGATCATTATGATCATCATCATCATCATCATCATCATCATCATATCAACCGGAATTTGAATTTATTAATATTTTTTTGAGTTTTTTCTGTTTTCAATAAAGGAACATGTGGGATTTAAATAATACTTATTTTTTACAATACCCTAGCAAGGTCTTATATGTACCGTAAATATAAATGACGTCTACTACTAGAAATATACCAACATCTTAGTTGACATATCTATCGTCTACTCAGGCTCGTATGAAATCAAGACGCTTGCTTGATTGATGCACAACAATCACAATCCTGTTATAGTAAGTATTTAAACTCTTAATACTCACAGGAATCCACTAGCAAATCGCGTTACAAGCAGCATGGGGAAATTCTGGCTCATAGCAGCCATGATTTCTACCAGACCGGAGCTGAAGAATCCCCATACCATAATGCGTCGCCGGCCGAGCGTGTCCGAGAGGAACCCCCAGACCATCGCTGATGAGATCATGCCTGTGACACGAGATGGTACATTGATAAACACAAAACGGCCGGGGAACAAATTAAAGGAGGCTACGTATCGTGGGGTTGAGATAGGCAAGAAAAAAGAGAGGAGACACAACATGTCGCTACCAACCTTCAAAATTAGCTTTCGAAAAGTTGTATTAAATAAACAACGAAGTGAATGATAAATAGAAACCCTCACCCGCAGAATGCTCTGCTGCACGATTTGACCAACCATATTGTTGATGGAATATAAACAGGTACAGTCACGTCTAATAATATTATATTTGTACGCTCTTTATTAGCTAAAGGTAGGTATAGCGTAGCATAATGTTCCCTTGCAACTTGCTGAAATGTAGCCGAGAGCTAGGCTGAAAACCAGCGCTGTGCAGCTGACCCAGCTCGCAGCATATGCTGAGACCTGAGCCTGTTGTCACAGAACAATTTATATCTCTTATTAATTTATATATCTTAGAGTGTTTCACATCCTGTTCAAAATGTGTAATGAATGCCATGTATTTCCTCTTTTTTTATGATAGCTTACCCTGAGGAAGGACTTGTACACTGACGGAGTTGCGTAAATAAATATATTTCTCGTTTAGAATCTGTTTGTTCATATACTTTTTTGCACTGTCTTACTTAGTTTTTACTTTTAAGGAATGTTTAAAATGCGTTTGTAGATTCAGTTGCAGTACTATGAATATCATTATATTGTTTCAGTTATCAAAACTGTAATAAATTAATTTGACTACAATATTTTGTCATTTAATGTACGTCCCACTAGACAGTGCTTAGATAGCCTAGATTGGTCGAATAAAGCCTTATAAGAGCCAATTTAATTTAAATATTAAGTATTTATTAAAACTCATAAACAAATCATTAGCTTTTTATTACAATTGAAAGAGAGTGTATAAGCCATATGATAGCGTTTGGTGTTTAAGACATTATACTTATCCGTAATAAGCATAATTGTACAGAAATTGCTGGAGAATTTTGCGCCAACAAATCACGGATACGACTGGCGTTTAAATCCCTCAGCAAACCCAGCCAGATAAAGCCAGTAGAACCTTCGAGCAAACTGCGACTGACGTCACTGACGGACTGTCATAACAACAGTTTCTGTTATGTTTCCCGTGTTTCCCTGTCACATTAGTCACGGAAAACCCAAACCTTAAAAACAATTAAGGTACTTTACGAAAATCAGTTATTGCGATGTGTTTTTTGATTCTAATTAATAAGAAAAAAGGATTTCGGACGTTCCATTTTTCTAAGGTAATGTTGGGTTAATATTTACTATTTGTAAATTCATTACTATTCTTTGTGGTATTTTTTCGTTTGATTTATAATTATAATTTTAATGAATTATAAGTGTATTTCGCCAATGTCGAGTTATTTATAGACAATCGCCATAGATTTATTAAACGAAAGAAGGAAAGGTTGAAGAAGTTGTGGTTAAGTGAACAAGATGAGTCTAAGTGTTGATGTTGTAGATTTTAACTGCTGTTTACGTATGAAGTACATATAAATATTATATTTAATTATCTATGTATGTATTTTATTAAAGCAGTTTTTTTTCTGTTTCGCTGATGTATGTATTATTTGTTATTTTCTGTTATTTTGTGAATTTGTCTATCCTCCTGCATTGTCCTTGCCTATTAAACTCCAAGATTAACTGGAAGAGATACGTATGGGATACATGGGATAAGTTCACCTATGTAAATTACTATATTGATGCAAAGTGCATACATACATACTTATTAAATAATATAAGTCCTTTGACAAGGGTAGGTAGTGGGAGGTATCACCCCCGAAGATTCTGTGGGCAATCTGCAATGACTCATCAAGTTTGACCTACAATCTAGTGAAGGATTCTGGAGCCCGATCAAGGCGGGAGGTATAGCAATTAACAGTCGTTCGGTCATCTTTGAAGGAGGTCTATAAGCAGCTTGAAATGTATTGACTGACACGGACGCTTTACATCTTCTTTGCATCCGTTTGTTTTTGTCGTTTAGAGACTTTTTACGTCTCTATTTACGTACTTGTTGTAGTATTTATAATATTTTTCTCATTTTAACACGAGCACTGTTTACATCTACAACCTTACTAATATTATAAATGCGAAAGTGTTTGTTTGTTTGGTCCGTTTAGATCTTGTTTAGATAGTTAAACACCTTAACCGATCAACGTGAAATTTGATACAGAGATAGTTTATAGCCCAGAGACGTACATTGTGCATTGTATTCCGGGAAATTGGTCAGTTTTGCGGGAAAAACCAATAATCATATACTTTGGCAGACTTTTTACATCTTCTCTAATTTAATTTCAATGCTGTGACCCTTTACTTAGGCTTTACACATCCTATAAGATTTAAATTTATTATTGATCCTGAGACCTGTTATTCTTTGTATCAATGCTTTCGACTCTACTGTTCTTTAAAAAACGGCAGTATTTGTGATTGTATATTCCTGCATTCGCAAGTGACTTTACACTGCATTATTATGATATAGCAAAAATAACTCATACGGTTTGACATGAATCAGAAACAGAATATTGATTGATATAAACGCATTATTATAGCCGATATGTGACATAAATCACGAAGCCAGACAAGGCCGCGACATTTGACACAAAAAAGTGCCAATTATAGAACCGCTAAGTGATTTGAGCCATTTAATAATGATTTAAAAATGTAAAATAATTCTGTGCTGTAATTTATTAACTCGAAAATAAAAATTATACCTTATTTCGTCTTTTACATACATAATATTGAACGTTAATACATTATATCGAACGATATGCTATCCTACAAATAGTGTAAGTTGGTAAGGAATGTTTAGATTAGATATTTTATGTTTGTCTTTTAATTATGTAAAAACCCTTAACGGATTTGGACGAAATTCAGCACACACGTAATTTAAGTCCTATATTAATACATCAAATACTCTATATCGCGGACAATTTGATAGTTTCGAGATTTGAGTGGTTGTTGAGATCTATTGGGTACCTACTTCAATATTTAGAAGTGGACCCCAAATAGCCCATTTCAAGGATTTTGGTGTTTAATTATGAAGAATTTAGGTAAACTTAAAGCTATTATTACTTCAAGATTCTTTAAATCACATTCTAAATGATCTAGCTTTTGAATCTGCTTCATTTTGTATAATGTTGTTTATATAGTATACACAGCCATCGGGTCGAATATGTATTATATATAGACCTGATTGTTAGTGGCATCGGGGCGTGTAGATATTTTTGGCGTCTTGGGAATATTTACGACTTTGACTGTACTCTAATATTTTAGGCTTATATCTTTCTCTAAGCAGCTATTTCTCGGTATCAACATTTCTATTAGCGTGATGATACCTAATAATGTACCTAAGTAAGTAAACTCTTATTTCATTGCACAAATTACATAAACAATTACGATCTCAATTTATGCATTTATTTACTTTATTTATTATCACTTAGTTTCGATTTTGGTTCTAAATTTAGCTAGTTCCGTTCATAATTTTGGATAGTCAAAGATATTATCAATCTATCTATCTATGTATCTAACATTGGTGCCGTGGAAACTGGGTAGGGTATTGGTGTGGGACGTGACGTGTGTTGACACATTCCCCTTTCCCACATCCAGTCAACCCGTAATCGGGACGATGCAGCAGCTGATCAGGCCCAAACCCTCAAGCGCTCGAAATATTCATCATTATTAAATAAAAATTACGAATTTGTGGCGCTTGCAGTGGAGACCATGGGACCTTGGTCAGCTGATATGAAAAGCTTTATTAAGGCCCTGTCATCCCGGCTCATAGAATCCTCCGGAGATCCTAGAGCTAGTGCTTACCTCTCCCAAAGGATTGGGCTAGCTATCCAGAGAGGTAATGCAGCCAGTGTCATAGGCACCATGCCGCGAGCGGGCCTGCTAGAGGGGGTGTTCTTTTTATAGTGGTGATTATTATTTATATCTTTAATATTTGAGTAGCTCCGTTTTATTTGAAATTAAATACAAACGTATTTAATTTAAAATAAATAAAATAAAAGTTTTAATTTTTAATTGTATTATTGTTGAATTCTGTAAATACATAGTAAATGTGTAAAACCTTTAAACAAGCAATTCTTGTATATTATATAATCTGAATTTCGGAAACGGCTACAACGATTTTCATGAGTATGCAGAGGGTTTCGGGGGTGAGAAATTGATCTAGCTAAGTTTAATTTTCAGAAAACTTACCAAAAAAAATGCCGTCATCCAGGTACTCAATATTAATAAGACCAAAAGAGTCACATTAACCAACTTGATCTATTAGATTAACAGTCAAAAAAATCTGGGGGCACTCAAGACGAGCCAACCGAAGCGCAAGGGCAATACCTATCTCTTCGGAGCGCTTCGTTGGGTTTTTGAACTCTTATAACTATAACTTTGGTTTGGATTATACCAGATAACTAACATTCCCACGATTATAAAAAAAAAGATTTGACGTCATTAGTGGACTTATTCAAAATATCAAGTTTCAAATGCATAGCTCTTATACTTTAGATTTTATTGATTTCTAAAAAAACCCGATTTTGTCACTGACTCACTGATGATCATCAAAATATTCTTAAGGTAGGTCCTAGGAAGCTGAAATTTGGTATGTAAGCTAGTATTTAATATACAAACGACAAAAATAATCTAAAACTTGGAAGTTTTACCCCACAACCTCGTAAACTAGGGGATGGAAGTTTATATGAGGCTTATGCAAATTTTGAAGCTAAAGGTCTGAAACTTGATATATGGACACCTTGGTACAAATTTCTGGATTTTTAGTTAGTCACCCTCAACCCTACAAATTAGGGGATGAAATAAAGTGTGCGCAAAACGCCTAAAAGCAACTTACAAAAAGAAGTGAAAGCTCAACGAAAACATTTTCATATAAAATGTTGCCAAGACGAGATATGGCTCGCAATGTCAAAAAGTTACCAGATCTCATGTAGAGCCACGCTTCTTACTCTACATGCCCTAACTCTACAAGCCCTAAAATACCAAGTAATATACTCATGCTGGTAATATTTAGGGAAATTACCAGCATGAGCTAAACTTACCTCCATAAGTGATGGCATTAACAGTCCCCATGTCTAGTAGACTGAGCTGCATGTCGCATTGCGCTTGAGTAAAGATATAGGAGGTGGAGCTGGTGACAGACACGGAGCTCCAGAAGGCTGGGAGGGTGCACAGCATCAGGGCGAAGTTGAAACGTCCGTAGCCAGTAGCCGCAATGGCCGTCTCGAAGTCAGACGGAACTTCTGGAACTGGGGGGCAAACAATCCGTGGGTTTTTATTTTGAAATGGAGAAAGTTTACGAGCATGCAGGCCAGCTGATGTTTTGTGGTATCCGAGGCTAAACGACTAACCTTTAAGGATAAAGTTACAACCTATCCCACCTTGCTAACATACCACGGGATTTGTAACCCCAATCCCATCCAGAAACACAACAAAGTAATAGCTGTAGCTGTTCGAAGGAAGATTGGTTGGTACCTGTGGTTGGTACATAACATAAGATGTGTTACCAAAATCCTGAAGTATTGAAAAGGTTGAACACGCAATCAGGACCTCACTCTATTCTGCTTTAGACGTGTTATGATTTTTGTTTTAACTTGTTCGCTATAACTGTCAAGTAAATAAGAGCTATCATAACGTTGACAACACGATAAAATGTCGAAAGCAATATGGTTTTACCGAGTTGAATAGAGTTCCAGGATATATTAATTACATACTCATTGCGTAATTAAAAAAATACGACATTGTTTACCAACAGAAATCCAAATCTTCAGCTTTATATTACGAAACACTGTTCAGTTTCCTGTAATGTTTTCTTTGTCATCGAATACGAGTAGGTATGTTGTTGCCCAATTCGTGAAAATCTCTGTTTCTTGGTGACTCACGCGCACCCGGAAAAAACGACAATAATGTTATTGAATACTTTCATGAAACAAAAAAAAAACTTAAATTATACCACTATTACACCTTTATGTGAAATCACATCCCATCATGTCACCTTACACATGAGACTAATTTTAATATTGTACTCGAAAATGCGAAAATTTGTGTTCATGAGTACGTATGTTTGTTACCCCTTCTCGTGAAAACGGCTAGACGGATTAAGATGATAATTGGAATCATCATCATCATCATCATCATCAGCCTACTTCCGTCCACTGCTGGATAGGCCTCTCCTATTGCACGCCACTAGACTCGGTCTTCTGATATTTGGAACGTTGGTAGCGTTTACCTTGAATTCACACATAGGTTATCTTATATCCAGAAAAAAATACGGTTCCCGTGGGATAGTCAACAAAATAAGAGGTGTAGCAAATTACTGATTCTAAGACGGACGTAGTCGCTGGCACGAGTTAGTATGTTATATCTGCCAGAATGGAACGGAATCCTCTGACCATACTTTTGGCATGTTGATGTTTTAAACCTACTTGTTTTCATTGCAATCGTCCCAAATTTCTTTCTGAATCCAGACTGTTTTTAAAATTAGAATAACTAAGTTTACGGGTCGTCTGCGCAGAAATCGCGTCAATATGCGTATGATTGGCGCAAAAATAACCAACTGTCATAATGGGATTTAGATTGTTATTGTCTGCCTTCGATATAAATGTTTACTGAAGGTTAATTATCGCTCGAATGTGGTCTATTAAAGCGGGGTTTTGAAATATATCTCACAAATAAACTGAAATAAAATACATTTTTAAAATTTAAATATAGCACTAAGGGCCTTAAGTTTTAATCAGCTGATAATCAATACATTTGACACCCGTTAAACCGCTAATCGTCCATTTAATTGTTCGTAAACTCAGCCCTAACTATCACAAATAAGACCTAAGCAAAAAAAAAAAAATTTACATTGATTGTTATTACTTAATTAAGACATCAGTATACTACATATTCTACGCCTTAACTAGAGTCAGGGACCGCTACAACCTAAAGCAAAGCCAAATGATGAGTCTTAAAGTGTTTAACCTGGGAAACAACGAACTCTCTTATCAAAGCATATTCTGTTCGTCCTACATTGCGTGTAATGTCATAATATAAGTAATACGTAGTTAAATAATTACTATTGAATTAATATGACATTGTTATTTTTTATTTATTAAAGAAATAAGAAGATTCGGTATAATAAAAGACCATCAGTTCGCTGGGGCGGTCTAAATAAGCAACGGTTTTTGGCTGACAAACATATAGTAAAATAAAAGGTCAAAGATAATATACCGACAATTATTTCATAGAACGTATCATTTTACCGAATTTCACTTCATCGACACCTAAACATAGGTTTAACTTAAGACTATCACAAAATTTTCTAAATTTCCTACACCTAGAAAAGCTTGTAGATGAAATGAAGATTCTGAGAAGTGATACTTTCAAAAATAAAATAAACGTTTTAAAAAACAAAAAACCGCCTTCAAAAACGGAAAGCATAACTTCTTTTAAAATTAATAATAATAGGTTAGACCAGCTGAAGTGGGCGACCACAATATTTTCAACAAAAAAGCCGACATCAGGTGGTTTTTTGTTTTGTAAAACGTTTATTTTATTTTATACTTTTTAGTGATCATAATACGCTGTTACGTAGTCCCACTTCTTGGTTGATATGACATTTTAAGTTATTTCAAGCGCGCCGCAAGCAACGCCGCGGGAAAGTCATAGTCATATTTCAACAAGTAAATATTCTTCGTTGTAGTCGCTCAACTATCTTAATCGAGATATCTTATCGCCAATCAGTACCGTTGAGGAGTTCCGGTGGCCATCCGTGGTCTTCATCATCAGTTCCACTTCACCAAATGATAGTTTTTGAATGCAAATGCTGAACTTGTTACTAAAAATACTAAAATCGCTATATGTTTGCCTACAATATTTGAGGAGTTCCCTCAATTCCTCACTGATCCCCTCATCAGATTCAGATTTGGTGACAATGGGACCACCTCGAAAGTATCAAACTAAAAAGGAATTTTAAAAATCGGTCCACAATTGACGGAGTAATCGGTGAACATACATTAAAAAAAAACAGTGGAACGTATAACCTCCTCCTTTTTTGAAGTCAGTTAATGAAATCAGTGTCAACAAATCAAGGGTAAACCCTAAAGTCAAAATTGAGGTAACCTTTTTACGCGTTTTCAAAACTGAAATAGCTTTGAAAATGGCATAATAAGTTTTAAAAAATGATTGATAAATAAGCTGCCTACATATTACGAATACGATTTATAATTTACGAAACAAAAGCAACATCCAAGCCAGCCAACGAGCCAAAAACAAAGAACGTCACGAATAATCCAAATTCTCGGACATCATACGCAAAACCGAGGACACTTACGTTATAAATACTTGCGCATTAAATAACCATTGGCCATAAACTTTGAGTAGTGACACTCAGGTACCAGGCTGGCGCACGGCCAGCCTTCGTAAACTAGACCGGCTTGAGACATGTTTTGATCCCAATTTACTTTTAACAACCCATTGTGTCCCGCTGCTTTTCCTCAATCTTTGCGTAAAAGAAAAAACGCAAAAAAGATGGCGGGAAAATCCCAAGAAAAACACAGATCTGTGCCTACTTGTAACATTTTGCAAACGTTGACGACTGCAGAAACAATATATTTTGTAAAGAATTGACGCAAGCTATCGCAAGTACGTTTGTGTCATTCCATGCATTTTTACAGATTTTTACAGCTGTTGGCTTTCTTAGAAAGAAATTTGACCAGGGGCCGGGATTCACGGCGGTAAAAACCATGTCGTCTTTGATCTGTTATCGTATTGCCTCGTTTTGATAGCTCTTATTTACTTGACAGTAATGGCGGCTGAGTTAAAAACAATAGCATAACAGGTCAAAGACGATATGGGTTTAACCACCTAGAATAGCGGCCCTGGCCCCTTTGTTCTATGCATTAGAATGAATAAGTAAGTTGCATGGTATCCAAAAGGTTGCTAAACAACATTTCACAAATTAATATATTCCACAAACATAATTATCATTTTGCAAAACGCTTTTTATTCCGAAACTGTAAATATTTCAGGATTTATTTCAGGACTATTTTGAAGAACCATATAGGTTAGGTAAGGTAGGTTAGTTTTATAAAAAATATGAAATATTTACAGTTTCGGGAAAAAAAGCGTTTTGCAAAATGATATGTTTGTGAAATGAATCAGTTTGTAAAAAGTTTTTTAGCAAATGATGGTAAATGTCAAACGTAATTACGAAAACTTTCGAAAGTTGACAAAGTATGGAATTGACATAGGCGATTAAGCGGTGACTAGGGCATGCAGTACCGGGCCCGGTTCCGAAACTTCCATTTCCCGGTTCTAAGCAGGGACGGTACCGGGATTCCCGGTTCTCCCGGTTCTTTATTTTTTACCTCAAATCACCGCAATCATGGACATTTGAGATAAAAAACGATTGAAAAACATTAGGAAACTTTAAATATAACAAATATGCAATAAAATCATGCACGTTTTCTTCAACAAAAACATATCTTGATTAAGTAAAATACTTACTAGAAAGTTATTTGTTCTTCCTTTTTACAAATCTAGAGATTAATTATTGCAAATATGCCACAAAATATGATGGATGTTGATGCGATGTTGCCGCTTGTGCCGGCTTCGTCGCTCAGGTGTGAATTGGATATATGTGATACGCGCCACGATATTTGTTTGGTATTTATGGAAAGAACCGGGAGAACCGGGATGTAATCTTCAGTACCGGTTCTTTAGGACCTGTGAAATTCCCGGGATTTCCCGGGAATTACAGAACCGGGATTTCCCGGGAGCATGCCCTAGCGGTGACCGTCCGGCAGACCGACTAAAATTGCATTAAAAAGTATAACCTTCGCCTCGAAAAATATATCCAGGCGATCCAGGCTTCAATTCCATTCATCCAAATCCATACTATGTAAGGAGATAGCTAGGTAACTAAGTATCAAAATTACCTACCAATTTTCCTTCATTATGAAGAGCTATTTCTTGCCGTCAAGGTTTGCCGTTGAATGGTACCGTGGTTAATTTATTGGTTTCGTGGGATGGTCGAGCCATCATGAACGCTACAAACTAGATTGCAAACTATTTTGAGAGCTTCTGGAAAATTGTGGGAGATATCGTGACAACGGGAGGTCGTTCACTTTGAGTGTATTTAAAAAACTCAATGATATTTATTGCGAGTAAGTGTGGCGTGAGACGTTTGAAGTTTTTTTTTATGATCATGACCTAGAACATTTTCGATTTTTTACAGAAGAGGTTTTTAATTATCTTAGCACAAAACGCTACAAATGAATCCTTGAATATACATATAAGCGTCCTGTTGTATGTAGCTTGAGGCTTTTATGTACATACTTACTTATTTATTCATAGTTAGTATGCTACATAGAGTAGGAGGCTTTTTATATTTTAGTGACGCCTCACGTCACAATAAGCCTTTCGTTATCATTGCCTTCTTACTAACCCTAAAAGTCGATCCCTATTTCTCATTTCTTATTTATTTTTATTTTGTGTCAATGAATGGAATGGACATAATAAAAACGTTAAGTTCCAGAATTTTATTATTAAATATTGATCGAATAATAATTTTATAACAGTGTTTGAGTAGGACCCCTACAAGGTGACACAAGAACCTAGAGACGGTCTTAAAAATACTTGATACAGGCGCGACACATCCATGAACAGAAAAGTCCATGTTCAGTAGTGAACAAGAAGTCATTAGTAAGTAAAAGTTGTTTTGACCACCACCACTATAAATAAACACCTACCTTGAGCCAACTTCTCCAAATTGGACGACGACAGTCCAGTGACCATGAACAAATGGTCGTGGGGGATCTCCTCCTTCCTCCCAGATGCCTCCACATCGTTCCCAATAGCCATCTTTGATCGATAATCAGCTAATACTGAATATAACGGAACTAAGTTTGATAGGGAAATATAGCACTAGAGAGGCATTCTCAAAACGGTACCAACCAATGAGCTCACAGATGAACGGACGCTATGTTATATCTTAGCGCTGTATCTTCACTGTTTGACTTAGGATTTTCATGTGTGTACAGTCAACACCTTGCCAGGTTTCCACCCGCTATTTAAGGCAGTGCAAACATTTTAAACAGTCGATTGCAACTGTACACAGGGGAAATTATTACTGGAGTTAAATATTGGAACAAGATGTGAACTTGATTTAGAATCACATGCGTCTGATTTATTTGTACTTGTTTGATTTTATCTATTTGTCTGTCCTTTATAAATTCAAGGTCAATTTTGTTTTTGGAGTCAATGTTGATGATGATGTTGCCAAAAATATTTGAAGTCATATATTTCTGAGTATTACTCGCTACAAAAGATATATTAATGATCTTATTAACAAAAAAATGACACAGATAACAGAAATTAACAGAGAAAACCTATAAAGTGCACTTTTTAAATTCTTAAACTAAAGATATAAACTTTATATGTCTAGATATAAATATAGACATATTAGGTATTGTTGGCCAGTTTTGTACCTCAATCTTTGGGATTCTACGTCAAGAATCGTTGATTTTACTTCTTTTTTTTGTAAAGAGTAGTCAGGTTGGTGTTTAATATCAACATGTTGACAGAAACTTATGTTAATTATACTATTAAACAAACAAACAGCTGTAAATAGAATACACGGCTGTGGAATCATACTGAAAATACTGTTTACGTAGATCATACGTGTTGTGGGTGTGTCAGTTACTGGTTGTAATGTTGTAGCAATTATCAATGTCGGGGTTTGAGTCCTGACTAACAAAAAAGAAACAATAAATATTGTCCACGGTATGGATCTACGTAATGTAGCATTAAAAATTGGAGAGTTATCGGAATTTATACCGAACTTGCTCTGCATTAATATTGACCATTGTCTAAATTTTAAGTAAATAATAAATAATCCATTCTAAATTATACATTTCCCTTCTTTTTTTCCTGGCAAAAAAACATTTGAGGAAAACTTAGCAATAAACAAACGTCGTTTATAAAAATCTGAAGTTGTAGATTAAGAGGACAAAGCAAAGACGAAGGCGAGAATAGGCTAGTGTCCTAAAAAATTCTAATTAGTCCGTCTTTTACATTATCA
Source organism: Acleris literana (assembly GCA_946894065.1). Classification (NCBI taxonomy): domain Eukaryota; kingdom Metazoa; phylum Arthropoda; class Insecta; order Lepidoptera; family Tortricidae; genus Acleris; species Acleris literana. Next base: position 10,336,992 of record OX335669.1, read on the forward strand.
AAAAATATTGAACACATATTTTTTCTTTTGTCAATTAAACAAAAAAATACGAAGATAAAGTGCGTTGAAGTTTCGCGTGACGTCACGCCGTGGCAAACTTTATACCACGTTGTGACGTCACGAGCCCCCACTCCCGAACTTTGATGCGCGTTAGAATTGTCAATTTTGATTGATATTTTGCAAAAGCAAAAAATACGTGTTCAATATTTTTTGATAATCTTACTGACGGACTAATTAGAATTATTACTTTTTTACCCAGGACACACCCCTATTGTTAAGACGGCATAAACTAAAAAAAATATTCACTTAGCCCAAAAAATGTTAAACACTGTTGATATAAATGTTTACTACAGAATCAAACCCAGAACTCAGTTCCTCTTTTTACCGACTAGATTACTCTCGTCGCCACGTCACTCTTATCAGCACCACAGCACCTGTTTGTTGTATCAACTACTACTGTTGACTGATGACAATCATTTATGTTGACAGTGTTTTTGATTGTTTTCATTAGCAAATACTATTTGTATTTGAAGGAGGTTATGTTCAGGTATAGCTTAACATCCTGTAGTATTGCATCATCAGCTAAAGGAGCAACTGTCTTTAGTAAGATAGTTTAAGCATTACAAAAGTGATGTTCCAGTATAATTGCAATATGATTATTCCCTTTACTGATCATGAAAATGTTCACTTATTCGTAATAAACACGATTTCTATAATTAACATTATAACCCTTAGGCGTAAAACAACTTTTAAAGTTTTAAAAACTTAACTACGTCGAGGTTTATTGTTTCACGAAAAATTGCTTCAATTAGTTGTTGAGATTTCTTTCAATTAATAATTACGTGTTTTAGGGAACGAAATGTCCAGACGCTTACTCGCGCTAGACGCTCAACTCATGCGCAGATAACAGCTGACCGGCTGCGCCTGACCTTGTCGCTGGTGCATCGGCCTTTGCGAAAATAAACCGAAAGGGAATTTCAATCTCAGGACAATTTTAGAACGATGCCAATGTTTTCTTCGTTGTTATGACTTGATTTTTTTTACCTCTCTTTTATTAGCCTCTACACTTTTAAAATACTCTTTTACTCCTTTTAAAGCCTAATCTATTATAAATTTATATTCTGCTTACCATTAAAAATTACAAGAAATTAGTACGAATATGTAGTGCGGCAAAGCTCTTATTATAGTCATGTAATGAAAATGAAATTATTCACACAGCGTAATTTCCATATCGAATACAATTCTCAACATTTCAATGTGAATTTAAACGTTTAAGCCTGAGGCCCACGCCCGTTGGTACAGTCATGGACTTTAATTGTTATGCCGCTATGGAACCCTGGCGCATAATGTTAATCATTCATTTAAGCGCAATTTGTCATGTGGTTTGACGCTGTCATTATGACAGATTTCCATCGTAGCATAAAAATTAAAGTCCTTGACGGTACTTACATTCTGAAGAGAAGAGAAGTGTAAAATTTACTAGGTCTCATTAAAACTGGTCAGTAATAACATCGGCATATGTAGGTGCATCTTTTGGTGCACGGTTACTAGTCAAGGACTAATCTGTTTTATGCCAAATGTATATGGCATCAATCTATTTAAATACATGCCTTTGCTATGTCTAAACAGCCTAACATTGGCCAAATAAAAGACCGCTTCAACATTTGTAGTTGTAAAAAATTCTGAATGTATCACACTTTTTTACAACAACAAATCTTATAGTGCAAGTAGCGCAACTAATAAGCACTATTGCTTGACGAGTATATGCTGAGAAGAAAAAGAAGAAGATATATGAATTACTATTAATTCATATATCTTCTTCTTTTTCTTCTCAGCATATACTCGTCCACTGCTGAACATTTGCCTCTTCCATGGATTCCCATATATCATTTGATTTAAATCATCAAGTTATTCATAACTTAAGGACTTAAGCTAAACTAAAAGGAGATGTGAAAAATCTAAATTTGAACAATTTGTGGTTATCTCGAAAACCGTAAGACTTGTACTGTTCCCATTTGAGGTGGTTCCCATCTGATCTATGCACAGGATGATTTTGGACCTCTGGAGAAATTAGACGTGTTTTTAGTTTCCTTTTTTTGATGGTATAAGTGTTTTACATGCCATCATAATCCGTTGCTTGCACAAAACTTGAAATGTCCATGTCTCTATTTCTTTATTGAAAATTCACAAGTGTGTGACTGATGCAAATCAAAAAATAAGATCTTAATCAAATTGAGAGCAGTTGAAGCAGACGATGAACAGTTTACTGGGTAAACTATTTCACCTCAGCTCTCAAGATCTCAATTTTAATACTTGTACTTAACATAAAACAAAAATCCATTGCTATGATATAATAAAAGGCGCTTATTCTCTTAAAATTATCGCTTACTCAAATCAAAACGAAGATTGTTCATTGATAGCGTACAACTCGCGAGAATGAAACCTTGTTGAATCCGCACTTTGTCCATTGGATGGAGCTTGACTTTGGACTGTGGTCAAAGTCCATCTAGGGCTGTCCCAACTAACTTTTGGTCATCTTTAGTCATTAAATGAAATTATTTATTAATCTTACTTAAATTACATTGTTCGGTGACTCCACACTAGGCAAAGCCAGGCTTGTGGTAACCTGATGCATATCCATACTTCCATACTAATATTATAAATGTGAAAATATATTTTTGTGTTTGTTTGTTCCGCTTTCACGGTTAAACCGCTGAACTGGTTTTGATGAAATTTGGTATAAAGATAGCTTCAGTCCCGAGAAAGGGTAAAGAATCAGAAGAATTTTTATCCCGGAAAATAGAATAGTTTGCAAAGGAAAAACGTTGAATGACCTGTACGCAGACGGAGTTGCGGGCAACCGTTAAAAGTAACCGGTATTGTCTGTTATTAAACAGACAATATTATATCGGGCATGGAGCGAACGTTATCGCCCGGAGCTAAATTTGTATGATTTTTTTTACAGCTAAGATTTAAATCGCGTAGATTTAAGCGTTTCACGAAAAACAAGGCGCGGACAACTTGTGCTGGTTAGCCCTCCGTGCCATTAAACGATCCGCGTCGCTAATCTTTTGCACATATATTTTATTTTTAATTGTTTTTATTTTCTATTGCCTACCTAACGAACTCAAAATCGCAATCGGCTTCAAAGTAGAACAATTGTTTTCATTTTGTATGCCGACTCGCCTTTGACTTTCAAAATGAAAACTATTGCGATTGCGAATGTGTTAGGCCATGGGCACGTTTTCTAAAGATATTATAAATACAATTGATGATACAATTTTACGGTCTAAACTGGCACCACTGCTCAAATGGCTTGTCGTCATTGGTCGAGGTTGTGTCAAATGGAAACTTGTAACCTGTAAATTGTAATTTGTAGCTTTATAAAACAGGCCCCAGCAGGTTATGTTTTGTAATTGAGGGATTTCTATGGCCACCTATAAGATGGTGCTTTAAACCAAGTTTACCTATCTAGCATTAGGATAACAATAAGCGTTCAAAATATAATTATATAAAAAAAATTGAACCTGAAAGAAATGCCAAAGAGGATCTCGATTATTCGCTACGCTTTTACTTTTTATCCCACTTGACTTTATCTTGGAATTCCATCATGGAATTATAATATGTATACGACATAAGTTAATTTGCATCTTTTATATCCTGTGTATCCACAACCCTGCGCATAGAATATTCGTAATAAGAAGCGCCACAAGTGCTGATTGACTGCGCACGCCGCAACCACGTGCTGCTGTTTACGCCGACTTGCTTCAAATCAATGTTTCATCGAAGAAGGACAAGGGACAATCTGATTAACTGTCACATAAACTAATATATGTATGTTAGTGCTACAAGCCACAGGTAATCTTCCTTTGATGCAAGAATTAACTTACTAGAACATTAGGGTTAAGGTCTAAGGTCATCTACAGAATGTAATAGACTGGGCACAGAAATGCGCCTTGGGATACACCTTTATCCATCAACAGCACTTACCGTGAAATTGTGAAATTATTCATATTTAGCGTTATATAGTCTCTCCACGACGGCGCGCTCCGCCCTTCAAGTTGACGTTGGCGATGGAACAGCATCAATGTAAGGAAAATTAAAGAGTGCTGGGACTTTGAGGATTGAAAATATAATATGATGCTTAATGTTTTTTCCAACAATATCCCCCTTCCCTTAAACGTATTAGTTACGAGTATTAATATAAGGTACATTAACTTGTCACCTTTAAGAACAAAACCTAGCTTTCTAGATTATTACAATGTGTCTGAAATAATTCTATTCAGCGCTATCCTTTTGTTCGCTAATGGACCGCCACCGGCGTGGTCTCAAAGGAAACTAATATAAAGAGATTCAAGCTATTTCCAGATTTTCTTTAACATTGTTTAGAAAAATATCAGTTACATACATGGATGCATGAGTATATATCTTAGTAAATAAATCAGGATTAGCAAATTTGATAGGTAGGAATAAACATTTTATGTAAGAAGTTTAATAAGTGTTTAGAAAATCGATTTCAGAACAACTGAAGAGGAGAACATTTTTTTTTTTAATTTCATAGCACAATTTGAACACTAAGCGCAGTTGTTTTTTTTAGCAGTATACGCAGACGAGGTCGAATGCTATTAGTCATAGTTGTAAGCAATTAAAATAATGCAAGCGCCCCGAATCATGCGGTTACCTTAACACCCTTGTATGCCATCTAAGACCAGGTTATGTAAGTTTTGCTTCTTAGTGTTGTATTGTTTCTTAGTGATGAATACGCGGTACTACAGAAAGTTAAATTTAAGTATGGCACATCTTCATAAATGTGTAACTCGATGTTACTGATGTGGGCGTAAGCGTAGGTTGTCATTGATACCTTAACACTTTGCACTGCGCACCGTGATAAGACGTCAACTAGCCATACTCACTTACGTCTATAGACGTCACCGCCTCGGCGATCAATGTATTAACAAAGCGTTAAATACGCAGGACAAACTTATAAATAATCAAGCAAATACATACACATACATAAACTCACGCCTTCATTCCCAGAGAGGGGTAGGCAGAGCTACAGAATTACCAACAACTCTACAAGATTTTGCACAATTAGGTTAAGATGTTTACCAGTGTATTCAAATAAAATAGTAATAACCTTACGTGTAGTTATCAACCACTGTATACATTTCTGGACTACAAAATATCCTAATGTTAGACCGGTAGAATCTAGTATATTTCTAAAGGATGAGTGTTTGGAGATGGTGGACAAGGCGCTTTTCTTAGGGATAACTATAGACAAAAACTTGCAATGGAGTCCCCATATAGCAGTACTAGCAGGTAAATTAAGTTCGGCAGCTTATGCTGTTAGGAAAATCAGGCAACTTACCAATGTTGAGACAGCTCGCTTAGTTTATTATAGTTATTTTCATAGTGTTATGTCGTACGGAATTCTGGTTTGGGGCAAAGCTGCTGACATACAGACTATATTCGTGTTACAAAAAAGAGCCATTCGTTCCATATATAACCTAAACTCCCGTGATTCCTTAAGATTACTATTTAAAGAAATTAGTATTTTGACAGTAGCGTCACAATTTATTTATGAGAATATTATTTATGTCATTAAAAATCAAGACGCTTTTGTTAAGAATTGTGATATACATAATTTGAATACAAGAAATAAAAATAAAATTGCTATTAAAAAATTTCGTGTCCGTAAGGTATATATATCATTTGTTGGTCAATGCATTCATTTCTATAATAAATTACCTGACGAAGTTTTAAAGTTATCATTTCCAGCACTTAAAAATTACTTGAAAAAGTCGTTGATGTCGAAAGCTTATTATAGGGTCGAGGACTATCTAACAGATAAAAATGCTTGGCCTAAATTAAACACCTAAATAACTTAGTAATAGCTTAGTCAGAAAAATATGTACCTAAACATTGTAGGTATAATTATTGTCTAGGGGACACGGTTTCTGTAGGAGAATGTATCAAAACTATGTGGTTGTTTTGCACCGTCATGGGTAAGTATATGCATATAAATATATATGGGTCTATATTGACTGACATAATTATTTTTAGTCATAATGTACTCTAGGTCATAATGATCGCAAGTCATAACGTGTTTCTTTAAAGAAACTGTTACTTTTTCAGGATTTTAATAAATCAAACCTAACCTAACCTAGCCTTGTCTACACGTTAGAAATTTCAGAACTTCTGAAAAGTTTATAGTTTCAGCGATATAAAAAATTATGACTATCAAAAATTATGTCAACAATTACATTATGACCAATAAAATTATGGGAAACAAAGGGCTCCCGTATATATATATATATATATATTTAATTATATTTAATTATTATTCTAGATATTTATTTAATTTTCTGTACATTAGGTTTTTTATAACAAATATTCAAATATAAAAGTAAAATAACAATACTAATACAAAAAATAGACATTATAAAAAACCTAACCTACGAGTGCCGCCGGCAGCGGGGCAAGGCTCAAGCTACCGGTGGTTAGGGCTGCAGAGAGAGGAACCTCCTCACAATACGTGCCGTGTAGAGGAGTACTGCCTTCTGTATCTGGCCCTTGATCCAGCCATCTAGCGAGAGTCTCTTGAGGTGTTGGTCGAGACTCTTCGCTATAAGACCGTTTGCCGAAACAACTATCGGGACAATGATCGTTGAGTCAACATCCCACATGGCGGTCACCTCGTGAGCCAAGTCAAGGTACTTGCTGAATTTGTCCTTCTCGGCCTTCACAAGGTTCTCGTCATGCGGGATGGTGATGTCGACGAGCACTGCCCGGCGTTGAGATCGATCTGTCAACACGATATCAGGCTTATTGGCAACAATAGTCCTGTCCGTGATGACAGATCGATCCCAATAGAGCGTAGCACGACCATTTTCGTGAACTGGCGCCGGTGCGTACTTATAGTACGGCACTTCAGACTCTACAAGACCATATTGAAGAGCAAGTTGCTGATGGATGATCCTGGCTACGAGGTTATGTCTGTGCAAGTACTCGCCGTTGGCCAAATGTGAACAACCGGAAATTATATGTCTGAGGGACTCGCCGGGGCAACGGCATGCTCGACAAATGTCAACCGTGCCATCCCTCAGAATATATTTCCGGTAATTGTTCGTCATTATGACCTCGTCAGCAATTGCACAGACAAAACCTTCGGCTTCCCCAAAGAGGTCACCAAATCGTAGCCAGTTCACAGACGCTAAAAAGTCTACGTCGGGCCTTGTTAGGGCCCGGTAGAAGCGTCCGTGTAGCTCCTTGCTCTTCCATACGTTCTTGCGGTCTTCAGTGCTCAACACCGTTGGTTTGCGCCAGTTCTCGTTTGCCAAGGAAAGAGGCGTGAGGCTCTTGTCTACTGCAACCACATCACGATGCATCCCACACTCATTGCTAAGGAAATAATCCCTGAGATTGCACACCTCGTGGTTGTGGAGATTCTTAGCATTTAACATGCCTCGTCCTCCACATTTCCTCGGGATGTACAATCTCATAACAGATGAGCGTGGGTGCAACATGCGATGTGATTTAAGCAGTAGACGGATCCTCCTATCCAGGGCGTCCAGCTCAGTCTGAGTCCATCTTAGTATGCCAAAGGAGTATGTGAGCAGCGGCATCACCCAGCCATTGAAGGCGCGCACCTTATTGCCACCCGACAAAAGACTATTAAGAACTTTTGTCAAGCGGCAGAAGAAGCGCTCCTTCACTGACTGCTTGACATCGCCGTCCACAATACCCAAAGACTGTGACATACCAAGATATTTGTAGGTTTCAACTTCAGAGAGAGATCTGAGAGTCATTGTCTCAGAAAGCTGCAAATTGGACGAATTTACAACTTTCCCTCGTTGAACATGCATGAACGCACACTTATCTACACCGAATTCCATCTTGATCGCATTACTGAACTCTTGTGTGATTTTCAATAATGCGATAAGATCTTGGCGCTTCGATGCAAACAGTTTGAGGTGATCCATGAACAATAAGTGAGAAATGACTTCAGCTTCTCTGCGAAGTCGATAGCCAAGCCCAGAATCCGTCAGCATAGAGCTGAGGGGATTCAAGGCTAGGCAAAACCACAAAGGACTCAGACTGTCACCCTGGAAGATGCCTCTTTCAATCTTTATCAAGCTAGGCGAATCAGAGGGGACATCTCGAGCACCTGGTTGACGAAGGACTGTGACCCACTGCCTCATACACACACCTAAAAAGGACCTCAAAGTTGCATCAACTTTATACAACTCTAAGATCCTTTCGAGCCATGAGTGAGGCACCGAATCATAAGCCTTCTTGTAGTCAATCCAAGCAGCCGAAAGGGCCGCCTTGCTTCGTCTGACTATTTAGGTATGAGTTCATCTGAACATACTGAGTTTTGACCCATTTTCCTGCTCAACTACGCATGATATATATATTTTAATGTTAAATTCATTGTTTTATATAATGCTAGGTTAAGTTCTATAATTGTATAAGTAATTTTTAAAAAACGACTGACTGTTGAGTTTCTTGCGGCGTTTCTTCTCAGCAGTGGTCTCTTGCGAAGCGCTGGTAGATTTTTGACGTGTAAAAGTGCCCGTGCGGCCTACTTACTGAATAAACATCTTTTATCTTTTTTTATCTTGTGTTACAAACGGTGTTAGTATCTTAATGAATATTATAATCGCGTGACTAAAAAAAGGCAATGGGAAAGTAATTTCATAATTCATGGTATTTATAAGAATTTTGTCATTGTACAATTTTTAAAATTTGCTAGCCTATGTGGTTCCAAAAGCGACTTTTAAATTATACGGAAAGTCTAACTGAGAAGTCGAGGTGTGGTGACTAGGTAACATTTTCAATTATACGAGCACTATGTATAAATATTGCTCTTAGAACTGTATACGATACCTAGCATTACCTAACCCTTATATTTTTTTGTGATCACGTTGTTATGATATAAAGATGATTGGACATTTCTAACTTAATCCCGAATAAATGGATGTACCTACTTCTTGCCCTGGATTTTGTCATAACTGATACTTTTTATCGCATTAAATAGTGCCAACGTAGAATGGGTTTAAAATACTTAATTTGCAGTGAGATGATTTTTATTCATGAAATTAATCAAAGCATCCCGAACCCCAGAGGAAAAGACAAGATGCTAAACGATATCGTAAAAGATTTTCGAAAACTGACAATACCATACATTGACAAAAGCACTTCACGTGACCATCCGGCAGCTTACGTCAATCCATTTTCTATAACGAAATCGTTCCGCAATGCACCTTGTCTAGGGCCACAGTTCTGGGTATTAAATCATCCAAATACGTAATTTCATAAAATTTCACGTCACAGTTACTAGAACTTTAATTGTTAATCCTACGCTATCTAAATACGTCCGTCTGGACATGATGCCAAGCCAAGGTCACAACGAACCCTGCCCCGTTGTGTGTATACCCCGTATTTACCCTTATCTATCGGCGTCGTTCGTACAATCTCACTGTTTGGTTAAGGAATTGCGAACCGTGACTCAGTGGGGTGCGATAGCGAGGTCATAGCTTCTCAAGGCTTACGTATCATCTAAAAAGTTACGGATATCACTGGGTACTACTCATCATAGAGTAAGTTCGTTTTACACCGACAGATGGCGCTGTGCGAATTTTAAATAACGCTAGCGTTTGTTTTGTAGATTGTAGAAGATTTTTACTTCAATATACTCAATTTTTTACAGTAACGTATTTACAGAATTCAACAATAATACAATTAAAAATTAAAACTAAACGTATTTAAATTAAAATAAAACTATAACTATTAAACTATAAATATTAAAGATATACTTAAATAGTCAGTTAGTTTTCTTATCTATACTCGAAAATCTAATTAAAGACCAAAATCCTAACCTCAACCGGCGCACATTCGCTGTGATTACAGCATTTTGGTTTAAGTGTAGGTATGTTTATCAAAAAAACTTACCCTAATATTACTGGTTACACGAGTTGTCATTCATATTTTTATGAAATAATGTTAAAATAACGAAATAATCAAGATGGGAACTGCCAAATTTTGGTCTTTAATTAGATTTTCGAGTATAAACAAACGTAACACACTTTTATACTGGCACTGTTCACTCAGCGAGGTCTAGGGTTCAGAGTTCCGAGTTCATGAGATGAGATCTATCCGATGGCTGGGCTATTTACACAGAACGATGTGAGTAGAAATCCAAGCCATCGCATCCATTACAGTGAATGTGGAACGATGATAATTTTTTACCGCTTGCTGTAGGTTCGCCATCGATTCATCAATAATCTCTACCCACACCCAAGTTGCCTGGTCCGGTCCCTTACCATGGAAATAGCGCAGCGCTACGCCGTTTCATTGAAACGCACAAGAATAGTTTTTAAAGAACGCTAGGAATCGCCTTAGAGTTCATTTAGTTAGGGCGCTTAGTAATATGAAACTGCAACAAAAACCTCTCCTTAAAAGCCTTCTTCGCCTAATCGGGAAGTCCAAATACTAAAAAAAAGGGTAATATGTATACTCATAAATAAAAACCTTGATTGTTTTATTGTTATTAAGTACTTTTGGCAGAAAAAACAATCTAAATTTTAATTGAGGCACGATTTCTGATACTTCGTCTTAGGGCTTGGGGCTTGGGGCTATGAATTATTTTATCGTGTTAATTATTGATTATTTTATTCCATTTCAGTGGGATCTATAGCACCTTAATTCGTTTTTATTCTATTTTTGTTAGTCGTAAGTTCAGTATAGTGTTTTATTGTTTTTTTTTTAATCTTTTGTGTTTAATGTTTGCACTTAGGTGCTGTATGTAACACTGAATAAGTGTTTTTTTTTTCTTTCCTATTATAGATGATTTAAAGGTTTAAGGGAACGTAGGGCGCTGGCGGTTATGAGCAATATTATGTTGATCCGCAGGATTGAAAAATGTACGAAAATTGTAAGCTAACTCTGTTTAAAGCATACGGTCAGTCATTCTACACTTGGAGCCCGTGGTTCAACTATTCTAACAAGGCCAACAGCGCCCTACGTGTCCAGTAAAACAAAGCATTCAGGATGCTGTTGGGGCTGCCGCGCTACTGCAGTGCATCAGGGATGTTCGCGGAGGCGCCCATGGACGACTTTCACGCAATGAAGCGCAAGCGAGTCGCCTCCCTGAAGCGCCGCGAGCGCGGCAGCGCCAACGGCCTCCTGGCAGCGGTGGCTGAAAGGTTGGAAAGCCCGATAATCGCCTTCTGGGCACACAGGCACACGCCTAAGGCCAAATATGACGAGTTTTAAGGATTCAACAAAGGCTAGACAAGTCGCTTAGCGCTAACGTAAACGATTTTCGAAATAAAAAAGTGTGTGGAATTGACGTAAGCGCTCGATGCGATCGCCTGATAGCTTACGATAGTCCTATATATTTTGGATAACGATAACAAATACCGAATGTGTCTTCTGTAGGGCCTCTGACCTCGAAACGTGTAACAAAATGCTTTCCCATATTAATTACTTAACGTAACTGTAATTAACTTAGCAATTACACCATTTAGATAATACAATTTCCGCCCAGCATCAAACTGGCTGACGCTTTCAGCGACACAATAAACACACAACACACCGATCGGTCTATATGTTAGTCCGTACCGTGTCGGTCGCCACTGGTCAGCAACTCTGAACTCAGCAGTCACGGATGCCGCGTCGACCCAAGCGCTCGCCCGCCCAATGCCGCCGAGATTTAAAATACGCCTCAAAATAAAATAAAAAAGTAACAAAATTAAAAATTTAAAAACAAATGGGATAAGCGGAGCTTAGAACAAAGACTTTTTGAAATTGGATTGACTTTTAGTTTTAATTGTTCTTTTTTGTGTGATATTAGTTTTTAAGTTTGATTTAGTAGTGTTGTGATTTTTGTGCTTAGTGACTATGGAAGAGCAAGGAGGTACGTATTTTTTTCATCTTTGTTTTATTGCGTTTTACAAGTAAAATAATTAATAGTAGCATTTTTTTTAAACGTTTTTATAATATAGTTAAAAATCAAAAAGTCTCTGTTAAAACAAGTTGATTGATATGAATTTGTCGTTAAAATAAATACATTTATTTTGTGATATGTGTAAAAAAACGTCCTTTTTATTATAAGTAAGCCCGATGGCTTAAGACTTATAGGAATCAAACCTGGGACCTTTGGCTTTGTTGTTAAACATGTGCCATTTTGTAAAAAATATCGCTAATAATAATAATCTACTTATTAATTTTCCTCTAAAATCTGCGAACATAATGATCCTTTTAACCACGAAGGCTACAAAAGTAATCAATAAATCAGTCAAGAGATAAAAAACGAGGTTAATGATGTGTCGGGTACGTTTTATAAATGAAAATAAACAGTGAGTCGCGAATACTAGACCTACTGAAGACATAGCTAATTATATTTAAAATAAATCAGATTCATTCACGGACACATTCCTGCAGTCAACTGTTGCAACAGTTTTGCAGGGCCTTTAATATTATTGTACCATGTTTGTTTTTAATAAATAAATAAATAAATAATAATAATAAGACGGAAATGCGATCTCGAAGGTGCCAGTTCAAAGTGTGAAACTATTTTTCTTGTAATCATCAAGTTTTTTATGGCATATGGCAAAAGAGCAGGCCCATGGCCCATAGACATTTGCATTCTCAAGACTATGATCTTAAGACTGCAATCCTAAGACCCCGATTGCGTTGTCAACCCAACTGAGATGGAATGCCTTTATGCGAGTTGGGAACTATTACTGTGTGCGGCGTTTCTTCTCAGCAGTGGTCTCTTGCGAAGCGCTGGTAAATTTTTGACGTGTAAAAGTGCCCGTGCGGCCTACTTAATGAATAAACATCTTTTATTTTGAGTAATGGTTAAAACATTTTCCGCATTAGTTTTTATGCATAGACATTTTGATACCTACTTGTCAATTTTGTCAGCTACATGTTAAACTACAATTATTAATCTAGTTTAGTATGAAGTGGTTTATGGTACCCGGAAGCGTTTATTTATGAGTATAAACTACATGAAAGATAGGTACAAAAAAAAATATTGATGTAGGTAGGTTAAAAACAGTTTGAATAAATACAGTACCTATAAGTTCAGTGCAACAATTTTCCTAATAGCGATCGGCAATCTTCGTTTTTCTATAACACACGAGTGACAAAATATCCTGTCAGTTGCGAGTGCAAGCGTGATAGCGATAGAAGGCCGGAAGCTATTAAGAAGCTGGGAATACTGTAAATAACGTGGAATGACGACTATGTGCGTTTTAAGATGGAAGACTGATCTCTTAACCTTTTTTTGATATCTTTTATATTATCTGTTCGAGTTAGGAGTATAATAACTGATATAATCTCAAAGCACTTAGTTCTGTGCTGTTCGTAAATTTACGTAAATTGACAATATTTAAGCTATTTAGCCCTGTGACATTACTCGGTTAAGTTCGTAGACGAGGAATAGCTCTAACGGGCCTCCTGTGGCTCCTCATTGGTTACGCGCGTCGATTTGTGTTTGCTATGCTACGCCAGGGTCGCCCAAGGCTACGGCGGACCAGCATAGCAGTCATGAATAAACCTGGGTACTCATTAGCTAACATTGCAAAATGTTACATGCAACAATGTTCCTAGGAGACGATGTTACACAAACTCAATGTTTTAGTAACACTACCATCTTACCCTTGAACTTGCCGCTAAGCTGCAATATTCGCATTGTTGTGTTCCGGTGTGGGGATAATACAATCGGTGAAATTACTAGCACAGATGTGTCGTGTTAGTCTTCTTTGTTGGCAATAGATTTGCATTTGCAATGGATCGCGGTCTTAAGATTGTAGTGTTGAGGATGAAATATCTATGAGTCTCAGATCCCCGTTTGCCTTCCCTATGATATAAAAAACCTGACTTCCTTAAGCCCCAATAACAATTAAGTCCCCAACTCACCTTATAGTTCCTACAGACTCACGCGAGAAGTCTGTGAGAAGTGTCGACCCGAGAAACGAGAAGGTATCTACACTCACGCGGCCTTTCTCACTTGCGTTCTCGTTCCCTTTGAAGCGGGCGAGAACACCCGAGACACGTGAATGTGATATGTTTCTCGCCTTCTGGTTCTCGGGTTCGTGTGTTTTCCGTTTGCTGTCGGTTTTTGCCCGCTTCAAAGGGAACGAGAACGCAAGTGAGAAAGGTCGCGTGAGTGTAGATACCTTCTCGTTTCTCGGGTCGACACTTCTCACAGACTTTTCGCGTGAGTCTGTAGGGCCTATTACACACCTAGTGAATATTTAATACCTTCGATCAATTATTTACTCGTGCCTTTCCTGGTATCGAACCGAAACCCTCTAATTTTGTAGGCTGGACCACTGCCGACTAGGCTAACTGCTTAATTGTCATAGTAAATGTGAGCTGAAAAGTAAATAGGTTGTTTTAAAATTACCAAGGCAAAGCGCCACTTTAACCCACAGACTGTTGGACAAAGGCCTTATTATACAGCCGTTTATTTTCCAAAAATAAACACAATTTAACAAAGAAAACATGCCATAGTATAAAAACTTATTCAAAATCAATAATAAAATGTAATAGTTGAAGATGAGTGGTGATACAAGATCATTGATGTAGTTAATAAGTTTCTATTGAACGAAGTCGCGTCGGGTTCAATTGGCTCGAGTTGCGCACTATTGAGCGAAGGGGTGGTATGTATGTTTACCTAAAGGTTTAAAACTACCGATTTCTTCACTATAGCGGATTTTTTATGGTAAGGGTAGGCAAACGAGTACACAGGCCACCAGATGGTTAGTAGAATCTGAGATCTCATAGACATTTGCTTCTCGAGACTACAATCTCAGGACGGCAATCCTTTGATTCAAAATATTTATTTATCATTTACGAAGTGTCAGTTTCGGTTTAGGATCCAAAGACGGTCATCGACGTAGGTTTTTTTTTTCAGTTCTGGACTCCAAAAACCCGAAAAATTAAGGATGAAAAGTACCCTTTGTGTCAATTTATGATACGGACTATCTGTGTCTTTGTGTACTTAATTTTACCCAAATCCGTTTAGCCGTTTATATGCGATTGACAAACATCCAAACATGCTTACAAATTTTCATATTCGTAGTATATAGTTATAAGTAGGTTTTTTTTATCGATTTTGGCTGGTTTTCTCTTTGGTCAAGTTCAAGGTCAAAATCTACTTATTTGGTTTATCATATTAGCCACCCCGTCTGTCGTAAACGGGTCAATATTGGCTCATCTAATTAATTTACTCATAACGTATTCATAATTATCGCAACTCCTAACGTATTTTTTTCAGCAATTGTTACTTTTTCAAGATTTTTATAAATCAAACCTAACCTAACCTAGCCTTATCTACACATTGAATATTTCAGAACTTCTGAAAAGTTTACGGTTCCAGCGGTATAAAAAAATCATTTTCGGGTTTCCAATAATCCGAGTTGCAATTATAGTTGAACTTTGGCGCACCCGTCGTAAACAACGTTATTGACATAACCCGCATAAAAACACGAGTTGATTCACCGGCGTGCGATAACGGACTATTTACTTTTGATGCGCTTTGTTTCAATTTAGGGTGGAATACGCATGGCCATATTGATTTCAGTAAAAGTGGTTATGCTCAGATTTGATTACTTTTCTAATGTACTATAAACTGACTTCTATTTTGTTAAGTTTGTTTAAAAGGGGGTCGAGTCAGAGTCGCGCGCCGAGGGTCCCGTTCCGCCGCACAGTAGGAATTTCTACATTCCAATTTGAATCCGATTTCGAATAGAGTCAGCGCGAGCTCAACTCACACTTGATCATTTTTTAATATTTGTTGTTTCTCTTCAGGGTTTGTAAATTAATGATCGACGCTTGTGTTTTACCGTTTTTACCCTTTATTATTTCACTTTCTTTATTTTTTTAGGTTTAAGAGACAGCTCTTTAGAGTTAGGATGGACGGACGGACGAACGGCATACTCGTTGGGCTCCCTTTGGATACGGAACCCTGAAAACGTCTGATTGATTTTTCCCACTTCGCTACATTTCTATATAAAAAAACCCGGCTAAGAGCGTTTCGGGTCACGCGCAGTGTCGTGATTCGTTTATAACTTGGTCGAATATTACTCGCTAACTTGTAAAGCATATTTAATACTTTCCTTTCAACTTCACTATGTATACCTACTACTACCATCATTAGTTTTACAGATCCAAAAACAACGGTTTAGCTGGTAGGTAACAAAAACTACCACATTAAAGCTAAATATTTCGTAAACGGATCCCTGAATCGAGAAATGTCCTTAACATACGCCAATATTTTTGAAAAAGCTATAAAATGACATCTCACACCATGAAAAAGACGAATAAAAAAACAACGATTCAGTTAAGATAGTTGTCACCCGAAAAAAAAGATTTATTAACTATACTTAACTATCAGGCCTTGATAGAAGCGTGTGGAGCTAACCCTATATCCTTCTGTTTAGTACACAAGAGAAAATACTCTTTTACCGAACAATTATCCTCGTGTCCCATTGAATTATTTTGTTTAGCAAGTCCATGAGTCTATAAATAACTCGACGATGGCAAAATAGACCTTTATAGGAGTAAAAGCCATTACTTAAAATTTAGTTAAATTAGTTTGGGCCAAAACTGTTAGTTTTCGTTGGTCAGGGACAGGCCATGGCACACAACCAATATTTATCATACCATCCGGTTCCATTTAACACATTATTATTTTCGTTTCCATTCGAAGCGGTACGTGTTAGGGCCGTGCTAATTGGTACAAATCACACAATGTTAGATATGGAAATCGATCAAGACGACGTAAAATTACTGTGGAAACATTTTGATATTAGATGCCTTTATTAAGGTTTAATTGTTTGTAGTGTCCAGTCCTTTCCAGATGTAACATTATCTATTTCCTAGTCTTAACTAGTTTTATGCCGATAAGTTCGTCAGCGTTAATAGATTCTTTAGTAGGCACCTAATAATAACAGTACCTAACGTTTGGTCGTTCTAACAGGGCCGATTTGACAGCTGTCAACTCAGTACAAAATATGTGTTTGAGGTTATATTTTATACTGCGTTGATAGTTGTCAAATCGGCCCTCTTAGAACGACCAAACTGTAGTGGTATAGGAACTTGTACAAGATCCGTCCGGAGCGCTACCACCGTCTTATCCTAAAGCCTACTGCGAAATTAATTAAAAATATTGTAGTCTATCGGGTTGGCATGCATTTGCAGTCTTAGGATTGCAGTCTTAAGATTCTAGTCCTGTGGTTAACGTCTATGGATTATAGATCCCACTTACCATCAAGTGGCCTGTATGCACGTTTGCCTTACCTTTGACATAAAAAAAACCAAGAATGAAACAACCCTATAAGAGTATAATAAGATTTCAAAGCGGTAGATACTACTGCTTTATTTTAATAGTACATTACTACAGAGGCCGGGAAGTAGGGGGTTGCCGGCCGAGTTCATATAGACGACCGAGCGAAGCGAGGCCGGATAGTTAAGAGGCTGGCAACCCCACTTCACGCCGTGGTTTGTATAGTGCTTTTCTCAAACATATAAATAATTCATTAAAAAAATAAAACAAAAATTATAACGTCAAATACGTACTAGGAGTGCATAAACATTAAAAGTAACCTACAGTGCTCAGTCATCCGCGCTGTGTCGGGTGCGCCCCGTGCTACACCGCCTGCGATCTAAGTTGCGCTACGCACCCCTAATAACTTCTGCCCTCCTGGTACCTGGTGCCTTTATGCAAACGCTTTGGTTGGATGCACGGCTTAGTATATTAAAAAAAACAGCTGTTATAAACGCAGACGCCATGTTTACATGAAAATAAAAATAAACTACTTCCAGGCCTAGGCCTTCAATTTTGTATGAAATTCCTTTTCAGTTCTCTCGAGGTGTTCCGCCCGCAACCTGATACTTTGAGGCCTAAAATAACTAACATAACGCCAACATTCCATTGCATGTTTGAGAAAACTAACTTTTGCCAACTACTCCATCTACGTAGAAGTACTTTATTGTTTTTTCCTTGGAACTATCTAATTTTCCACGTTAAAAGTACCCTTTGTGTCAAAATAAGAAACGAATTATCTGTGACTGTCTGCGTGCTCTGTTTAGGCCTGATTAAAGACAAACCAAACGCCCGTAGAAACTTTTACATTTAAACATAATATTGTGAAGATGCAAACTCTTTGAAACTCAAAACGGTTAAAATTCATTTCACCGCTTCGCTTACAATCCCGCAATATAATAATGTGGAGGAACTGGAGGAAGCCAATACTGCCGTACGAGTAATACCAAAGATGGCGGCTACTTGCATAGTAATAGTATGACCATTCTAATTTAATGTGGTTACCAATCGACTATAAATGGCTCGACTACTACATTCCAGTTTGTCACCTTTAGTTTTACGGCAGAATGAAGATAGTTTAGTAAATTTCATAATTGACAACACGAACTATTTTAAAACGTGTTCTGAAAAAAAAAACCTTCTGATAGAGGTTTGTCAAAAGCATACTACTTGTATTTTTTGTTCGTTATTTACTGAAAAAATAAATAAACAATTTTCTGCTAATGGCTAAAGAGCTTAAATGTCACATGGTCTTTTTTGCGTCATAGCTAGTGCTACACAAAAAGAACAATAGACGAATGACGTCATTCCGACTACTGCTCGTAGTCCAAAGTCAGCGTAGCAAACACTGATATATTCAGTATTTTTTTCGCAGCCAATATTAAAAAAATTAAAAAAAAACAGAACATCTTTTCAAAAAAATCCTGTTGTCAATTGGGATACACCTTAATACATGTATAGGGTCAACGAATCTTGCTACAAAATGGAAGTCAAATACTTTCGTTTTAAAGTATATGGATGTAGTATGAATAGGCCTTCACTATCATGGGAAGTTTGGAAGCCATATCAGATAGTTCAAGTGACAGTGTTCGCACTTGACTTTGGATCGGCCTTAACATGTGTTATTAGATAGATAAGCCCTGATACAGACTCACTCCCGTATTCATAAACGCTTGATAAATCAATTTTAGCTCAAATATTTCATCCATGACTTGCATTTGACTGTCACACGTGTAAGATAAGGATAGAGCATATTTTAATATTTGAGCTCCTACTTTGACGCGGGGCTTCTTCAGCATTATCGATATAACATTGCTGTGGTGTTTGCATTCCACGAAGACCCATCGCTTAGTCTGAAGCAGTACCTATTGCGTGATTGAACGGAAAATACTCGTAAGTCAGGGGTGGGCAACCACAATCACTTTAGTCGGTCATACCTTTTATGTTTTTCGCGACCCCTGGTTTTAGGGTTGATTTCTATTAGGGTGAGTATCCACTACAGCTGTGCGAGGTAGCAGAGCGGGTTACTTAATTTTCCTATAATCACGCAGAGGGGTTAGACAAGTTGCTTAACTTTAGCGTAAACGATTTTCGAAAACTGTCAAAATGTTTAAATTGGCGAAGGTTCTCGACATGACCGTCTGACAGCTTACGTCAATCCTATACATTTATGATAACGATAACGAACGCTGAATGCATCTTGTCTAGGGCCTCTACTCTACTATTGGTGAATTTTTTCCTCGCACACAGCTCCGCTACCTAGCACAGCTCTGGTAGATACTCACCCTTAAACTTGGCTAGGAACCTCCCAGTTCTAAATATAAAAAAATAGGATAAAACAAAATCGAATTCGGGCCGAATTTAATCCGGCCCACCAGCGTCCATTTTGAAGTATGGACCTCATAAATATTATGTTGAAAGCATCGTCGACACAGACAAATGTACAGAATGTTTAGATGTAAAGATACGTAGACGAAATTGCTAAAGTAGCATAAATAAACAGTCAAATTTCTTCCTTTTCATTGATTGTATTGTTGTTCTGTGATTGTTGATATAGATTGAGTGATTGTAGAAAAAATATATAATTTTGGCCCTTTATGAAATTTCCTACGATTTTTTGGTTCCTATAATAAAAACAGTTTGTCCACATCTGAATTAAGTAGTGAAATGCGTCTTCGTGAATCAGAAACACTAAGCGGCAGTATTGCAGATTCGGCTGCTTCTTTAAAACTTATAAAAATACCGGCTAATGCTAACACATTTTTTTTAAAAACGTTAACACAGTCTTCTGGGTATCATTTTGTCAATGTCATGAGTAAAAATCTTTCGTAGCCCTGACCATTCTTGCATGCAACGTGTTTTTTGCAACTTTTGCAAGCGCATCGCATTGTGCTTTTGCTCCGCAGCTTCGATGCAGTTATGCCAACTGCACAAAACCTGCACTCTAAAGGCTGATCGCGAGTAGAACCTCATCTCGCCTCTTCTCCGGTGAAAAGGCACCAGTACACTAGTATCTATAACAACATCATAAATTACGCGTCAGTAAGACATCAAAGCAAAACATGATTGCCAGCTAACTCTGGTTGTGGCAGCCTTAAACCCCGCTTGAACTGGTGAATGTTTGCAGACAATTAAAGTGCTTGTAGCAGTTAATCCTAATCACCACGCAATTGAGATTACGCGGTATCATGAGGAATGTGGTGACAATTGAGTCGGGTTTGTTTCATGTAATATTTAAGGCCTGAGGTCATTTTTATTAATTGCTGGCACTCGATCAAAATGGGTTCCGGACGTACTTTTACTAAATCCCTATGAGTACGAAGTATTGTTTGTCTTTAATTAGCAAATAATGACTAATTAGAATATACCCTTTTTTACTTGTTTTGTAATTGTTCGAGGTATATAATTTAAATTTGACCATTCGGATTTTTTAAATAAAAGTCATCCACGCCTAAACCAGAATCATGCATTAAGTATAACGATTTTAAAAGAATTTAGGTTCTTTGTATGGTCTATTTTTAATACACTTTTCAATAAAAAAATAAGACGTAGTCTGATAGACTACTTAGCCTAGATTTATCACGGCAACGTCGTAATATCTGCTAGCATTACAATAATTTCACTAGCTATTTCGGTAGAGATTTGACACCAATACCAATCTATCTAGAATCTTCACAAATACAAAAAATAACCTATGGAACATTACATTAGAAATCATAAAAAGGTATCGATAATTCTACTTAGGTTATTTTAATTCTCAAAATTGGTGTATTTATATAAAACTGCCCTTTACTGGCCTTTGTCACGTATTTTTATTACTCTCCCAACGGTTTTGTTTCTACGGTACCTAATCGATGTCCGTTAAACATAAAACGCCTTTGTACGCGACAATGTGCTAACTTAAGAGCAAATTAGCAGTAATAAAACCTTTGCAACAAATACCTTCTTTGTAGTTCAAAAGAAAAAAGGAATTATGAAAACTATAAATTATGGGGAAACAGACTTTGTAGCCTACGTTAGAAACAGGTCGTAAACTCAACGATTTGACTAGTTTTCCTTACGATAACTGTCACAGTTGTTTCTTTTGACCCTGAATCGTCTGTCTCGTAACAGTGCCTTTTGTTGTGTTGAAGGGCCTTTCCATGTACTTATATAATTTGTTGAATTGGCCATTGATCTTTGAAAAAGGTTATATTGATTTTTCATCTTGAAATTTTGAAACATTTTTATTGACATACATACATTAAATCACACCTGTTTCCCAGAGGGGTAGGCAGAGACCACTTCTTTCCACCTGCTACGATCCTGAAAAACCTCTTTCGCTTCTTCCACATTCATACATCGAGTCATGCATGCGCGTCGGTTTCGGGTACTTATGATCCGGCCATTTTCCATTATTTCTCCTATTTGATTCGAAAAAGTACCCTCCCACCGCTTAGACATCCAACCGTTTAAAAGACCGTCCAAGCTAAGGTGGGCCTGGGCTAGGCATGTCTGCCGCATGCACTCACAGTTGTGGGCTAATGCGGTGACTTGGTGCGTCCCTCAGGATGCCTACAGACAACGATGTAGACCCATGCGGAGAACGCGGGACGACTTGAATGCTTTCCTAAAAGATTGGCCGGAAGTTGCAATGGACCCAGGGAGGGAGCAGGAGCCCTAAAGTGAAAGCGAAGTGTCAGTAGGCTTATCCCACATGGTGGACCGACGTCCAGTGAAGATCGCGGGATACCGATAGATGCGAGTAGCACAAAACCGACCGTCGAGGAGAAACTTGGAACAGGCGTTTGTTTTTTTAATGGCATGAAGGGAATCTAAGGCTACCTGATGGTAAGTGGGATCTGTGACCCATAGACATTTGCATTATCAAGACTAGAATCTATAGAGCGCCATCTTAAGACCGGAAATGCGTTGCCAACCCTGAGGAGTAATTTCACCGATTGTCTTATCACCACACCGGATCACAACAATGCGAATACAGCTGCTTATCGGTAAGTTAAAGGCTAAGATGGTGATAGCGATCCGAACGGGGCCTACACAAAGATCGTACTACCGCTTAAGCTATTTTGTTCAGGAGTGGAAGTCTTTTAGGTGGTCATGATAATCATGAATGCTATTTTATAAAAGTTTATTAGTACTGTGTGCAGTAGACTTGTAACCAAAGATGCGTATTAAGTCGGTTTTGATAATAGGCGCAGTGCAGTTTAATGTTGTGTTACACGGTTTAGGTTGAACGATGCTAGCTGTGTAAACATTGTCTTATTCTTACCTCAAATCAGCGAGTAATTAAAATACCAGGCAGGCAGGCAAGGCAGAGTCAAACTCGCGCACCGAGGGTTTCGTACCTACCGCCGCACATTAGCTGTATTATTATCAGATCCGTGCAAGCCCAAAACAAATTTGACCATTTTTTAGTATATCTGTTTTTTCTTTAGGGTTTGTATTATAATCATCCCAAAGGAGAATGGGCAAAAATGTATGAACGGTGGCCTAGAAAACAATAACAATAAATACTATATCATCTGATATCCTTTTTAATTCTACAACGATTTTGTGTAGCGGGAAACCTCAAATAACTGTGAGTTGCTTTTTATAATCTGGAACTTCGGGTCGCCTACATAGACGCCTTTAGCATAATAACTATGAAATAACGCCGCCTTTGCATGGCGATAACTTATTTCACACAAACATTTCGAACTAGGTACTTGCCATAGAAATAGTTTTACAACTTAGAATTACCTATCCGGTGACATATCGCTTGTCCTTATTGGTCATTAGGCCAATTTGCTCTACCTCCTTTGACGCTTTTACAATTTACCGTTTTCACGATGCAACCAAAATACAAATATGTACAGAAAAAAGGTTTCTTTTATGGGGAATTGGGGAACCACTTTATTATTTCACTATCTTTAAAAAAAGTTAGTAATTCCGTTCTAATAACACATATTCCGAAAAAGAAATATCTAAAAAATAGCTTTTTAAACTTAGGGTGGACGGACGGACGAACACCGTAGGTATAATAATTGGGTCCCATTAGGTTCCCTTCCGATTAGGAACCATAAATCAGTATGGGAATAAAAAGTGAAAATGTATACATATAGCACATTGTATTGACGATTTTACCGCAACTCTGTGGAATGCATTTGCTGTATAAACATTCTGCTTCAATCAGTATTTTATTACTTACTCAACTTTACTTGTAAAAGAAATGATTTGTAATAATTATGTTTTGAAAATGACCGATATCCGCAGTCAGTCTCAAACAGGAAAATTTCATTTAGTTGTTGCTCTAGTACTGAAGTTTTATTACAAACTCGCCAACCTACGAAACGAAACGTAAATCGTGCTGGGGCTCTATTCCACTCGGTAAAACCATATTGCATTTGATATGTTACCGTACTGTCTTTAACTTGGCCGCCATTACTGTCAAGTATATAAGAGCTATCAAAACGTTGGCTAGAAGACAACATGTCCAAAGCGATATAGTTTTACCTGTGGTGGAATAGAGCCCTATTACGTTTATTTGTGAGGTTCTAGCAGTTTTCGAATAGTCATCGAAAATCTTTGTTTTCCCATTTAACACGAGTGACAAATATACTGTCAGTTGCGAGTGCAAGCATGATAGCGAAAGCTAGCCGAATGCTATTAAGAAGCTGGGAGTGCTGTAAATACCTTTTTTACTGGAGTTTTACGCAAAAACAAGCAACACATAGTTTCAAATATTTTTCTTCACCATTTAAAAGATTTGGTTTCCATATATAACCGTCACAATATCATTTTGGACCTAAGCTTCTATGGAAGCCCGACTTTGTCCTTTCGCTATTTACAGACTAGAATAGATAGTCCACGATAGATAGTTCCCATCCTCGAGCTGTTAAATGATGAAACGAGATGTGAGCGGCAGCGACGCACGCAGGTCGCGCTATTTCCACTCCCGCGCACAATATCGGTCAAGTCCACGGTTTTGTCTTCTAAATACTGATTATATATTGGGTTTTGTATGGCAGGTCGGAAAGATACTAAAATTAAAACCGTTTAGGGCTGATTTTACAAACTCTAAATAACACCAACTGTAAGATTATTTTTAGCTTTTTCTAAGCTTCTTCTTACCTAGGATTAAGACAGGACAGGGATAACTTGACAGATAATTTTATCTAAAATAATCGGTCCTTAAAAAATATACTTCGTCTGAATTGTAACGACATATTTTTACCACGTGTTGATTTATACGGGTTGGGAACTGAAAAAAGTATAATACCGTTAAAAGGACTACAAATACAATAATTCAAAGAAGTATTTAATGATAAGTCAACTGAAAAATAAACGGAAAACAATTTTTTTCAAATTATAATTTAAGGTTAATTTAAGGTTTTATTCTATTTTTTCAACTTGTGCTAAAATCGCAAAGTGGCGTGAAAATGAACAGGCCTTTACACTGCAGTGGATGGATGTGGGCTGAAATGATGAAGACGTGATGATGATGCGCGAAAATGTTACACAAAATAATCTTTATTCTAATATTCTAAAAGCAACAATTGCTAGTCAAAAATACCCATTTTATGTGACCTTACTGTAGCTACATTTCTACTATAAAGTGTGTGACGTAATCGCTAATAATATCCTTGTTAGTTTTTAATTAAGCTTGTACGAGACCTATTAACGTATTATAAATTGCTGATCTAATATAAGGAGACAGTTCTGACATTAAATAAACTCGACGTAGACTATACTGACGTGATAAGGAGCAGATATGACTAAGTTAAGTAAAACACTACTTCAAGTTCTTAGCGGACCATATATTTTTTTATTGCAATGAGAAGGCACGCGAGCAGTCAGGCCACCTGATGGTAAGTGGGATCTGAGACCCATAGACATTAGAAACCTGAAGACTAAAATCTCAAAACTGCAATCCTAAGACTTCAAATGTGTTGCCAACCATGACGACTAAGATGGAATGCCTCTATGCTAGTAATTTCACCATTCTGGAAAGCGGAGGTTATGCTGACACACCCGAGAGATCACTTTTCGGTGAAGTTTTATTTTGTATTTTGATTACTTCTGTTTAAATATAATGCTCGAGAACACCGAAAAAGCACTGTTTATTAAAATTTGTACGCACAATGATCCGTTTTTATTGGCCCTGAATACTTCAATGCAAAGGTTATTTCAAAAGAAAATAAAAGTCGTAGGTATATGTTCTTTACCTAACCATACATTTATTTATAATAATAATACAAATACATCTTTATTCGATCACTAACCAATGAAATTAAGCATAAATTATTTTAAGTTCATAAAGACAAGTAGTTATACTGTAGTCCATTATGAGCTGAGTCACTTTTAGCACACAAAAAGCCGGAAAAAAGGGGCCGTTGAAAATATTTCACGCTTGCAAAATAATAAAAAAAAATAGCCACAGAGCAAGTGTGAATTTTTTTGACGTTTATTTTTCGCAAACTCCCCAAATTATGCTCGTATATCAGTCAATGATTCATAAAAATGTCGTCCCAAAAAAACAATTTTCTCTTTGTTGTCAATAAAGTGGTTTTGGCAGCGCGTTGATCTATATCCGTCTGTTGGCAGAGAGCAAGGAGCGCGTGCGCAGAGCGCCCTTTGAGACGGCGCTGCACCATGCCGGTAAGGAAATATTTTTTATACTATACATATTTTGTTTTATACGTTGACGACATACTTACGCTGTTGTGCAATGGCTTATTTAATAAAGCGTGTTACATACCTTGTACATTCAAACTTTTAGTAATCAAGGTTGTGATGGGACCATTAATGGACAAGGACCAATGGTGGACACTTGATTCTTATTTCACAGAAGATAAAGGCTATTCATTTGTTTTGCAATAAGCTATTTATGACCGTTTGATCTTTGAATAAAAATTTAAGTGTCCAATTATTGGTCAGTCTGCTATACATCCGCGAGCCGCATCGGCCAGGAGGCATATGCTAATTAGTCTTTCATAAGTGTCCAACAGTGGTGCCATCACCCTATACAGTTTATTCTTTATGATCAACGCTGAACAGGATCCGTATTATAAACTCTCAAACCTTCGAAATAATGTCAAAAAACATTTCGCTAGCTGCTATAATTTTACACGTTTTTCCGTCAAAAACTTGAATGTGATATGTAAATTATGAAACGGTCTATGTATCTAAACTGATTGGCACATAATGGGACTTTTGTAAATAGTCGGTTTTGGTTCTGTTGCTATTCTGTTTGTCCCTTTGTTTTTTGGGTGAAGGTCGTAAAACCAAGGCATTACGGCAAAGTTTCGAATTTGTTGAATTTAGGTACAAGCCCCATACTTAACAGTTTTATATCTAATAAAGTAACTATTTTGCGATGGTTGATAATTTAATCGATGACACTCAAGACGCGACATATTTTACGCAAAAAAAACATGCGTGCCATATTAACCGAATGACTTAATAAGTGTCAAGTATATCAGGAACTATGTATATAGCCAGACCATGCCGGTAAGGTTAGTTCAATGAAATGTTCTTAAATGGTGTTGAAGATGTATTTCTCTAGCCAAGGCAAACCTGTTGCCAACCGCATCTAACTGCAGTTTATTAATACTTGTTTGTACCAGAACTCTAATTAACAACTGATATAAACGAAAACTCCCACGACGCGCGTGTCCATCCTTGACCCAGATCAACAAGACTTAAACCTATTTGACAGCAGAACAGCAGTGTAGAGCAAACATTAAATGTGATCATAACAAGCCTTATTGCCACAACTATCTTGTATTAAATAATTGGTTATTTCAGTCGTTGTTCAAAGCTACCGCTAATAGCGCTGTAACGACTCAAACTAATTGTCCTCCGAGTGTCATAAAAGCCGTAAATGACCGTTAAACGTGGCCTCGTGGCCTTGTGGTCATGGCCGGAGGCCAGGGAGTGCCGGCTATTTTCAGACAGGGAGCGACGTAGCCGTGGAACTGCAATCTGAGGGTGCAGTGCATTACGGGGAGGCTAATAAACACAGGGTTTACCTAAGTCTTCGTTGACTTTGATTGGACTTGGATTATACAGGGTGGAAAAACAAACGTCATATGGACTGCCACTACCTTAAACATTGAAAATATCAAATTCCATGCATTTTGTAACAATCATAAGTGTACTTATTATTTTTTGAAAATTTGTCTTCCTTAACCGGGAATGGAGCTGGTGGAATGGGACAAAATAATAAAGTCATGTTTTATGATACAAATCGAAAGGATCATTGATAGTGGTGTTTTATATTTACAACACATACACCTTTAAACTAAATAAAGACGATAAAAAACACGACTTTATTGTTTTGTCATATTCGACCAGTTCGATTTCCGGTTAAGGCGGATGAATTTTTCCATAAATGTAGTATTTATTGTTTTCAAAACTAAAAGTAAGTCTCCTTTGCGTAGAATTTGCTATGTCCAATACCTATTTGAGGTAGTCGCCGTCAATGTTGTGTTCGTTTTTTCCAGCCTGTATAATAAAATATCTGAGGTCTTAAAGTAAATTGACCTGTCCCAAGCTAACCACAGGCGTATACGGTAAACGGCTTTCATTGTTTTTTATGTGTAATCCCGTTGCAAAAAGTAAATAATCAATTTTGACGGTATTACATTCTCGTGAGATGAAGCTGTTACTATGACAGGGTTCTATGTGGCTCCATTAAAGTGGTTGCCTCTACTATGGGTACTAGACAACAATAAACATACTTATGTAAATAAATCATTAACAGAAAACACCTAAGATTTAGGAACCAATACTCGTGCTCAATGCTCATCACACAATTATTGCCCTACTGGTAGGGGATCCGAATAGGAGACGATTTGCACCGGGCTGTTTATTCGATAAAAAGTATGTTTTACCAAATTTAATATGCTAAGTAATATATGGCGAATAGGTAGGCTGAAAAATGTCAGTTCATTATATAATTAATTAAAAATTTAAATTTTAAATTTGTTTAAAAAAATTGCAATTGCTTGTGTAATAGACAAATTACATACCAATCGAAAGTATGAAGCCTATAGAATATAGAATATGCGAACTTACGTTTGCCTAACGGTTGACTATTTTTTCCCGTCATACTATTGGGTAGGCAGGTATAAACAGGTAATTTGCACCAAACCTAACGTTTGCATATTCTATAGACTTCATACTTTCGATTAGTATGTAATTTGTCTATTAAACAAACATTTGCAATTTAAAAAAAAGTTCATTTTTTTAACGATATAAGTACTGGACTGAAAATTTTCAGCCTACCTATTCGCCACATATTATTTAGCTTATTAAATTTGATATAAAATAATTTTCATCGAGTAAACAGCCCGGTGCAAATCGTCTCCTATTCGGATCTTAGACCATACCGAAAATCGAACTTGGGACCAGTTTGGTCACTAAATAGTAGGCAAACTGCGCCGTCATACTCAACTTTACTTAGTTGTAGAGTTAAAAGATTTTCCACACAGAATCAAAAAGAGCATGCAAAATAGGTGGATCGCGATGGTTTTGTTCTATGAGCATTCGATTTTTTTAAAACACGAAATAAAGTAAACTTTTGATAGATTGAAAATTCATAATAAATAAAAAGATTATTTTGATTTGCTTGGGTTCCTATCAGCTTCTTTTCGTTTTATCCGAGTTACCTGAAATGGAATTACTGCAAATATTTTTTAAAGTCTGCTATACTGATGCGAAATGTAGGTAAAGAATTAGAAGGATGCAATTTGCTTGTAATTTCTATTTACGTAAAAATCGAAGATATTAATTTGCGCACGTAAGCTACATACAGAGAGAGATGTAGTTACTGCTATAATGCAAGAGTTGCCTAATGTTTTTTATGTATATGTAGATGGCGTTGAATTACTGTTTTATGCATATCTTTATCTGTATATATGTAAACTATTTATTGCACAAACAGAAAATAACAAAATTAATAAATAAACAGAGACAATCTGTATATATGTAAACTATTTATTGCACAAACAGAAAATAACAAAATTAATAAATAAACAGAGACAATCTGTATATATGTAAACTATTTATTGCACAAACAGAAAATAACAAAATTAATAAATAAACAGAGACAAAAAAGGTATGTACAGTCAGCTGCAGAGAAATGTAACCCCCTTTGCTAGGAGACTTGTATGCAGGGGGGTATACTTATCTCTGCAGCTGACTGTACAAAGCCGATCATTTATATTTTTTTATTTTAATTAATTAGGTAGGAAGCAATTATTCTATAATGAGAAACCAGCTAAAAATGATTATCAGGTGCTATCAAGACAGCAGTATATTTAGCATTATAGCATAAACACTGCCAGTTTAAAGTGTCAAGTTTTCAGTTACTGGTAGAAAATTTTAATACAATTACGCATTGTTTGACACATTCGGTACCTATGTAATTGATATTTCTAATCATCTATATAGTTTGGTCTAAACTTTATTATTGATGTAAATAGGTATAGAAGCATTATTTAAAAAAAAGCTGGTGATGCAACAACAGACAGTAGAAATTACCATGTTAAGTTGCTGATAGACTTGAGTATTACTCGTGCATTTTCTAGAATGCTTGCCGAAATGAGCGTTCTTATTGGTTGGAATACGAAATGAACAACCAACCAACTCGCCGAAATAAGTGTTCCGATTAACACTTATTTCGGCGAGCATTCTAGCGAATGTGCTCAAGTCTATCAGCACCGTAATAGTAGCTTATTATAAACCACAAATAGACAAAGACAACTGATTACTTCCTAAACCCTTAGTACTAACCTTCTGCGTTGACCCCCTCAGCAAACAAGGTAACGAGGGTCGCCAACGTTACTACTATATTACACTAAATCACAAGTTGCTTGTATAAAGGCGCCAAGGCAAATATTTTTCTTTTAAATGACCACTGGGCCTCTATTAAATTAGGTAAAATCACATTGCTTTTTGTATTGTTTTTAACTCGACCGCCATTACTGTAGAATAAATAAGAGCTATCAAAACGTTGACAATACGATAACACGTCAAAGGCAGTATCCTTTTGAGCAGTAGAATAGAGGCCTTGGTTAGAGATTTCGTACTTTGAAACAAATCAGTCTTTTGTGACTTTGGTATAGACTAAAAATATTTTTCCACTCGCGTACAATAAACCGCTAATATTGATATCGTTAATGGTATCAGAATACCACCTATAGCGCAACCGAAGCGGGAAAACAATTCTATAATGAGCGGTGCCATGGTAATCACAGTTCTGCAACTGCAAGACCGCAATTGCGTTGCCAACCCTGCGGACTAAGATGGAAAAACATTTCTGACCATGCTCAGTGTAGGGTTCCGAAGCCGTTACTACACCAAACTACCTCAAAAACCAAAAGGTATGAACTAATTCTCTATTTAGGTGATTTTAGTAGGGATTAACTTTAGTCGGTTTACCCTTGTTTGGCATAAAAACGTTTCCCAAACTGATTCATTTCCCAAACTTATCATATGGGCAAACGGTTTTTTTTCCGAAACTTTAAATACTTCAGGTTTTTTATAAAGCTAACCTAACCTAACCTATAGAGTTCT
The DNA here is from genome assembly GCA_946894065.1 of Acleris literana. Taxonomy (NCBI): domain Eukaryota; kingdom Metazoa; phylum Arthropoda; class Insecta; order Lepidoptera; family Tortricidae; genus Acleris; species Acleris literana. The sequence goes on from OX335669.1 coordinate 10,367,896, forward strand.
ACAAGATGATGATATTGATGATAATGATGAAGATGAAAGGGTACCACTTTAGTCGCGTGTATCTCAGGAAACATGGGGTAGACGAGAAAAAAATAATACTTTACGTAAGTTAGGTTATTAAAAAAAATATATCTCAACATTTTATTTGACCACTTTGTCGGCGTCACTAATATGTATATTCATGCCAAATTACAGCTTTCTAGAACTAAGAGTTTCTGAGCTAAGCTACGGATGGTTGGACGGACGGACATGGCGAAACTATAAGGGTTCCTAGTTTGACTACGGAAACCTAAAAATGGACGTGTTTTTTATCCTCTTGTTACACTGATAACTGTAAACACGATGTATCCATGTAAACTCTAGCTTTTAGATCAGTCATTGCAAATGGCGGCGGCGGTAACGGCGGAGTTTCCCGCCAAAATAAACATCGATCAAAGACGATTTTCGTTTCTTTTGAGTTTTTGAGGTATCTTTATAGTGTTTACTGCTAGGAATTGCTTTGTATCGTTTAGTCTGCGTACAGACAGACGAGCGTAAACGTAAACCTGACGTCTGCAATAATTAAGTACAAGAGCCTCTATTCCACTAGGTAACACCATACTAATATTACTTTTGACATAAAATGACGCTAAAAATTACAATAAACTGAAAGGAGACGAAGAAAGCGCTTGATTGAATACTGCAATTAAAAATACACGTTGGTTACGATCTGATACATTAATGCACATTAAAATTATCCAGAAGGATCCAAGATTTAGTAATGTAGAGGCTTTTACATTTTTGATTTAAAAGACTTTATAGTTGCCAAATTCTAAAGTAAGCTGATTCCTAATTCCTAATTGTATCTCGCTATCATATATCCAGAAAATCAAACAACAATATTGACTTTATGGATCCGTGTTTAGAGTATGCGAGTTGGCTCAGTCTTGTATCGTGTTGTATTGTTTTGCGCTGCTGTACGCTCAGTGTGAACATGATACTACTTGAGTGATTAGACGTCTTCATCCCCCGTGACGTCACCGCCGAGCCCTTCGTTAGCTAAAAGCTACTAATGGCCGCCCACCGAGATATCTATTTATACATCATCGTAGTCTATCGCTTGGATACAGTCGAAAAAATAAGGGCTTTCAATTTTGACAAACTTATATCAAATAAAAAGTTAACACTTCATATTGACAGACTCGTCTTATCGACCTTTAAATTTTAATGAAGTGGGTGCGACATTCAGCTTTAGTGTATCGGTCTACATATTTGTCCGTCTACGCAAACTAGCGCGTTGGCCACCCCCCCTATTTCACCAACGTGACAATGACAGGTGACAGGTGACATTTCAGTGTACATGGCGCGGGTGATATGAACCCCACTGATGTGGAAGCTTGTTAACTTTGCAATGTATAGTGAATTGTCACCTGTCACCTATCACTGTCAAGATGATGAAATAGGGGGCTGATGGTATGTTGGATCGGAGACCCGTAGACCTTGCAATCTTAAGACTACAATCCGAAGACTGCTATCTTAAGACATGAAACACGTTACAAACCCTGAGTACTAAAACAGGATACTTCTATGCTAGTAACTTCACCGGTTGTCTTACTATTAAAACCATCAAAATAATAACTAGATTTAATGTAAAAATTGAACGTAAAGAGTGAGAAATAGTCAAAATTGACATTGTAAATGTGTCAATATGTATTAAAGCATTACTTACGAGAAAATTTGCAATCCACCAATTATTTTGACTTCATAGACGAAAGTGATAAAAATATAACCCATGAATCCCAACACGATTTTCCGACCACAGAAAGGTTTAGCTTTAGGTAGGCAAACGTTGCGCTTGCATATCGACTCGGGTTTCCCTTAATTGCATGGTTTTCCCCTGACGGCGCCATTTAACACTGGCGTCACTGCTTCGCGTTGTCGATGCGTATCGTTAAATTCCCTTAAAAAAAACTACATCCCTAAAGCCTTAATGGTAACCAAAAAGCAATGAAGAACACCGGCAAAATTACTAGCAAAGAGGAAACATTTGTTATATCAAAATTTCATGTCATTAAGACCCTCATCGCCTGCCTCAGGTATTTTTTTATAAAGCGTAGGAATTGTTTTATAGACTCAGGATAAAAAAATTCAGTAGTTCACAGGCTTTATTCAAATGTAAATTCATTTGTATTTTTGGTGGATTTGGTATAATGATAAGGGTAAGAAATCAACAAAATATTGAACATACAGCTAAGTATACAATATTATAGGAATTGTATTAAAACTAAACGTATTAAAATAAAATGAGAACTAAGGAATTTAATTTAATTATAGTCAAAAGCAATAAAAACGGGTACTTTGTGTAGAAATACCATAGAAAGTGACCCGTTTTCATTGCTGCTGAGTGTAGTTGTCTTGTAATTTGTAGTTCACATAGTGTCCCATCTTTTTGTAAATCATTGCCAATCGTAGAAAGACGTCTATAGGCGTACAACTTAAAATTGAGAGCCGAGATGCATGAGGTGCGGGAAGAGGGCAACGGTGACTAGTCGAGATTTTTCGGACCTGACTCCCGCACCTTATGCCTCCCCGACTCTCAATTAAGTTGTATATCTATAAAATAAATAATCGTGAATAAATTTAAAGAAATCGTTTGGAAATAAATTGCCGCACTCTTTGCACATTGCTTCCAAGGACAAACACGGACCACGGACATACAATAAAGTTTGAAGTAAAGCCGCAGACAGACAGTACATCGCCGCGTAACAAGCGGACACAATAACAAATCGGACGGACGATCTGCTCATTGTCGGAGTAAAAATAACTTTGCGCGAAATCAGAGTTCCGTATGAAAGGATATATTCAGATTTAAACCTGTTACTCAGTGTTATGTAATACTTAGATCATTGTGTATTAAAACCTCACTTTAAAAAAAGTGATTAGACAGTTTCCGTGTACAATAAATTTGTTCTTTATTGAAGACAACTGTGCAAAAGATACACGTTTTAGTATTAAAGATACTGAAATATTACTAATCTTTACGTAATATTTATAGGTATTAAATCCCGCTATTGAATATTTTCTGTATATTTAAGTAAGTAGGTATTTATTTATCTTTAAATATGTATAGGTATCGTTATATTGTAATACAGCCCATAATATAACTCTACTGCTTGCATTGAGACAAGGTCAGTTTGTGTAAGAATATTTCTTTGATACTTTACGTGAATGCTCTTCATGGTACTCGTAGTAATTTTTTTATATTTAGTCGTCGTCCTTGTAGCTACGAAAACCGTAGACCCTCCGTAGGCACGAAATACTACGGCGTAGCTTAGCAAGTTACAACACTTACAACTGCGTAGCCCTCGGAAGTGTAATGAAGTATCTTGACATTGTATTAATTGTAAAAATGCTACATTGTCTTATTAATATTGAAAGCAAATTTTATACAACGGAACCATTGTTCTAAAAACCATTTTAATTTCCACCGAGTTTAATTTTATAGCCAGTTTTGCAATGTAACTGAAAAACAGTTTTCTTTTTAACGATGTTGTTGTAATTGTTTTTTCCTTATTTCAAAGATTTTTATTTCTTGTTAGTTATTTTAAAATGTTGGAAAATGCCTTTGTTCCGTTGTGTAGTCAACTCAATTCATATTTTAATTGCTGTTAATGTTCATCAACGACAACTGTGAAACCTTACAATCCATTTGTATTTTCTACAATACGTGTTGTTGATCTTTTTATGAGGTTTATCTAATTTCTGCTGGTTACTAACGTCTAGGAACTATAATATCTTATGGAATGGAATAGTCTAGCAGTTTAAACTCTAATTTAATATGATATTTAACTAAAAAAACTTACGACAATGTTTAGGCCATTCTAACTTACTTTTCATAGAGAGCAATGGGACAAAAATATCTCAACTGTCAAAAGCTGCCAATTTCTGGACAGAGAAAGGCTTAGAGCTACATGACACCTATAAATCTGTCCCTTTCATCCCCTAGAATTTTGCAGGTAAAATAAAACTTGGTCATCGTAATAATACACTTAACTATCTTCTGCCCGCGACTTCGTCCGTTATTCCCTGGTATAAGTTATCTCCATTTTAAATTTCATCCAATTCCGTCCAGCCGTTGCAGCGTAAACTAACACACAAACTTTTAAACTTATAATTTTAAATAAACAAACACTAGTATAGTGGCATACATATTAAGAAGAATAAATAGGATCATCTATATAGATACCGTACTAATACAAAACATTATTTCTACGTTTTTTACCTAAATGCTGTTGTTAGTCATGGCGAGTGAAGTGACGACCGCGGGGGCGGGGTCGTTGTGCTCGATATTTCAGAAAAACACTTCGTTGATTAAATTTAATGGGTGAAATGTACATAATGTACGTTGGTACTATTCTACAAGAGACAAAAATACTTGCTAAACCAATTATAATTGTAGAAATAATTAGAGCCTCTTCAAATAAAGGTCAGCTATATTTTTGCCCAAGTTTAATCCCGGTTAAAAGCAAATATGTGTGTGATGGGCACTACTATTTTATCGAGTCTATACAAATTTTGATATATTTAGAGTTTACTTTGGAGCTAGGTCTATTAGTTAGACATTGTCCTATGATATGACAGTGCCATGTATAGAGTCACATTTGCACACAAAATAACACTGCAAACATACAAGAGACTGTCCCACGACTGCACTCAATAAAGAATCAACCATCGTAAATGTACAAGTATCAATGTGCTTCGATATAAATTATACGTAATGAATTCATCGAGAATGCTTAGCCCATCAAAACGGTAGTTAAACACGCGTCGTTAAAGTACTCTATGGCTTTTATGATGTGTCGACGCAAACAAGCAGCCGCTCGGTGTGGCCTTCGTGGAAAGTTTTGCGTATTTCAGCTGCAAACGTATCGAGAGCAGAAGCGGCGCGATGTGCCGCGTTCCCAAAGGTACCAGGTAAGGCGTTCCCTAACCTACCCAAAACGCCTTCGCCACGATTCTAACTTGTGTGAGATTCTCCTCTGATAAATAATACTGTAGTTCATCTTCAAACAAAGGTATATATCGCGCGGCTTGAATGTGTGCGTGCTTCGACTGTACCATCAAGGACTTTACATGTTGATCAACCAAAGAACCTTGTCATAATGACATCGTAAAGTGACTACATAGAAATAACATGGGACTTAATTGTTCATTTTATGCAACAAGGTTCTATAGTGGTTCATCAATTATTAACCTTTTCAACGCCACAGTCGGCTCTGGCTGTCGACTAAAAGTCGTGCCACTGACGCCAGGTCGGCTACAGCCGACAAGAGTTCAAGATTAAAAGAGACTTTGTTTGGTAGCAATAAGGTGTAATTTGCATAGCATAGCAAACATGTTTGGCGTGTGGGTGGCACATTTTGTATTCGACGTATGGCGTTCAAAAGGTAAAGCCGGTGACCGTACATGGATCGAGCCACCATGAGCAAACTTAACAGGAGTGACCGAGCCGGTTCCAGTCGGGGCTTTGCCGTCGCCGCGGTTGGTTGGGTGCTTCGCGTAAATGACATATATGGATAGTCCATCGCCTAAGCGATAATAGGTAACAGAAACTCTTAAAAGGTTTATCGTACTCGACCTACTTTTATATTTATACCTCTACTATGGCTATGGGAACGCTTTTTAGTATGGGAACGCGCTGCAATGCGCCATCTCCGCTCTCAGTGAGTTAGCAGCTTTAATAAGAATTCAGAGGTTAATGTTGTCGATGTCATTGCTTATCATTAATCTGGTAATGATCTTGAAAGATACGGTACTAATAAAGCACTTTATTGTTACCGTTTTAGATTAATGATAGTATAATTATAAACAAAGGTCGATGTTTTAGACTTAGTTTTGTAATTATTACGAGTATACAATGTTCCGAATGAAATAGTGAATAACATTATGTCAAAGTATCCTCACAATAAAAACCGGGCAAGAGCATGTCTGACCATGCTCAGTGTAGAGTTCCGAAGCCACATACAAAACACAAAATACACAAAAACTATCTCAAAAAACCACAAGTATGAAGTAATTCTCTATTTAAAGTTATTTGGTGCTGTCTTAGGTCATTTCAGTAGGTATAAACACTTTAGTCGCCTGTATCTCAGGAACCAATCAAGTCTACTTAGTCGTCATAGTTTTCCTTTAAAGTTCGTTATAAACAATTGCATTTAAGATATTTTTCAGATTTTTAGTATTAGTTTTGGCTGTAGGGATGGAGGACACTCTAACAAAAATTATCGCTTTAAAGCTTAATATTTCATAAACGGATCCCTTAATCGAAAAATTGTTTTCACCATCCCGCAATATTTTTGAAAGACCTATTCAACGACATCCCACACTGGAGTAGACGACAAAAAAAACGGTCCTCAATAAAATAAGATAAACTTTTCAGAAAATCTTTCAAATCCACAAAAAAAACCCGAAAATCACAATTTTATTTATTCATTATTGTACTGTAATTAAGGTTTTTGCCCTAATGCACTGGACATACCTATAGCAATATAGCGGATATTCGTTATATGGGGTTTTAAAAGTGACATTCTTATCGATACATTTTATATAATATTCAGTTCTTTGACCATTACTCCAAGCGTAATAACTGACGTGACGTCATTACTGAAACGATAACTGTCACATAACATACCCTAAACCAATAAAAAAAAACAGTCCGGAAATCCATTTCATCGGCAACCTTGTGGCTATGACAATTTATATGTGTATCTCAGTCGGTCTGTTTACCTCGCGCTGTATAAATAGTGTGGCATCGGTGACCGGGTCCAAAGTCGCTGTGACACGTGGGCAACGTTCTGAAATGTTTATTTGTTGATGTAACTGTCAAATGCCGATATACTCGTACTGTCTCAAGATTCTTTAAGTACTCAATAGTCTTTTATGACTTGAATAATCGTTTCGTTATAATTGTATTGATTATGAGGATAGTCCAGTTCTTTTATGACGTGACCTTATTTGGCAATCTGATTTATGGATTTGTCTGAGTGTAATAAATATTTATTGGCGGACAATCTTACTCAAATTAACCTAGTCCCAAATTATCTAAGTTTGTATTTGGGTACATATACAACAATATAATTATACTTTTATATAGATTAATAAATGTGCTTTATTTTTGAGACATATCATTATCGTATAGTTTACGATACGACCGCCTCTACTTTCAAATTAATAAGCTACCATATCGTTAACAATACGATAATTATGGTTTAAAAACAAAATAGACATGTTATGGGAGGTCAGACTTTAGTGGTCGGTTCATTAGTGCTTATGAAACTGGATAATCCGTGGTAATGAAGTGCGCGGTAAGCAGTCGCAAATGGGATTTAGCAAAGAACTCATCCAATTAATCCTGGTATGGCGGGGCAAGGTCACGCTCATGTAGCCGTTCGCGTCTGATTTGTATCTATCAGTATAGAAGGGCCTAGAGTTGTTTTTTAATTTAGTAGGATATAAACGTACATTTAGGGTGTTTTGTAAGCAGGTGAGCTCTTAAACAGCTCGCTCTTGAACTCAACAGACTGGCGAGATGAAGCCGACCCATCAGAGAGTAAAAATAACATTTATCTACACACATATCATAAGTCCTCTATTATGCGTTCAAAACCCGTAGGCAATGACCAGCATTTCCTGTGGTAGTAGGTGACAGCGATGACAGCTGTTAATTTTGGAAGATAAATTTGGACCTCATTACCTTACAATATTCGATAACGTAATGAAATTACGTTACAGCTGTCATCGCTGTCACCTACTACCCAGTAATGCTGGTAATTTGCCTTTCGGCTTCTGAACCCATCTTAGAGTACTTATAATATGTGTGTAGATAAAATATTGTACGTGACTCTGCGTAGTTGGCATTACAACACTCGTGTGATCTATTATGAAAATCGCCTTGCGGCTCGTTTCATAAACCACACTCATGTTTTAATGCCTGTCATTACGCAACCGTCACGTAAACTACTATTAAGGGCGTGCATTTTCAGCTTACCCACGTTACCCATCGAGTGAGCTCGCTCGTACGATGACGGCACCAATGATGGACACTTTTAGCTGACAGGCACCAGTAATGGACACTTCACTCTAAATTCAAATTTCATACGGTCTCAAATTGATTGTTTCAAACTCGTTGCAAAACAAATGAATAACCCGTTTCTTCTGTAAAATAAGAATCAAGTGTTCATTATTGGTGCCTTGTCCATTACTGGTTTCACCACCCTAATGACTTCGTTCGCTCGATCGACAGAAAACCGTTTTAAGAGAATAACACTTTAATACATTAATACGACAATGTACTAACATCTACTGCTTCAAATTAGACTGTACGTACTCTGTTATTTCGTACTTCAAACTGAACATAGAATAAATAACAATCATTTACAAATGACACACAAAATGATAAGAGTAAGCAAATATTTACAAGTATGCTTTAGAATTTTATTTGGCCGACTGTACATACGCTAGATCGCAAAATCTTAATCCCATGAAATAATAGATACCTTTCTTTATTTTTATCACAACATACTTTATTTCCGCAAGTTTGGTTTCGTATGGATAATGTTTTTTTTAAATGTAATTTATAAGGACTCGATCGTGTAATGGTCATGTTGCTCTTATGGATACCTACTTTTTATTATTTCACAAAAATATTTTTGTAAGTATTTATTGGAAACCTAACAGTGACGCTTCCTCGATCAACTTTATCGATCGGTTTTATTTCAAGTGTTGAAATCTCCTTTATCACCAGGGTATGGCTGCTTCCAATGGCTGCTGCTCATGTCCTGCGGGGCAGTGTACGCCGTGTGCGCCCTCAGCACCACAACGCTCAGCTTCGTGCTGCCAGCTGCTGAGTGCGACTTCAACCTCTCCTCTAGCGATAAGGGGCGGCTGACTGCCACACCACTCATTGGTAACTTACGAATGTGTTTGAACCCTATTAATAGGCTATGCTAACACGCCTTCACAAGAATCAAAAGGGATAGCTTATGTGCTTCTGGGCGCAAAATGTGAAATGGAATTAGGTCAATAATTGCTGAACTTTAAAACGTTAGTTAAAAAATCGTTTACAAGGATTAAGAAGTTATAGTTAAGTGCTCGGCTATTGAATCAAAAATCAACGATGAAGATGGTAGGATTTCGAAGAAACAACTGAAGACATGCATAAAATGTGTCATATTTGAAAAATAAAACTATGGAGGATTTTGTTTTTAATCGTGTGCACGTTTAACAGTCTCGAGGAAATATGACCAAGTTTAATATATCCAAAGAACAGACACATAGACTTTATGGTTATTGAGATTCAGATCACGGAACACTACCGAATTAATAGCTATTACAATGATAATAAGCATACTAAACAATTAAATTTAAAAGAAAATGTAAAACGTGTATAAAATTCAAAATCAAAAAATCAAAAATCAAAATCAAAATATTTATTCATTAAATTGGCCACATACGGGCTCTTTTACACGTCGGTAATATACAGTGAATCTATTAGCGCTTCGGACAAGACCATCATTTCGGAGAAGAAGCGCCGCAAGAAACTCCAGCAGAAGGTCATTTTTTCAAACATAAAATACAATAATACTTAAAAGTAAGTTACATTAAAAGGTAATAAAGCAACAAATATAAATTATTAGAACTATCTCAAATAAAAACATTACAAATTCAAAAATTAAAAACATTACAAATAAATGTAAAAATTAAAAATATTACATGTCAAATACATTAAACTAAAAATAATGACTTGGAGAACAACACGGCGAGGTCTCTAACCTAAACCTGTTCGATTCATCTTTATTATCGCAAAACGTAGTATTTTATACCTCCACTTATTTTCATAATATTTAGAATTAAGTAAAGTGAAGAAATGAAACAGGCGTAATTTACATACATACATACCTTCACGCTTGTAAACCCAGAGTAAGGTAAGCAGAGCTACAGAAGTACCTACAACTCTAAAAACTTTTTGGTAATTCTGTAACCACATTTTGCACAATTACTTATGGTAAGATGCTTGTTTACCAGCGTATTAGTGACAGGATGCAAGCCCATCGCCTAACAGAACTACGAGCCTTTATTCCCTAATAATGATTTACTGTAATGTAATGTAAGAAAGGAAAACAACGTCATTCAATAAAGAAGTTTCTATGTCACATGATTAAGTTGTGGTTTTTTGGTTCAATATTTTTTTCTATGCGATAGAGGTCTTAGATTTTGGTGAAGAATAAATGCATAACGTGATAAATATGATAAGGCAGTCTATTTTCATTTCCAGGAATGTGCGTAGGCTCATACTTCTGGGGCAACTTAGCTGATGCCCGAGGACGCAAGAAAGCCATCATTGGAGCCCTGCTGCTGGATGCCCTGGCTGCTTTCCTATCCAGCGTGGTCCAGACTTTCCCCGCCTTTCTGGCTTGCAGGTATCTATTGAATGGTTCATAATGCGAAGTAATGTTTTCTGAAACTGCTTTATGGTAGCCATACACGAAGCGATTTACTTGCGCCAGTTTAGACTTGCACAAGTATACTGTAACGTGTATTGGAAGATACTTGAGCAAATTTCTCCAATACACATTACAGTATACTTGTGCAAGTCTAAACTGGCGCAAGTAAATCGCTTCGTGTATGGCTACCATTAGAAAAGGCCATGACATATATATTATATGGTAGATGGTGACCTGCGAAAATTTCAAGTTTCTCATTTAGTCCAAAGTAGTCGAAACAAAACCAATACAAGTGTCGAAAATCGTCAGTTATAATTGAGTTTTCAAAGCTACATGTACATTGTAAATAAATAATTAAATGTTTATGTACATAATTATGAAACAAAAACCAACTCCAAATTAGGGATTCCGGATAATGATTTCCGTTAACTTTCCATTGATTCCATGACCAGGTCTTAACTAAATTTAAATAGGACCACCCTACTACATATAGGTACATTATACCCTATTATGAAAAAGTAATCTTTAAAACCGGTTGACACGTAGTGCAGAAACCGAGTAACAAACACAAAAAAAACTGATGAATAGAAAATAAAAAGAAACATATACATTTACTAGAAAGCCCGTAAAAGTAATAAATTTGGTCTCAATATCGTTATACTTAAAGCTCTATACGAGGTTATATTACTAGTGATCACACCGCGAGTCTGCAATTGTTATAACCCAAGAGGATCAGCTTGATTGGTCAGGCCACGTTCCACTGCAGCCTGTTTACCTATTGTTTGTAGACGTGGCGTTTTTTCAGGTTCTTCTCCGGCTTTGGCATCATAGGGGCCACGGGGCTGATCTTCCCTTACTTTGGAGACTTCCTCTCGCTGCGCCATCGTGACGTGATGCTGTGCCGGCTCGAAGTGTTCTGGACTTTAGGCTGCATATTACTACCTGGTGAGCCCAGCAATACAATTTTTCTTTAATTTATTTTTTTGTTGAAGATTTAAACAGGCCGCAATGCTCTCCTTACACACAGGGCTGGATTAACCATGTCGGGGCCCGTAGGCAATGCTATTCTGGGGGCCCCTTTAACTTTTCTTTCGTCCTAAAATACATTTTTTTTCGGCGCGGGGCCTCTAGGTTATGCAGGGCCCCTACTCGATGCAGTAGCTTTTACACTACTGTATAAACTCTTTAGTGACAATTTATAGTGTAAACTTCATTTGACTCGCTGTATATTTTTTTTGAGACCCAGTTATCAGGTATAAATGCCTTACCAAAAACTTTTGAGACTTTTCGTTAATTAAGGAACTTCCTAGTTACTAATCACACACAAACGCTTTCCAGGTATAGCATTCCTTATCATCCAAGACCCACGCTTCAGGTGGTCTGACAGTGATGATTTCAAGTATACGGAGTGGAGGGTCTTTGTGGCTGCCTGTGGGATACCCAGCTTGCTGGTGGTGGTTCTGCTGGTGCCATTCCCTGAGAGCCCTAGGTACCTGTTGCACGCAAATAAGCCAGAGAGGGCACTGGAGGTTCTTCAGAGGATATTTGTGGTCAACACAAGGATGAATGCTAAGGATTTCCCTGTGAGTGCACATAGAGAAATATATGTGATCACAAATATTTAACAAGTAATAAAGTTTTACAAAACTCGATTTTACAAGCTAGTTTTCCATGCCGTGTCTATATTAGTATCGAAGATTTTATCAATATAAACTGGTAATTTTTTATTCTTCAAAACTTTCATAGACAGTATTTACTGAGTGCAATTGGCAACATTTAATAAAAAATAGCATTTTTGTTTTGTAGCATTTATAATAAATAGCTGGTTAAAAATTAGACTACCCGTGTTTCTCGGTTTTTCTTTATTTAACTTAAATTCGTCGTTAATAATTTATTAAAGAAATAGTCATTAAAAAGATCGTATATACAAAGTTAGGAATACTGATGTCGTGATCTTAGCATGATATAAAATATAAAAAAAGTAACTTTAAACAGGATCAGAACTGACTGTCATGTCATGTCACTTGTCAACAATAACAACATAAATTCGTCGACTTTGGGCAGATTGCGGCTATCCGCTTTTACAAATCCGTTAGTCACTTTTCATTTTAATAGCTTATATCAAAACAATAATATTACGAGAATCGAAAGCGTGTCGTTAGACTCAAGTAATCCGTCAAACAGATAAAAAATTGTCATGGTAGTTGTACATTTTTTTCAATTCCTGTGGTAATAAATGGACTAAGGGCACTATAAGTGTATTCCTAACATTCACAATCCAACTTTTTTTAATGTTTTTCTTAAATATAAAAAAAATACGGCATAAAAAAAAACAAAAATATTTTTACAGTCAGTAGTGTAAAATCTACAAACGGTATTTTAATTTACTACCGTAGCACATATGAATTGTTGTCAATTCTGTACCCAATGGTAATCAAAAGGATTCAAGTTAAAGGTGACATTACTCCAGCAGTTTATAGCAAATGCGAACTATTTTCGCAGGTGGAATCGATGATCAGCGCCACTGAAGGCGACGAAGAAGAAGAAGTGGTGGCTGCTGACAACAACGGCAACGAGACCAAGGCGGCTCTGACTTGGAAGCAGCGCTGGCAAAACTTCTGGATCCGCAAGAAGATGCTTACCACCCAGCCGTTCGTCGGACTGCTGGCTCTCTGTTGCTTTGTCGACTTTGGGCTCATGTTCAGGTATAATAGTCATTTTTCTGCATAGAGACTGCTCAATATGTAAAAGGTAGTAAGCAAGTTGAACCGAGTACATATCTACTCGATTAAATTATCATATATTGTGAAAGATGTTCACTGCAGTTGGGATACATCTTAAAAAAAACAGTAATTCCAGCCCCTTACCGCCGGAAATTTTAATAGTACCGACTACCAAGGTCAAACCCCAGTAGTTGCCATGTGCAACCATGCGCTAACCACGGCGTACGAGCAGTTGCTCATACGTGAAGGAAACGCATTAAAAGAAATAAAACACAGTCAAACAGCTGGGTGTGGAAGATTGAAATTGCACAAGTAAAATGGGGTCAATTGTAAATAAATAAAAATTAAACACTAATAAGATAAACCCAGATTAGTAGCTATCTTAAGAGCGATTGTATTGCCACCTTCCTAATTCCTATAATAATTTAGAGAATCCAAAGTTGTTTCTTAAACAATTAAAACTATATCTTATCAATAAATGTTTCTATAATTCAAACGATTTTTTTAACGATAAGTAATACCTACTAAATTAATATTTTGTAAACCCTAGTTGTAATTGATAAAATTATTATTCTTGTGAACTTAAATATGCAATACGAAAGATTTTATCTTAGAGCTGTTTAGGATTAAGTTATTTATAATACAATTGCCAAAATATGTTATTGTGATGTTAAAATACCTAGTTAGCCCTATTAAATTGCTGTGCTCTTGCAGGGCGTCACATGGATACCTATTTTGTTTTCCACCTTATACCTATTTGTAATGTGATATGCAATAAAGATTTTGAATTTGAATTTGCTCCAATATCATACAATAAAGTAAAATACAAAACAAAACGCTTTATTGTACACCAAACAAAAACATTACAGAGAAACAGCACAATTAAAAGTAATACATATATTTTGTAATAATTATCAAATTCAAATTCTCTACAGTTTACTACGTACATTTAAATATGTTAACAATATAACTGTGAATGTAATGGTAACACTTCAGTTATTTTCCTTTAATAAACATTGTAACATCTCATTTATTTGACTCTAATTTCAGCTACTATACGTTGATGATGTGGTTCCCGGATCTGTTTGAGCGCTTCAGCCAGTTCGCGGCAGCCAACGAGGGGGTCGCCGCCGGTGTGTGCGAGGTCACCGCCAACATCTCTCACTATGAGGTTAGTTTACTATTACGGTCAAAATCAAGGTAGGTAGGTAGGTATCAAGTACCTACTACTAACAACTTACTACCCATCTTATAATTGTAATGAACTTGATAGCAATAAATGATTCTATGATTCTATGAATGACATTATCATCTTTAAGAATTAATAATTAGCCTTAGATCGCAGAACGTACAGTAAGTACGTCACGTACACAACTCGTCATTACTAAAATGTCGTTTTTTTTGTATTCCAGCAAACGACTAGTGTTTGCAAGCAGACTCTAGACAATGAGGTGTACACTAGGACGCTGGTGGTGGCCCTGAGCTGCGTACCGGTGGCTTTCGCCGTCGGCATATTCATCAACTTTGTCGGCAAAAAGATCATGCTTGGTAAGAGCTGCTAGCAAAAAAACACAAATAAAAGAGTCGTCTTCTTCTGCCCGAAAACTGCAAGGATTTATAAGCTTGGCGATAAAGTAACAGCCCATTTATACACTTGAACTTGAAGTAAATATTTGGACATAAAAAGCCTGCTTTATACCGGTGCAGAATAAAGTAATTGGTTTAAAATGATCAATGTTTTTTTGATACCATATTCACGTGTTACAGTGATGATGCTAATCAGTTCCGGGCTGGCAGTACTCGGCTTGAACCTGGTTCGGTCTTCACTGGAGAACCTGATCCTGTCATGCCTGTTCGAGTCTATCGTCAGCTGCACTGAGGCCGTACTGTTTTGCGTGATATGCGAGATCTTCCCTACTAAAGTCGCGTAAGTATCGGTTTGGAACTAGATAGATGCGTTGGTACGAGTATTCTTTTTATTTGAAGGAAATTCATTATTGATTCTTATTACTCATATTTGAGCTTGTGCGGCCTCCAAGCCGAAGCAACCATTATTAATGGCAGAGCCATGCTACTGCCTATGCTAAATACCGAGGTCCCCTCTCTTCTCATTTTCCCCCTGGCTACTCTGGGATTCATCGGACATTCTTGAAATACATGGGCAACAGTATAGTTCATCGTCACGTAACCAATCCGCTTGCTTGGCACCATGGCAGGTTCCTCAATTAAAAATAATAAAGTTGGTGGTAAGAATGGTGTAAATTGTGGAATATTAAATATTTGTATGGTGTTGCAGGGCGACGGCAATGGCGGTCGCTGTGATGTGTGGCCGTGTAGGAGCTATCGTAGGTAACGTGATGTTCGGCGCGTTGGTCGACCATTACTGCATCGTACCCATATACATATTCGGCACACTGCTTATATGTAAGTATAATTATTTATTACCAAATTTTACTCCCTGGAAAAGATAATATGTAAAAAAATACGATATTTGCGGTTAGGGCTTAGAACTTAAAATCTATAACTACGAGTACCTAGTGTATCAAATGAGCATCCTTTCGATGAATATATTTTAATAATTATTTTGCAACCAATCTTGTGTTTATAATCTTTCTAAATAGCGCTACTACCATTGTCATATGTCGTTGATTTGTTTCAGCAAGCGGCCTACTCTGTATACTGATCCCAAAAAGCACGCGGCCAGAGCGGCCGCAGTAACCACTTGTATTTTATTAATAAATTTTATGTGTAATAGTACATAGCGTCTTTTACTTATGACTTTATTTATAGAGGTATTTTATTGTAAACAAATGAAAACGCCAACTAACTAGAACATTGTTACTAATTAAAAACGCGCTACGTTAACGTTGGTCTCTACGGTGTTAGTTAAGTATTAATTAGTAGGTCTAAGGTGTTAGTAGTGGGGAATGGGGAATGATGTTTTCACGTAAATAAGTCATACCTATTTATTCGATTACTCGAGACTGCAGGCCACTATCAACGGCCTTAAATTTACATCAAACTCTTAGGGTCTCTTAAGATCTTTCTACATTGGTTACGCGAGTGAACCTAGCATCAAAAAGTTTTTCGTTTCATTTTGCTTTTTTGGGTAATATTTCAAGATTGTGAAAATGATAGAGCTGCACTGATTTGAATTAGAAAAACTATATATCGGGTTCAGGGTTTTTGAACCAATTAAGTATTTTTATTCCAGATTTTAACATTACAAGACTTAAATTAACTTAAAAACGCATCAACTAACTTAATAAGTATTTTATTGTATGACAATCATAACAATGTATTCCCTATCCGTCAATACAAACCAACCTTGCATGGTACTGAACGCGCAAAGCGTAAACTGTTTTTATTGATCATATAATATTTTCTTTCAAAACATAAAAATCATTGCAAGCAAAAATTGCGAAATCGTAACAAATATCTTTTACAAGTATAACTCTCGTAAATCGGACAAATTGTGGCGTAAGTGTGTGTTGTATATTTGTTTTAATCATGAATTTTAGAAATAGAAGATCCATAAAACGGTAAGCTCGGTAGATAATGAGCCTCATGTAATTTTCTATCAGGCACAAGCGGACTTCAATTCTGTTCAAGAAAGGTGTGACAATTTAATAATTAATACTGGACGTTGCTGAAAGAAGCATACAGATATTCTGCATGCAAAAAAGGTCCAAGCTTGTTTTGCGTATTTGTTTTGAAATACACAGAGTAAACTGCCTGTTGGTTAATACATTAAAATTTGAGCACGATACACACCACGAATACGTAGAAAGTATAACTTTTTTCCCACTACCTGTAAAACTTCGTTAGGTCTGTGGACCTAACATGTCTCCAAAATTGGCGGTGTGTCTTCTACTAAGTTTTTTTCGGGAATCCCTAAACATGGACAGCGAGTGGCAGGAAATGATCGTTACAAACCCATATCCAGAAGTTTGTAGCGAGAAAAATTTGAAAAGTAAGATGAAATTGCGATATTGCATACTTGAGCAGATGTGGGTGGAAGAAATTCCTATGAATATGCGTCGTTTCACCCCAGGCGATTTTAATTTTACAGCTGAAGTTCATAATTTGATACCAATCCGAAGTAAAACAGACTCAAATGGAACAGATTGCTTACTGTCACAGCGGTCTCGAGTTCGGAGCGTCCCGTATGAATGTTACACCACTAAACGCGATGATGGTAATTGGCAGGAGCGCTGGTGGAAGTTTGCTGGACAAATAATTAACGAGTTACGCTTCGTTTTTGATTTTGTTTTACATGATGATCAGTGTAACACGCATATTGAAGATCAATTTTGGTATTTGATATTGTACTTAAAGAAGATAGTGACGGAAACACCGAACCCGTTTACACTTGCTAACGCAATTAATTCAAACGAAGATTTTAGGAGAAACTTTAAAGATAAAGTGGAAGCTATTAATGCAAGTATTGCAGAGGTAAAACGTGATTTATTTGCAGAAATCCAGATATTATCACAGTCGTTTGAAGATTTGAAGAATGGTCTAGAATTAGTTAGTTCGGTATCGCAGCGCGAGCACAACATTAATAACAGTATAGTGAAAGGGAAAGCTTAATATAGTTTAAGCTACATGTACAAACAATAGCTATACAAACTACGACTAAAAACAATTAATTGTATTGTTCTCAACTTCCATTGTTATTCCTTGTTATTTGCTTTTTTGCCTTTGCTATTTTACAACCTTAATACAAAGTGTACCATTTATTCACTTATCAAATCGTCAAAGCGTTCTCAAGGTGAGACTGAACAAACGAATTATATAATAATATGAGCGTAGATGCAATTTTTACCACTTTATATATGCGTAGTACAAAACTAAGTATAATGTACGCTTATTTGAAAATCTGGTCGATATGAGTACGAAACGACTACCTTATCGTTCATCATCACCCCCAGGGGCACTAATATGGCTGCATTGAAAATGTGGATAAAACATCCGTCACTTTCTGATACTTATATAAGTACGAGAGTAACGGATACTTTATCCACAAAGGTAAGATTTGATTTATAAAAACCCTGAAAAAATGACAGTTGCTGAAAAAAATACGTTATGAATTACGATGATTATGAAAATAATTATGAATGACAATAATAGACCAATAAATCCGGTGACCGAACTCAGAGACCAGCGGGCCTAGTATAGTAGCGTTTATCGCGTGACAAAATGTTGATAAAGCATCCGTCACTGTCGTACGTATAAGTGTCAGAAAGTCACGGATGTTTTATCCACATTTTCAACGCAGCCATATTAATGCCCCTGGGGGTGATGCTGAAGGGTCCGTATTGTATTGTAAGTCACAATCATCGCAATTCATAACGTATTTGTTTCAGCAACTGTTACTTTTTCAGGATTTATATAAATCAAACCTACCCTAATCTAGTCTTATCTACACATTGAATATTTCAGAACTTCTGAAAAGTTTACGGTTCCAGCGTTATAAAAATTACATTTTCAGAGTTCCAATAATCGGAGTTGCAATTTTATATGAACTTGGCGCACCTTGACTTTGAGTTGAAGCTATAAGGATACTCATATTGCCTTTTCTGTGTATATAAACACATCACTTCACATTTTTTATGTTTCATTGTAAATCTTTGGTTAAAAAATATCTCCAATGTCTGCTCAAATTAGACTGAAAGGCGACGCCGTCATCAAGAGAAGTCACAATTTTAAATATTTTATCATCATTTGCGTAAAGTAGAAAAATTGTGTTGTTCAAGACATTTGCAACATCATTAATTATGAAAATGTTAAATAATAATGGGCAAAGATGAGATCCCTGAGGTACACGAGATGTTACCGGTAGAAATAACGACTCAAATCCCTTAATAATTACAGCCTGATACCGATTTTTAAATATGACTTTAACCATCTAAGAAGGTAGCCGTGTATACCGAACCTCTCAAGTTTCTTAACAAGTATGTGGTGAGAAATAGTTTTAAATGCCTTTGAATAATAGATATACCCAAACCTGATAGTTTTATCCGTTTCCTAGTATTTTTATCTTCAGTAGTTTCTGAAATAAAACGGGGGGAAGGGTCAAGGTGTTATTCTCCGTGTTTCATTTTAGTTACCCGGATATCTCAAAAACATCATTATTAAATTCTATAAAAAAGGGTTGTCCTATTTAACTTAAGAGTTTTCAAATGATAATTATATTACATTACTGGTTAAAACCTTTATTTTTTACTGACTTTGTTTATTCAATAAATAGTTCCAAAGCCATTTCTAATTTGCATTGTAATAGACTTTGTTTCGACCACTAAATACTATTAATATTTCAAATTCAGCCATTTCAGAGGAAAAGGGTTTTGACGGACAGACGGACAGATAGACGTACGCCAAAGTTGTCTTATAAGGGTTCGGTTTTTTCCCAAGGCACCATGAGACCTCAATGGGGAGCGGCAGCCACGACTCGGCTGGCATCCGTCTGTGGTCCTTACACTCATATGTGGTATAAAGCAGGGAAAATAAGTGGAGTTTCCGCGACAGGGGCTGCAGGGCGAGGTGGCCTCCAAGAGTTACCTTTCTCCTTCTCGCATCGTCTTCGTTCTCGCTCAGACGCGGGCGTCGGTCACGTTTTTAGGCGCGTGACCGCTAGTGGTCCTTTAGCGGAACTACTGGCGCTGCCGTACATCACTACCAATGGATCATCAAGTCAATGAAATATACCCCCCCTTGCAAAGAAAACGGGCACTTTCGATTTAGTCGTAGTAAGGAAATGGGATTTGACGCTACGCAGTGAAAAAAGTGTAGGTAATTTATGTAGAAAAATGATAATTTTATATCAATAATGACAATTTTCTTTTGTAGAATGAAATCTTAATTTTTTACACTATATTTAAACTACTCTAAATAATATTACGTGCCCGTTTTCTTTGCAGGAGGGTTTATTTCAAATAATTTGATAAAAAAAACAGCTTTTCGTTTATTTTCTCATACATCCACTAATACAAATGCCTTTTAAATATTTCTCATAGATGACCCCTTGGTTTATTTTGTGGCTACGCAGTGCAACTTTATCCATAAGAGGTTTAATAATCGGCGTTAAAGTATCAACAGCATGTTTTAGTACATCGATTTCAACTTGCAACTCATGCTCGGTTTGTTTAATAACTGCTTTCATTTCTTGCACTTGTCCGTAGAACTTGTTTTTAAATTCACCAGCTGAATTGATAGCACTGGCAAAGGTAAACGGATCTAGTGTCTCTGTCACGAATTTCTTTAAGTGTAACATTAAGTACCACAATTCATCGACACTAATATTGAATTTAATAGGCTCCGAAACTACTGGACCGATTTGGAAAATTCTTTCACCATTAGAATCCTACATTATCCCTGATGAACATAGGCTATGTTTTCTTTTTATGCGCGGACGGAGTCGCGGGTAATAGCTAGTCCTCAATATTCGTGTTGCAAAGATTGTCAAAGAGAACATAGTCGAATGTAAACCGTAATTCATAAATAAT
This sequence comes from Acleris literana, assembly GCA_946894065.1. NCBI lineage: Eukaryota > Metazoa > Arthropoda > Insecta > Lepidoptera > Tortricidae > Acleris > Acleris literana. Next base: position 10,388,608 of record OX335669.1, read on the forward strand.
TTGGCCTATGAAGTCCAACCATCTCTCTTCCCACCCCTCTACGAACACTTCGAAAGTGTAGCAGTCATACGGCATAACTCGTACAATTGGACGTGCTATTGCAAAACAGTCGAGACTACCAGCGAGAGCATGTTTCATACGTATTGGTATCAAGTTATGAATGTCGGCTGTAAAGTTATAACTTCGATCGCTCCTATGATGTCGAGTTTCTGTGCGAATTTTATCAACCCACATATGTTCAAGAATGGAATATCTCAAAGCCGCCTTACTCTTCAATTCGCTTGCTTGACATTTGCCGGGATGATGGTTGGTGCGGACCATCTCTAACCACTCATAATCTATAATTAAGGTTTTCTGAAAAAGCCACAAAAGCAGATACGCCAATAAATTTGGAGACATTTTCGTCAGCAGTGCCTGTAAAAGCAAGGCAAAGCTGTGCAAGGCTGTGGCTACATATTGTTGAATAGTCAGTTCAAAAGTTGCTGATCACTTTTGTACTTTATCGCATCAACACATTTGTCTATTTTGTTTGACTGTAAAGGTATGAAAGTTTGTATCTACTTTTGACCTTGGCCATGCCAATTATATATCGTGTATATTGTTCATATCTATCAATTATAAAACTCTATGACTGACTGAGAGACAACGCACAGCCTAGACCGCTGAATCTAGGGACTTGAAAATTTGGAATTAGGTACTACTACTTGGGTACCTTAGGGAGTACTATGTGGAAGTAATATTCCTTGGGTACCCTGGGAAAGCACTATGAAAGGTCTTGTCGAAAATCTACTCCCGAAACGGGAAGAAATAGAGGGTAAAACTAATTCTACGCCTAAAAAGTCGCCGGCTTCGTTTAGTGCTTTTAGTTATATGTATGACGATATTTCAAACCTAATGTAATTTTTCGGCTTAAAAGTGACATGAAATTATTAAGGTACGTTCGGTACAGTATGTTCACTTTTTATAGTGTGAACTTACCGTATACCGGTAGAAACTGAAAGTTTTTTCGAAAAGTATTAAAAGTGTGGTATCCTGAACGCAGCTTATGCATTCACTTCTCCCTTTCCTACCTCTATGTTCGCTCTCTTTCTATATCCTCATTGTACCAGTATGTAGCGTGTGTTTTGGCTCTTTGGAAAATAAACCAGTATTAATTAATTACTGCGTTTCATTGAGATACCATAAAATCAATCACCACGGCTCAGTATAATTTAAATACTTGGGCTCTATTCTACTCGGTAAAACCATATTGAGACATGTAATCTTTGCCTGAGAACTTAATCATTAATCACCATTCGTTAAATCAACTGTACTCTACAAACCTAGAGAGTTTTTTGTTTTCCATTATGTTTTGAAGACGCAAGTACTTGATACGATATTATATTTGAAACCAAGAACTAAATAATATATGTAATAACATATTTATCGTTTCAAGAAATAAGAGTTTATTGTTGTAGGCGATAAGAATTGCTATACATAGGTAGGTATTTTGGCACTAACCCTGATTTCTTGTCGATGAACTTGCAACAACGAAAGTTTGTCAAACAAACTCTCCGCTATTTTAAGAAGATCTTTTGGGTAAGTATTTATATCGTTGACAAACAGACAGAAGACGTTTTTCGAACGGATTCAATACTAAAATGTTTTGAATAAACCTAAGAAAGCGTAAGAGCAAACGACACTAATCGTTTTGTTCGTTTTCAATTAAATAGAGATCTAAGAACGATTCTGAAATACCTAAATTAAGGCAATAAAAAGCAATAAGTTATGTGTATGATAACACGTCCAGTGTGGTCTTTCATTTTGTGCAGCGCCCAGAATCGTGTTCTCCCCTCTAAGTATGCCAGGAGGCCATAACGTCTATGTTTTTTTAAATCTAATAAGGGTTGCGTTTGGCCTCAGTCTCACCTGATGTTAAGTGACGATGAGGTGGGATAAAAAACCCTAAACATTGGAAATTTGACGGCGTCTGGACGATCGATAGGAGAAAGTGGAGTTGATTCATATACACATGCGAGTACTTTTTTATAATTTGACTGAATTAAATAATAAAAGAACCGGGCAAGAGCACGACTGACCATGCCCAGTGTGGGGCTCCGAAGCCATCAGTACAAACACAAAAAACCATCTCAAAAACAACATGTATGAACAAATTTTACATTTAGAGTTATTTGGTGATATTTTAGATGATTTAAAGAAGCTATAAACATTTTACCCGCCTGTATCTCAGGAACCGATCAAGTCTACATGATACCTCACTCGAAGTCATAATGTAAAACTTTATCGGCGTAATTTAAATTTATCCATGCCAAATTACAGCTTTGTAGTACCAACTACCAAGAGACGCACAGATGGACATAGCGGAACTATTGAGTTCAAAATGTGTAAAAAGTTTAGTTGTGTTTTGAGTAGGGGTCTATAAAATAATTAGATTCAGTAAAAATATACAAATTAAATCGTAAAAGAATAAAACAGTGAAAAATTTTCCTTGAGCACGCTGCTGAATGTGTTATCAAGTTTTATTTTAATAAATGTTTACTTTTCGACGACAGATTTTATTCAAATCTTTACTTGCGGTGCAAGATTTAATCGATTTTTTTCGTATTTGCACTTTGATTCTATATCGTAACTACATGCAACTAATCCTAAATTAGGCCAATCGGTTGTCTGTCACTCATAAAAAATACAGAAATACATAATTGTTTTTGAGCTAGATTGACGTTATTTTCAAAACCAGTTTTAGGGGGTTAATTATGCGGTAAAGGTCGGTTCGCGTCCTAATAGGTCCAACGTATATGAGCTGAAAGTTCTTGAGATTATAGTGTCGTACTTAACATTTCATTTTATGGAATAATGTCAAATTTGTGCAAAAACTGCAGTAACTTTAAAGTTGGAATCTGAAGGTCGACTAAATTAATATTTAGATTAGAAATACATTTAAACAATTTAACGTTTTGTTTCATTTTATTTCACATCTTAAATAACCTAAGTCTTACTTTTCATGACCCATAATTGAAAAAACAACAGTAATTAGTGGTCATTAATATTCTAATAAACACACAAAAAAACTTTAAATTAGAAACAGAAATATATCAAAGTATTGAAATTAAGCTATAAACGTAACATTTTCATATCAGCTAGTACCTACTCACGTACTAAAGTTGTTAGAGTAGGTATGTAGGATAAAACACAATTCTTACTATTACATTACACTATTTCAATTGCATCGTTCTAACAAAATTTAAAAAGTGTAAAGTAAGTAAGTACTTATTAAAATAGATTTTGTGAAAGTTTGACAACTATTTAGACATATGAGATAACGTGTAATAAGTCGAGTTACTTGGCCTCTAATCCGTTTCATTTTACTTCTATAGCAATTGCTTTTTTGGCCGCTGTAGCTGTCAGGAGATTACGATAAAGTCATGGAGAAATAGCCTGTCTAGTGTTAAGACTATTTAATGATTGTCATTTCGACGTATTTCGTGTATTTGTCATTTCGAAAAATACTTGCTATTAAGAGGATTGTGAAGCGACGCTACCATCAAGTAGCTGTCAAAAAATCCATACTTTAGGTCCCGATTCACACCCCTAAATCAAGTCCGATTTCCTCGATTTTTTGAATAATGTTGAATAATGTTGAAAGAAACGGTGACACAGACAATAAAACACATGCCAAGTTCTCTACCAATTAATGAATTTCCAGTTTTTCGTTTTTTATGAAATTGTATCAAACATTATACAAGGTGATTAAAAATTTCAAATATCTGCGTATTTCAGGATACATATTATAAAAACAGGGATCATCCTAAAGATTATTTACTTGACAGTACAGAAAACTTTTTGCCGCTAAAAGACACATAAAAAAAAAAAAGTTATCAAAACAATTGATGTTCATTTCGTAAAACGTAAAAAAGCTAACACATACATTTTATTGCAGCTAACAATGATTCTTATGAGTTACTAAAATTCGATAATGAAGACGTGTCTTCTTGAGTATATGCCTGAACAGGCATCGCTAAATGCCAAACGAATATAAACTTAACGATCTAAACAAGCCCGTACAGTCAAGGACTTTAATTGTTATGCCACTATGGAACCCTGTCGCATAACGTTAATCATTCATTCAAGCGGAATTTCTGTCATGTGGTTTGACGCTGTCATTATGACAGGGTTCCATAGTGGCTTAGCAATTAAAGTCCTTGACTGTACCTACCGATACGTAAAAAAAGATCATACAACGTCGTAAAGTCCGCAGAATGCCATAATACTAAATTCGGTGACAGAGAACCAAAAGAAACCTACTAGGATACATTTCTTCAAGAAATTGGTAAGCAATTGTCCACGCCTTGAAGATAAAGATAGAAAGGTTAATTCAGTAAGTAGGCCGCACTGACACTTCCTACAAAATCAACCATCAAAAACTTTCAGCGCTTCCCAAGAGGAGACATTGCTGAGAAGATGCGCCGTAAAAAATAAATCAGTCAGTTATTCTTTGAACATATTACTTATTACAATGAAAACGGTACTAGTAAATATAGAATAAAATATCACGCGTATACTTATCATATAGCAGGAAATATATCAGAACTCAGTATTATTACAAGAGAATTCAAAATGTATATATAATTATCACAAAAGTTATACGACGAAACATTCATGTTTCTTCAGTACTATGACGATGTCCTCTTTTGAACACGGCTTAAAAAGAGTATTCACTGAAGAGAACAACTTCGCCGTGCCCCTGACATTGCTGCTGTTTATGGAGGATGGTGACTGCGGTTACCCGGGGGTCCGTTTGCTCGTTTACCTTATACGGCTATAAAAAACCCCATAATAAAAAGGACAAGTTTTGGTTTTTAACGTTTTATTAAAGAGGTAATAATAATTGAGTTAGTAAAGATGGTTAGGAAAAAGTTAATAGAAGATAATTTTAAAGAGGGTCTCGAACATAAAGAAAAACTGGCAATATTAGTCTTTCATGGATCTAAAATCACTAATAGAAACATTAGTGGAACTCAAATCCAAATATTACCCAAGCGTTGGTATAAATATGAAATCATAATATTCACACTAACGCTTCGATTCGCAATCATTTCGAATTAATTTGTGTAGCGTTCACAAATTTAATTTGTAATATTCTATAAATAATATTCTTATTAGTAGAAGGATACGAGATACTATCCTCAGATAGTCGCACAGATAAACAAAAATACTGTATTGATCTAACTAATAGAACTCTTTTTTCTATGTAATCACTAGTGATTTCATATAGCTATATTTCTAAGAAGAAGAAAAGAAATACTAAACTAATGTTAACTTTTAAAATCAATAAAGTACTGATTACAACACCCGTGACAGCGGGATTTTAATATAAGAATTTATTTAAACAAATACTTCAAGTTGCATTTTGGGAAGGTAAAGAGGGTGCAACCAACAGTTTGGTGTTTTAGTGATGTTTCTTGACGGATGAATAAAACTAACTGAACTGCACGCCCTTAACGACTGAAATCAGAATATATGTATAAGATTGACATAATCTGTCGCTGGCCTATGTCAATTGCATACATTTTGACAGATCTACACGATCATTAATTTTCCTAGAATGCAACTTCGGTAATAGAGGCACTGAACCTCTTTTCTTCTCGGTAAAGAATGTTGTCTTAGAAATGTTATTATGTTGTCAACGTTACGATATCTCTTATGTATTTCACATTAATGGCAGCCGTGTTTAAATCAACACTATAACGTGTCAAAAACAAGATGGTTTTACCCAATAGAATAAAGGCCCAGAGCCTGTAGGTAATATTTGTATTTATTTATTTTCTTCTAGTTTATTGGGCAGGTGTTTAAAAGGACTCAAGTTCATCAACATTTGATGATCCTAAAATTGAACCTTCAATGAAGGTCATGAAGGTGGTGTTATGTAAAAAAAGTTAACTGTATTAAACATATTATGGAGACCATCAAAAGATTTCTGTAACACTAAGTTTTGCTACCGTATTTTCTGGAAATTACCAACTGCAGTTACGAGTTCCCTCAGTTTATATCTGTAGACTTTCTTTTCGTTTTTCATCATTTCGACCACTTGTTTGATGGATATGGGATTCGGTACTTCCGTTACGAGTTTCTTCAAATACAAAATTAAAAACCAGAATTTCGCTTCAACATGGGTTTCATCGAACAAGACAAAATCGAAGATAAACTTGAATTCAGTAATAATCTCGCTAATAAATCCATTTAAATATGTTTCATTCCATCCTCTAAATTCAGTACCGTAACAAGTATACGGGGATTCGCGAACTCTGTATCGAGTAGATTTTAAGCAATCATGGGGATCATGAGGGTCGGCTTTGCCGCGTAAAGGTATAATCCTTCTAAGCACGCCATGAAATTGTAATACTGTACACATTGAGAGCGACGACTATGCTTAGATATATCTAAATACCACTTTTGCTTAAGAATGTATAGTCTCAAACTCATCTTAATTTTTAAGATTGCTGGAGAACATATGGGTTGTAATGTACCATCTCGTTCTACTCGAGGTCTTTTAGAAACATCGAGTCGCTGTTGAAATGTGGATGTTCCTCCATATTACTGGATCTAGACATCACGGTGACGAGAGAGAAATATACTTTTAAGCTCGATGACATTGTGTTTTATTCTTGTGCTAGTAAAAGTACGAGGGGTGATCCATAAGTTTTGATAATCGGTATTAAAAATTGGAGATATGTAAATCGTTATATTTTAATTGTAATGAGCACACTTTCTATATTTCCGAACACTTATTAACGTCATTCAATTGTTTTATTTTACCACTATAAAAATAATTTTACTTTTGGAGGTCAAAATGGCCAAATTTTGTACCTTCACTATGTCATCACCAGCTCGTGTTTTTTATGTAGTTCTTTTTGAACATTAGTGAATGAGAAGTAGTAGTCGAAAGTTAGGGCTAAATAACGAGGAGAGCGGTTATCAGTTCTGATCTTTGGTCGACGAGCAGCACCTTTATCAATTAGAAGGCTCTGAAGCACAATTCCTGCCGAAAATTCATTTTTTTTTTCTTCAGCTTATTTTTATTATTTTGGCATAATTAGGATAGAATAATGTTATATAACTCTCCTAAATTATTTGAACTCAATTGCTAAAAACTAATGTCGCAGTGTTTATTTGTAGGCCTCAATAATTCTGGAAAAGGCCGAAAAAACCACCCTAAATTTTGGTGACAGAGCTGGAGATAAAAAAATCCACTGCAATGATAACATATTTATCCTTTAAATCATAATGATAAATCAAGGTTTCATTTTCAATAACAATATTTTTTATTAGTGTACCAGAACTTTTTCCACACAGCTCCAAATTATTACAAAACTAACTCTTATTTTTGCCGTCTTGTAAAATTGTTAAAACAGATGTTTTTTGTTTAGCTATCACAGGAAAACAAATGAGTAATGTATACGTTTTTTTTTTCTAATTTAAGTTTCATTAGTGCCATGGTATAGTCCACATTAAAAGAATATCATTATGTAGATGGTTCTTACTGATTCTCAAAACTTATGGATCACCCCTCGTATGTCGGCAACTGCGACAAAAAAATAAAAAATATGATATTGTTTACAATCCTGAAACTTATTAGCTGGATAGGTTTCTTGGCTTTTTAATATGACCTTTAATTTTCTCTTTTTTTCTTTTTAACCAGAAACTGTGCTGTGCTGGAGCTATCTTACATTTAATACATAAATTAAGTTATATGTAGGTTAGGTTAGAACTGGGCAAAATGAGTATAATCGTAATCTAAGCTTCATGTTTCACAATTACTGAATAATTTGAATTATTTTAAAAAAAGGAAAATGTATCTAAATATATTTTCCCCATATTTCAAAAGTTTTCAAAAGATACCACATGGAAACTAAAAGTTTTCACTAAAAGTCAATAATTACACCACCTAGCCATTCGCTAGATCCTTTTGATAATGCCACTACTCAAATTTATAATAATCAAGGTCGTAAAGAAATTAAATCTAGACCTTAAAAGACTCAAATTTTTGAGCTGCGTCTTGCTCTACATACTTTTTCAATTATATTTTTATGGTGTTTTTAGGGTACCTACCAAAATGGTAAAGAACCCTTATGGTGGGACTTCGGTGTCTGCTGTCCGTGTGAAAATTATAAAGAAGGTATCGAAATCAACAAACAGTCTTTAAAATATTAACAAAATAACTAGTTTTAGCTTTTTGGCGACAGATGGCGCAAGCTGTCTTTAAAGTATTTCTTACTGGAACGAGTGCTGTAACGGTCCAGATATGCCCGTTCAATTCACAAATATAACTCGAGTTAATTCAGGCTCTAACGAGAGCTGATTAATATACAAAATCTATTTTTAATAAAGAAACATTATTAACGAGTGCATTAATAAGTGATAAACTGTCAACGCAAAATGTATGAGCGCCAACTAAATCGCAGTTAGCAATTGCATCACAACAAGTATATTAGCGGTACAAATCTAAAAGGTCTCTCACCGTTTAGAAAGCTGTCAAACAAGTCACGTGCTAATGTCTTAATTAAATATTTGCCTAGATAGGCTCTATAGTACCAAAATCTAGTATTATTTGATCAATAGGTAAATGAAAGCTTATTTAATCTATGATAATGCTGAGATAAGGAGGGTACTTTAGGTCTTGCGATTAATATGAACACAAGTAGGAGTATATAAAGCTTTCCTAGATAACATCCTGTTATATTTTAACTTTAATTTTATTTTAAATGTTTTATAGCTGAAATGCAATGGCAAGATGTGACATAAAACGCAATATAAACTTTACAAATACCTAGGTACACTCTGTAATTCTGTATCCACATCCAAAAAGTTTACAGTTTTTCTAACTTATGACCTCAAAATATGCCAGCGCCGCAGGACTAAGTGCTTGTTTACGGAGACGCGGGGCGTAGCGCGTAGCGTTGGGCGGCGCGGTCTGCACTAAATTCAAACATAATTATGGCGTTGTATAAAAGCGTTTACGGAGAAGTGGTTTTACGCGCGTTTGCTTCAAATACAGCGTTACTTGCGGCGAAGCCCGCGGATGGCACCGCCGCGTCGCACGCATCAATAACAGCGGTTCCCGCTACTCTTCCCGCAGCGGGGCCCGCGGTGGCGCCCGCGGCGGAACCTTCTGAGGGTCATTCTAATAAAAGTGGCACGGACAGGTTAAAGTTTCTCCAAAAAAAAAAGTTGTGTTTTTTACTTTCTTTGCTTAAAATAAGCTACCTGGTGTTCCAATTGTTACATATTTATAAAAGGGAACGGAATATACATGAAAATATAAGAATTATGGCTTGTTGAAATATTGAGATGCAGGTGAAAGTTTCATTAGACAGGTTAGAAGAGAAAAGTTTCAGGTTAAAGAGAGTTATACATAACATACATAATCTCACGCCTTCGTTCCCAGAGTGGGGTAGGCAGAGCTACAGAATTACAAACATCTCTAAAAACTTGTTGATAATTCTATAACCACAATTTGCAAAACACAAAGAGAGTTATATTAAAATACAAATTACTTTAAAAAGCAATTCCCTATATTTACTTTGGTAGAGCACTGTTAATGGGTACTGCTTGATAAAGCATCTGTAAAGATTTCTCTCTCTCTCCGTAAACGGAAAAAACGCCCGACGCACCGCGCTACGTCCAGCCGCACGCCACGCGCGACGCTCCGCGTCTCCGTAAACAGGCCCTAAGAGGCTTCGTGAACAAACTTAATAACGAAGATTTAAAATAAATAATACGAACCCTGAAAGTTTTTTTGGATATTCATGTAATAAAGTCTTATGGTCGAATGCAAGCATTTTTCAAGAATGCATGTAATGCGTGCTTATAAATACCGACTAATTTCAGAATTATTCCGGTTTTTTTTAATAACTTTAGTTAGTAATCATTTTTACAATAAACTTGTACATAACTTTTCTTGACACTTCATTTTGCAAAAAAATAATTTACTCTTAGGGCAAAATTAAAATTGTTCCTGTTTAAATTTTGGACCAAGGTATACAAAAACCTTCCCCTGTCCTTGCCCTAAATAGGTATTAAAAAGTTGGCTGCGTAAAAATCTCCTATTTATAGTCCAATAGCGGATTTCAATGTCTCTAAAGACGATGACAGTCTATAGACTTGATCCCTTAACCCAAGTGAGAAGTCCTGAACGTTTCTGTGAAGTTCGGCTATATTCTCGACAAAGTTGATACTATCGTTCTGAGTAGCATTTATTGCTTTTGCTATTTTATAAGGATTCGGAATTTCCTTCACAACTTTTTTTAAATACAATATCAAAAACCAGAATTTGTCTTCTATACGTGTGTTAGCCGTGTCATCATATAATACAAAATCAAAAGTAAAACGTAGCTCGTTGATAACTTCGGAAATAAATTTATAAATAGCATCTTTGTCCTTCTTTAAGTCATTATATCTAGGACTATAGCAATGGAAAGGAACTTCGCGCATTCTATCACGATCAGATATTAAACAATCATATTGGTTATCAGGGTCTGTTTTTATACGTAATGGTATGATTCGATTAACCTCGGACATGAAGTTATAATTTTTTATCTCAGAACGCCGTCTATCCATAGGGATTTCTACAGACCACTTGTGTTCTAGTATACAGAGTCTTAAACTCGTCTTGCTCTCTCGACCTGAGCATACATCTGGGTAGGGATTGTTGTTCACCATCTCGTTCCACTCTTGGTCCATCGGGCCCATTAAATTGCTCTTTCTTAGATTATTCCCCATGCGATGTGTTTTTGCATTGACGTTCATGACTTTTTGCTGTAGTGACAGTATGAGACATGCCACTAAACATGGCGACATTGTCATCTATTGACGTGCACCAACGAGGTTTAACTGGTAGTTAAATTACCTATAACAATATATAAGTTAAATTTCTTTTTTTTTGGCTGATTGCACTGGACCATTGTGATGAACCTTATAGAAAGTCGATTAAGCAACAATGCAAGCAATACAACGAATGAATTTTAATTAACATGGCAATGGGTGCCTATCCATTGCCATGTTGACTAAACGGTGGGCTTGGATGAGATTCATTTTGCGAACGTTATTGTTAACGAAAATGTAATAGGATTGATGTTGTTACTTGTATGTATTGGGTTTTTAGAGCTTTCGGTTTTTCATTAATGAACAAAAAATAAATGAATGAAAATAAGAAAACATTTGAAGTTTTTAATGCGTAAATTCTTGTAAGTACAATAATCTGATTGAATACGTATATAAGCCCGTAGTTCTTAGATTTTCCTAAAACAAACTAAGATTAGTAAGTAGGTTTAATATTAAATAAATAGGTAGTTTGAAACTTAAGCCCGACTGGCGACAATTTTTTCAACAAAGGGCCTTAAACAAATTCGTTACGCCAAGTATTTGTTCAAAAGCTAGAGTGGAACATCCAACTTCTGATTGCATACAATTTCATTTTCATCTATAGATACATATATAGAATGTTAAAATCATTTAACCGTTCTTTTGGCGTTGAGCAGTCGGATGTATTAAATACCTGTTTACTTAGTTTGATAAAATCAAATGCTACTACTGTGGTAGTTAGAAATAACACGCTTACCGCGTTTGTTTTTGTCTGTGTCTTTTTATATATATACATGTACGTTAATATTTATTTATGTTATAGTGGAAGCGAAAATCGTTTTTGATTGTAAAACTGCGTTCATCGTTGCGATTTTATTGTATTTTAACGACATTGAATTTTATAAGCCAAGTTGCAATACAATTTGCAACGAAAGAATTATAGTGCTTTATTCAGAAGTTTAAACGCTTTTTTCTATGTACTATTAATCTGGTGAATTTTTCAGTATAAGATTATATTGTACCTTTACACATCCATATTAATATTATAAATGTGAAAGTAGCTTAGTCTGTCAGAAACAGACAACTTTGTTTTCACGGCTAAATCGCTGAAACGATTTCGATCTCAAATCAACTCGCGCGCACCGCCATTGCAGGAAAGCCGACATGACCACTTCACTTCACAACGAATATTAACACTACCATCTCAGTTAATCTTTACCATCGCTAGGTGTAACATTTTCCAAGTAGGTGAGCATTTTCATTACCAGCCCCAGCCCGACTTTCCGGATGCTTTTGCCACAAAATCTTTAAAAAAACCGGGCAAGAGCATGTCTGACCGTGCTCAGTGTAGGGTTTCGAACCGAAATTACTACACAAACACTATCTCAAAAAACAACAAGTATAAACTAATTCTCTATTTCAAGTTATTTGGTGCTGTCTTAGATGATTTTAGTAGGTATAAACATTTTAGTCGCCTGTATCTCATGATCGAATCAAGTCTACTTAGTCATGATAGTTTTTCTTTAAAATTATATATGTGCTTTCATCTAAGATATTTTTCAGATTTTTAGTATTTGTAGTTTTGGCTGTAACACCAACATGCTGTTTGGGTGTGTTTGGGGGGGGACACTTGACTCTAACAAAAATTAGAGCTTTAAAGCTTAATATTTCACAAACGGATCCCTTAATCGAAAAATTGTATCCAACTACATACCACATTATGGGGTAAACGAGGAAAAAAAAATACATCCCCACGTTACGCGTAGGGGAGGTACACAAATGTTTTTTTTACCACTTTGTTGGCGTGACTATTATGTATATTAATGCCTTTCTAGTACTAGTACTAAGAGTCTCTGAGCTAGACTGCAGACGGACAGACGGACTACGAAACCCTAAAAAAGCACAAACCTTAAATTTATTGTATTCATTAACAACTTTCTTTATAAGGTCTCTAACTTCTTTATGAAAAAGGCTGATTTGTTGTTCAAGTTGTTTAAATCTTAACGTCTGTCTCGATCGAACGTTTTTCTACTTTTAGTTTAAGTAAGGATTCGGTACTTCACAAGCTCCTTCAGATACAATATTAGGTACCAGAATTTATCTTCAATGCGTGTGTTAATGGTGGGATCATACAAGACATAGTCAAAGACAAATCGCAATTCATTTATAATTTCGGAAAAGAATGCGTCCCAATACTTAGCGTGAAACCCGGGATTATCTATCTATCTATACAGGGCGTCCCACGGCTATGCCACATGGAAGGAAAGTACTTTAAATATTGTAGATGGAACATTTTACTGAAAGAAGACATTATTTGAATTTAAAAAACAATTTAAACTGCATTCATAGATATTTAAATAATTACACGGTTGAACCGGGAATCGAACCCGTTAAATAATTACCCTGTAGCTTTATCATACCGATTGAAAGACTTCATCATAAGGATTATTTTTTGCTAAATAACATAGTGTCAAAAATAAAAGGAAGACCATGAATTTTAACATTTTTATGATCCCCAGATCTAACCCCGTTAGATTTTTTTAATGGGGTTATGTAAAAAATGTAGTTTACCAGAACCAGTATGAAAGTGTCCACGAGCTACAAACAGAACTTAGACGTATTATTCTAAATATCCACCACAACAAGATCAAAAAATCGACAGGGAGCGAAATAATCAAAAGAGTGCGACTTGCTATTCAACAGGAAGGGACTCATTTTGAGCATTTGTTAAATTGATTAATTTTGTGTTAAAAATGTTAAAATTCAGCATCTTCCTTTTATTTCTCACACTATGTTATTTAGCAAAAAATAGTCCTTATGATGAAGCCTTTCGATCGGTATGATAAAGCTACAGGGTAATTATTTTTCTCGTGTAACGGGTTCGATTCCCGGTTCAACCGTGTAATTATTTAAATATCTATGAATGCAGTTTAAATTGTTTTTTAAATTCAAATAATGTCTTCTTTCAGTAAAATGTTCCATCTACAAAATATTTAACGTACTTTCCTTCCATGTGGCATAGCTGTGGGACGCCCTGTATACATATAAAGAGACTTGTCCTGACTGATTCATCATCGCCCAGCCAAAACTACAAATGCTAGAAATATGAAACTTAGACAGTACTTTCTTTTTGTTACGTAGAGATCCACTAAGAAGGGATTTTTCGAAATTCAACTCCTAAAGGGATGAAAAGGGTTGCAAAGTTTATATCGGAATTATTTTTATGGTCAATTTTACTTGAAACTTGGTAGAAATGCTCTTCAATGCAAATAATGAGACATGTATTTCAGCGATTACTAAAATTTAACCCCTAGAGGGATGAAAGGGGGTTTCAAAGTTTGTATGGGAAAAAATATTTTCATCGTCAAATTTACTTGAAACTTGGTAGAAATGCTCTTCAATGAAAATAATGAGACACGTATGTAAGCGATAACTAAAATTCAACCCTTAGAGGGATGAAAGGGGGTTGCAAAGTATGTATAGAAAAAATATTTTTATGATCAAATTTACTTAAAACTTGGTGGAAATGCTCTTCAATAAAAATAATGATCCACGTATTTCAGCGATTACTAAAATTCAACCACTTGGGGGATGGAAAAGGGTTGCAAAGTTTGTGTGGGGATTCTTTTTATGGTCAATTTTACTTGAAACTTGAAAGAAATGCTCTGCAATACAAATAATGAGACACGTATTTCAGCAAATACTAAAATTTAACTGCTAGGGGGATGAAAGGGGGTTTGTGTGGGTATTTTTTTAAGGTCAATTTTACTAGAAACTTGAAAGAAATGCTCTGCAATACAAATAATGGGACACGTATTTTAGCAAATATTACAATTCAACTCTTATAGGGATGAAAGGGGGTTGCAAAACTTGTATGGGAAAAATATTTGTACGGTCAAATTTACTTGAAACTTGGTGGAAATGCTCTTCAATAAAAATAATGATCCACGTATTTCAGCGATTACTAAAATTCAACCACTTGGGGGATGGAACAGGGTTGCAAAGTTTGTGTGGGGATTATTTTTGTGGTCAATTTTACTTGAAACTTGAAAGAAATGCTCTGCAATACAAATAATGAGACACGTATTTCAGCAAATACTAAAATACAACCCCTAGAGGGATGAAAGGGGGTTGCAAAATTTGTATGGGAAAAAATATTTTTATGGCCGAATATACTTGAAACTTGGTAGACATGCTTTTCAATGAAAATAATGAGACAGGTGCGCCAAAGTTCATATAAAACTGCAACTCCGATTATTGGAACTACGAAATTTTTTCTCATACCATTTTACTTCATAATGATCACTCTTCATCATCAATATAATAATATCTCTTCTTCATAATATTTCTTAATACTAATGATCGGAAATTATACTCATCTGAACTTATACCGCCAATATTCATGGTACGTAAACTTGCAGAATTTCTTAAATATCTTACGTGTAGATAAAATTAGGTTAGGTTGGGTTAGATTTATAACAATCCTCAAAACGTAACAGGTTCTTAAAAAAATGCATTATGAGTTGCGATAGTTATGTTATGACTTAAAAAAGTATGAACAAAAAAGTATAAGCAAAATTTTTCGAAGAAATGATGAGAATAGACACAAATCGTTATTTGTATAAAAAATCTAAAGACCATATTTTATATGAGTCAATATGGACCCTAATGAGACACATATGTGACGTTCCACGGGTAAAGGTACCTTATGGCGGGTTTTAGTTTCGGAGATACGAAGTGTTTTATAAAATGGTACGAAAATAACTTGGTCTTTTTTGCTTATTCTCGAAGTATAGAAGGCTTAAAGTTTGATTATATATATTTTTCAATGTTTGATTTATGTTATTCAGCTAAAAATATAGCCAAAAAGTTATTTTAAAATGTCCTTTTTTTTCAGAATGTATTTTGAAGAATATTTTCAAAAAAAAATATCTCCGTAACTGCACAACTTAGGGAGTTGGTTGTTTTTGTTATTCATTGCTTATGAATTGTAGATTACAGGGATATTCATAACTCCATACCGACCATAAGGTACCTTTACCCGCGGAACGTCACATATTTCAGCGATAACTAAAATTCAACCCCTAGAGGAATGGAAAAGGGTTGTAAAGTTTGTATAAAAAAAATTGTACGGGAAAAAATATTTTTATGATCAAATTTACTTGAAACTTGGTAGAAATGCTGTAAAATAAAAATAATAGACACTTATTTCAGCGACTACTAAAATTAAACCCCTGGGGGGATGGAAAGGAGTTGCATATATCTACATATAAAAAATATTACTATCGGCGATTAAGAAAAAACTACCTCTGAGGTGGTAAAATGGGGGGGTTAGAAAATTGTGTGGTTGGTTTATATGTTTGAAGTGAGAAACGTGGAAAATTTGTGTGGAAAATGTATACGTATAAATTAAATATTATGGCTTTAAGCGATTTTAGCGAAAGCGAAAACTTAGGGGTAAATTGGCGGTAGAAGTTTGTATCAGATTTTTGAAGGGAGAAACGTGGAAGGGAGAAAGAAAAAATGTTACTTTCGGCGATTTAGGAAAAACTACCCCAAAGTTGGTAAAATGGGGGGGTAGAAGTTTCGGACTTTGGTCATTTTTGAAGTAAGAAATGTGAAAATTAGTATTAGGCTACTGTTTATTAATAGAAAATAAAACTGCTTGCGATTTTAGCGTCTAACGAATTTAGTAAATAAGCGAGTACGGTTATTTTTTAAGTAAGAAACGTATAAATAGGTGTAAGGGCTACTAAATTGCTTTCGGATATTATGGAAAAACTATCCCTTTAAATGGCGGTGGTAATTTGGCGGTAGAAGAGATTTTTTTTAAAAGAACTGTCTAAATATGTTGCGCACGATGATTAATGGCGATTTTTTTTCATCTACTTTCACATGTTGTAAGGAGTGCCCAACCTAGAAATATTAATTTTTGTTATCTCACTACCAGCTTCTATAAGACACCTATTCCTACTCCAAATTTCATCAATGTATCTCTGTAGTTTTCGAGTAAAATGCATGTGACATACGGACGGACGGACGGACATGACGAAACTATAAGAGAGTTTTTGCCATTTTTGCTACGGAACCCTAAAAAGGCGTTGGGCGGTTTTGAAAAACTACCCTAAAGGTGGTAAATTTACAGAGAGTCTGGCCATTTTTAAAATGAGAATAGTGAACGTTGTAGTTTACGATATAAATGAAAAAAAAAAACGACAATTTCGGAAAAGGGGGTAAAATGGGGGTAGAAGTTTGTGTGGGAATTTGGTCATTTTTGATGTGAGAAATGTGGACATTATTGGTATTAAGGTTACTGTTTACCTATAAATAAGAATTATGACTGAACAAGTTAGATACATGAAACTCGGTATCAACACCATTATTTATTAAATAAAAAAACAGGTTTTAAAATACTTAAGCCCTTAACAGTGTGAAAAGCGGGGTGAAAGTTTGTATTTGAGTTGGTTTTTTTTCCAGGTACATGAGTGTAAACATCTAAAAAAGTGCAAGCTTCAGTGTTTTAAAAACACTTGCCCCTTAAAGAAACAAATAGTCAAGAAAAAACCCATCATCAATAAAAAAACTACAGTGGAAAACTTGGAATCTTAGACTACTGATACTGACTGAACTTTACAAAATTTGTGTGGAAATAAAGTTACTTTCAAACGTATATACCTACAAGATATGAAAACGGGTATTGCGACTAAATTAAATACTGTAACATAAAGAAAATAATATAATAAAATAATACTCGATGTATGAATATGGGAGAAGCGAAAGAGATTTGTCAGGATCGTAGCAGGTGGAAAGAAGTGGTCTCTGCCTAACCCTCTGGGAAACAGGCGTGATTTAATGTATGTATGTATGTATAAAAAAAATATCCAGATTTGGTGTTTTTCGAAAATTTTCTGCTAACTGGGTTAATTGTTTGTATAGAAATTTAGTAAATAGATGAGATGACTAAATTATCAATCTATTTAATCTGGGGTCGATTAAAGAAAATGTAATGGTGAAAGAGGGGCAGTGAATTTATTTTGTATGGCAATTTTATTGTTTAAGAGTCATAAAATGAAAGGTGTTTGTGGGCCGCTTATTTAAAATTCACGTTCTGGACTTTTTTCATAAAAAAAAACTCTTTGAAGGTGATATAAACTATGTCTACTTTATCGTAAGTTCTGACTCTCCGCAGACGAAGTCGCGGGCGGAAAGCTAGTAACAAATAAAAGGCACTTCATGAACTCTGCAACGCATAGAGTTTAAACAATCCTGTTTGTTGGCTGGGTCTGTTTTCATGCGAACTGGTATAATTTTGTTTACTTCGGCCATGAAGTTATAAACGGCCGAGCGGCGACGGTTGATAAGACGTTCACTTCTGTTCAAAAATGCACAATCTCAGATTGTAGCTCTTTATTAAATCTTCAGGACAGAATTTTGGATACGGGTTGTAATAAGACATTTCTTCCCGCTCGAAGTCTTCGGTATTATGTTCAAAGCGGTCATCCATTGACATAGCCGCATAGTTAGAAAACTCTGCATTCGGAACTTTTAGTAGAATACTCAGTATAACATACCTAAACATTCTGGGACACACTGTTATCAATTTAGGTGGAATACACGATATGTCAGCAACTGAAAAACCCAACACCGATTTTAAGCAATTGAACTTACCATTTGAAAAAACCTAAAAATAGCTTTAATAATGTAAGATTTGAAACTATAATGCACAGCATACATACATTACATTTAGTATGGTGTCGAGCTTCCAAGGAGAGACGAAATTGAAATAAAATAAATATATAACGAAGATAAAAGATGTTTGATATATTTATTCAGTAAGTAGCCCGCTGCCGCACCTTTACATGTCAAAAATCAACGATCGCTTCCCAAAATATCACTGCTGGGCCTTTATTCTTCTGGGGAAGACGATATTGAGTTGAGCTGAAAGATCAAACACTGTTCCCACACCTGAATTTCTAAATACCAGGTTACACTTTATAAAATAATTCCAAAACACCACATTTAAAACATAATTTTATGGTAATAAATAAACAATACCTACCATAATTTAAATGTAAAGTTTTTAAATATCAGTATATTGAGTTTTTCTTCATTATTTTACTTTGGAAATGATCGATTGTGCGAATTGATACTTTCTTATCAAAATTGACATGTAGCGCTGTGTTTAGACTAAGTGAACGAACAATAATTCTACGCATTATTGGGAAAAATGGAGACAAATAATCTTCTAGAGCATTATTTGGTGTAAATGGACTGGATAAGCGGAATACTGGCAGAAATGACAATTGTTTGGTAACAAATAAGTAATCAGTTTACGTAGATATGGCGAATTTCGATTAATACGAAGCCTTTTTGCCTATTTAGTCTGGACCTCTAATCTTCTGGGTAAAATCATATTGCATTTGACAGGTTATCGTATGGTCAGCGTAACGATAGCTCTTTTTTACCCGACAGTAATGGCGGCCGAGTTAAAAACAATACTATTACACGTCAAGGGCAATATGGTTTTACTCTGTAGAATAGAGGCCCTGAACTAACATGGAACTTAATAAACTGTATTATGTCTCATATGCCATTGGGATAGTAAAAATATAAGGATAAGTGAATAAAACAGAGAACACAGTATAATGGTCTTTATTTGACTCTTGAATTTCGTTAGCTAATCTAGTTAATAAAAAAACAACTTATTTAAAACTGCACGCAGAGTTTGCGAGGAAGTAGTCTAAAGCCCGTAAAATGATAAAACCATGTATAGAATCCTGTTGAATGGATTCTTGTCAACCGATATACTTGCGTATGCGACATACTGGGGTTTTCATCGTAGTTTTCGATAATATTAAGACCCTCGCATTAGCCATCATCTAAGTTGTACTGCAGTTCCGCTACCGTGTATACATAATAATGTGGTGCAGTCAGGGATGCAGTAAGTACCATTTCACTTACACTTGAATCTGTATGAAAGAAGCCTCAAATGCCTCATTTCCGCAGAACCACTTCGTTTGGAGTTCTGTTCCTCCCTCTGCTTTTCATTAACATACCCTCGATCCTTGGCCTTATCCACTCATCGTTGCCTCAATTGCGGCGGCTAATATTTGCGCTGCCGTGGGCAATTCTTTAAAGAAATCTAAGAAATTGTTATTTATGTTAAACTTATCCATATCTATAAGTGATCGCGCTGATAACTTTAGCTCTCGAAACCCCTGTAATATTGACTTTACTTCATATTCTAAGTCAAATTTTAATCTTTTGAATTTACTTTCAGCACCACGTAATTTACTATTACGTTTATTTTGTTCGTCTTCAGCATCACTGATGACCTCGGCTGTTAAATAAGGATTGGGTATTTCTATTGCCAATTTTTTTAAGTACAAAATAAGATACCAAAATTTGTCTTCTTTGCGCGTATTGAAAGTATCATCATACAAAACATAGTCGAATGTAAAACGTAAATCATTAATAATCTCGTACATAAACCATTCCACATAGTGTGGTAGTTTGGTTTTGTCAGGAAAACGGCTATAGCAATCTGTAGGCACTTGACGCCACGTTGTCATTCTTTCACGATCATCTTTTAAACAGTCGTTTGCACCAGGATTCGTAACTTTGCGGTTAGGCAACATTTGATTTACTTCAGATATGAAGTCATGCCTTTTCATGTTAATCCGACGCACGTTTGTAGGTAGTTCCTCAGACCATTGTTCCTTGAGAATGCATAGTCGCATACTCTTGTTAGTTTTATATTGTGTGCGCGGACAGATTTCTTGCGATATATTTTCTACTGTCGAGAGGTTTGAATTCTTCTGCAAAGTTAACTCTTCAGTATCCGAATACAAGCTTTCGTTTAAATATGGATTTGAGTGAATTATAATTGCGCCTAAAACACCTCGAAAAAGGCACAGTATAAAACCAGCTGGTAATCTTGAATGCATGGTCAAACTTAAGTGAAAGACAGATTACAAATATTTCACAGCAGCTGCAAAGCAAAATACGGAAAATAAAATGCATATTATTAAAGAAACACGAATTGTTTGTAAAAAAAACTCATAACCAGCATAAGTCCGCCCTTAGTAATCTTAGCGTAAGTTGCTTATACAACGGCAACTTATATAGTCAACTGGATAAAGATTATACCGCATAGAACTTAAAAAAAACCGTATTTAGTCTAACCCTCTTATTCATAAACACGCAATTGGCTAAATTTGTGCTTGAAATATGCTCTGTCCCTATCAGTCATTATGACATTTGAATTAGACAAAAGAGGACAACCTATATTAGTTAAAGTATTCGTTAACTAAAATAAATAGTTTTATTAAGTGCTTGACCATAAGCTCGTGGAGCTAACCCCTTGTGCTTCTGTTTAGTCCATTAGAGAAAATACTCTTTTACCGAACAATTGCCTTTACGTGCAATGTTATATCCATGAACTTATTTCTTTAATACATAAGTCCATGAGAGTGTCTGTAAACAACTCGACATTGGCGAAATACACCTTAATAGGAAAGAAAACCATTAATAATTAGAATAGGTTTATTGTGCGTTTATGATAAGTTAACGGGGTAATTATTTAACTTAACTCTAATACTTTTAAATATCAATCCGGAAATCGAAATAACGTAGGTAAATGTGGTTTATTAAGGCAGATCATCGATTGCCATCTCGAACGTTAGTTGAGTCCGGCTGGCCTATTGCCTAACGCACTCGCAGTCGCAAACGTTTTCATTTTGACAGTCCGAAGGCGAGTCTGCATACAAAATGAAAACAATTGTTCCGATTTGAGGCCGAGTGCGATTGTGAGTGTGCTAGGCGGTTACCTATCTGAACTCCGAAAAATGTTTGACCGAATTTTGGTTCGATAAATATTATTCGACAACTATGGTTTGGGTTTTTTTACGTTTGCCCGAAAAATCACTTCGAATATTTTCATTTAGTCATTACTTGTTTAGGTTTTTTACCGATTTGACAAATTATCTATTCCTTAATACTGGTTTCGGCGTACAAACAGTTGTCCAATGTAATGGTTTGTCAATTTATCTATTTCCCATTTCTGATTTTACCTTAGTATCATTTGCCCAATGTAACGGCTCGGTGTATTAATAGTTTACCTATTTTTAAATCGACTATGCTAACCTGTCCGATTTGGTTCTACCCTGATTCGTCTTGATCGTTGCATTTTCTGGATAAATTACAAGCAAGATTTTTTGGGCAGAAAAAATAATAATCTCGAAGAGCAAGGCGGGAGCCAAGCTCCCGCCTTGGCCTTCTATCCTAACCTATCCGTATCGGTTCTGCCCTAATTCGTCTTGCTCGGTGCATTTTCTGGATAGTAACAAATTACAAGCAAGTTTCGTTACCTGAAATGAATATTTGACGTAACGTAGCGAACACTATATGTAGCATTGATCAAGTGAAAAATGTGTTAAGAAACCAAATACGAAACGATCCCTAGGCTAATTGTAGCACTGGTGTAATGAAAAATAGGCTTTGAAATAAAATACGTAACAATACATAGGGCAAGTGACTACAAAGAGAAAAGTTGCTCGGACTAAAGATATGTTTACTTAATGTCAAATAGTGAAATAAAAAAATTACGAATCGTGCCATCGGAGAAACGTTAAAAAACGAAACGTTTTCGGTCAAATGCAATTCGGTCAAAAAAAAATCGAGGTTGCGATAGGTTACCGCGCTAGGCAATAGCGACGCTGTTTGGCCAGAAACATATTTCTTACTTTTAAGGGATCGTTTTCCGGTAACATTTTTAAGTCGGAGGTTATTGTTTCTTTCTATATTATGTCTTTAAATAACGTACTTACCGTTTTATGGCAGAACGTAAGCAATCAAAGCTGGTTTCAATTGGACTAAGCTACCTACCAGTTGCATTTCGTTTTTTATTTTTTAACAACGTTCATGAAAGAAAGTGTGTAAGACTAATTTAACAGGTTAAGCGTATGAAGACATTTTAATCAATTGTAACCTAGACTTTCATTAACAACTCTTTGGAATATCGTGATGATTGATGTGGAATAACGGCTGTACGGTTCAAGCATGCACCACTCAAGCAGTAAACTCAAGGTACATTACAGTTGTATGATTTAGAAATATATATGCGGAATTGTTTTTTTTTATTTACCACATGTAAAAGGAGAGAGCTATGTTCCGTTTTTTTTTGCGCGATTGAGTCAGTAATAAGGAGATCTTCGCGAGAACTAAAGTCACCGAAATAGACCTAAGAATTGCTAGACTTAAGTGGCAGTAGGCGGGGCACATCGCTCGCAGAACAGATGTCCGATTGGGTCGAAGACTTCTTGTGTGGCGTCCGCGTACCGGAAGACGCAGCGTAGGTAGGCCTCCAACAAGGTGGACCAACGACGTGATAAAGGTTGCGGGAAACCGTTGGATTCAAGCGGCGCAGAACTGGGTCTTGTGGCAAACCTCGGGGCAGGCCTATGTCCAGCAGTGGACATTTTTGGCTGAAATGATGATGATGATGATGATGAAGATAAAGAAGATAAGCATCGAGATATATACACACACTAGCTTCTACCCGCGACTTCGTCCGCGTACATTTTGATTATAGTTATTTCCTCGGGAACTTTTACATTTTTCGAGGTGAAACTTAACCTATATGTTAATCCATGTCATGTATCTCCGTTTCTAATTTCATCTAAATCCGTTTAGCCGTTGCAGCGTGAAGGAGTAACAAACAAACACACAAACTTTCGCATTTATAATATTAGTAATTCAATGGTTTTCTGAAGTTTCCACCCAGCAATAGTTTAGCCTCTGCATTTTGAGAAGTTTGGCAGTCACATTTCCGATTTTTTCCCTATCCATAGCCAGTGTAAAAGCACCGGGCAAGAGCATGTCGGACCATGCTCAGGGCCTTTATTCAACACGGTAAAAACAATATCGTGTACGTATATAGTATTGATAACATAGAACGAAAACCCTGCCTCTGGACAATTTTAAAGAATATATAATAAACATTACATAAATATGGTCATTCGTAAATAATCGTAATGTAATGATTTGTTGATACGCTTGTTTGGCACAATGCCTGTATATTGAGACGTTGTCGTTATCGTCACTGAACGGCACTTTTGCTTTGTTTAGTATTTTTCTGATAAGAGCAATTGTCTTTGGTCTATTTTTAGCCTCCCGTAGCATTTCCGGTGGACAGTTAAATCTGCGGACTAACGAGCTAAGAGCAAGTAACAGATGAGATCAAAAAGAAATCTCTAGTTACTTAATGTTAGCCAATCTTTACAAAAAATCTAAATACATATGATAATAAACAGTAGTTAACACGTTCACTGTCCCCATACAAAATTATTTGACAGTGTCACACGTCGAAGTGTGCTTCCAGTTTAGAACTCGGACTTATCAACGTAAAACTTAATGCGGAGACACGGACTTGTGATACGTAATGTGACCCAATTGTGGGGTCATTCGAAGCTGTAAATCCATTGTGGAAGCACGGACTCCTGAAAAGCAGGTGCACGGCCCAACATTGGGGGCGCTCGGACGGGGAACGTGTTAAGGGGCATTTTGTTAAAGTGTGAACCATAGTTTTTTTCCGAATTTGGAAATAATATTAAGTGATCATGAGTACTATTGATCTCCTTAAGATAAGTTAATAATAGCCTTTTTTCAATCCTCTTTAAACCCTAGGCAAGAGAAATCCCAAAGGTAAATACATTTGCCTAGGCAAAACGCAGCAGGCTGACTGGTAATCATGACATAAATTCATGAACATACCTAATACATCTTGAGGGACCAGCATGGCTTTTTTTATACAAAAAATCTTGATCTACTGAGCCCCGACTTATCAATTCAGTCTGGTCTATCCGACTGATTTTAGAGGGTCTCATTCGGAAGTAATTTAACGTCATCGAGTACCACCGTTGGTGAAACTAACCTGCGGGCAGATTATGGTCGTGCTGTGTGTGGATAAACGTGGATATTTGTCACTTTCTGACCAGTGTATACGTGTGATAATAACAGATGCTTTATCCATCTCTATAAAGGCGACCATAATACTTTCCCTGAAGGTATGTATGTATGTATTTTCATACATACATACATACCTTCACGCCTGTCTCCCAATGGGACTATGGAACGCCAGCTGCACCGGTCTAATCATACAACTTTCGCTTCCTCTACATTCATCCACCTCTTCATGCATGTACGTCGTAATTTCATACAGTCTCTAAAAGTCCAGGGGTCTATTTTTTTTTGGAACTTTTCTTATTCCATCAGCATGCAATCGATGTACAGACATGTGTAAAAATACGGGAGAACGCAACCTCTGAAAAATATTTCGCAGTGCACCTTATTCCAGTATAATAAGAACCTCGTAACATATTTATAACATGATTCTTTCGTTAGGTACATTTTTTATGTAACCTTGTCTTACTAGTACGTAATTCTCTGGGTTACTGCTACTTAGTCTGACAGTTTTTAGGGTTCTGTAGGTAACTCAGTTTACCTTTAAAGAGCCGTACCTTCTGAACCGTGATAAATAGCCGGCCTATTTTTTTAAAGAACTTATGCTATAACGGCAGATTTACCCGGTAGCATTTGACCGGTTTTTTTTTATCTAGCTGAACCCAGGAGAGTACCTGGGTGCGGATGATGAACCTTCATTGGTCGATTGGTTTTTTTTAGTAAATTCTCGCATTTAATACCTATTCATTTATACGAAGTTGTATAATTCCATATTAAAATCAGATGAATTCAAGCTTACCTTTTTCTCTTCTGCCTCAGGTGCCTCTCCGATTACGGACTATTGGTAATCAGCTCCGCATAATTCTTTCTATGTGTCGCAAGGCGAAACAGTACATTTTTAAGACTATTTACATGCCTACTATGATTGTATTCGTCCGGTAGTAAAGTGGTATAAAATTAACATTAGGTATAACATTTCACATGTTTTATTACGGGGGCACAATGCTTTGTTTATTTGCCGCCCGCTTAGATACATCTAATGTACGATTCAGTTTATAAAATGTTTGATGCAGGTATAGTCTTCGTCAAAGATATGTTTACATTTTTGTACGTTATTTCAATGGAATAAGGTGAAAAAATGTAAAAATATCTTTGACGTCGCCCGTACAAAGTAGTACATTATTACCAAGGGACTAATATAGGTCATAATGACAAGATGTTTAGCCACCCGAGCAAAGCAAGAGTGTGTAGTTCGAGTGTCATAAAGGAATTTTAGGTTAAAGTTGAGACCGAGTCGGTGGTACGCTACCAACAACCAGCTACAGTTGCACATTCGTCGGAGAAGTTGGGGGAAGGGGAATGTCGGAAGGAAGGTTGGCCCGATACGAGTTGGCTGGTTGTGGCTTTCCAAGGAAATTAAAAAGGAAAAGTACTTTAGTCCCTTGATTTAAAATATATCGCTTTTATCCGCCTTTACGTGGCATATTATGGGTCATTTTACAGCGTGAGATGTGAAAACAGTTTTTTATTTCAACTTCTCTTTTTTTAAACTACCTATTGTTTATTTTGGTAGTTTTTTATACCCTGATTTAGTAACGTGTTAATCAATTCTAAAAACGCTTCTATAAGGTAAATAAAAATACGATCACGTGTATTTTCTAAATGAAATGTAGATGTATTTGTAAATAAAAGCTTACACTATCTTACACACAGTCTTAAACATAACTTCTTATTTTATTTATAAAATTTGTTCATTTAAATAATAAAAAAAAACTTCTGACAGCAGGGCTAGCAAGGGTTACCACTTTATCTGATAAGAGCTCGTCAAAGGAAACCGTTTTAATTAAAATGACAGCTGGTTGGATATTTATATCACCCTATTACACTGCAATAGGTTTTTAACCTGAAGTCCTTCGTGTTTGTACTTTCTTCTTCTATATGGTCTTTTGTAAGTCTAACCGACTTAACTCGAACCTGAAAGACTTTTAAAGACCTCTTACAATGTAATTTATTACATGTCGCCCTTTTTAAAATATTGTTAGCCAATCGTAGCTGACTACTTCTGCTACTCTTACAAGTATCGACTAATTTAGTAACCGTCATACTCGGAGACATTTTAGAGAGAGAGAGACTCATTCCTTTTTCAAACTTGTGTATGAGGAATCGTAACTAAGGATCGTCTTAACCATCATATTTGACTCTGGGTGCGGCCGTTAGCCGAGATAAACATACTGCATTAGTAAGCGTAAACCTTGCTCTGCTTGTGTATTTTGAAAAGAAAGGGTACACAGTCCAGTATAGGCCTTACCTACTACTTTATTACGTTATATAGGTGCTGGGTTTATGATAAGCAGTTTATTATTGAGATTGACCCGGTCCATCTGCCCTAGTACTTGCACGCATAGTCACACTTAGAGAATCTAACGCCTGCATCAATGACTTGAGATCAAACCTCACCTCAGATTTTAATATTTTTATTTCCTCGAGAAGGTTTAAGATATCACTATTACATCTGTCTGTCTCCTCATCATCTGAATTCACAAATTCGGCTATTGTAAAAGGATTGGGCACCTCCGTCACCAATTTCTTCAAGTATAATATTAAATACCACAATTTGTTTTCGACGTGAGAGTTTCCAGTCTCGTCATGCAAAATAAAATCAAAAGTAAAACGTAAATCATTGAAAACCTGGTATAAAAACGCTTTATATTCATGTGGGTCATTGGAAGAAGTTTTGTAACAATTGGTTGGCACTTGACGCTGAGAAGTTCCTTTTTGACGATCACTTGAAAAACAGTCGTTTTTGTCGGAAGGTGTGGATTTCACGCGATTTGGTATCATTCTGTTGGATTCAGAAAGAAAATTGTATTTTTTCCAATAGAGCACACGGAAACTGTTAGCCCGTCGCGGCGTCTCCGGCAGCGTCTCAGTCCACATTTGCTTAAGAATGCAAAACCGCATACTGATTTTGCTGTTATAATCTCTTTCGGAACATAAAGTTGGATACGGGTTTGTATGCAACATTTCTAACCATTCTTCGTCTCTCAATCGAGAATCATCTTTTAGGTTTCGTGAGTTTTCAATTTTTTTCCAAATATTCTCTCTGACGAGTTTATTTGTCTGAGGATTATTCTGGTTAAACGCTCGTTCGTTTTTGACACCATGGACAGCCCGGATCAGATACAGCAAAAACCACGCCGCAAATGTCTTAGATATTATCAAGGCTATCATGTCGAGCTGCAAATCCCAAATTATGGTAACATTAACAAATTTGTCATTTTCAATATTTTAACCTAATTTTGTTGTTCTTGGTCTCTGAAATTAAACAAAAAAAGAACCTCACTCAAATTAATCTAGTCCCAAACTAAGTTATAGGTTTGTACATCATAGGTGCTAGACAACGATTAACATACTAACATTCTAGATAAACAACAACATTAATAAATAGAAAACATTCAACACTTAATAACAAATATTTGTCCTTACCGGCGATCGAACCCGGGACCGTGAGCCTTGTAGGCGGAGTCACTACCATTCTACCCTACCAACTAAGCGTAGGTGTAAACATAAGAGTAGGTATACAAGCACTTAATACAATAAATTTTGGGTTGAGCTTGATTTCTTTTTGGCAAGGAGAAGGCAAAATAGCACACAGGCCAGCTGCTGGTACGTGAGAACTGAGACCCATTGATATTTGCATTATCAAGACTACAATATTGAAATTTTAATGCGTCACTCTGAGGGCTGAGATGGAATGCCTCTATGTCATTGATTACACAGGTTGTCTTATGCGAACACTGCCGCTTGGCAGTAGGTTAAATGATAAAATGGTGAACGTATGTGAATTAATGTAAAAAAAAAGTTGCTCACCGTTGTTATCACTTGAATAATCTTTTATCAACACAATTACACTATAATGCCCAACCGTAGCGGTTTTACTTTGACGGAAACTGCCTCGTGTATTCAGATTCTTATCAAATCTTAGCAACGCTCGCAGTGTAGACACGTATAAAACCAGAAAATGAGTTTTCTGTAAAAGTAATACTTTTTTTATAGATTTAAAGGCATCTTTAGGTAATATTTTTAGAGTCATATATAGTCATATACTTTAATTTCATAAAAACTATGCGTCATCACTAACCTTGTAAGGATATTACAATTAAATATTATTTATTTATAATTCTTCTTCTTCTTCTTCTCAGCATATACTCGTCCACAGCTGAACATATCATGCCTTTTCCATGGATTTCTATGGAAGAGGCATGCCCTTGATGCGGCAATTCTTGTCCAGGTTGCCGTCTCTGGCTATTAATAAAATTGATCGCAAATCCCAATTAACTGCATGCCATTACTAACAGTTATAATTAATTACTTGAAAAAAAAAAAAAAGTGGCATTATAAAAAAAAACTCGAGTCTTAATTGTCGACTGCGAAAAAGGCGACCATAGTACAACTCCAGACAAAAGTTAAACTAATGCGTGGAAGGTTAAACTAATTCATCTTTGCACTGTTTAATCAGAATTGGAGGGACTCATCAACTTTGGAAAGGTAGATTTGTTTTACATTTTCCCGACAATAGTGGCAAAAAAATAATTGAGATTGGACAATAATCTGAGAATTAACCTCTCGTAGTTTTTTTTGTATTGTTCTAAAGATCTCTTCATTTGAACACAAGATTATGTTTCCTTTTTTCTCTGCGTCATATTCTCATCTTTAATTTGGAATCTAAAATAACTGTTTAAGTCTGAGTTAAATAATTTGGGTCGGACTGGAGTATTGGTGTTGTCCTGTATTAGCTGTTTTGATTTGCACAACGGGAAAAGCCAATTCCTTTTATATTCAGTCATCATTATATGACAGAACTTACATCCAGAAATGTTTACACAATCTATTACCACAAGTTTACCGTTTCCATTAATTTTTCAATGACATTTCCAAATGTCAGTTCTCAAAAATCGACAGGCAATGCTTATTTCAAATGTAGATTTTAAAAAAAACGGAACAGTCAGGAAGATTCCTTTGTCCGACTGTCTGTCCTTTGAAATAGCTATGGTATTCATTTCATTGACGTTACTGAAAATATTACCTTATGAAAATATAACACTTTACTTTAGCCTAATATTCTCGACGAAGAACCGATAGCGGTACAAATCTTGTTCTTTTTTGCTAGTTTGGCGTGAATAGATTATCATGCACCTATTCACGCAAAAGTAGAACTAGGTACTCGATGTACGATGCTATAAAAAGTGTTTCATGATTCGGTATCGTTTATTTTTCTTTGGCCAGCGGTAGTGATATAGTATTTTCGATACACGAGGGTGCTTTCATTGTTTACTTAAATTGATTTGGCGTTGTTGCGTCAATGGATGCAAAACTAAGTAGGTAGTGGAACGGGACTTCTTGGCTTTAAGACACTGTACATAGTTACTCGTAATACTAATGGTATGATGTTGAGAAATCATACAGGGCCTGTATTCTACGGGGTATAAGTAACTATATTGTTTTTAACATGTTATACCTAGTACCTAGTGTTTGTAACTCGGGTGCCATTACTGTCAAGTAAATAAGAGGTACTATAATGTCATCAATATATATGTAGGTATGTATGAATGTAAACTCTTCATTGCACATAAACAAATTGATAAATTAATGTTGTACGTAGAATATAAATAATATGTGATTTCGATATGGATGCAAGATGGTCTGAACCAAAGTAGAATAGATGACTATTGGGAATGAAAAATATAATATGTCGGGAAAGGTTTTGTTTTGTACCACCAGCATTTTTTTGGGTGTTTTTCATAAAACCTACAAGAATATAGAATTCGTATATCTAATATAATTTTTGAATTTCACTAATGATAAATAAATATAATGAAAATTAATTCACGCGCTGATCTGGTTGACAAAGTTGGCACTTGTATTTGATATTTTAATAGAATTGAAGTCGGCTTTTGGTTAGGCATATTGTGAGTCGTCGACTTCAGTCGACGTGAGTCGACGGGCGGGACCGTTTAAAACGTTTGTTAAAATTATACGGTGAGAAAAAATAATATCAAAAGTTCAAATAGAATTTTCTCAAGTAACGCCATCTATATATGAGGTTCTGCACCTCCAACGTTGTTGTATCTTGCGAAGATAATAATAAACGCGACCTAAAACTAACCCACGACTAACGCCACCTCGTGGCGAGCAGTTTGAACCACGTTGGAATCGGCCGTCCACGTGTGATACGTGAATTCAAAAACCCAGCGTTAGAGGTCGTGCGTGGCTCCGTTTGAAGATCTACCTACAAACTAAGAGAGGATGTGCCATATGGTGTGGTATATGTAAATAACCATGATATTTTTTTTATAGATAGACATCATCATCCTCCTGCCCTTGTCTCACACCAGGTGGGGTCGGCACAACATGTTTACTTCTTCCACTCTTTCTACGACACTAATTTATTACTTCCCAACTTTTTATTAATGCTGCTACTACGAGTACCTCCCTACTACCTCAAATATTTATGTTCATTCCTAATGTCATACATTTTTACAGAAGATGCTTAACTATCTGTGTGTTTTTGTTGTATCGTAAAAACGGTAAAACATACAAGCGTCAAATTGGTATGATTTTATTATAAACCCGGAAGAAAAACAACAATTACTAAAAACCATTAAACCAGTCAAGCGCGAGTCGGACTCGCGCACCAAGGGTTGCGTGCCGCCGGGTTTGTAATATAATCATACTAAATGTGTAGATTGTATATTTGACAGACTTACCATACAACAAAAATAAAATATACTAAAAAGAAACGTTTCTTTTATGGAGAACCCCTTTATTATTTCACTTGCTTTATTTCTTTTCATTTGTTAGTAAATCCGTCGTAATAAAAAAAACACGCTTTCTATTACGGGTCAAAGATACAGCTGTTTAAAGTTTGGACGGACAGAGGGACGGACAGCGGAGGCATATTATTAGGGTGCCCGTTTGGGGTCCCTTCAGGCACGGAACCTTACAAACTAAGGGCAGTGGCAAATGAAGATACATCTAGCTAGTTACAGTTTAGTTGTTTTAATAGTACCTACATTACTATAGAGGCCGGGAAGTAGCCGCTTCGCTCGGCCGTCTATATAAACTCGGCCGGCAACCCCTTTTCACGGCTAGAGTATGCATGTATAGTGCTTTTCTCAAACATATAATTCATTATAGTACATTACTACAGAGGCCGGGACAAAAGGGGTTGCCGGCCGAAGACATAGGGGGCAACCCATATTTCCCGCCGAGGTATGTATAGTGCTTTTCTTAAACATCAAACATAATAATAATTCATTAAAAAAAAAAATACAAAGTCAAATTACTTGGAGTGCATAAACATTTAAAGTAATCTACAGTGCTCAGTCATCCGCGCTGTGTCGGGCGTGCCGCACCGTGCTACATCGCCTGCGATCTAAGTTGCGCTACGCACCGTTAATAACCTCTGCCCTTCTGGTACCTGGTGCCTTTATTTTAACATGCAAACGCTTTGGTTGGATGCACGGCTTAGTATATTTAAAAAAAAACAGCTATTTAGCCTGTTCATAAACACAGCCGCCACGTTTACATTAAAATTAAAAAAAAAACCAGGCCTAAGCCTTCAATTTTGTATGAAATTCCTTTATAGTTCTCTCGAGGTGTTCCGCCCGCAACGTGATATTTTGAGGCCTAAAATAACTAACATAACGCCAACATTCCATTGCATGTTGGAGAAAAATTGATTGAACTGTCAGTGCTGACTTACTTACACTTGATATATTTTCCGTCTTAGTGGCCCTTAATGGGGCATTTGAAACCAAATAATGGTGTCCAAAAACTTATTCTGTAACGTGTCTGTATATGCAACGGTTTATACGTTTTATAACCGAAACATACAGGCGATTATATATTTTTTAAATCATTTTAGTATGAAGTATACTCAGGAATCATGAATGATCAAAAGTCTATTTTTATCTATTTGAATTACGTTATTTTATAACTTCTCCATTTTATGTTTAGGAAAGTAACTGTTAACAACACGAAAAATCTTCTGAAAATGGACTTGTATTGACAAATTTACTGTATTAATTCAAAAATAATATGTTTCTTTATAGAGCTTATTTTATCCTAACAGTTTCAGAAAATATTTATAACCAAACGTCTTTTTTAATAATTAGAAATTTTAAAGCGATGATTATTTAAAATAACCTTTAGCAGTAGATCGATCGAAGATCGATTCGGTTCCTTTAAAGTGGTTTACCTGTGTATTTTTTCTTTCGGTCAAAATAAGCATATTATAATTCACTACAAACCACGACCCAAAGAATCCGCAATCTTATTGTTCCTGATAAATTCCGCGTTTTTTCACCAGTTTCATCAACAAAAGATACACTTTCATCTGTTTTCATTAGCTTGCCAGAGATTAATCGCATATTACTCTTTTGTTTGCTGGACTAATTATTCAATCAAAATGTATGCTTCCTTTGTCGAAAAGTTTAGGTAAAATCATCGGATCGGCAACCCTATACTTATGTCCATTTGGTTCTCATACTATAACGATGACCTACAGATAATTATTATTGAATAATCAAATTTAAGTACTCTGTCGGAAAACACGTTTTTGTCTTGGCTTCTTAGCTAGCTTACTGAGAAAGCAAAATAAATACGATATTTTTTTATGCATCTAGTCATTCGAGTTAATTACTTTTACATAAAAAAAATGCTCTGCTTAAAGCCGTGAATCAACCGAAAATAAAATTTATTATTTTATTAATTATGGGCTTGGAATAGCCGGAATAAATAATGCTTAAAATAAACATATTTTTTTGAGGTATCACACATTGTTAGTACTTATTAACAGATAAATGTAATTCGTATAAAGTAAATAACTAGGTACCTAATTTGACCACAGATAATAACAAACCTCGGCATTTAAACTCACGAATCCCACAAATTCTGATGATAAAATCAAATACTGCTGCCAAATTTAATGCTAGGAACTTAAAAGGTCTTTTGCAAGTATTATCATATCAAAACCGAGCAGACAACCCAGAGCACGTCAGAGACACAAAGCATTACAAATTATTATAATTCATCCTCATAATAGGTCGTCCCTTTCCGCTTGGAAAGAAAAATTGCAACAATCTCTTACAGACCGCTTTAGTGAATTTTTGTCGTTAAAATGTAGGTATTTCCCGCTAAGAAAACCAGAGTGAAGTCCGACAATGTTTTTGGTGTATTATTGTTATATGTCGTTTTACAAGAGTTACTATGAATTTATCGAATGGTTTACCGTCGGTAATACTGCAGTACCACATAAATAACAAATTCAGAAAGTTTGAAAATGTACCTTCTTGATTTATTTGCTAAGGTTTATTTAGCACCTTTTTTTTTCTTAATTAATGGCTTTCACTCCTGTTAAGGTGTATTTCGCCAATGTCGAGTTATTTATAGACACTCCCATGGACTTATTAGAGAAACAAGCCCATGGATATCACATGCGAGGACAATTAGTAGTATTATTAGTCAAACTGTTACTCCAGTTTTGTGGGGCAATGTTTAATTTGTAATTCTTTAATAATATTGTACTTATTAAATAAATAAATAAATAAATAAATAATAATAATTGTTCGGTGAAAGAGAATTTTCTCTAATGGACTAAACAGAAGCATATGGGGTTAGCTCCACGCGCTTCTGTCAAATCCTCATTTAGCACCTTATTTAATTTGTTCGTTATGCTGAATTGCAGTTTTTGCAGTATCACCGACTTAACAGTTAAACCAGAGTAATGTATTTTATTTCTTTCTAATAGAACTCGGCTGTCTCACTCTCTCTGGCATCTGTCAGTATGATTGACAACACAGGCGCTACTTTGAAAATGTTAGTTCGAAATTACGTTAGCTCCGTCCCTTTCTCTTGATTAAGTCTCGAATGACGAGTGACAGGGATGAAGCTAACGTAACTTCGAACTTCGAAAATCATGCATAGAGTTTTATCTCGGTAACGTACTATTTTATTTGTTCACTATTTACTGAGAAATAAATTATCAATTTTCTACTAATGGTTAAGGAACTTATACGACACAGTCATTTCTACTTCACAGGTAGTGCTACGTAACGAGGTTACAAACAAAATGACGATTTTAGCAAACACTGATAATATTCAGAAAAATAACCTCAATTAATAATTAATAATAATCAAAAATATGTTTTTTTAGTATTTTTTTAGAACACCTTTTAAAAACGTTCCTGTTGTATATAAGGATCTAAACTAGGTATGTACCTAGTCATTATTAAGTTTATTTTTAATTCGTGACGTTTATTTTTGATTCAGAGCAATTTTAAAGAAAAGAAAGAAAGATTTCTTTTTTATTCTGACATCTAACAAAAGGCCAAAATATATGGGGCTGGGAATGTGGGCCAGATGACGCGAAATGGTCTCAGCTCAGCATGTTGCTGGTTGTATTTAAAAGTTAAAAATGATGATTGAATTTGACTATGTACAAAAAAGCTGTCAATACTGCTAATCACCGTTACAGACAGGGACAAAACACAGTCCCAACCGTTTAGAACATCGCTTACTCGCAGTCGAATATAGGCCTTGTTGTGTTTAACATAAAATTATGTACAGTCAACCGCGCCATTAGAGCGCCATCACGGCAACATGTCGCTACCTGTCCCGCGTGATATATCGCGACCCTCGCCTAATTGCTCGTCTTTTGAACAGTATTCACTGAGAAAACAGAATAATTTCCTAAACTAATTTTTCATATGTTTTTACTCCGTCTACTCAATATCGTGACAAAAACCAACTTGAAATCCATATCTACATCAGCAAGTATTGGTGATTTCACGCACTTTCTTAAGGCTCACACTGGCCAATAGCCAAACTGACAGGCCTATAGAGACGCCAAGGATGAAATAGTACATTACTGCACAGACCGGGAAATAGGCCGTTGCGGGACGAGTAGAGTTAGCGTTGCCGAGACGCAGTCGAGGCCGCTCAATATACGAGTCCAGCAACCGCCTTTCCCGGTCGAGGCTTGTATAGTGCTTTTCTCCAACAATGTGAGGAAATTTAACACAATTGTTAATAATATTAAACACAGTCCCAACATTTCCTTGAAAAAAGAACAGAAACGTCCGATTTAGTATAACACTGAAATAAAGCATTACATAAAATCACCAATTTAAACATAATAAATTCAATTTGAATAAAATATAGTTTAAACTATAACATTTATTACGCGTTTATGTTATTTCGGCAATTTATTTTGTTTATGAACGTAATTTCTATTTAAAAAAGTCAAACTATTTGACACACTCTTAAATACGTTGTAAACGCTGTTTGAAAAGGCTTAACTTTTTGGTATATGACATTTAAAAAGTAAAATATACAAGGAAGAATTTTGATTGCACGAGTGTTTGGCTGTTTGGAGATAGTTATCCTAGTCCAAACGTCGTTTTTAAAAGTAAAACACCAGGTACGTAATAAAATTTCATACATTTTCGCGACCGCTGCCGTTGGTAAATAATAACTTTGTTTTTTTTTAATTTTGCCTGGAACTGGAACTCAGAACTTCGCGAACTGATTTTACAACAGTAAGGTTAACATTTCCGAGCATGTGGGAGAAAAAGTAATATAAACCTCTCATTCTAACAGATAGCTGTCCATCTCGGCCTGTCAGTCCGTCTGTGGGAGCCTTAAGTTCATTATTTTATAGCGGTTCATTTTTCCCATGTTGTTTCATAATTATTTATATGCAAATTATTCTACCTAAATATCCTAGCTAAATATTATTCTGTTATTCTAGCAAGTTTGCGCGGAAACTATCATATATACTGATAAAGGCTAGGTAGTGGATAAATTACTTATGCAGCACAAAATTTACAAAGCTTATTTTCTGCTAACATTTTAACTCCATACCACTTTTTTGAGCGTATTATACGCAAACTACGTATAACAATCTTTTCCGTATGCTGGATTAACCCGTAAAAAAAAGCGTGGACATCTCGTACATTGACCTTAACTGTTGGGCGCCGTATTATACCTGGGGAAACGGTTTTTAATCCACGACGATGGCGGTCAATGTCGCTGTGCGAGTGCCACAGCAATATCATTGTACACGATTGACAGAGACAAGTCATGGTGAGTCAATGTACGAAATTCTTTATGATTGGCGCCCGTGCTTAAATAATATTTTTTTAAATTAAAAAGTCATCTTTTGATTCATGTTAAAATTTTGCTTTATCTTCGCTTACTCCCATGTTTAAGGGTTTGTACATACGATATTGAATTGGACCGCTCAGTCGTTAGCGCAATTTAATGACTGAAATGGTTTGTTGGTTGGTTCAAGTTTGACCGCATTGCTATAATATTTCATGTGATCCTTTGCTTATTAGGGTTCAGTACCCAAAGGGTGCTTACGGGACCCTATTACTAAGCCTCCGCTGTCTGTCTGTCTGTCTGTCTGTCTGCCTGCCTGTCTGTCTGTCAGTCTGTCTGTCTGTCTGTCTGTATGTCTACCACTCTGTCAGCGGACTGTAACTCTTCTCACATAGTTTGTTAATATAGTCGCTATAAAAATATTCATTAAAGGAGGTCTGATACAAGAAACGTTTTTTTCGGAATATTTTGCTCGACCTTAACAATTGTCGTACCTATCTATTGAACAGTAATAGGACGACGAATGAAATTTTCAAAAACTGAGAATTAAGAAATACCTTCTATTGTCACCATAACAACAATAAACAAATAATTAAAAAAAAAGATGTTTAAAGGGATAAACAAAAATTGTGCGGAACCCTTCGTGTCCAAGTCCGACTCTGACTTAGCCGGTTTTATATTTGGCCTTGCATTTACATTCTAGTGTACAAGGTTAGTTTAATTACTATAATTTTATTAACAGGTAAAATTGTGTATTGTTTTTTGTTTTGTTTGTATGTTGGGAGTTAGCTCTGAAACTACTGAGTCTATCTTAAAATTCTTTCATTTAGACGTTTCAACATTAAAAGACGTCAAAAAATATAAGTAGTATCTTACCCTCTTATCTTAGACACTAATGTGTGTGCTTCAACTGGTTAGACTGGAGTCACTCCAAAGTCTTATAATTGATTTCTAAGTCGGGAGCTCGCAGCGGGCGCTTAGGACGGAGTGAAGATCTCAAGATTGTGGCTATTTATAAAATTCAATAGCGGCTCTAAGCTTGGTACGGACAACTGACTGAATAAACACTGATAAAGTAACCAAGTGACACTTTATCATAACGAATTATCTCCGTTACCTTTGAAAATAAACAAAAAATATAATATTAAGAAAATAAAAGGAAATGATAGAAAATAATGTAAGGAACAAAGGGATTATAGATAAAAGGACGTTTAAAAGTATCCTTAGCTTAACTATGGGAATTTACGTTATCGAGTGTTATTAAGTTTTGGTACGACCTTGTGCAGGGTCCGTTCGGAGCGCTACCGTAGGGGTTATCATATATGATATCCTCCACCAAGCATTGTGTTCTCATTGTTTTGTTTCGGCGTGGGCATAAGGCAACCGGTGAAATTACTAGCTTAGTCCTGCACTTAGAGAAATAGCTAGAGTAGATTCTGTGTTGGGCTATGCGCTGGACTGCTATGGACTCACATTTAAATTTTACGTAGACAAACTAGAGGCATTACAATTACGATTCCTAAAATTAATGGTTAGTAAAAAAACAAAAGCTAATTGTAAAGGAGATTATACTAAGTTATTTAAAATCTGTCAAATATTACCAGTAAGCTTAAAACATAAATACCTTCTTGCAGTTAACAACCATGGCACTCTAGCGCATGTCCCTACACCCATTGAGCATACTCATGCTACTAGGTCGGTGTCCGCGGGTAAGTTTGAGGTTCCCCGTGTCTCCAACTATTTTGGAGACAGAACGTTAAAAAAAAGACTGCCTTACCTCCTAAATAGCCTACCCGCGTGCATGCGTCATGAACCAAATAAATTTAAGTTTAAGAAAGAGCTCGAAAAATATTTACTACAGACACTTGAATGACAACTGCTTTCATAAGCAATTGTCACTCAGGTGTGTATCATATTTATATTATAACCATTGGTACCTATAGTCACTTACCTTATTTATTACTTACTTAGCTAAACAGTGACTCCTGCCTGCAGACAAACTGTAAAAACAGTTTTGCGGGAATATTGTTATATATTTACTTTTGTACCGTGCCTAATAATATAATAATAAAAAATAAAAAAACTAGTTCCTTTTTCAAACTTGCGTATGAAAAATTGTCATTTTTTGGAATGACTTAGGGCCTGTTGTTTGATCAGTAGTTAAACTGACTAATCGTTAAAAAACGTGACTAATGGTTAAAATCTCAAGGAAATGTGTCAAATTTTCGATTCCATTTTCGTATTTTAACAATTAGTTGAGTTAACTACTGATCAAACAACAGGCCATTAATCATCATTAACTGACTCTAAGTACGGTTAGTCATATTAGTCCTCAGTCTTCAGATTATAATCTTGAGAATTCAAATATCTTTGTGTCTCTGACCCCACTTACCATTTGCTGGCTTGAGTGCTCGTTGGCGTTCTCCTTGCCACATAAAAGTAAATATTTCCCAAACAGGTGAAGCGATAAAATTAATAGATGTTCCCTTATTTACAAAGCGGAAAAACGTCCCAAAACTTTATCGATATTCCGTCCGGCGACTTGGGAGACTGACAAATGTCGTGCCAACTAGCTCCGGCTCTCCCAAGTTGTGGATTTGCATTTTCTGTGAGATTGGTAGCCCTTCGGGGAATAAGGACGTTTGGATTTTTTTTGGGTCACAGCCTTGTTTACTTTTATCCTGTGTCACACATAAGATATTTTTTTTAAATATCAGAGCTGTCATTTATAAAATAATGTTTAAGTAGGTACTTCCATTAAGTACTTCCATTAATAAATGTTTTTAATGGCCTGGAGAAGGCAAAGGAGCATACTGGCAACCTGATGGTAAGTGGGATCTGTGACCCACAGACATTTGCATTCTTAAGACTACAATCTAAATACTGCAATCCTAAGACCCCAAATTTGCTATAGTTGGGTCAATGTAGGATGGATTCCGCCGGCAGCTGAGTTTTGAGGTTTCAAAAATATTAAAGTTGTTTTTTTTTGGTGTAACGTTTCCAGACCGTTTTGCCCTTTGTAATTCATAAGTTTTTATCATATTAGGTGTTAAAATAATTCTCTTTATTTTAAACAGTACCGGATGAAGAGATCATTAAAAGAATATATATTAAAAATTGTTTATTCACCAAAAATTATTATACATTTCAAGTTACATTGCTTATGACCACCACACTATAGGACCTATAGGCGACGCCTGTCTCGACATTACAGATGAAAATTTACATACGCATTTTTGTCATCCTTTTGTGGCATTTTTACTATACCTAACCACGTCGCCTAATAGCTCTGAAAGAGTGACACAATCGGTTAAATAGGTGTTACACGTGGCAGATCATGATTGTATATTCCGTAGTTCAAATCAATTTGTGTCAAATACATCCATGGCATTTGAGGCTTTTTGTCTTACAACTCTCTTCAAACGCTGCAAAAGAATATTTTTGTTAAGTATTAGACTTTACGTGTAAGTACATTATAAGTGTGGTGTATCGAAATACTTTTCATAATTTGTGGCCATGATTGTTATCCATGATATCCCTGTAGTTACACGTGGACGAAGCTGACACAAAATTGTTTTGCACACTACGCAAGCTATCCTAGCCTCTTCAGGCCAACCATAGAACGAAATTAGACAATGAAATATGATTCGAACATATTGTGAATATTATAGAATCGATTTTCTATTTGGATTATCAGACATAAAATTAAAATGCAATGGCAAGATGTGACACAAAACGCAATGTAAACTTTACGATGGTACACCCCCACTAGACCGAATATCATAAAAACTAATTTCATTAGGTATACCAACGTTTGATATAATTTTCATGTCATGACAGCTAAACTTGTATGTCCTAATTGATTACTAGACCTAAAGTTATATACCATAATGTTTACATAATACTAAACGTTCAATGCTATAATATTACAAAACTATCAATGATGATACCTAATGATTAATAGTCATAAGTCCTAAATAACGGTTTGAACTAATAATTGTTTGGACGAAATATAGACAAAAAAACAAATACAAAGTTAGGCAAATTTTACCCACATAGGTTAGGTTAGGCTAGAGTCGCGACAAGGCGCGAAGCGCCTCACCTACTGCGAATAGGGCTCCGCGCAGCGGAGCTCCGTCGACCTTAATTACGGTCGTTTAGGTCGCTATCAGACTCAAAATGGAAATGGTATAACACAAAATATTTTATTGCGTGCATTTCTCATTGTGGATCTAGCTTAAGAGTGAATGTAAGGTGAATGAACGAATGGGGTAAATATTATTGTATATTTTAATAAAGAGTGTGGCATTAGGAACGTATATAATTAGGTTTAATAAACGTTAGATTTTTATCATATTAGGTAATAGTAATGTTCGGTGTTCCGAGAAATCGGATAACTAAAAATAAATGCTTAAAAAAACAAAAACCCGCCTTCAAAAATGCAAAAAATAACTTCTTTTAAAATGGTAGGTCAGTCCAACTGCATTCGGCTTTTGGTTTAAAATATTGTGGGACGCCAACTTCAGTTGGACTGACCTACCATTTTAAAAGAAGTTATTTTTTGCATTTTTGAATGCGGGTTTTTGTTTTTTTAAACATTTATTTTATTTTATACTTTTTAGTGATCCTATTTATGCTGTTACGTAGCTTCACTTCTAAATATTAATGAGAAACCATAGAACATTTCAAGCTCGCCGCAGACAACGCCAATGTCATAGTCATATTTAAACCTAAATGTGCTTCGTCATAGTCGCTCAAGTACCTTAATCGAAATATCTTATCGCCACCCTTGAAATAGGTACCGTTAAGGAGTTCCGGTGGCCAGCTGTAGTCTTCATCATCAGTTCCACTTCACCATATAGTACTTTTCAAAGGCAAATGCACGAGTTACAGTGAAAAATGCCAAAATCGCTATAGGTGTGCCTATAATATTTGAGGAGTTCTCTTATTTCTCCAAGATCCCATCATCAGATCCTGACGTGTTAACAATAGGACCAACTAGAAAGCATACCCATTCAAACAGCGAAAAAAATTTTCAAATTGGTCCAGTGGTCTTTGAGTAATCGGGGAACATACATTAAAAAAAACCCGACGAATTGAGAACCTCCTCCTTTTTTGAAGTCGGTTAAAAATAGGGATACTAAGAATCGGATGCAAAAAATAGGTATAATGTAAATTCGGGATGCTAAAATTATGGCTAATAAATATTAGGAAAAATAAAAATTCGGGTTTTGGAATTTAGGGCTAATGAAGTAGTGAAAATAGGATTAGCAGTTTTCGGGCTACAATAGGAGAACCGTTACGGTACTATATCCACATGCAAAAAATAATGACTTTAGAGTTTTTGAAACTTATCACCTAAAAATATACCTAACACACATACACGTACAGTCAAGGTCTTTAATTGTTATGCCACTATGGAACCCTGTCATAATGACAGCGTCAAACCACATGACAGAAATTACGCTTAAATTAATGATTAACGTTATGCGACAGAGTTCCATAGTGGCATAACAATTAAAGTCCTTGACTGTATTAGACTTTAATTTATATAATCCTTACGACTTTCAGCAGTTTTATTAATTAACCACCTCTCTGTATACGCTTGCGCTTGCTATTATTTGATTCCGAGTATAGTTAGTGTTTACGAAATACGGCTGTCACGTTTCGTCTTCAATCCGAGCGATGCTCGCTTTTCCCAAATAACTAACTTTCCTACACACGGACATTGTAACGATATTTCTATTTTTAACTAAATACCCTAAGCAAAACCCACGTGAACGACCGGAGGAAGCCCAAATTACCAAATTACTAGCTTGCGGTATTGTGCCGGAACTGCGCCGCCAATATTCAGCGAAGATACCTTACTACACCTAACCGAAGTCAAATATGGCAGTATGCGATAACGGATTAACTACTTAGTTAGCTTAGTATTAGGTACAGTCCAAACAAGCAACCTTACAAAGAAGAACGGGCAAAGTAGCCTATCGACGGCCACTGATGAAATTAGTGTCAAATGAAAGATATGATATTAAGGAATACTTTTTGTAAAGAACTTTTATTTGTATCTCTTTTAAAAAAGGAATTAGGTGTTTAAACTAAAGTAAAGTCCGAATTCGATCAATTAAGACATTCAAGAAGATATTTTGTTACCAGCATCAGATTTAAGTTTTATTATACACCGTGACTTATGATTTTTATACT
Organism: Acleris literana; assembly: GCA_946894065.1. NCBI lineage: Eukaryota > Metazoa > Arthropoda > Insecta > Lepidoptera > Tortricidae > Acleris > Acleris literana. The sequence goes on from OX335669.1 coordinate 10,431,796, forward strand.
TATTATATCTGTAAGTTGTACTTTATTGCCTAATAGTAAATAAATAACATATTGATAGTTATTAAATACTTCACTTTGAGATGTTAGATCATCAATATATGTTGAGATATCCCTTCTTTCCTAAACATTTGATATATTGATGATCTAACATCTAATCGGGAAACCTACGCAAAGTATTGTAGAAGAAAATAATCTTTTATTCTGATTACAATTAAGTCACGGTAATGAAACTTTTACCAAGTAACAGTAGGACTATACCACATCGTCAGATAAAAAAAATATCCTTGGCCGCTCATAGACCAAGTTCCATACAGATTTGCCCATTCTCCTTTCAACGCCCTTTTTGATGAAATGAAAATGTTGCTAAAGTCACACAGGCACCTCATTGATTTATAATGTAACGTGCAGACGAAATTCAACCTTAGGGTGGTAGACCACATGTTTGGGAGACTGTACAGATGTTTAATAAACTCGAGAGAATGGCATTTCGTTTTTTGATTTCCTCCATGCATCCAAAATGTTTGAACGCCATGTTTTCCAAATGGTAATAAAATGTTTAAGTTTTAATTATCTGGCTGGTAAAATATTTATATTTCTGGTTAAAAGCCGTTAAACCCGATTTGACGTTGACAGTTTCAACATTTGGCATAACTAAACTATAGATTAGGACTTAAAAAATATATTTATTCTAGGCTACTCGACACTACAAAACAATCAAAGTAGGTACCCCGTACTCAATTGAAGTTAAATATCTGCAGCCGTTTATGACATAATAATTTACTACTCATTGATATGTACCACAGGTATCCTTAGTTTGGTTGAGTTTAGTGTACGAAAACCTCGATTTATTTTGCTTACAAAAATATTCAAAACATTTGCCACTTACAAGTTCCTTACTAGGGGTAGGAAACTATAATAACTAGTACACGAATTTTGATAATCCTTTGTTAACAAACTTACAACGTCTTGGTATAACACGTCTTTAAGCTCTTTTATACAGTAGAATACAGAAGTTGAGTACTACAAGACCGCGGCAGTCGTATGAATAATTTAGGTGACCGAGCATTGTTCCCGAACATTTTGCGGGCGTTTGGTATACCACGAAGGCATAATAGCTTTAGCAAAAGGTAATATTTCTCGCGTTAGATTAATAATATCTTCGGACTAAAAACATTTGATGTAGTCACAAGCTAGTACTGTAAGTACTAGACAATTCCAAAGCTAATTAATATACCTAAATAGATAAAAGTATATTGAAGTTAGAAACCTTGGTATGAGGCTTTTGCCTATCAGTGGGTCACAATAAAGGATTATACATTATAGTTTAATAATAGTAGTTTACGTGACGGTTGCGTAATGCTAATTACGCAGAGTTTCATACAATACTTTATCTACACACATTATAAGTAATCTAAGATGGGTTCAGAAGCCTTTATTACCATTACCTGTGGTAGTAGGTGACAGCGATGACAGCTGTAACGTAATGTTGAAATTACGTTATCGAATATTGTTAGGCAATGAGATCCAAAGGGCATTGGGTAAATTTTTTCAGCGGCCATAGATTATTTTTACATAGTTATTTAGAGGACCGACGTCAGCCTTTACGAGATTAGTATGGCCCTCAAACAGCTTAAGAATGGCAAAGCCCCAGGTGAGGATGGAATTACAGCCGAACTCCTGAAGGCGGGTGGTAAACCCACCCTTAGGGCCCTTCAGACGCTGTTCAGCTCCGTCCTCCACGAAGGGAGAACGCCGAAAGCATGGAACAGAAGTGTGGTGGTTCTCTTCTTCAAGAAAGGTGATAAAACTTTGTTGAAGAACTATAGACCCATCTCACTTCTGAGCCATGTTTACAAGCTGTTTTCGAGGGTCATCACAAATCGTCTCGCGCGCAGGTTTGACGATTTTCAGCCTCCCGAACAAGCCGGGTTCCGAAAAGGCTATAGTACCATAGACCACATACATGCGTTGCGGCAGGTTATACAGAAGACCGAAGAGTATAACCTCCCCCTTTGCCTTGCATTTGTGGACTACGAGAAAGCCTTCGATTCGATCGAGACCTGGGCTGTACTACAGTCTCTCCAGCGGTGCCAAGTTGACTACCGATATATCGAAGTGTTAAAGTGTCTGTACGAAAACGCCACTATGTCCGTCCGACTACAGGACCAGAGCACGAAGCCTATTCCTCTGCAGCGGGGAGTCAGACAAGGAGATGTGATCTCTCCGAAGCTGTTCACCGCTGCATTGGAGGATGCTTTTAAGGTTCTGGACTGGAAAGGACGAGGCATCAACATAAATGGCGAGTACATCACTCACCTTCGATTCGCTGACGATATCGTGGTCATGGCTGAGACCATGGAGGACCTCAGTGCAATGCTCGCTGACCTCAGTGGAGTTTCCGACCGAGTTGGCTTGAGGATGAACATGGACAAGACGAAAGTCATGTCCAACGTCCATGTCGCGCCAACTCCCGTGATAGTCGGAGGCTCTGCGCTCGAAGTTGTTGACGACTATATTTACCTGGGACAAACGGTCCAGTTAGGTAGGTCCAACTTTGAGAAAGAGGTCACTCGTCGAATCCGACTCGGATGGGCAACGTTCGGGAAGCTGCGTAGCACCTTTTCGTCCAAATTACCGCAGTGTCTGAAGTCAAAAGTCTTTGACCAGTGTGTGTTGCCAGTGATGACTTACGGATCTGAGACGTGGGCGCTAACAATGGGCCTTATAAGGAAGCTCAAAGTCACTCAGAGGGCTATGGAGAGGGCTATGCTCGGGGTTTCTCTGCGTGATAGAATCAGAAATGATGATATCCGCAGTAGAACTAAGGTTACCGACATAGCCCGAAGAATAGCCAAACTTAAGTGGCAGTGGGCGGGGCACATTGCTCGCAGGACTGATGGCCGATGGGGTCAAAAGGTTCTTGAGTGGCGTCCGCGGACCGGGAGACGAGCTGTAGGTAGGCCTCCAACAAGATGGAGTGACGACCTTGTAAAGATCGCGGGAACGCGGTGGATGCGAAAAGCACAAGATCGGTCTGAGTGGAGAGCCTTGGGGGAGGCCTATGTCCAGCAGTGGACGTCTTTCGGCTGACATGATGCATGATGATTTAGAGGACTCCTAAATACACATAGATACATATAATTTATGGCGCTAAATAATATCGGAGCGGAGATTTTAAACATTTAAGTATTCAGATTTCAGTACAAAAGTACGCCTAAGTATGAATATTTAAATATCTCGGCTCCGATGCATTTAAGAGTGTTACATTACATAACAAAATATGTTTATTTTTAATAATTCTATCATAATTTACCACTTTTACGAATGGCCGCTCATCTTAAAAATGTATGAATTTTACAAATGACAACACTTTTACCCAAACCCCTTTGGAACATCTTCCAAAGATAACAGCTGTCATCGCTTTCACCTACTACCACAGGTAATGCTGGTCATTGCCTACGGGTTTTGGACGAATAATTGAACATCGAGTTCGGGTTCAAAAGTATCTGACACTTATTTTCATTACTTAGTATAATGTTGGATAATAAATAATTTCTGATGACTGTACAACTAGCGGGTATGCAGTTAGCAAGTGTTAAGCCACAGAGAATTCCACGAGACGCTGATTTTTAGTAGATTTAGGAATTTTGAACCAAAAACTTGAGAAAGTCGACGGACAAAGTTTTGATATAATTTGTTTCTTGTTGCTTGATGTTAGTTGACTATGACGGCTTCTTTGGTGGCTGAACAATCTAATTAGACAGATATGAAACGAAAATGTAATGATACATGCCACAAAATAGGTCTCCTAAGGTTAAAATTGGTTTGCATATGATAAAGGAATGGTCGGTAAGATGCTTCAATTTGAAGTACCTATCAACTTGAACAACTTTTGGCGTAGTGTACATTTGTTCGGCCGACTGTACACGGTAAACAAGCCGTTTACACTTCTCAACATTAAATATTCAAAGAGCTACTTTGAATCCTCCTTAGAGCGCATAGTTCTCGTTCAATGACTAGAAAAGACAAAGGCGATCGCAGGAAATTAAACTTTACATGTGAACGGTTGCTCGGATAAGTTAAATTTAAATTCCATATACCAGCTCCTGATTAAAGATTCGATTTGATCACATTTTCACGTTACTTAGACAAACTTCTCTTTTGCTTCTATTTAAATTCACATAATCGTTTATAAATATTTGATACCTATTTGGAATTAGTGATGGCGGGCTTGTAAGATCAAAACCAGTAAATATTTCACTTAAAGGACAATGCCAGATCTTGGCTTAAAACACTTTAAAAAAAAAGCCTCGTGGATACGAAGGATGTTGATATGACCTGTTTTGTAGTTATGAGATTTAAATGCAGTATTTTATTATTTACACATTTAGAGAACTTATACAAAAAAATAGAGCCCTCTATTAAGATACTTTATAAATAAGACAATTTGCGAATAATGTATGTAATGTAAAGTAAAATAAGGCAGGTTCTTCAGAAAAACTAACACCAAAACATTGTTTTAAATATTTTTCTACATCAAATAAACCCAATTCTATAATTATCCGTCACAATTTTTTCTTAGGCCAAAGCTTCTATGGAGACCTGGCGTTGTCCTTTCTGCAATACCTATTCCGAAAGTTTGAAAAAGTGAAACTGTTACTTAAAATTTCATGCAATATTTTAAAAGTTACCAAAGTGAAATCAAACGATTAAACAATTAATTATTAATTAAACAATTTCTGAAAATTACTATAGTTTTCACATTAACGTATGTAACGAAAACTTTTAGTGAAATTTAAAGAAAATTTATTTGTCAGTATTTTCCATCTGATTATGTAACTTTCAGAAGCTGTAATTTTTGCAATTAACGGAAATTATGCAATGTTTCAGAAATCATCCATCACTATTTGCAATATATAATGTAAACTTGATGATATTTCAATATTATGGTACGAGTATCTAATGGCCGCATTCAGAGTTATGAAGATTAAGTCGTTTCTTAGTGATGATTTCTCGTATAGCAATTTGAAAAAGGAACGAGTTAGTCTTTATTACGTCTCTACGTACGGAGGTAAGACACTATCTGATGTGATCATGTAATGGTCGAATGATGACAACACAATTTCCTCTATGCGCAACGTGTATTTACTGAGTTTCGACATTCATTTCTTCGCAATAAGAGCTGCAGAAGTTAATGACTGGCAAAAATCTACATTATCTTTCAGCTACTGGTCACCATTTTGATACGAAGGTACTACCAGCATGATAGTTAATAAGATGCATACCCAACTAGCACACTAGCGCTATAACAAGCTACACAGTAGCCGGATAAAGGATTTTTATAATGGCCTGGGCTCCATTAATAAGAAGTACAGTGGTTCTATAAGCTGCTACAGATCTCTTGTAGCGCCAAAACGGCCCGCTCCGCCCATTTTTATACAGCCTATAGCTCTACACATGGTCTACAGTGGTCGTAAATGTAAGTTATAATGGCTCTACAGAGGTGGTTTGAAAGCGATGGTTAGCGCCATGAGATTTCGAAAAAGCTTTTGTAGCGCCATTATACCATCTTCACCTTATTATTATATTAAATCTCAACGCTTTATAGTAGGTTTACTGTGGTGTGAACTAAATATATTTTATTAAAATGAAACGTACAGCGTAAAGTGTCAAGGAAACAATGTGCAGGATTATCTGATTTGATAACTAAAATAACTTAACAGGTAAGTAAGTTTTACATTGATTTACTTTATGTGTACATGAAATATCGATGGGAGTACTAGTTTTCTGTCAATATATATGTATATTATCGTCCAAAATTTTCACGGGCCCTCAAAATATTTAGTTTTTAATGCAAAAATTATATTAATATTTTTGTTATGAACTTGTAATTTCAACGTAAATAAGACTTTAAAGGTTACAAATAGTTTCATTAGGATCACAGGTAAGAAATGGTGACTTTAATTACGTCAAAAGTTACTAGTTTACTCATAAATACGATCTTCAAAATGTTGTAATAACTTTAAAAAGTACTTTTACCATAAACTGTAAGTAATGGCTTCTCAATCAAGCAGCTCTCAGAGTTGGTTAAATCTATTCTACATGCTTGAGCCGTACAAAGGCTCTAATGTTTGCTGCTGTACACTTCTAGGTTTTACAGTTGTGGTATAGGGGTGCTATACAACTGTTTTGGTTGCACATCAGCTTTTTGTGCGTACTATTAAGAACTCAAAGTTGCATAATGGTCTTTGAGACATTCCTTTATTTAACTATTTTAGGGGTCCGTCGTTGAATATTGCAAACGTCTGAAAGTCAATTCAATGTATGATTCTCTGAAAACTGTTGCCTGAGTGAAAATTATTTGCTTTTGTCAACAAAATTATATTAATTGGTTTTAAAATTAAACAAACATTGTGGGTCAATATAAAATATTTAAATAATTTCCAGCAAGCAAAAAAAAAACTATTAGAATACTTAAGGTGCTATAAAACTATTTTGTAACCTTTACGGCTGTATAAAATGTTTCGAAAGATTCCTTAAACCACTATATGCCGTCATCATCATCATCATTATGTCAGCCGAAAGACGACCACTGCTGGACATAGGCCTCCCCCAAGGCTCTCCACTCAGACCGGTCTTGTGCTTTTCGCCTCCACCGCGTTCCCGCGATCTTTACAAGGTCATCACTCCATCTTGTTGGAGGCCTACCTACTCGTTCAGCTCGTCTTCCGGTCCGCGGACGCCACTCAAGAACCTTCTGACCCCATCGGCCATCAGTCCTGCGAGCAATGTGCCCCACCCACTGCCACTTAAGTTTGGCTATTCTTCGGGCTATGTCGGTAACCTTAGTTCTACTGCAGATATCATCATTTCTGATTCTATCACGCAGAGTAAACCCCGAGCATAGCCCTCTCCATAGCCTTCTGAGTGACTTTGAGCTATATGCCGTACAGTAGCCATATAATTCTCACTTATATCGCTCAAGGCGCTATTCTAGAGCTACACAACTGTTTTATAGATTAGTAATACAACAGCCGTATAACACTATTCTGTAACCCCTACGGCGGTATAAAATGTTTTGAATGATTCCTTAAACCACTATTTGCCGTACAGTAGCCATATAATTCTCACCTATAGCGCTCAAGGCGCTATTCTAGAGCTACACAACTCTTTTATAGATTAGTAATACAACAGCCGTAAAAAAAACTGTTAGAGAACCTAAGACATTACAAAATGCCTCAGTACGCTCTTGAGAGCTATAAAAGCATCTTATAACTCCTTTTAAGCCCCTTTACCTGCTAAAGTACTCTTTTACAACTCACGGTGGTATAAAAGACTTCATTACCTCAATTATACATCTTACAGCTTTCTAGTGATGCTTTCGTTTGCTCTTTTAACACTATGAGTAATTTTGTTGCTACTCAACGGCTACTGTACCACCTAGCCGTTAAAGGGGTTTTATATATGCTACTGTATATCTTAAAGGAAATTCTACAGCACTTGAACGACTCCTATACAACTACCGGGCTGTACAACGGCTGTATAAGCAGCTTGTGAGCTAGTTGGGTAGTCTGTGAGCGCTTAGAAGTTGGTTCGGGTTTGTACTTCTCTCGCACTCATTTTTAATAAGAGCGTATGAGAGCAAATGAGAGACAAGTACTAAACCAGAAGCACCTTCTGAGAGCTATTGCACTGTAAGAATTTCATTAAATTACGTAATGACCAGCAACTATCTATTTATTTTACAGCAACTGTATCCATACTGCCTGGACTTTTTTGCAAATATATTATTATTACTCGGTGGTCCTGTTTAAAGTAGAACCAAGCGGAGAGCGTCATGCCACCCGACTCTTATCATCAGATCAGGTCTTAGACAGCAAAAATATTGCATTGTCATCAGATTTAGAGAGCTGATAGAAAATGTACCTACAAAATCTGCCAAAAACATACTAACAACGAAGCAAATATTGGGAAGGAAAAATAAAGCTTGTGAAAAGAATCCTTTTAGTTCTTATAGTTATTCTTGGTCACAAGAACCTCATTTTTTATTATTAACTGATGAAATAATGTCATCAGAAACCAACCATACTCCATACTCCACTAAATTACTAAATATCACGATGAAAAACTGCCTTAATAGTTTCTATGTAATTTTCGTAACAAAAAAAATGACTGAATTATGGTAGACAACGCATAGCGAAACAGCTGAATCTAGAGACTTGAAATTTTAAGGCAATACTCCTGGGGTGCACTAGACTTACGATTAGATTTATTCATTGCATGCTACAAGTTACAGTTGCACACATGTCAACTTCAATGAATTCATATTTAGATCTTCATAGAAACATGACAGAAACAAACAAAAGTATATAAATTATACACGACAAACTAAGAACGATTTTTTTGAACGGGAAGACGTAGGAAAAGGAAACTAATTCTATGTGTGCGAAAACGCGGGTGCCCTCCACATTTCAACAGCAACTGGCATACACATCGAATAATCTGTCTGACATTCTTACGGACATTATAAATGCGAAACGATGTTTGTTTGTTTCACCTTCAGACTTCAACGCCTTAAAGGCGCCCTAAGTCTGCGCGACGTTAAAAGCAACAAACGGGAGGCAAAGTTAACGCTCAGACTACCTGGCGGAACTATTTCCAGTTGCGTGGTGACCTTGATGCAGGGGTGGCAGCTTGAAAAACGCCTGTAAAAAAAGGTCGTCAAGCGTCAAGTGGCGGTTTTCAATCTTTTTTTACGAGGTTCGGAATTCAAAATCGTCGTGGGTGTCGCGTTTCTGTTTTTGGGACTGTCAAATTTAAAACTGGTATGTAAGGGGTTTGGGTACTCCGCGTTGTCATTTGTAAAATTCATGCATTTTCAAGTTGAGCGGCCATTCGTCAAAGTATTTAAATGTTCATACTTGGGCGTCCTTTTGTCCTAAAAACTCCGCTATTATTTAACGCTCGAAAATGATGTCAGATTCGATATTCAAGTTGGCGGAAATGGTATTTTCATAAAAGTCGTGTTGGGTATCGTGTTTATGTTTTCGGGTAAGGCAAATTCGAAACTAATCCCAAATTTCAAATTCCAGGTGGCGGACATGACGGTTTTCGAAAAAGTCGTCATGGGTATCGTTTCTCATGTTTTCGGGGATAGCGAATCCGACAATGATATCTAATTTGTGATTCAAGATGGCGGCCATGATGGTTTTCGACAAAGTCGTCATGGGTATCGTGTTTCATGTTTTCGGGGATGGCGAATTCGAAAATAGTGTCAGATTCAGAATTCAACATGGCGGCCATGATGATTTTCGAAAAAGCTGTCATGGGACGATACCCTTTATGTTTTTCTTCAAAGTCGTCATGGGTATCGTGTTCATGTTGTCGCTGTTGGCGAATTCGAAAATGATGTCACATTCGGAATTAAACATGGCGGCAATGAACTTTTTCGTAAAAGTCGTCATGGGTATCGTGTTTCATGTTTTCGGGGATGGCGAAAATTCAACATGGCGGCCATGATGTTTTTCGTTAAAGTCGTCATGGGTATCGTGTAATGTTTTCGCGGAAGGTGATGTCAGATTCGAAATTCAAGATGGCAGTCATTATGTTTTTCTTCAAAGTCGTCATGGGTATCATGTTTATGTTTTCGGGGATGGCAAATTCGAAAATGGTGTCAGATTCGGAATTCAAGATGGCGGCCATGATGATTTTGTAAAAAGCCGTCATGAGTATCGTGTTTCATGTTTCCGGGGAAGGCAATTTCGACAATAATGTCAGATTCGGAATTCAAGATGGCGGCCATGATGTTTTTCGTCAAAGTCGTCATGGGTATCATGTACATGTTTTCGGGGATGTCAAATTTGAAAATGATGTCAGATTCGATATTCAAGATGGCGGCGATGATGTTTTTCGTAAAAGTCGTCATGGGTATCGTGTTTCATGTTTTCGGGGATGACATATTTGAATATGATATCAAATTTGTAATTCGAGATGGTGGCCATGACGTTTTTCGAAAAAGTCGTCATGGGTATCGTTTTTCGTGCTTTCGCGGATGGTGAATTTGAAAATGATATCTAATTTGTAATTCAAGATGGTGGCCATGATGGTTTTTGAAAAAGTCTTCATGGGTATCGTGTTTCATGTTTTCGGGAATAGCAAATTCGAAAATGATATCAAATTTGTAATTCAATATGGCGGTCATGATGGTTTTCGAAAAACTCGTCATGGGTATCGTTTGTCATGTTTTTGCGGATGGCGAATTCGAAAATGATCTCAGATTGGGAATTCAAGATGGCGGCCATGATAAAAAGGAAGGTAAATTGCCTTAATACCGTTTAGTTGCGCCGTAGCCGCTGACACGCACTCGTCAAAGACAATAAAGTTACAGTTATATCCGGCAGCCTCGAAAATTGCCGGCTTGCGTTTTTCGAGGCCGCCGGATATAACTGTAACTATAAAACGAACAAAGGATGTCTCATTTCATTCGTTATTACTGAAAATATTGTTTACATTTTGTTTACATCGCCATACCTACTTTGTTTAATTTGTACTGGCGGCGTCACTGTCACCTGTGAAACATGAGATACACAATGAGATATCGCATGAGTGCGATAAAGACGGCGCTAAATGGCAGCCAGCACCGGTATCTAGGCACGCTACGTCATTCGGGTACGCAATTTGAAACAACTATTTATCTCTTTCTAACAAAAACGTTCGCTACGGATTGCCGTCCTTGTCTGTTAGCAACTGTCAGTAATTGGCGACGGGATTTGAATGCGTGTAGTATGAGCGTAACGTATCTTAATATTAAATATCAATGTACAGCGCTATATTTCGTTTTCTGTTCGGATTGGACTATTCATCCTGGTAAGATCAAATTCTGAAGTCCAAGCAGACGAGGTCGCGGGCAGAAGCTAGTTATTTTAATAATATAGCTATTCCGGGATTCTATAAAACATTTAAATATTCATTATTTAGGATAAAACTTTACGGAAATATGCTCTTAAAACTTCGTTAGTTCAATAACATTTAAATATGTAGCGCTCCATAAAAATAAAAGGTACGGAACACTACACGGGATGGTTGTGATAAAACCATCAGCACGTAAATTTGGACCTGTATAAGTAAAATAAAACCGAACGTAATTCAACAAGGTTATATAATAAAGAGAACACACAATGATAAAATTAAAACATACTACTTACAATGTAACTATAAAAACAAGATCACTAGGCTGATACGGAACTTAGCTTAAGTATCAAAACAATTTAACACGTAACGGTCTGCGGATTGTCGCATTAATAAAGACTTTCTAGTTTAAAACACATAGCCTAATAAAGAGTGATAGACCACCTTAGAACACGGTCAGGCCAAAACTTGTATTCAATTTATAGGTAATTCTGATTTGAACTAAAACAACATGTATCTGTTAAAATGCAAGAAGCGCTTCATGATTAAAACTGATATGTTCGAGGTATTATGAAACAGGGATAACAAATTATGGTTTTGATCGGTAAAAAAGGTCTAGGGATCTAATAACATTTATTGCCAAAATGAAACCGAATGAATAACCTTAGGTAGGTTAGGGGTGAGTTCGCGGACTCGGATTAGAATTTAAAAAAAATAAAAATCAACGAAATAGTAACTATCCTGTGAACTTCCGTCGTCGCTTGCCGCCGTGTAAAGATGTAACCACGCTGCGTTCGTCGCAACTGTCGCAGCGGGAAAAACCTGCGGGCGCTGCCGCAGACGACGACCCGTTGCCAGCGAACTCGATGGCCAACCACACGCTGAATCCAGTCGTCCAAAACTTCAGTCGGGGCGATGAGTCGGAAGATATGGGGTAAGCGGAGATGCTGGAAAGGACACCTTTACTCACAAAATTGAACGAAAAGGACGGAAGAAAGGCTTCCTTAGGATGGAGGGCTGTGAAGACTTGTTCGGCAACAAAAAAAACCAACTCACCCGCTATCCGGACACACAGAAGACAACAGCACTAACACTTTCGGCCCTCAATTGAGACTACGGCGTAATAGCTAAGGTCTTCAAGTAACATTACGATCGGACGCGGCACTCGAAGCTGGCTTCAGTTATAGAGAAACTTGGGATGACTAAAGATTATCCAATTTTTGTGGTGTATCAAGGCAAGAGTACGAGAATGAATGACATTCCCATAACAAGGAACGGATCTAACAAAAACGAATTCAAAATTCAAAACTGTCAGTAGAAATTACAAACTCTAACCGGTCAATGAACAAGTCCGCAATACCAAAAAGGCTGAGAAACGAAAAAGGCGAAATAAATAAACAATAAATAACGCGAACCAACGCGATTTGTAGCGGTAATGCTACAATTATCCCCTCACTAGAACAAAAAAACAAAAAAAATGATAACCCTAAAATAATATTGAAGTAACATCCCTAAAATTTCCAAAAGTGACAACCCTAAAATAATATCGAAGTGACATCCCTAAAATTTCCAAAAGTGACAACCCTAAAATAATATCGAAGTGACAACCCTAAAATTTCCAAATGTGACAACCCTAAACATCGAACACGAAACACCAAAAACACACTTTAAAATATAAAGGTTAAACACAAACAGCATTTGTCAAAGTCGACCTTGATAAGGTTAACCTAAAATGAAAAACAAAACTATAGACGCGACGAAAATCACACCTGAACACCAAAGATCGCTCACCTAGTATAGTTGAACCGAAACGATCTTGATACTAGACTGACTAAACTAGGACTAATCCTGACTAACTGCAGCCACCTACCCTAAAACATCTAGCCTAACACATTAAAACTATTTTATTAATAATACAGCCGGCAGGAAAAAAACACCTCTATAACTAACTTACACCTAGTACAGTCAGCCAAAAAAAATTGCAGAAAATGTGTTTAACAGACCATTATTACAAACCTACGCAAAGACAAGAAATAACCTACCACAAATACCACCTAGAAACCCTAACAAATATCCGCGACGAAAATTGAATCAAACTATCCTAACACTAAAAACTAGGGATTATACAAATCAACCACCACAAAGTACATAAAGAAGCCTATCAGAACTATCAATCAAAAAATAAAGGCAAAACGAATAGTCATACCGGGTACACCAAATGACAGAAAAAGTAACACGATCGGGACAAGCACTCTAATCGAAAATTCCAAGACACTAGCTCTTAAACTAAGGCATACCAGTGCACGAAGTTTACATACCAACCATTCCGCTATGATATCCAAAATCACTGATTAAACAGTTACCGGAAACTATATAATCGTTGACCCAGTAACATAGCCCAACAAAACAATTCCGTCTTGGAAATTCGCGCGAGAAAAACCACAAGTATCAAGACCTGTTATTGCACTATAGTTGAAACGATGGCAAACAAATGCCTAACGTGAACAAAGTGATAGGTGATTAACAAACTTCGAACTTTGAATAACAATATGTATAGTCAGACCGAAAAAAATGAACACGGCAAGGAAAATTCTCACAACAAAAGTCGACGCAGAAGAAATTGGGGATAAAAAAAATCTGACCACCAAATCTATCTGATAGCAGAAATACACTGAATGCAACAGGAAAGGTGGAACGAAATTTACTCTCAATCCGAGAGTTGGAAGGAAGAAGAAGAAAGAAGTAAACTCAAGACCACCGCGAGGGCGGCCTAATGTCCTCGCGGCATCCACCACATAACCTCCACGGAGGGGGCGTAAGGCCCTCCGTGGAGTAAACTGTGAAGAAACACCTCACAACCTCCGCGGAGGGGCACGACGCCTCCGCGGAGGGGAAACAAGAAAATATTGAAAACAGAACCGCTCCACGGAGGGGGCGCAAGGCCCTCCGTGGAGTAATCCGTGAGGAAACATCTCACAACCTCCGCGGAGGGGCACAACGCCTCCGCGAAGAAGGAAGGTGACAAACTTATACGATTATCGTAAAGAAAAACGACTGACCAAGATAAAAAAACCAAAAGGGGGAAGACGTTGATCACTATGGAACCTTTAGAATTTTGGGAATATTATAGAAAAGAAAGAACGGGGACACCTAAAAAAAAAACGACAAACAAAACGCGCAAAAAAAATAGGTCCAAAAATTAAAATTTTACAAATTACCTTATCGCCTAAACAAACAAATCTATAAATAACCACCGCAAAGTCAAAAAGGGGGTGAGGAACACCACGACCCAAAATCCCGTAAGTAAAAATTTTCGACACAAGGCGCGTTCGTTCCGACTGTCTGCCATCTTGGGCACACAGTCTGAACATATTTAAAACGGCAAAAAAAAATACGCCCGAGTCGAAAACTTAACGCGTTACATGGTGGCTAGTTCATCCAGACCATGTTCCATCATGGACCCACGGTCTGAATATATTCAAAACATCTGCAACGCCATACGCGCACACGAGACGAAATTGGTGTCCCTACACGCGAAAACGGCATGTCACAGAGCACATGGTATAAAAACATGCTGGGGACAAAAACTAAAAACCAATCATGCTAAAACACCAGATACCCTAGTAACAAGGAGAAGTACTTAGGGGCGAAAAGGTTACATGCAAAATAAAAACAAAACCACTCACCTTAACGGACCCTAACTACGAAACACATGGTAGGAAAATAAAATTCGGGGGTGAAAAATTTATTTGGTGGGATTGAAAGTCTGATTGTTTTGGACGATATACAAGTAATTATTTAGGAAAATAAACATTATCACAATAAATTAAATATATCAAGTGGAAAGTAGGCGTCAGCTCCAGGTTGAAATACGCGACTCGAAGCCAAGGAAAGTAAAGCGCGGCGAAGTCATCGCACCACTGGAACCGTAGATGTTATTAGCTCCGCTACAACATAAAAGAAAAAGGATTAGTAGCAAGGAGAAAGGATTTATTGGTCGATTACGACCAATCTTTCCACCGACGACAAAAAATAATAATAAAAAAAATATTTGACACGTTAAAAAAATATAATAAAAATCACTTACCTTCGGGCGCCATTTTGTAGCGCTCCATAAAAATAAAAGGTACGGAACACTACACGGGATGGTTGTGATAAAACCATCAGCACGTAAATTTGGACCTGTATAAGTAAAATAAAACCGAACGTAATTCAACAAGGTTATATAATAAAGAGAACACACAATGATAAAATTAAAACATACTACTTACAATGTAACTATAAAAACAAGATCACTAGGCTGATACGGAACTTAGCTTAAGTATCAAAACAATTTAACACGTAACGGTCTGCGGATTGTCGCATTAATAAAGACTTTCTAGTTTAAAACACATAGCCTAATAAAGAGTGATAGACCACCTTAGAACACGGTCAGGCCAAAACTTGTATTCAATTTATAGGTAATTCTGATTTGAACTAAAACAACATGTATCTGTTAAAATGCAAGAAGCGCTTCATGATTAAAACTGATATGTTCGAGGTATTATGAAACAGGGATAACAAATTATGGTTTTGATCGGTAAAAAAGGTCTAGGGATCTAATAACATTTATTGCCAAAATGAAACCGAATGAATAACCTTAGGTAGGTTAGGGGTGAGTTCGCGGACTCGGATTAGAATTTAAAAAAAATAAAAATCAACGAAATAGTAACTATCCTGTGAACTTCCGTCGTCGCTTGCCGCCGTGTAAAGATGTAACCACGCTGCGTTCGTCGCAACTGTCGCAGCGGGAAAAACCTGCGGGCGCTGCCGCAGACGACGACCCGTTGCCAGCGAACTCGATGGCGAACCACACGCTGAATCCAGTCGTCCAAAACTTCAGTCGGGGCGATGAGTCGGAAGATATGGGGTAAGCGGAGATGCTGGAAAGGACACCTTTACTCACAAAATTGAACGAAAAGGACGGAAGAAAGGCTTCCTTAGGATGGAGGGCTGTGAAGACTTGTTCGGCAACAAAAAAAACCAACTCACCCGCTATCCGGACACACAGAAGACAACAGCACTAACACTTTCGGCCCTCAATTGAGACTACGGCGTAATAGCTAAGGTCTTCAAGTAACATTACGATCGGACGCGGCACTCGAAGCTGGCTTCAGTTATAGAGAAACTTGGGATGACTAAAGATTATCCAATTTTTGTGGTGTATCAAGGCAAGAGTACGAGAATGAATGACATTCCCATAACAAGGAACGGATCTAACAAAAACGAATTCAAAATTCAAAACTGTCAGTAGAAATTACAAACTCTAACCGGTCAATGAACAAGTCCGCAATACCAAAAAGGCTGAGAAACGAAAAAGGCGAAATAAATAAACAATAAATAACGCGAACCAACGCGATTTGTAGCGGTAATGCTACAAATAATATTAGGAAATCTGTACATGGAAAATAATTTATGCTTGCGTAATTTGTTTATATAAAACTCCCGTGAATTTTATTACCTAATAGATAAAATTGAGTCTCCTATCCCCTTCCACCAACTGAACAACGACGCCGCCGCCAAAGTATAGGTACAGATCTATCCGAATTTCCGATCCCTGCTTATGATATTTTTTATCCTGGAATATCTGATAATAATTCCCAAGGGCAAGTGATAAACAACTTAATGCGGTCGGAGTCAGTGCTAATGCTAAGCAAACCTAAACTTTATAAAACTACGAGTCTTAGGAAGTATAAGTAGGTATGTACCGAAAAGTAAAAAGAAAGAAGGAAAGAAAGAAAGAAAGAAAAACGTTTATTAAGTGCAAGACAATAAAAACTTATTATGATATACTTAAAGATAGCATCAACAAAAAGTACATGCAAGCACTTAAAAGGCGACCAGCTCAGCAAGATGCTGTTACTTAAAGTTACAGCGCTGATTTTCAGCTGGACCAATGAGTTTACTCGGAGAGCAGTCCCGTGTCTAACATACATATTATATAACATTCGATGACGTGAAATTCGATATCAAACAATAAGAAAACTTTGTACACGCAATATGGAAATACAAACAAAGGGCAAAGGCAGACAGTGACATTAACAAATATTATATGTAGCAGAGCGGGTTTTAATACAGAGCAGGGGTGTCGCCACCCTGAAGCGAAAAGACATGATTTTTTATTTTTAGCGTAAAACTATGAACCGATTTACATTCACGCAACGGTGGCGCAATGTTATTCCAAATTTTGGTGGCGGCATACCTACTTAAAACTTCCCCTAAAAGCGGCAGACTTATACGGCGGTACGAGTAAACGGCACAGACCAGGTCAATTTGTCGTAAAGATATGATGGTATTTGGCTTTTTACTACTCCAAATAGAAGCGTAGCAAGATGATAATGACGCCTGTGAAAAGTGTGTC
This sequence comes from Acleris literana, assembly GCA_946894065.1. Taxonomy (NCBI): domain Eukaryota; kingdom Metazoa; phylum Arthropoda; class Insecta; order Lepidoptera; family Tortricidae; genus Acleris; species Acleris literana. The sequence goes on from OX335669.1 coordinate 10,449,104, forward strand.
AGTCTTATATGTTATTGTTGCAATTATTAAACGCCAGGAAATAATTATAATTATCGACATAACTTTTCTAGTCATTTTATATGAACGCTTATTTTGTAAGTAAGTAAGTAAGTAAATCGTTTCGCTTCTTGGGTCGTACCAATATCGATCAATCTCATATCGACACATTCACTGACATGCCATTTTTGTTGGTCTCTGGGGTGTTGGCTCGGAGTATTTTTTTTATTTAGTCCTTACATACTTATACTCCTACTTATTTATTTATAACTAGAGGACGCCCGCGACTTCGTACGCGTAGAATTAGTTTCCCGCTAGTCCCCCTATTTAAACCCTTTAGGGTATGAATTTCCAAAAGTCTTTTCTTACTGTACCCTAGACGTCATAAGGAACCAACGTTCTAAGTTTGGAATCTCTAGACCCGGCGGTTTGGGCTGTGCGTTAATATTTCAGTCAGACTTTTGTTTTATATATTTAGACTAGCGACCCGCCCTCGCTTCGCTTCGGTTAATATAAGTAGAGAAATAACCCAAGTTCATCTGGAATAATATACTTTTCAAACGGTGAAATAATTTTTAGATAGGTGCATTTGCATAGAGGTTTGCAGAAGAGGTTTGAAGAGGGATGCAGAATTCACTTTGTTTGGCCATAAATTAGAAGTACTTGTGGACTTAAATTCATGTTCAGTAGACGATTCACTGGCTCTCTGAGATCTATATCTATCCCTGTCGCCTATAAGCCGACCGTCACGTTCAGTAGAAGATTCCTTGGCTCGCTAAGATCTATGTCTATCCCTATCAACTATAAGACGAACTTCACGTTCAATAGACGATTCCCTATTTCTTCGCAAAGAATTACTTTCTCTTCTATTACACAGCCTGATTTCCCTTTCTTCTTTGATTTCATCATTAAGACGTAAATTGTTTCTATTAACTATTATCCCTAATTCTACGATCTATATTAGAAGGACTTCAACGCGTCATATTTTGAGTTTTCTCCTTAAAAAAAAAACCAATACCTATTAACCCAAATTCACAAAATTAACTACCTGCTTCGTTGATGGGACAAATACTAAACTAACACCAGCCAGGCTAAGGTAATATGCTAAAAGCATAAAAGTTAACATTTATTTTTAAACTTACAACAGGAAATACGTATCTAAATTCGAATTATTTACAACACAAACAACCTTAAAATAAGAAGAAAAATATTAACTACCTAATCAACAGACTTTCTCTTCGATAACCAAATAGGAAGGAAATATGTAGGTATCTACTTACATATTCTGAATATTTACAACACAATCATAAAATAAGAAAATTGGAGTTTTATCCCTTAAATCCACAAAATTAAATAATTAACACTACCTCTCGTTGATAAACTAATATTAAAAAAATTACTTAATGAAAAAAACTTATTTTATTTAACAATATTAATTTATTTACCTATATATACTTTGTATTCAAAAATATGAAAAACAACATAAAAATAAAACTCAATGTAACTACAGGACCTACCAATTTCCCTAATTTAATAATTTTAAAAGCTTGTATTTCTTTATTAGTATAAATATAAGTAAGTTACAGGAGAGCTCCGGTGCACGTCTGATAATTCATTTTTTTTTGTTACTATTGTATGCTGTAGGTATGCTGTCGGCTGTAGGTACCTACTAAAGGGCGAAGCGTGGCTATAGGCCACAGATCACCCCCAATAGGTACCGTATAATGCTACTTTTGTTAAACGTCTAAATCACCAAACATGGAGGTAGGCACGGGATGCGGGGAAAGAGGAAGCGATGACGTTATTGGTTATTTAAAGATCGTCCGATCTTTCACCGACCGAGTAGGGATAAAGGCGAATCTTTGCTAGGAAATGTTTCACCCCAAAGAGCCCAGTAACAACTCCGATAATGTATCGGAGTCGGCTTCTGCTGAGTTTCCAAAGTTTTTTGGTCCAGCTCCTGTCAACTCTTTCTATGAAGAGCTTTGCATACCCTAAGCCTACCGTGGTTTTCTTTACTTCGCATTATTGCTTTAAATATCGACATCTGGAGATGTGTGATTCCCAGTTTCTGTTTCTGTATTCGCTGTCGGAAACCACTAAACACAACCAGTCTATGTTGAAATAATTCAGTCCAGTGGTGGCGGCTATTTTTCCTCATTCAGAAATCGCGCACAGAACTAAAAAGTTCGATCACGGCAAAACAGCGATACTTCTTACTTAAAATAAATACCACCATAGCGGCTGTTGTTTAAACGTTACTATAGTAACCAATAAAATATTACTATCAATAATATACTTCACAAATATCTTCGAAATCGGAAAAATTATCGACCAAATATTGTATTTAGAAACATCGCCGGACATCACAACGAAATCAGAAAAGGACAATATATTGAGATTACCCTAATGAGTAAAACAGACGTTACGAAAAAGGCCATTATATAGATGAATTACCGAGAGCGTGGAATTGCATATGCAGTGGTAATGTATGTTTAAAGGCATTCTATATTTAAATTTCCTCAACTTCTCATACCATTAGCATAAAATGAGTACTGTTATATATTAAATAAGTAAATACAAAAATAATGTCAGCGGCAAATTCTAAATACTTTTTACAATGCACTAAATAAGTATACGTCTTATTTTATTGTATTCTCACAATATTCAGAATTATTTTGACCGGGCACGTACAGTTACACAGTTTGCTAAAATTATGGCAGAAAGTAGCAGTAATTTTGGTTCGATTGAGAGTCAAAGTAAACAAATATTTTTAACTGTCATAAATACTTTGAACTCGATCTAATGATTTTTTTTAATTCACCGCTGGCCAATTAGTTGAAAAAGCTACAGGTGTTTCTCTCTCGAATATTTATAAAATTATGACTGAGAGTAAGAGTGACAAATTCAAATTAACGAAAAAATTCCCCTCTCCGAGAAAAAAAAAGTTACGTACCTACTCGTCCGTCGGCAGTAGATGATTTTGATCAAGAAGTCATCAGGAGAACTATATTTATATAATTTTCATCTGTCCCGTACCTAAGTAATTTCCAACCTTAAAGATGAAAATTTAAACAAATGATAGCGACTAAAAGCAAAAAAAGGACATACTTATTCCACTTGTTTAGGGTAATCTCATTAAATTTAGAAAAAACTTAAATGGTTTTCCTTGTCATGCGAACGGTACAACCACTACACATGCAATTCCACGCTCTCGCTAATTCATCTATAACTTGATTGTTGGTCAAATATAAAATGTGCTTATCGGTGAATGTAATACCATATTTTTTAAAGTTTTATGTTCTTGATAACTTTCCTTACCATTTCACGGAACATGAAGGCATTTTGAGTAATTTCTCGAATTCTGTATATTTTTTATGACATGTTTCTAACTCAAACGGGAGGCGTACGCATAGGTCTCAAACATGGTTGACACTGACAGCGGTCATCGGCGCTATACCGTACATATACTAAATTTCGCATGAGTGGTGAACATCGGCTGCCTTGCAAGCGGTATCTATTGGAGGTAATTTTGAATCTGCCATATCTTCTAAAGTATTTATTTAAATAATATAGTGTAAAGGACAGTTTTAATCTACATTAAATGCCCAAGGTAACTAACGTATTTATCTGGATAAGAATAAATACTGAATTGGAGAAAATAGCTTCGCAAATAACCTTTTATTTTTTTAAAGATGAAAATGGTTACGGTGAGTCAATCTTAGGAGATAAACATATGCCATGGCGGACCTTTCTTTAGTTTTTTTGAAGAACTACAATTCTTCAGTATATTATTTAGATATATCTCTTAAGGTTTAGCCAGCGTTTGCAATGTAAGCACAAAAAAAAGTGTTTATTTACGACATCACATTAGAAACCTCTAAAATTATCAGTGTAACTCTACTATATTATGCATATATTATGTATACATATAAACCTTCCTCTTGAATTACTGTATCTATTTAAAAAAACCGCATCAAAATCCGTTGCGTAGTTTTAAAGATCTAAGCATACATAAGTACAGACAGACAGCGGGAAGCGACTTTGTTTTATAATATGTAGTGATAGTGATGATATAAAATATTACATGTCAAGAAAATTGTTATGAAAGTAAACCCCTTGGGAAAGAAAATGAATGTTGTCAATTTTTTCGATTGATTGTAATACAGTTTGTGATACTAAATAAAATGAATTTACAGTATTAATATAACTCTAGTAGTATTTTTTTTATCTAAACATTTCCATGTTTTGAAAAAAGTTGCAACCATTGAGTGACTTTCAAGTTTTAATTGTAATAGAATATAGTGCAGTCAAAATTAGCTTTCTTTATTAAAAAAACTTATTTAATTAGTGCGTCAATCGCACTGTGGTAAAAAAAGAAGGATAATTTTAAACTGATAAAAGTGGTATAACATTTTTTTTTGTGAAAAACTTCTAATTATTTTCGAATAACTACTCGCTCGTTACTACCTTTCCAGTACCAGGGCATTATTAAAAAAAACTACGAAAAAGATTTTACATAATTATTTAAAAGCATAAAACGATTTGTGTCCTGAATGGACGATTAAATTAAGATTATCACAAAAACACTATTTATCTTAATACACTTCTGTTAATTACTAAGACCCCTTTCAATTTTAATTAATTGTCTGTAATAATAATTTTATGAATAGCTACGCAACTCTTGATTATTTATCCGACATTGAATTGCGTAATGTAAAAAAGTTACAAAACTCTGAAACGAATTCAACTGGAAAATGAGAATCGGCCTCAGGTATTTTATTGCAAAGGCACTTATTCCTTGTTGAAAATATTGAAACTGACTCTGAGAAAGCTGCCTCTTAAGCGCAATTCACACAGCTGGCGGGAGCAGGTCGTGCGCCGGGCGGGTCGGGAGTTCGGCGGGTGTTTTAACATGGAGTTATATGGAAGCATTCACACACGCGGCGGGACGGGTCGGGCGCGGGTCGGGACCGGCACAGCCGCGACGGACCCGCCGCGCCCATCGCCCGCCACTACCAGCGCGGGCCCATCGCGGGTGCGGCGCGGGCGTCTTTGGTCGTATTAACACGCATTATCCGATATGCATTCTCACAGAGCGCGTTGTAAATTCTACTCTATATACTCGCCATTAACATCCGATCCCGAATGCCCGCCTGTGATCACACGCGCACACCCGCGCGGGACCCGCCGCGTTTCGGCGACGCGCCCGCCCGGCGGTGCCCGCCGCGGGTCGGTGCTGCTGTGCTCTGTGTGAATACGACATCAAGCGCGGGTCCCGCGATGAAAACGACATGCTCGGCGCCTGACCCGCTCCCGCCCGCTGTGTAAATTGCGCATTGGGGTTTTCTAAGGGTGCCATGGACTGCCAATGGACTCTATTTGTGGTTTAAATTGCTGGCACGTTAGCCTAGTTGGTAGTGACCCTGCCTACTAAGCTAGCAGTCCCCGGTTCATATTTGTGTAAAGTAAGGATCGCGAGTATTCCGGAATCTTGGATGGTTTCTATGTAGGAACGACTAAATTACTTATGCTGTGCATTCTAGTATTCCTGTTTGAAATCTTCCGGTCCCATGACAAAAACCATTAGCTTTGGTGACATTTTGCTTTATTCTTGCAAATCTTACAAGCTACAAATCTGTCAGTTAGGTTGGTTCGAAAATTTAGCGGACTGCTGAATCCTAATTGAATCATACTCGTAATACCTACATTCTGACAGTCGACTGTCAAGTTTGAAAAAGGAACGAGTTGATTGTTTTTAAAATACATCTGAGTACCGACGGTAGTTATTCTTTAATCATCTGTAAAGATGCTAGTGAGCACAAAACATTTTATAAAGTTTAGATACAGAGTTTGCTAAAAAAACGTTCTTTGTTTGGAAAAAGATTGTAAAAAAGTTTACTTACCAAATTATTTGTAGGTAAATTAATTATATAAAGAAATAAAAAAAAATCGTACACGCAAACCAAATAACAGACACAAATCCCTGCTATTGCCAAAACTGTAAATAGACCAAAAGGAAGAGAAAATAATAATATTTGTATTAAACCATGCCTTTCCCCAAACATAAATACTTCCTTGTGAATGTCTTCACTTTACTAGGATATCATGTACAAAGAAACTCTATTCAAACAGCTACAAAGTGCTTTGCAAACACTGAAACATGAGAATCGATTGGAGACACGGAGGCTCCACGTTCCACGTGTGTCGAGTATCGTGCACATATCGAGCAGCAATCGATCTGAATCAAGTGGAATCTTGACCGAGATAGAATAGCGATTGTTGCCAGTGCACTTTGTTAGATGACAGTCAATAAATTCTGCGATCTAAGCTATAGATAAAGATCACTGCTACTACATACTCGAGTTGCTATAACTACTACTGGTGCGAGTTATTATAGGTGTACAACTTAATTGAGAGCCGGGGTAAGCATGAGGTGCGGGGGTGAGGTACAGTCAACTGCAAAAATATGTATTGAAAGGATCTCATAAATATGTTACGAAGTTCTTATTGCACTGGAATAAGGTACATTGGGACATATTTTTGAGATGTTGTATTCTTCCTTATTTTTACACTTGGCTGTACGAAAAATCTCGACTAGTCACCATTGCCCTTATTTGCCTCTTGATCAAAATCCCTTATTTATAATTCCGAAAGTAGTTCTTCAATTGAAGACTTTTTGAGATTTTTATGACGTATTCTACGAATAGCAATTAAATTTTACTCCGCATAATTTGATGTGTACCAAAACAATAATTTGGAAAAAAAAATTTGGTATTTAAAGTTGTTTCTATATTGTAAGCTTTTAGAAAATCCTACTACCGAGTCGATGACCTCATCTTTCTTCGCGTTAAAGAAAAACTCGCAAATTCACTAAACGAATCGCAATCTCGTAAGACATCGTCTATAAAAACCAAGCGTGAATCGAAATGTCAAAAGTCAAACGCAACGGTAACCTATCGCAACCTCGAAAAGTTTTTGACCGAATTTCATTTGACCGAAAACGTTTCGTTTTTTAACGTTTCTCCGATGGCACGATTCGTAATTTTTTTATTTCACCGTTTGACATTAAGGAAACATAATCTTTAGTCCGAGCAACTTTTCTCCTTGTAGTCACTTGCCCTATGTATTGTTACGTATTTTATTTCAAAGCCTATTTTTCATTACACCATTGCTACAATTAGCCTAGGGATCGTTTCGTATTTTGTTTCTTAACCCATTTTTCACTACATCAATGCTACATATAGTTTTCGCTACGTTACGTCAAATATTCATTTCGGTAAGAAAATATTGCTTGTAATTTGTTACTATCCAGAAAATGCACCGAGCAAGGCGAATTAGGGCAGAACCGATACGGATAGGTTAGGTTAGAAGGCCAAGGCGGGAGCTTTGCTCCCGCCTTGGTCTTCGAGGTTATTTTTTTTTCTGCCCAAAAAATCTTGCTTGTAATTTATCCAGAAAATGCAACGATCAAGACGAATCAGGGTGGAACCGAATCGGACAGGTTAGCATAGTCGATTTAAAAATAGGTAAACTATTAATAAACCGAGCCGTTAAATTGGGCAAATGATACTAAGGTAAAATAAGAAATGGGAAATAGATAAATTGACAAACCATTACATTGGAAAACTGTTTGTACGCCGAAATCAGTATTACGGAATAGATAATTTGTCAAATCGGTAAAAAACCTAAACAAGAAATGACTAAATGAAAATATTCGAAATGATCATTCGGCCAAACGTAAAAAAACCCAAACCATAATTGACGAAAAGTATTTGTCGAACCAAAATTCGGTCAAACATTTTTCGAAGTTGTGATAGGTAACCAAACGCAACGCGTGCTCGTTATATGCGTAAGAGATAAAAATGACAGGAGGAAGTGGGTTTAAGACCCTGCTTGTGGCAGTCATTAAATCCTGTGAAATTAAATATATTGATGCTGCACAATATCTCATTTTTAGGGTTCCGTGCCAAATACTGAAAAACGAAATGCGAAAAACACAATGTAAGAAAAGCACCCTGCCCGCCATCGTTATTTCAGTAACTGCTAAAGATAAGATTAGGTAATAATCTATTTATTTCAGGAAAAATGAAAGACTTACTCTAACGTTTATGGATTTTTAGATTTTTTAAATTATATTATTACTTTCATAAAACAGCTGAAAAACCAACTATACACCTTTTTTAAGTACCAAATGAAATATTACATTTATCACTTCTGCCTTTAAATGTGAATTAGATGCAGAAGTTTATGAACCATTTGACACTAAGAGTACCTTGTATCCCAGCAGGGCTTCAAATCTTAACAATTTTTTTAAACTTTTACTTATAAATTTTGACCAAGTTCATAAATACATATGTGTACACTTTAGTACCTTGTCTATTTAATGTCATGTTTAAACTACCATATATGAATCTGAATCTGGTCACAGGGATTAAAGTGCCTAGGTACTAAAGTGTACACTTATTTATGTACTCGACTGTACACCCAACATAATGCAGTAAAAACCAAAGAAGGCGGCTAACTGCAATGTAGTAGTCGAAGCATTCTATACCCTATTGGTAACCACATTAAATATAAAATGCTTTTACTATTTTTATGCAATTAGCTATCTCCTTTTGTGTTACGGCATAGTTACGGGTGCCTTCTCATTTTCTCTAAGTATTATCTAAAAAGAATTCAAATGAAGCGCGAAATTATAATCAGTGAGGGCCCTTGAAGATGATTCCACCGTTAGCTCTTTGTTTAATCAGGCAAGTAAACAATATGGACCTTTTTCTCTCAGGCCTAACAAATATTTACTTACCGTTTCTAATGTCCTTTGCTGTCGGACTCCGAAATATAAAGGTTGCTTTATTGCTTGGCGATGCAAATAAAAAACTTCAAAGAGTTTTTGTAATTTTTTTCATGTAACATGAAAGATCACCATTTACATACAATTAAGTAGAAGAACTATCCGTAAAAATTAACCTCTTTATTCATAAACGCACTATGAACATATTTTAGTCAAAGTATGCTTTGTCACTTTCTGTCAGTTGCAATTGTAGCCTAAACAACGAAGACAAATTTGTAGAAAAAATTCGTGTATAAGCGAATTTTGGCATAGTTGTAGGGAATGGTGTTTTAAACCACATACTAGAAGCAGAGGTGGAGCTAACGGGTGGACCGTAAATAACTCGTAAACGGTGACCCATAGCAAAAAAAATCAATTACATAATTAATCTACATAAAATTCTCTACAAAAAAGATTCAATACACTTTTTTGCTGGGATCTATATTTAATGATATATGAAAGGAAAAATGATTCCCTAAAGGCCATATTCGGGTTTGCATAGTAAGTCGCCCCTTACATTAAATGGGTTCGGGGTTTTTTTGTGAGTACCTCTTATAGTGAAGAATATTTATGCTGAGTATCAACATCTTAATTGTGACAGTTCTGGTGACAGGACTGCAGGTTACTGTAGTCTGTGGGAGACTAAATCTTAGTAAAAGCGCAATTTGTCGCTCTCTTAGTTTCCCGCCAACCTTGAGGTTAACTGTGCGAACCACTAAAAGGGCACTTGAGAGCGTAGTTCGCTATGAGCTGCCGGATACCGTGTACTTTGCGCCCAAGGTAATAAGAGCCATATTAGCACTATTAGGTGCCGCAGGGGAGGAGTGAGAGTGGCAGCGGTAAATACGCTCGTGTTTTAATATATGATTTTTATTTGTTATAATTTTATTAGATAGATATACATCCTTAATTTCTTATGCATATTAATATTATAAATGCAAAAGATGGTTTGTTTTTTGGTTCCGTTTTAACGTTTCAACGCCTCAACCGATTGACAAGAAACGGTTCAGAGATGGTTTATGACCCGGAAACTGACTTAATATAGTTTTAGGTAAAAGCGATAAACTACTTTAACAAACAAAAGCTAGCCACATGCTTGCTTTTGGTGAGTTGAACTTTACCAACATTGTATCTGCGCAAATTGCTTGGGGCAGCTATCAAGCGGAGTTTCTGTTTTTATTTCTATCAATGAACCTACGAATAGAAATGCTAAAAAAACATTTTTGAAGCATTGTACAACTGTTTTTCATGCATTGTTTGTTTTTCTACGATATAGCTCTTAATGATAACAAAAGCGACCGTATATCGTCAAATATAATCCTTAATTGCATATGCAATATCCCTGCCAAGATGCATTACGCTAACTAGCGTTTCTATTCGTTTTGTTTTTACACCAATCGCGTCACTGGTAGATGACGTGATACGAAAAGTCACGTGATCTACCAGTGACGCGATTGGTTTAAAAACGAAACGAATAGAAACGTTACTTAGCGCAATGCATCTTGGCAGGGCCCTCAGGGCTTGCTTCGATCCTCAATTGCTCAAAGTCATACTCCAACCTGCGCCGTATAGTACGATCCTGCAAGCGTTCCTAATGACGATGCTAAGTGACTATGCTTGTACTACTTAACAACTAAGAAACTATTAGAACTAAAGCTGCAGTATGAGTATGGGAACTTTCTAAGTTCGTATTCCATCATACAATGTTACTAGCTCTGTCCTTCTCTTTTTTTATGACAAAGAAAAGGAAAGCGACAACTTTAACTGAAAGGTAGTATTTGTCTGGAGCTTATGAAATAGTCCCTAAGTAAATAAAAAGTATATAAGAAACTAGTTTGATTTAATTTCCCTTTTTTCTGCTTTACTTACCAGCTGTTCAAACTATTTTTTAGCTACGAGTAGTGGCCGTCATTAATTAATTTGCGATAATCAGATATTGATGTTTTACGCCGTAATCTTTATTTTGGCAACTGAGATTTAAAATGGTCGTTTGCTCAATGAAGCATTGCATTATTGAAAAATAAAAAACTCAATTCTAATAGCGATTAGTACCTATGTACCTAGTTAGTATGCACTCTTTTTTTTTGAGGCTACGTAAAAGCACAATATGAATTATTGAAATTGGTTTACAGACAAAGTGGATCATTTTACTCTTGTTTAAAATCAAACAGTAAACATACATACATTTAAACTATTTTTCGAAAAGCTGTTATTTAACACTGAGCATTATCAAAAATCTCCAGTCGAAAAATAATGTCAAGGGATTCATAAAAATCTGTATTTTTTATCAAATTGACTTTATGACTCATTAGAATAACAAATAGGTACCTATGTTATGTACCCCGTTAAACTGAATACCTCACTTTTAGTTTCGTTGAGTTAGCTCAAAAGCTAGTTACCTGATACTAAATTTATAAAACTGGTCGGGTCATGACGCCCTTTCTCCCCGATAGATAATAACCAGTATTGTCATGGATTTATTTTCAGTTTAACAAACTAACTTAAGTGGTATATTGCAAATTGAACTTTTTAATCCATTTAGGTCCTGTAGAAGTTACAAGACCGCTATAGTGACCAAGTCCTCTACTGAGGGTTTATTGAGGACTTCAACTTGAAAACTAATTTAGGAGATTGCTTCGAAGTTGGAGCTCATTTAAGAATGGATTTAGGATACTTTAGAGTAATCTCATGAGGCTTGATGAAATAATACAAGCTCGAGTTTTAGATGAAATTATAAATTGGTTCGCTACAATCAAGAAACTAATAAAGGCCATTGATTGATTTGGTGTAATTTGTTTAAGGCACCTGTAGTATAATATATAAATCGTTTTTATGCAAATTTCAATTGTTGTATGAGTTAGACACTCTGTTCCCTACACTAGGATAATCCTGTATAGTAAAGTGACAGTAGCCCCTTGGCGGTGACGGTAAAGTTAACTGAAACTTACTTTAAGAAACAAAATAAGATCTTGTAGGATGAGTACGAGTATATTTCGTGCGTTAAAAAAAGTGATGTTATTCAAAATTCCAAAATTTTACATGGCAAGCGTTTTATGTATCATTTGGGTCAGTCAACTATTATTTGTACATTTAAGTATGTCTTAATTATACAATACAGTTAAACCAAAGCCCAATCGAAAGTATATTTTTTAATCAATAGATTCATTGTTATTACAAGTGAAAATAAGCTATCAAAATCAGAACAATAAAAATTGCCAAAAATACTGGTAACGTAGGGGACAAACCACTATTTTTATAAAAAACTTGGGGCGACATGGTCGACTTAGTTACCAGTTAAAGAAGAAATTTTAATCGTTACTAATTTTATCTACCGTGTCATAGAATTTACTGTTTATCTGTGTAATAAAAACACGCAATATTTTAAAGAAAACCATTTAGTTTTTCTTTAGTCTTAAAAGCATTACAAACTTGAAAAAAATAGTGTACAAAAAATAGTTTATTGACCCATTTCTTTAAGCGTTTTTTCCTCTACATTTTGGTTTTAACGTTTTATGTGAAAATTCATGATAAAGCCTTATTTCGTACAATATTAACGATATCACCCCGCGTCACTCTAATGTTGGAAATAGGCATTTCCTATTGCACACTACACGGCTTTTTTCCACCATTCACAGCTAGCAACCCTGCTTACGTCACCCGGCAAATATTTTCTTCCTCGGTTTTATTTAATAGATTTTCAATGAAGAATGTACTGTGCACTATTTCACGCATTTTATTAAAAATAAAAATAAAACACTACACAAACTATAAAGAAAAATGTCAATATCCGAAAAGTATCGCTTTCGAACCAAATACTACAGCAACTTTCTGGCCTCAAATCAAAAAGTGTCATTTTAGAATATTGTAATACGCCGCTAGGTTGATATAAACTTTTCAACAACAGTGACGTATGTTTTAAATGCCATAAAAAAAACGCTGTCCTCGTATAATTTGTAGGTTATTGCAAAATATGTCACTTGTTAACATAAACGTATAATACGTCTCCCGCTGCAAATGTGATGGGACACCATTCCATAAAAAAGATGGAGGGAACCGGCATAGTACACTGCACGGAGACTAGAGCTATATCTTCTTTAATAGGCAAAAAACTGCAAAGCGCCACTTTGCACCATATAGTAATTTGGTTGGTTTGTAGGCATATATTTATGCAATAAAACCAAAATCAGTTTTTTTTTAATAACGTCACTTTTCTTTTTACGCACGATTTGTTCAGGTAGGTAGAGTCAGAATTATAAGAAGTTGCACACTTTTGTACCTTGTCGCTTTAATGCCTTTGTCAGATTAGTGCGGCAGTTCAAAAATGACTTAAAAGTGACAAAGCACTAGAGTGTGCAACTATGCAGCTATATCTAAGGACGACCGTACTTTTTAGAATCCCATCTGTATCAAGGTTGTTAGGTATAGCCTCTTTTTTGATTTCGTTCCTGGCCTCTCTTACGTTTCTTTTATTGATGTAAATCCTTCAAAATTCAATATTATTATCGGATCTCGGGTTTCATGCTGACAACTTAGTATTAATTTATCATTTAATTTATTAGTGAGCGTGATAACCTGCTATTATATGCATAAATAATTAAATGTACAATTAAATTTAATAAGAGATTTATTTATTCACAACCACACAACAACCCGTCCCAACATCACCATCGCCGTCGTCGCGGTGGTAGGTCTCTGAGATACTTACCCTATACTGTCAGAAGTGGCTCTCCGGTCTCGACAATACGATACGATATCAATACTTAATTAATTGTCGTTTTTACAATGTTTCTAACAATTAACTTCCAGAAACCTTCAACAAGGCGGGGCCTTCAACAAGACACCAACCTAGGGGTCTAGTTCAGATGCATAGCGAGAAAAGGACGTAAGCATCCTTACATTTTGAGTCCATATAAAACAGAAACGTTAGCAGCGTTTGCATCTTGGCTAGACCTACTTGACCTGTACCCTTACCATGAGTTACAATTGCTGTACTCGCTAGCGAGTCGAATGCTCTGTCCCTCGCACTCTATAAGAATACTGCGAGGCTGCGAGGGACAGAGCATTCAACTCGTAAGCTAGAACGTTAAAGTATTATGATCACCTTTATCGCGGTCGATAAAGCACCCGTCAAGCTCGCACTTACATACATACTGATCAAAAAGTGGCAGATGTTTTATCCACGATTATCCACATCGATAAACACGACCATAATAACCCCGCTAGGGCTCTTTGGTTTGGTTTGGTTGGGCGTTCTTTATTACTCATCCATATATTTTCCAGCCTCAATCAATAGAGAATGTCAGCCAGTTTAGATTTTTGGCTTACCGTATTATTCATTAAAAACTAAAAATAGCTGTAAAAAAATCATTTCGATACGTCAAATAATTTTCGAGCTATTAATTACATTTTAAACTTCGTATGCGGCGCTCGAAACCCGGCGGCTAGCGCTCACGGTTGATGACGTCATCGCTTAACAGCGGTACGCGCCCTTATATGAAAAAGTAAGTTTACAGGGCTATAACTTTTTAACCGTTATAAGTAGCCAGTTGAATTTTTCACAGAATACGTGTTATTATAAAATCTATCGTTTAAAATTGTACAATGAACAATAAATCAAATCCCAAGAGGGGTCCCCATACAAGAAACATGAAAAAAAAAAAGCATTTTGATTATACTGAAAAATTTCAGTACAATATATAATTAATAAAAAAATTAAAAATTAACTTCGTTTTAAAAAATTACACTAGCTTGTTTAATGGACAAATTACATACCAATCGAAAGTATGAAGCCTATAGAATATGAAAACGTTAGTTTGACAATTTTTTTCTCGTCAAGCTATTGGGTAGGCGGGTATAAACAGGTAAGTCGGTACTAGTAATTTGCACCAAACCTAACGTTTGCATATTCTATAGACTTCATACTTTCGATTAGTATGTAATTTGTCTATTAAACAAACATTTGCAATTTAAAAAAAAAGTTTTTTTTTTTAATGATATAAGTACTGGACTGAAATTTTTCAGCCTACCTATTCGCCACATATTATTTAGCGTATTAAATTTGATATAAAATACTTTTCATCGAATAAACAGCCCGGTCCAAATCTTCTCCTATTCGGATCTTAGACCATAAGGGCGCGTACCGCTGTTAAGCGATGACGTCACTCCAGCAAGATGGCCCCCGCGCGCTTTAATATTATTGACCCTAAATTTAAACGTTCATAGAATTAAAACTACTGAGTTCTTTTTGAATAAAATAAAAAGCAGTATGTTTTTTTATGAATAAACTTAACTGCTACAAAGTTTCAAGCAATTTGGCGTACCCACTGACATTCTTCATTGTTTTGTTATTTATTTTAAGTAAAATACAAACCTAGTCAGCCTCCGCACAGCTCTGCTCCTTGAAAATACGTATTTCATCAGCCAAAACCGACATTTGTGGCGTTCAATTTCAAACTTGACACAAATCGGCACTAAGCTTCCGACGAAAGAGCATTTTCCTGTTTGTTTGAGAGTTTGCGGTCGCAATAGTTGGGGCGTTCTAACTAAATTAATTACCATAATGTCTTTCGCCCTTTAGAAATAGATTTTGAATTTCGAAGATTTAAACGAAGTTTCGTCGGCAATAGTGCAAAACCGCGTAACGGGCATATTCAAGAAGGTGCAACAATAAGAAGTTAAATTACATAGCATTATGAGCCCACCACTACTAACTGGACATAGATCTTCCCCAAATATCTCTAAGACGGTCGATTTTGTGCAAATTACACAGTATTGCACTTTAATTGCTTTGTTATAGTGTTTTCAATCCCTGACGGAGGGCGCCTTACTAGGTACTTTTTTTTTACAAGTTTTTAAGGAGTTTGGTTACATTGTGCAATGATCATGTCACTCCGTGCATTTTACAGTGAATTAATTAATCCTAGCCTTAACTCCCCCTCCCTCTCCCCCCCTTCCCCCTTCTTTCTTCTTTTTTTTGGCTTCACCTGACAAAGGATCAGCTAGCGCAATGTTCAATACTATAGATTAGGTGACGAGACTGGCCCCGCACGCACTCCAAACGAAACATGATAAATATCCTGCATATCTCCACAGTCTGGGCAGTTGGAAGTATCACACAAACCGATAAAAAAAATGAATTTCTTGGTAGGGACATGTCCGGAGCGGAGTCTCATCGCCAAAACCAGTAAGTACCCTTAACCATGAGTTACAATTATCGTAGTCGCTAGCGAGTGGGAGCTCGTAGACCTCGCAAGTATTCTTAGTGCGAGGGACAGAACATTCGACTCGCTAGAGAGTACGGTAACTGTAACTGGTAAGGGTACAGAGGCCCTACTTTGGAAAATCGAAGCTCCACCCCTTTCTCTCGATTTAGTCTCGAATGACGAGTGACAGAAATGGAGTTAGTAACTTCGAACTTCGGTTTTCAAAGTACGGCTCCAGATACTGCCGAAACAAGGAACAATCACTCAGCCAAGGAGACTGTACCAGCTCGGGTTGAACGGTTCTGTACCATACATCTTTCACTAGGAACTTACGAGTATTTTGCGTACATTGACACAAACAAGAAACGTCAATTAGTGTCGGGACGCATCGTCGTAGATTGCAAAACACTAAACATTTAATGACGGTATCCCCGATGCATTGCGTTTAATTTTGATAAATGACTTTAAATGTTGCAAATCCTACTAATTTATATATATAAAAGGCAAACCTGACTCAGTGACTTATATATCAACGCACAGCCCAAACCGCTGGACCTAGGAACTTGAAATTTGGAGGGAGTATTCCTTGGGTGCCCTAGGGGTGCACTAAGAAAGCATTATCTGAAAATCGACCCCCAACGGAAAAAAATAGGGGGAGTAGCGGGAAACTAATTCTACGCGTACTAAGTCGCGGGCGTCCTCTAGTAATATTATAAATGTGAAAGTTTGTGTGTGTTACTTTATTACTCCTTCACGCTGCAACCGCTGGATTAACACATAGGCTACATTTCATCCCGGAATATTTAAAAGTTCTCGAGGGAATAACGATAATCGAAATCCTCGCAGACAAAGTCGCGGGCAGAAGCTATACGTTTTACAATTATTAGTATGCCTGTAAATAAATCCCTGGTATAAACCTCCCCTCCATACAATGAAATTTGTCAACGGAATATGAATCTATTGCGATTGAAATCAAGACAATTTTATAATTTGATCATCAGTTATAAAACAAAAAAAAAACACAAGGTACTTTCTTTGCGCTTGATCTTTATGGGAATGGCCGTATTTTGTACTATTTTTAGTACAAGGGACCTCAGGAGGTTAAAAGTTTTTCATAAAAAAACACGAGCTCTTATTTCGTAACTCAATATCAACGTAATATAAAAACTCGTTTACGTAAACGATACGCCTATCAAATGTAAACTACTGGACACATAATAAACTTCGGGAATGGAGTATAAATCAGTCCATTCCGCCCGCGGAACCCTCCGGGGTGATTCATAATTTTCGCGGGTCCCGTTCCCGAGCCGAAAAGTATTTTCAATTTATGCCAGTTTCAGGTGAGTTGGCGGACATTCCGTGAAACCCGGCTCTAAATGGCTTCCCGACTCATATTTTAACATTTTTCTGCAAAATTAAACGTCATTTGTGTTTGAAAACTCTGTAACTACACTGAATTAATCACAGCTTTTATCTACGTAAATTTTACTCCAAACTAAAGGTACTGCTGAACACTGAGGGTTATTTGACTCCGCTTTTCATAAACCCACTATTTACTTTACAAATGAATGAAGCACTCAAATATTACTAGGATGCTTTGGCAAACAGATTGAGATTTTGTTTTGTATGCGCATGCTTGCTTTTCTGCTATAGCAAAACATTAAACAGCATATCTATATATTTTCTGCTATATAAAGCATAGGTTTTAATGATGTATTTGCTGAGCAATATTTTTTCAAGTTCGAATCTGATTGAAATGTTTTTCAGTCTACTGTTTATTTGCTAGTCGTAGATAACTCAATAAAATAATGTGGTTGCTGTGAAGGATTTACAGTCAATGCAAAATTTTACTATAGTCGTGCCGTTTACAGAGGGCTGATTTGACACCTGTCAACGCACTACAAAATATAACCTCAAACATACATACCGTTATAAATCTACAACGGGACTTAATCGAGCAAAAACATTTTTCAAATTCAAATTATTTATTTGTTGAACGTAGGTAAAACAGATGTTACATTTTAATATTAAATACCGCTACATCCCGCCCAGAGGCATACAAAAAACGTTATGTATACAGAACTCATTATGTTTTTACGCGATTAAGTCCCGTTTTAGATTTATAACAGTACTAGCTTCTGCCCGCAACCTCGTCCGCGTAGATTTCGATGATGGTTATTCCGTCGAGAATGTTTTAATTTCTGGATGAAAAGTAGCCTGTGTTTATCTGGAGTATAATCTGTGTCCATTTCAAACTTTATTCAAATCCGTCCAGCCGTTGTAGCGTGTAGGAGTTACAAACTAACACACAAACTTTCTCATTTATAATATGAGTAGGATTAGTAGGATACTCGTATTAGTGGATTAGTGGGTAATAGTTTCTGCCCGAGTCTTCGTCCGCCGAGAATTCGATCATGGTTATTCCCTCGGGAAATTTTAAATTTCCCGAGATAAAAAGTAGTAAAGTATCCAGGGTTAAGCTATCTCCATTTTAAATTTCATCCAAATCCGACTAGCCATTGCAGCGTGAAGGAGTAAAAACCTGACGCACACACACACACAAAATTTCGCATTTATTATATTAGTAGGATGTGTGAAGGTCGCGAAAGTTTAAAACCTCAAACATACCCCAAACACTTTTTGTACTGTCGGGCCGGGTGTAAATGGGACTATTTAGAACGGCGCGACTATAAGACATGGAGCTAGTTCAGAAATATTACAAGTAGGTATTAAGTATTTTACATGTGTTTAGTACTATAGTTATTGAACTGAAAATCAATCTCACTCTTTTTATTTAAAATAAACACAAAATAAACAACAAAATATTTAATTACATTTTCACGTCACAAAGTTAACATTTCAGATATCCGTTAAGTTCTCTTAAGACGTCTAACGCAAGCGTCAGGAATATCAGCTTTGATGTATGAGCCGAACCTGGAACAATGGGATAGGATTACGGGATCATCTGACGCGACTACAGTCTGATACGACGTGTCATTGGATACAGTGACAAGTCATGACGTGTATTATTAACGATAGGCAGGGTAAAGGCGGTCATAGTTTTATAATAAAAATTGCAATTTATTAAGATGGAATTAAATAATAATAAACCTAGCTGATGCTGATGCTGATGATACCTGTAGGAAAACTTAATATTGTACGTAAAGGTTTTTTTTTAAAATAATTAATGTGCTTTCGTTATGGCATCTAAACCAGTTTTATTTCTAAGTTATAAATCTTTAACTGCATGTTTTTTTTTAAATACGTTATATTTTAACAAAATGTTAAACATTTGAAAAACTGGTATAGGGCTTATAAAATTTTAATAATATTACAGCGTTAAAACCTGATTTTTTTACTTCTATAATATTATTTACGACTTATATTGAATCCAAATATAAGGTAATAAGAAGATAATCATTGTAATATACAACTTTACCTCCGTTCCCAGAATCCGGCATGGTAATGCTATGCATCACTGAATCCCGCAGGAAGATGTAATCGAGTTTGAACCCTGTGCCGTCGAGTCTATCGTTTGACCTGAAGGTGACCCTCAGGAAGTTCCTCTGAGAAGTCACTTGAAGCTCTTTAAGCTGGCCGCAGTGCCTGTGGCTCTCCGTATTGACCATTTGACTGGAAAATTGTACGTAGTCACTCGCAGATACAGCTTCGCATCTGTAAATTTGTACAAGGAATTTCTATGGAGAATTGAAGGTTATCTAAGGACACATTAATATAAAAAGGAATTACACATTATTTTCTGTTGAATACAGGTCACATACCTTAGATATAGAGTGTGAATATACCTAATTCTTCTGAATTACCTACTTTAGCTTTCATTTTGTAAAAGAAAATGCTTTCTTCTAATTTATTGAGTATTACACAAACCCCTATAACGGTATATAATGATGCGTACATGCCCTGCATATTTTTTTTCCGAAAAGTACGTGAAATCAAAACCATATTGTTTATTTATTCTCCTCATTTCACCTACTGAGTTCACTATTTATATTCAATACAAATCGTCACTACCACATTGTGACAAGACGTTCGACACAGGCGATGTACAGAATAAAATCTTTCGCGTTGTTCGACTTTTGTCAGGCACACGCCTCGCTAATATATTTGGGACAAAGTACGTGGATAGGGCGCAGAATTTCAGTTCGATACAAAATGTTTGAACGTAACTTTATATTGAGCTCAGACGTAGCCTAAAATGACTTTCGGTTCTTCATTTTTTGGGTTTCGTACCTCACAAGCAAAAAAAGGGTCCCTTAAAGGATCACTTAGTTGCCCGTCTGTCTGTCTGTAAGTCTAGAGTTCTAGACCCTTTTTCTCAGGAATCAAGACTTACAGGGAGGTTCGGTTCGTTCGTGGAGGTATAAATCTTGCAATTTACGATGGCGAGTGGGCTTTACTTGTGGTAAACACATATCTGTATACGTGTCAAAGTGTGCGTGACAGCGAAAGTGGGTATGGTAAGCATAAAAAAAGAAAGAGAAAATTATATTATTCTTGAACATAGTGAAAACTTTGGCGACCGTTATTGCTCGTCCCTATAAACAATATAAAATAAGATAAAACATCGAAAACAACAAACTATTTTTTTTCTTGCCGTGATATGTGACCTCCTTGGTCGCATCTTCTACGAAATTGTTCTCTATCTTGTCGCGAAGATGACATTCGTAATGTCTCCGTATTTTCTGTCCTAAAATTACGTATTTTATGTGAAATAATACCTATCTGTAGGTTTTGTCTTTATTTCAGAGGGCTTATTATGGCCGTGTTTATCGCGTGAATAAACGTGGATAAAACATTCGTCACTCTCCTACTTATATAGTACTTGTCAGAAAGTGACGAATATTCTATCCACGTTTTGACACGCGATATAGCTCTGTCACGCGATAAACACGGAGAGGCCCACAGTTCTACCTCATAAATTTACTATTTTTATTTTAGCGTACTTCAAAATAAAAATATGTTATATCACTATGAATAACTTTGCGATTTTTCCGGAGATCAGACATGCTGACGGTACTTTGTGGCAGTTAGCGTCGTGGAAACAATATGCACAAGTGACTTGAGCGACGGCACGCTCGCGACTGATCGCTCTGTCAGACACGCACACTACCGCAATGTGCATGTACACGTTCAACCACTAATAAAGCCCACTCGCCATCGTGAATTGTAAAAGCTATAATATCAAGTTTTAATTGTCAAATACTCAGGTTTGCAATCCCTAGCAGCTATGAAAAAATATATCTTCTAAATCAACGCAATCAAAAGATACGGCCGATTATGCTGAAAATTTTGACAATGGCAAGGGAATCGAAACTATAGGGTACTTCCCATTGACGTAGAATCATGAAATTTGGCAAGAAGCAATGTTTTATAGCACACTAGCGACCCGCTCTCGCTTCGTTTCGGTTTATGTGAGTTTTCTGTTACACCCGTACATAAACCAGAATACATATATTTATTTTGAATCACTCTATCTATTGCTGAAAACTGCATTAAAATCCGTTGCGTAGTTTAAAAGATCTAAGCGAACGACAGCGGGAGCGACTTTGTTTTATAGGTACTATGCAAAGAAGTAAAGTTAAAAACGCGAGATCTGATTTCTAAGCACCTACTCCTCCTTAACGGTTTAAAAAAATGTATCATACATTTTTAAATACACGAAAAATGCCGTAGTTAGAAGCATTATACAACGTGTCATTCATCAGTTTTGTAGCACGCTCATTCTGCCAATGCCCACTGAACGCCAGTAGAATTTACCCAAAAATCCCTGTGTTTGGTTCGATATTTTATAATAGTAATAATTGTGAAGAAAAATTGTTCTTAAAAAAGTTTCAAGAATTTATTCGTTTGCCGTGGTAAACATGATTAGATTAGTACTTTTCAGCGACCAGTAAATATATGAAAAATATAATGCTCAACATTTAAACACCCAACATGTAAGTGTACCAGCGTGAACCCCGTGTGTATTTTTTGTGTTACCTACATTGGTTACCTATATTAATATACAAACAGTGACATCCCAACACGATTTAGGTGAACAATATGCGGAATTCAATAAAAGTGGAGCACATAGTATTACTTACGGCACCACGCCCTCCACGTCGAAATACGTGAAA
Organism: Acleris literana; assembly: GCA_946894065.1. Lineage (NCBI taxonomy): Eukaryota > Metazoa > Arthropoda > Insecta > Lepidoptera > Tortricidae > Acleris > Acleris literana. The sequence continues at coordinate 10,471,273 of OX335669.1, forward strand.
TGTAAATGTACTTTTTCGTTTTCGTTCCCATAGAAAAAGTAATTGCATTCTGTATCCCGTGGATACAAACCGGGATAGTTCGGTGACGTCACCGCGCCCCTCCCCCACTCGCTGCCGTTAAATACGAAGGCACATGGAAATTCCAAAAGTTGGTTTCCCGTCGCTATCCCATAATCTGAAAGATTTTAAAAACGTACTTTTGGCATACAATTTTAATGAGTTGGGAAAACCGAACAAATACAAAGAGCTTGGAGAAAAATATCCCGAAAAAGTTCAAGTAGTTCAATGTCATTAATAATGTAACTAAGAATGGAACTTGCTGGGTTCGCTTTCAACAGAAATACTCTGTCATTTTTACATAGAACAATCTCTATCGAACATTTATTTTCATGTTGTTTAAAGCGAATAAGGTAAAGAAGAAATACTAATATAAAATAACTCCAAGTAAATTCAGCAACCAATTCAAAATCCAACCTCACTTACCTTCCACAAAGTAGTACGATATCTTAAACCCCCTACTGTGCCTCGAGGAGTAAATCCCTCTAAATTCGATAGACAGTTTCGGTCCATTCGACATTATTGGCTTTGGTACATCGTTGCCACAATAGGAAGCCATCTTTTCAAGTCGGCCGTCAACATATAGAAACACGTCGAGAGAATCCATGCTCTCGCAGCTGCAATACAGAGATAGAATGGATAGTATTTACTAGGATTTGAGATCGTTTGTGTCCTGGACATTTGAATTAGCTTGAGAGAGTATAGTGAGTTTTTTTAGTTTTGTCTGCGTTGGAGATACAGGCAGCAGGATATAGGCAGGACTGGGAAGAGTTGGTATGAAAGAGTGTATTTATTTAAGCAACTAGTTATATATTTTATGAGATTTATTTGCTACAACGAAGATTAATCAATGTTTTTTGGTGTATGGTTGGTTTGAAAACCATTTATTAAAGATCGTTTGTTAAAATTTGTTGGATGAAGCTAAAGAGATATTATGTATGATTCGGTGCATCAGGCGACCATAGTATATATATATATATAAAGTATGGTCATAAATTTGAGTAATTTAAAAAACTCTCCCGGCAAAATGTAACAAGCATTACCTCAAAATCCGATAAAATATGAAAAAGAAATTACTTTCTATTTATTAGTTTTTTTTTCTATTTAGAAAATATTATAAACCAGCGACCCGCCCTCGCTTCGCTTCGGTAAATATAAGTAGAAATAACCCAAGTTCATCTGGAATAATATACTTTTCAAATGGTGAAATATTTTTTAGATACGAGTAGGTGCATTTGCATAGAGGTTTGCAGAGGAATGCAGAATTCACTTTATTTGGCCATAAATTAGAAGTACTTGTGGAGTCACGTTCATGTTCAGTAGCAGATTCCCTGGATCGCTAAGATCTATGTCTATACCTATCAACTATAAGACGAACGTCGGGTTCAATAGACGATTCCTTATTTCTTTGCAAATAATTACTTTATCTTCTATTACACAGCCTGATTTCCCTTTCTTCTTTGATTTCATCTTTAAGACGTAAAGTGTTTCTATTATTATCCCTAATTCTACGATCTACATTAAAACGACTTCTTCGCGTCATAGGCAGTCATACGTAATTCATTCACAAACAACCTTAAAATAAGAAAAAATAACATTAACAAATCAACACACTTTCTCATTGATAACCAAATAGGAAGGAAATATGTAGGTACTTAAATATTCTAAATATTTACAACACAATCTTAAAATAAGAAAAATGGAGTTTTAGCCCTTAAGCGCAATTCACACATTGTGCGGGAGCGGGTCGGGCGCCGAGCATGTTGTTTTCATCGCGGGACCCACGCAGGTCGTCGTATTCACTCAGAGCGCCGACCCGCGGCGGGCCCGCGCGGGCACCGCCGGGCGGGCGCGTCGCCGAAATGCGGCGGGCCCGGCGCGGGTGTGCGCGGGTGATCGCAGGCGGGCATTCGGGATCGGATGTTAGTAGAATTTATAACGTGCTCTGTGAGAATGCCTATCGGAGAATGCGTGTTATTACGACCAAGGACGCCCGCGACGGACCCGCCGCACCCGCGCGCTGATAGTGGCGGGAGCGGCGGTCCCGGCCCGTGCCCGACCCGTCCCGCCGCGTGTGTTTGTGATTCCATATAACTCCATGTTAAAGCACTCGCCGAACTCCCGACCCGCTCCCGCCCGCTGTGTGAATTGCGCTTTAAGTTCACAAAATTTAATAATAAGCACTACCTCTCGTTGATAAAAACACTTAGGGAAAAACTTATTTTATTTACCAATATTAATTTATTAACCTTTATGAATTTACTTTGTATTCAAAAATATGGAAAACAATATAAAAATAACTTTTAATCAAAACCTAAACTCAATCTAACTAACTACCCATATCCGTAATTTAAAAATTTGAATAGCTGGTATTTCTTTATCAATATAAACATAACAGGAGAGCTCCGGAGCACGTCTGATAATTCCAATAATATTGTTCTATGGCTGCTGTGCTGTAGGCTGTAGGTACTAAAGGGCGATAATACAGATTTAGATAGCGAGTAATTTTGAATCTGCCATATCTTCTAAAGTATGTATTTAAATAATAGTGTAAAGGACAATTTTAAATTACATTAAATGCCCAAGGTGACTAAGGTATTTATCTGGATAAGAATAAATACTGAATTGGAGAAAATAGCTTCGCAAATAACCTAATATTTTTTAATAAAATTTTAAAGATAAAAATGGTTACTGTGTGTCCACCTTAGAAGATAAACATATATGTCATCGCGGACTTTCCTTTAGGTTTTTTGACGAACTACAATTCTTCAGTACATTAATTTGATATATCTCTTAAGGTTTAGCCAGCGTTTTCAATGTAAGCGCAAAAAAAATTGTTTATTTACGACATCACATTAGAAACCTCTAAAATTATCAGTGTTTCTCTACTATAGTATGCATGGATTATACATATAAACCTTCCTCTTGAATCACTCTATCTATTAAAAAAACCCGCATCAAAATCCGTTGCGTACTTTTGAAGATCTAAGCATACATAAGTACAGACAGACAGCGGCAAGCGACTTTGTTTTATAATATGTAGTGATATATGGCACAAATTGACTGACATATACATACAGGGTGTCTGGTTTAAAGTGGACTACCTTACAGGGGTGGATAGCTCAGTTCAGGAGTATTAAAAATATAATAAATCATGTTTAGTAAAAGTCGCATGGAAAACGACATATATCAACTTTTTGAAAATTTTGGAAATGCGGTACCCTGGTTCATCATTTTCAATGCCCCCACCACACTTATTAGAATTTTTCGATTTCGTTTGCTGTGAAAGAAAGCTGATTAAATTTACTTTAAGACTTTAATAACAAAATTAATAAATAATTAGCAGTTTTTTTAAATTTTCAAGTCAAATTTAACGTTTATAAATATGAGTTTTTCTTCCGGCAAGTTTGACTTTGCACGGCGTAAATCAAATGTATGAAAACCTATAGTGCTGTTTTCTTAAAAATTTGCCAGTTATCCAGCCCTGTAAGCTAGTCCACTATATACCGGTCACCCGGTATAAAACATCATCATAATTATGTTGTGTTCTTGATAATGCGAGTAGTTTTGCGATATATTTTCCCGGTCGTGGGATTTAGTGTGTGTAGTAGTTAAATTATCCGCTACAAAATATCCTAAGAAATATAGGAACCGTATTTATAATTTAAGAACGGGTATGTTTAAGTTTTCTTAATTTCCGCACTTTGTTTTAACATAAACATACGGAAGTTAATTAATGAAATCAAATGAATAAATATTATTTTCAAGCTATCTACTAGGCCCATACTCGTACATATACGCCTCACAGAACCGGGATAGATAATAACCTAACCTAACCTTAAACTATGCTAATAACTTTTTTACGTAGAAAATAAAAAGCCATTAGTAAACCGGGTTAGTCTGGAGGAAATTTTCTTTCTTGTAGATAACCGAATAATATTCTCGTTTTCTATGAGGAAAATAAAATTATATTTGATTACCGTGCCAACCACGACGAAATACTTTTCCTTACAGATAAACAGCGCCTCTATTCTAGGCAGTAATCATACTCATATTCATATTTATACTCACATTTATAAACCATATTGTCTTTGACCTGTTATCGTATTTTCAACGTTTTGATAGCTCTTATTTAGTTGATAGAAACGGCAGCCAAGTTAAAACAATAAATACCATAACACAGTTTCCAAACTCGGTTATTTACGTTAAATTAATCTTTCATATATTAAACAGCAAATAACTTACTCAATGATACTAGCAGTGACTTTTTGAAGGCTAAAGTCTTCAAAAACTAGTCGTATCCTCTCCCTGCCTCTGGCTTGGAAGTCATAGTGGCAATGAGTTTTCTGCGGATATGGCAGCGGATAGAGCGGCGACACCAACTTGCCACTCTTGCTCTTGTCGCTGTTGACTGTTTTGTCGCATGAGGATGCTGCAACAAACTTAATCTTTTTGGTAAAATTGTATGATAGTGGCGTTGAAACCCCTTTATTTTATTCTATACTTCGTTTGTTTTAATATTAGAATAATAACGGTCATTTCGTAGTTGTTTTACCATATAACCTATCTATAATGCTGAAAAATATTCGTGCAAATAATTCTAATTCTTGTTATTACGAGTACTTATAGAAGAGACATTAGTTATTAAAAGTAAAACCATGAAACATCTATCATTTAAAGAGTACATGGAAAGAACAAGTTTATTCTAGTTAGTCAGATTTTTTGAAAATGAGATTATAATCTTAAATGTAGAGTTAACAATGAACTATCCCACCCACTTACAGGGGTGAATCTTAATATAACTTTTTTTTTCTTAAAAAAACACCCGTACAACTTTCAAATCGCGGTAACACAAAAAGTCACTACAGTATCTAAACATTTTCTTTTCGAGTACAAAGAGATGTATCCACTTTTAGCCCTTATTACAATGCAATAAGATGAAAAAGTGGATACACTTTGTAGTCTACTCCACCTTTCATTTTAGGTTCGATACCTAAAGTATTATTGTTTTTTTAATCACAATTTACTCACTGGCAGCACTTACAGCCGGCCCCAGTCCGGATATTGCTTCGTTCGTGCTTGACTTTTTATTCACGTCAGCGTCTATGTAAAAGGCAACCATACATTATTACTTTAAAAGAGCGTAGTATGAAAACACGGCCAGTCGTATTTATGAATATACTCGTAATGAAATACGAGCACCATTCTGCAAATAATTGGTCTAACGTTTCAATAGTTATCAGAATACGTAAGCTAAAATTCATACTCTTGACGCAAATTCACGTTCGCGTGAGTGAAATAAATAAGTAGGAATTCATTCTTGCTGTATGTAACTATTTTTATTTTATTTTACTGAACGCAAATGATCACGCTTCTTGTCTATGAATTTTAACTGTACCTATTCCAATTGCTATAATTATAGCATATGTTTTACATAAAAACGAATAAAATAAATGTTATAAAAAACAAAAAAGTCGCCTTCAAAAACGCAAAAAACAACTTCGTTTAAAATTGTACGTACCTAATAGGTTAGTCCAACTGATGACGGCTTTTTTGTTGAAAATATTGTGGTCGCCGACTTCAGTTGGACTAACCTATTAGGTACCTATAATTTTAAACGAAGTTATTTTTTGCGTTTTTGAAGGCGGTTTTTTGTTTTTTATAACATTTATTTTATTTTGTACTTTCTAGTAATCATAATACGCTGTTACGTAGTCCCACTTCTTGGTTGATATGAAACTTTAAGTTATTTCAAGCGCGCCGCAAGCAACGCCGCGGGAAAGTCTTAGTCATATTTCAACAAGTAAATATTCTTGTATAAGTTGTAGTCGCTTAACTATCTTAATCGAGATATCTTATCGCCACCCTTAAAATCAGTACCTTTGAGGAGTTCCGGTGGCCATCCGTGGTCTTCATCATCATTTCCACTTCACCAAATGATACTTTTTGAATGCAAATGCTGGATTTGTTACTAAAAATACTAAAATCGCTATATGTTTGCTTACAATATTTGAGGAGTTCCCTCAATTCCTCACTGATCCCCTCATCAGATTCAGATTTGGTGACAATGGGACTACCTCGGAAGTATACTTTATCAAACTAAAAAAGATTTTTTAAAATCGGTCTATAATTGACGGAGTAATCGGTGAACATACATTTAAAAAAAACAGAGGAACGTATAACCTCCTCCTTTTTTGAAGTCGGTTAAAAACACGAATACTACGCTACCATGGTACCCTACACATGTGTAGGGTATATGTCAGGAGTGGTCCCGTTTAGTCAAAATCTGATCTCGGGATCCACGGAAAGTCGACGAAACTCCTTAATAATTTAAAGTTAGATCATTGTTTTTCATTATTTGCTAAACTAAGATCCAAGCATGTAAACAATTAAGTGGGTCACAATAATTCTACCGCTTACTAAACCTGCACTAGAGTCGTCCATTTGGAACTGGTAGTTGGCTTTGAAACCCTGTCCAGGGGTGTCAGAGTTGGCGGTGAACTGCACCAGAAGGTCGGAGCCAGTTGACAGGATCTCATAACCTGAATTTGGAAACCAAAGGGTGACCAAAGAGCTGGAAACTTCCTTGCTCGATGTTAAGCAATACTATTGAGCAAATGTTTTTTTTTTGTAAAGGAAATGCCAAAAACTTTATTTCATAACTTTGAACGCGCGGCACAAAGTAATTCTTACCTATTATCTCATTGCACAGCATCGCTAAAACTGGCGCAGTGGCAGATCTCCCATCGAACACTTTAATAATATCGGCTCGATTGAGACAGCTGCAAAAAAACACAAGTTAGAAAGAAAAACAAAGTCGGATGCAAACAAAATGCTTTCCGTGTACCTTTCATCTCCTTTCTGAAGGAATGATTCTTCGAAAACTAACTTAATCCGCTCACGTTGCCTGAAACGAAATACAAAATAAATAAACGTGTTAAAATATATTGTATTTTCTAGGAATCCCTCTGAGCAAACAGATTCAATATGATAAGGCAATGGCCGATAAATAACATTTATATTTTAGATTAGGACCACAAAGGCTTTTCCGCAGCCTATTCCTGGATTTTTTATTTTTATGCGAAGTATTCCTATACGTAGGTACCTAGTTATATTAAATAATGGTACTATATTTCAGCGCCGTATGGTGTACATAAACGGTATCGGTTTATTATGAACATTGTAAGGATAGTACCTACTCGTAATTTAAATTTTTCGTTGATTCCCCGATTATATCTGTTATCCTTAGTTACTACAGGAGTCGGTAGAAATTTCACGTTTACTAGATTATATTGTACGTCGGTCAGGCAGGCAGTAATGGAACAGTTTTTTAAGTATAAATAAGAAGTTTGGGTTCATACGTATAATTCTGTAGGTATTCAGTTTAAAAATATGTCTAACCTTGCATGGAAATGATAAGTGCACCGCACGTTCGTAGGATAGCTCGAGGGATACCTCGGACTATAAAGTCGTCCATACATGGGCCTATTCGGCTGCGAGTTGAACGAGTAGTCACACCAGGTGTCCGGAACATGCACACCATCTGTCTCGAAATTACCTGAAGCCAAAAGGTTTAATAGTTAGGCTTTGTTTACTTAACCTGTAACTTTCGTGAAAGTTTAATTTGTATAAACACATGTCATGTTTTGGAAGGTTAAACCTAGGAGTTCCGGAACTGTCAGCGCCGTTGTTAAGTAAAAGTGATGTTTAGATCTGTTTACGGACCGGAGGGCCTGTTGGTTTAAAGTAATTTTATTAGAAGGTAATTGCTATAACTTATTTATCTCAGAAACAATATGTTTAATACTACCCAAGGTTATATCAATAAATCGCTTTGAATTCTTAATGGCTCACCCCGGTACTAAGAGGTATTTTGGAGTCAGTTAACTCGTTCCATTTTCAAATCTAGGCAAACTGACTCTAATTGCGGTCTTTAAGTTAAACTAAAAGATATACTTTTATTAAAAATCTACTCTGATTTTTACATGTTTTGTATTAGTGTGTAAATTGTACAAATATTGAAATAACTTCCTCGCTCCTAAAATATCTGAATCGCATAACACTCGATTATTGAAATTCAAGACTCTACGTACCAAGCTCGCAATATATCGATGTTGCCGTGTTGCGTAATGAGGTGCAAACAAGAGCCAGACGTAACGGGAATCAAGTAGGTATTTCAGAATCGATAAATCGTAATCCGATATCCAAGCAATTACTGAAATTTTACATTTGTGTAACTACAAATTGTACCAACATAATATATTTCTCAGTTAGGAATCTGTTTTCCTTCGGGAAGTTTTTAACTTTCAGGACAAAAATGATATTTATCTAGGAAATGAATTACCCAATTTTTATGCAAATTTCTGACGTTCATGTAACCAATATCCAAACAAATATTTCCTTACATATTAACCTACTCAGGAAGTATCATATACTTACGCCTGTCAATAAACTTGTATGTTCCGATAAATCCCGTGGAATTGGTAGCCTTATCCCCTGTGTGAAGTTCCAGGACTAAGAGGGGCCCATGGGAGTACACGGCGGGAGGCGCGTCGGCCCTCCCACCGCAGAGGGCTCGAGACCAGGCGGAGTACTCATTCACCCCAGGAGGCCCCGGCCCATGAGTTCCACCTTCGGAGTATACCTTCAGGTAGTCGCCTTGAATGCAGCTGGTGACAAAAATGAATGTTTAATTGTAAATACTAAATTGTATTGTATGACAAATGTAGGTAGGACAAATATTATAGGGCAATTAAAGCACTATTTCCACCAAACGGCCCACAACGGATCGGATCGGAAAGAATTTTATGGTCTTTAAACGATACTGAATCCTATATGTACTTTTTTTAAGTCTACATTACCAAGCTGCGCACAACAGCTTGACCGCGGACGTCTTCCGCGACATGTGAACGTCACCGAACGTATGCTGCGACACGCGTACGGCTCCGTTCGCCTGCGATCGGCCCATTTCGCTTGTCGTCGTGTGCGATCGGAACCTTTTGGCCGTGACCGGGCGAGCCCACTAATTCTCGAAAGTGCACTCAAACACGTGGTAGGAACGAAACTATTTGATTGGGTGCGGATACGTTCGCAAGCAACCGTACGGCGCCGATCGTGTGCGTCGGCATCCTTTCGACCGCGAACAGCTGTTACCGCCCGACCGTATGCGTCGACATGCTACCGGACGCGATCGGCTGTCGACGCATCCGTACGTATACTTTCCGATCCGATGCGATGCGAGCCGTTTGATGGAAATCATCTTTAAAAAAAGCTACTGTGACAAGATTCATAGCGAAGGTACCAAAACCAATGTTTTGCTTACGGACTTTTACTCTTATAATAATTTATGTCATGTGGATGATTTTGTTGAAACGCAGTTACTCAGCCCTCAGACTAGGTGGGGCGACGCTCTTTGTAAGGGAGTTGGCAAAAGCTGGACGTGAATATCAGTGTATGTGCTCGTTGCGTTCAACGGGAGAGGCATGTCCAACAGTGAATTAGTAAGTAAGTCTTCTCTTTATTGCACGAAATATAAATTACATCAAAAAAAGGAAAATGTATGTACAAAGGAAAATGTATGTAAGAGATCAATTTTAGTTAACCTCGGAATGAATTAGTGAGGATAAATTACATTACATTACGTTTACATTAGTATAGGCTGATGATTATCATGATGATGATGACCTTTTTGCTTGCCGCCGCCGAAATATGACGAATCATTAACCTTCACTCTTTAGGCGTTATCTTACTTAAAGTAAACTGCAGCTGTATTTATTACATGTATTTATGTATTTATGTATGGTGTTTATGTATTTTTTTACATAAACACCTTTCAACGAACGTAAATTATAAATGCGCAGAATTTTCATTTCATCAAATGTATTTCTCGCCGTATTAGTTATTAGTAGGTCATTAGTCTAACCTAACCTAACCTACGTAATGAATGTTTAAGATATCCTGAAAACATCATGGTTTCAGCAGAAAATAGCGTTCGATGAAATGATACAATTGAAGAAGTGGAATTCGCTAAAGTGATAGGTTACCGGAAGGTAATCGTGGAAAATAATAAACAACACGTATGACGTTTCTGCTTCAACAAATTAAAAAAAAAACCTTGCTTGTTGTTGCTAAATTTTTAACATATTTCAATTTGCGTGTGTTTTGTTTTTCATAAACGCTCGGATGATACAATTTCGTTTCCATATCAGTTGATGTTTTTGCGCGTTAGTTTCGGCGGAATGGCCAAAGTTTTAATCAACGTGCCCCACATTCTATAGGAAGGATGTACATACCGAAAGTATGCCAGAAACTGATTAATTTTAGTATTTCGTTTGAAAATATGTTTTTGTGTTAGAAGGGCTTGTAATTTTAAATTGGTTTGTCTTTATTGCTTCTTTTTGAGTTTATCGCAGATAATTTCATAGAATAACACCGAATCTTTATTGAAAATGAAAATGATTTGGGTTTAAAAATACACGTAGTGTGTGAATTTTTTATAATTTCCAAATTACTCAATATCGTGTGAAAAAGAGGTCAGGCGAAGGGCCACAATTATAGTTTTATGAATCAATCACCTACGTACGCGACAAACCACGAAATTATGCAACAGTAGGTAACTACAACCATGAAGAACCACCATTAATTTTCTTAATGACACAATTGTCCATTCCTAATATTTAAACCGTGGATAGAAATGATACCTACATTGGGTTTAATCTGACATACTTTGTACGAAGTAAATGTCAAATTATCACTTATCTATCCGCAATAGCTAATCTTTTTATTTACGAAATCTAATATATTTTAGTAAAAGTCCAAGCCATCGTGATACATGGTAGTCTATTGCAAGTCCGAAATTTTGTTTCCCAGCTATTTCAACAATCCTAAAAAGTTACACAGTCTAAGGAAAATAACATTTACTAACGTATGAATATTCACGTGCTTTGTGCAACCAGAATTCCCAGTGATCAGCTTTATTGCTTATAAGTAAATAAGGTCGACCAAATTTGCGCGAGCACTCAAGTGGATATGTCAGGGTAAGAACGAAAATTCGGACTTGTGATGGGTAACTGCGAAACATTCGGATTTAAATATAGCAGGTATTTGATTTACAACCGCGATATATTCTGATTTAAATATAGCAGCCTATTCTAATGATTTGTGGAATACAAAGTCAGCTAAACTATAAAAAAAACATCAACTAGAATTGTAACTTTTACTATTTAGAAATATGCAACGGACTAATTAATGTAACAAGCGTAGTTTTGTATAGATAGAACAAAAACGGCAAAAGCAACTTTAGTTTCATTAGAGAAGTTGCCAACAGCAGAAATTAGCCCGATACAGCTAACGCGTTGCGGCTGAACGTGATGTTAATTAGATAAAATATACGTGAGCGTACATTACGCGTTCAGTTTTAGAGGGAATAATTTACAACAATAGCTATACCATACACTGATAGCGTATCTAACCAATTAAAATAAAACCAGCGTGTAATATTAGCATAATAACGACGTAAGCGCTATTGCGTCAGGTAGTTTTACGTTCTCAATTTGTCAGTTTTTGTTTACGTTTGAAACAAATAAATAAAAATATATCAGGGGACAATCTCACACAAATAGAACTAGTCCCAAACTAAGCTCTAGGCTTGTACTATGGGTACAAGTGGGAAATACATATAGTAGGAGATCCGAATAGGAGACGATTTGTACCGGGCTGTTTATTCGATAAAAAGTATTTTATACCAAATTTAATATGCTAAGTAATATATGGCGAATAGGTAGGCTGAAAAATTTCAGTCCACTACATAATTAATAAAAAAAAAAAAACTTTGTTTTAAAAAAATGCAATAGCTTGTTTAATAGACAAATTACATACCAATCGAATGTATGAAGCCTATAGAATATGCAAACGTTAGTTTGACTATTTTTTTCCCGTCAAACTATTGGGTAGGCAGGTATAAACAGGTAAGTCGGTACTAATAATTTGCACCAAACCTAACGTTTGCATATTCTATAGACTTCATACTTTCGATAGGTATGTGACTTGTCTATTAAACAAGAATTTGCAATTTAAAAAAAAGTTTATTTTTAATATGTTTCTTAATTATATATGTACTGGACTGAAATTTTTCAGCCTACCTATTCGCCACATATTATTTCCCGTATTAAATTATGTATAAAATAATTTTCATCAAATAAACAGCCCGGTGCAAATTGTCTCCTATTCGGATCTTAGACCAATACTTGAATACTGAAATACATAGAAAAACCGGCCAAGTGCGAGTTGAACTCGCGTGGAGATGGTTCTGTATAGTCCATTCGCTTAGATAGGGTCGCAACACTCGCACGTACTTGTGGTTATTGTAATAAAATACTAATATACGAGGGATGATCAATAAGTTTTTAGAATCGATATAAAAAATGGGAGATATGTAAATCGTTATATTTTAATTGGAATATGCACACTTTCTATATTTACAAACATTTATTAACGTTATTTAAATGTTTTATTTTACCCCTATGAAAATATTTTTACTTTTGGAGGTAAAATTTTGTATCTTAACTAAGTCATCATCAGCTTGTGCTTTTTATGTAGTTGTTTTTGAACATTGGTGAATGAGAAGTAGTAGTCAAAAGTTAGGGCTAAATAACAGGGGGAGCGGTTATCAGTTCTGAACTTAGGTCGGAGAGCAGCATCCTTGTGAATTAGATGGCTTTGAAGAATAATTCCTGCCGAAAATACGTAAATTTTTTTCAGCACATTTAAAAAAAAAAAAATCCTTAACTATACGGCAGAATAATGTTATATAACTCTCCTAGGTTATTTGATAATTGCTAAAAGCTAATATCACAGTATTTATTTGTAGGCCTCAATAATCCCGGAAAAGGCCGAAAAAGCCACCCTAAATGTTGGTGACCGAGCTGGAAATAAAAAAGTCCACTTCAAAGATAACTTGTTTATCCTTAAAATCATAATGATAAACCAAGGTTTCATTTTTAATAACATTTTTTTTTTTATTAGGGCATCAGGACTTTCTTCACACCGCTCCAAATAATTACAAAACTAACTCTTATTTCTGCCGTCTTGTAAAATTGTTCATACAGATGTTTTTTGTTTAGCTATCACAGAAAAACAAATGAATAATGTAAATTTTTTTCTCTAATTTAACGTTGATTAGTGCCATGGTATAGTCCACATTAAAATAATATCATTACGAGGATGGTTCATACCGATTCTAAAAACTTATTGATCACCCCTCGTAATTCGAAGTAAACTGCCATATTCACTTACGGCGTAACACCCGCGAGTGAATTTGGCAGTTTACGTACATAATTTTAGGCTCAGTAGATTCAGAGATCAGGTTGTCCAGGTCCAGGGGAATGGTCAATTTTCGTCTTCTTTCATGAATAACATCAAAACTATTTATTTTACAAAAAATATATTTAGATACTCATTACGAGCCCCTTCATTTGATAATGACACAGTAAGGTTTGCAAAACTTTTTTAATTTAATTTTAATTTGTCCCCCGAAAATAAGCCTTATTTAAAAAAAAAAAATACTTTGCACATCTGTGTTTGGGTCATAGGATTACACCATTCTACCAAATTTCATCTGATTTGGTCCAGTAGATTTGAGCAAATTGGCTGTGACAGACGGACGGAGAGACAGACAGACGCACGAGTGATCCTATAAGGGTTCCGTTTTATTAATTTTTTGTACGGAACCCTAAAACTTACTTCGGTAATGGTTTTTTCGATGAGCAATGTTTTGAAAAGACGTTCCGAAAATGTTTATAGAATCTAAGTAGCCATTCTTGGACGTTAATGAACTTTATTTAGATTTAATCTAATGACATTTAATTTTAACACCATTTTATTTATTTAACACCATCTGGCTACGCCACTAATCAACATTGTCTAAGGAATATTGGAAGGACGATGTTGTTCCCAGGTTTTCCATTAAAATTCATGAAAATTAAAAATTATGCTGGTTAACACTGCTGCTGCTGCTGCTGCTCTGTTGTTAACCTGCTAATTTTGAACTGTACTGTTTCTCTGTAATGTTTTTGTTTGGTGTTCAATAAAGTATTCTTTATTATAAAGAAGGTTATTTTATCTACACACATATCATAAGACCTCTATTATGCGTTTAAAGCATTACCTGTGGTAGTAGGTGACAGCGATGGCAGCTGTTAATTTTGGAAGATGTTCCAAATTTGGATCTCATTACCCTACAATATTCGATAACGTAATTTCAAAATTACCTTACAGCTTGTCACGCTGTCACCACAGGTAAGGTAATACTGGTCATTTGCCTTTCGGCTTCTGAACCCATCTTAGAGTACCTACTTATAATATGTGTGTAGATGAAGTATTGTACGCGACTCTTTTGGCATTACGCAACCGTCACGTAAAGTACTATTACGTTATTTTTGCATAAAACTTAGTTTACCGTTTATGTTGACGTAAAATCACGTTTAATTTTAGGTATTACACATTGCCACGAGCGCTGCGAAGTAGCATTGCTACCAGAAATTGGCCTCAGAGTAATTTAACTACTGGAAAATGTCGTTATTCCCAACCGAGAGACGCCTAGAGAAAGAAACGTTCTCATTAGTTACTCGTCACAAAGGTCACGTTATTCCACGCGACGTGTTCAAAGAGAATTAATCTCATATCACGGGACGTCACAAACGACTTTCTTTTTGACGTCACGTCTAATTAAGAATTCAATTAGCGCTTGGGGAACTAATATTGTCGCAGTACTCGTACCTTGGAATAATAAGGACTTTATGAGAGTCACGATATAAGGCGAGAATGTTTTGCCCTTTTTTGACGGAATGAGATCTCCCGCTGTGAAGATAGCGCTGGGATTGCAGTCGCCAACAGTGCGGCGGTGTTATATTAAAGGAAAATGGTCAAGTGGTAAATAATTTCATTTTATTAGGTACTAGCGTCTGCCCGCGACTTTGCGGATGTCCAGTACGATCACCTGGTAGGATCCCCCACGTACAAAATGAATAGGTATAGGGGATCCTACCAGGGGCACGTTTTATAAAACTACAAGTTACAATTTTAAAGGTCTAAACTGCCAATACTGCTCAAATGGCTGGTCGTTATTGGTCGAGGTTGTGTCAAATGGAAACTTGTAACCTGTAAATTGTAATTTGTAGCTTTATAAAACAGGCCCCAGGTGATCTTGCTGGGCATCGCGCCGAGACTTCGTCCCCGTGAATAGTTACTTTGGGCTAAGGCTAACTTTAACCCGCGACATTGTTTACGGAGAAGGTTGAAAAATTCTTCATTGGTGCTTCGCTCCCATTGGTCTTAGCATAATATATAACCTCCTTCCTCGATAAATGGGCTATCTAACAATGGAAGAATTTTTCAAATCAGACCAGTAGTTCCTGAGATTAGCGCGTTCAAGCAAACAAACAAACTCTTCAGCTTTATAATATTAAGTATAGATAACCAGCCCTACCAAAATAAAATAAATAAATATCAAGGGATGGACGTTCTCACACAAATTGACCTAGTCCCAAACTAAGCTCTGGGTCCTAAGTAGACAACGATATAAATACTTATATAGAGAAATAAATACTTAAATACATAGAAAACATCCAATACTCAGAAACAAATAGGTACTCGTGCTCATCACCACAAAGAAAATGCCTGATCGTTACATAGTACGAGTCCCTTCGAGTACATTCAATAAGAAATCAAATTGTCAGTAATTCTGTCACTTGCTGCTTCACGCAGGGTTCCACTGAAAACCAGCATTGCAGCATTAAATGGATTATTATGGACTATAGGTAATAACCATACGTCGATCTCCAGCGGGCATTTAGCGGGCACGTCATCAAGTCGAAGTTGTTGTTTAAGGTTCACAAATAACTTAATAAATCTTCGACTTGTCAGAGTAAGGTATTTGTAAGTACTTAGTATTTGTAATATGCGATTCCAAGTACCTTAGTAGCTAATGCAGTACGTTAGGTAGGTATCTATGGCTTGCCGAACTAGTCGAGAATACTGACGTCATTAATTTTTAAACAAAACAAGTATATAAAATTGAATATTATATAATATTTGAATTTAACCACTTATTTAGGTACGAGTACATTATACGAATATATTATTATTAAAATTTTCTCTAAATTCTTCGCAGTCTAGGATCTTTGTCTTACTGAAAATATAAAAATATCTGTTACAAATACTAAGTAAGTGTACTCGTAAATTCGGTTTTTTTGTAAACCTTAAATGACGTACCCGCAAAATGCCCGCCGGAGTTCGACGCTCTTGATAGATAAAAAACCTTCAATACAATAGTGACACCTTCTTTCAGAGCTGATATCTCTTAAACGGCCAAACCAATTTTAATGAAACCTTGCTAAGAAACACCGCTAAAATACCAGCTTTCAAATAAAAACGCATCCAAATCGGTTCACCCGTTTCAGAGGTACGGGTCCACAGGGTGGTCAAAAATAGTATGAAGAAAAAAAACTATATCAAATCCTTTCTCCAAAAGGCTTATTTTTGTTTGCTATAAATTAGTTACTTATGTGTCAAATTTAAACTTGTTATGTGTTCATTTACTGGTCGCCCAAAGCGTTTAGTTTATGCCAAAAAGATCTCATTCTCATACAAAACGATATCTAGTAAACTTAGCAAAAACTAAAAACAGAAGTAGAATATTGTTTGCCTACTGCTGCAACTCAGAATACAGTGTCATGATCTGTCCAAAGACTTTCTCATTCGATATCTTTATTAGATGTTTGAAGCTCTATACATTTTTATATGAAACAATTTTAACATTATGGGCGACCCGTAAAGTTTATTCAATAGCTATAAAACTTGGTATAGCGTATTTTTTTGTATTGTGAAATAAAAAGAAACTTGTGGAGAAACAATATTACACACTTTTGTTTTTTGGACCAACCTAGGGTCCACAGAAACATACACATAGCGTGCAAACTTATACAACGACTCTTTTTGCGTGAGGGGTTATAAAGTCTTAAAATAATTACCATAGATATACTGTCTGAGATATAAAGTTCAGCTTAAAGTATAAACAAGCTTTGCTAAATCACATCAGCAATAAATCGTCCAAGTGCTCATGATGTTTGCTACTCGGCCATTAAAGTTGGCCCGTAAAGTTAAAATCGTAAAACAGATTTAAACTAAGATTACGGCAGATCCCATTATGTTTAGCTTCGAGTGTTTAATTCTGTTTAAAAATAGACGCTTTAGACACCGGAACCAAGGTAACTCCTGTTAAAATAAGGATATTTTTAGAGGTAACTTTTCCGCCGTATTTTTTAATACATAAAAATCATTCCGAGACTAATTATAGTTAGGTAAATACACTATCACAAATCAGAATGTTAAAGATTTCATGAAGTTAACAGTTGCTAGATTAGACACCGATAGTGCATTTTTATTTGAATCAAAATTCATAGTACTCATTTATATCTCATAGTTCTCTTCACATCGTCGAGTTGGGGAAAATTAACTCACTGAAACTTATGATCATCTAAAAAAAACGTTTGTTTTCCAAATTTATTACTCAAAGTCATAGTCATAATATGCCTACTTTATTGCCAGATGTTGTACATTAAAATATCATTAAAAATATTAAAATTAAATGTTTATATACACTAACCCTGTAAGAAGTGTAAGGGTATTGCTGTTTAATTTTATTTAATTTTAATTAACTTGTCAAATGTCATTAGCGTCAAGTTTATGTCGTAGGTGTTACGCATTTTTAACCGACTTCAAAAAAGGAGGAGGTTATACGTTCCACTGTATGCATCTTTTTTTTTCTATGTATGTTCACCGATTACTCTGTCAATTGTAGACCGATTGTAAAAAATCTTTTTTGGTTTGATAAAGTATACTTCCGAGGTGGTCCCATTGTCACCAAATCGGTATCTGATGAGGGGATCAGTGAGGAATTTAGGGAACTCCTCAAATATTGTAGACAAACATATAGCGATTTTAGTATTTTAAGTAACAAGTCCAGCATTTGCATTCAGAACGTATCATATGGTGAAGTGGAACTGATGATGAAGACCACAGATGGCCACCGGAACTCCTCAACGGTACCGATTTCAAGGGTTGCGAGAAGATATCTCGATTAAGATAGTTGAGGGACTACAACGAAGAATATTTACTTGTTGAAATATGACTATGACTTTCCCGCGGCGTTGCTTGCGGCGCACTTGAAATAACTTAAAGTTTCATATCAACTAAGAAGTGGGACTACGTAATAGCGTATTATGATCACTAAATAAGAAGTATAAAATAAAATAAATGTTTTAAA
This sequence comes from Acleris literana, assembly GCA_946894065.1. Taxonomy (NCBI): domain Eukaryota; kingdom Metazoa; phylum Arthropoda; class Insecta; order Lepidoptera; family Tortricidae; genus Acleris; species Acleris literana. The sequence continues at coordinate 10,489,652 of OX335669.1, forward strand.
AAACAAAAAACCGCCTGTTGTTTTTTAAAACATTTATTTTATTTTACAAGCTTTTATTTAACTTGCATTGTTCGTATGTATGTTTGTAAGTTGTCCGTCAAAATTTGCAAACAAATTTTAAGCCAGTTTCCCTTAAATTAATGGGCTGAAATTTGGGCTACATATTTTAAACAATGCAATATTATGGTACTAACAGCTGATCTGATGATGGAGTCAGAAGGTGGCGACAGGATTTCCGCTATACTTAAGGTAGACCCACCGTATTGAAATTCATGGGTTTGGTCTTGATAAGCAGATAATGACACTGCAAAAAAAGTACAATCGGCAACAAAAGCTTGTCCCAAAATTGTATTTTTTGACAGAAACTTATTTTTACAACGCAAATTATTTAAATACGACACAACATCTTGAACCGCCTCGACTCTTCAATGCGAAAGTCCAAGTCTTAAAAAGCTCAAAGGATCATTCTGATAGACAAACGGGAAGGTTAACTCGATAAACTAAGCAAAAGTCTGCTTCAAAACTACAAAGTACTCTGCCATAAAGTTTTGAAACAGATACAATATCATAAAGCAGGTAGAAGCAGCGTAGTTTCTAAAAGTATGAAAGGTTTGCTAAAGGTTCTCAAGTTCCAAACTTGCACAAAACTGGAGTTACATTTTTATAATTTAGCTAGTTTAAAACGTGATAATAAATGGAGAAGAGCTTTTCACCAGTAGAATGATAAATTATATTTTGGACAAGCAATATTTTATGGAGGCTTAATCTAGTTTTGAAAATCATTGCCTTATTGAAGCTTGAGAAGTCAGGGCTAGCAATTTTATGTATTTTAACTTTGTCATAATTTGACACGACACGTTAGCCCAGTTGGTTCAAATCCCGGTAAGGGCAGATATTTGTGTGATGAGTGCTAGTATTGTTTCCTGAGTCTTGGATGTTTTCTATGTATTTAAGTACCTATGTATTTCTCTATCTAAGTAAGTTTATCGTTGTGTAGTACCCATAGTACAAGCCTAGAGCTTAGTTTCGGACTAGGTCATTTTTTCTGAGAACCCTTTGGGGGGCCTGATATTTAAATCTCCGTCATGTGTTTGTTTGTTAATAACATATGGATATGCTTGAAACAGGTTAAATAAATCTTATGATACCTCATTCGGTGTTATAATGGAAAAAAATGATTTGCTTCACGTGTATGGGAGAAACTCGAAAAAATATTTTTTTAAGATCTTATTTTACAACTTTAGTTAAACCGTGGACAGACGGACATGGCGAAACTATAAGGGTTCTTATTTGGACTTCGGAACCCCAAAAAAGGAAGGATTCCGTAATTTACACGCATTTTACGCATCACAGATTTAAACCTTATTTTGCAACAGTGTACTATACAATCTGAACAAACTTATCCTAACAACAAAGTAATATCACAAATCGCACGCCCGATCACGCTTCGTCCATAGGAACTAATTCCAAACTTTTTACTGCCCTCATTTGGCTTGAAGAACGTAAAGTCGGTAGTGATAAAGAGTCGTTACTCCGTACAAGTCATTATTCTGTTATGAGAAGAATTTCCCCTGAAGATGCCCCGGGGTGGAGTGAGAGTAATCTGCGCGATGGTGATGCTCGGCTTATATGCGTGTGTGAGACACTGCCATCAACGAACGTCAGAAATGAAAAAAGTTTCTAACAATATTTTTTTGTTACCGACTGTACTCTTTTGCACAGTCATAATTCATAATTCATAATTCTTTATTCAGTAAGAATTATACATTGTCATTCGTGTTTCATTAAATAATAATATCAATAATTACGATATAGATTATAAAAGATAAAGATAAAAGATAATAATATCAATAATTACAAATTAAATACAATTAGTCAATCACTAAAGTTAATGTTAATAAATAATTGTGTCAAAATAAAATAATTAAAGGTCAAAGTTCAAATGTCATCCAGATACTCATTGACGGAATAGTAGGCCTTCTGTTTCAGCCAGTTTTTAAGTTTCCGGTCAAAACTAGGTATGGACCTGTAGTCCCTAATTTGACCCCGTATATATTATATTAGATGATGCAGATGCATCAAAGCCAAATTAACGAGTCCTAACACGGTGAGTTTTCGTTAAGTGCAGAAGAAAGAAGTATCTAATGATTACTTTTAATAATTTGTAAGATAAATAAAAGCGCCAGAGTAAAAAAACCGACCGAGCGCGAGTAGGGCACGAAGGGTTCTGGGCCATTCTTGTAAGGGCCCGCCTTTGATAATATTAAGAGTGTAGGTTGTTCTAAATAAGCAATTTACTTATCAACTTCCAAGCTCCTTACTTAATTACCTAGAATAAGTAATCTGACATCAGTTCGTACAATCACTCGTGTAAATATCTTCGTCAATAAGAACAGGTTTATTTCATAATTAGCAATGCAAATGGTTCGAGCGAACCAGTTATTAGGGCCTCTTTGAATTTCCTTAACTAAAATTGTAACCGTGTTAATCGAATCAAAGTTCAAAACGAGTAACAGATTTAATTTCTTCTGAAGGTAAAACCATCCTTATTAAAGGCTATTAAAAATAAATATATAAGAGTCGGTTGTTTATATTGTTACGCCGATGGCATAAGGCGTCTCATTTTTTATCGTTAATTTTGGTGATTTAAGTAGAATCGTTTTCAGCAGGCTGAAATATCGTTTCAGTCCGTTTCAGAGGTAGCTCTATCACATACCAGATTATCAAAATTTCGGCCAACTTGCCGTTGTTTTCAGGTTGCTGAAACATGTTTTCAGTCCGTTTCAGGCCTATCAGATTACGCCATAATGGTCACGAATGTTAATTTGCGATCCATTTCAACAAAAATAGGCTTGAAGTCGTCAATGTCATTAGAGATTCCAAGTCATTTGTAACTAACAGGAAACTAGAATAGAATGAATAAATTAATGAATAGAATGTCAGATTGATTTTGAACCTAACGCGATTAGAAAAGTGATTAAGGATTGAAATGTTCGTGCTAATACAGATGTGCGTTTACTGAACAACGTGCCCGTGTGTCGCCTTTCCTTGATGCTTCCTGTTGAGATTGCCTTAGACATACATTGCAAGGCAATGTCTTCTATACAAATTAACAAGGGTTATCTTACGAGTAAGATCTGAGAAATAGTTCTCACGTGGCGTCGTAAGCCGATGCTGTCTGAACATCACTCGTCACGGTAAGTGGGAGGAATTTATTCTGTTACGGTGCGTTGTCATGTAATATTTAAGGTCAGCATTTTCACTTTCACTTTACACTTTGGTGCTTTGTCACTTTCACGATATGTTTGAAGTGCTGCACTCATCTGTCAAAGGTGTCAAAGCGACAAGGTACTAAAGTATGCAGCTACTTACAAGACTAACTGTGCTATGATCTTGTTGTTAAAGATTTACAAATTATAAGGTTTGAATTATATCAGTACGTAAATTTTCAGATTGTTGCAAATGCATGGAAGTTTTTGTAATCAAATAAAATATAAATAAATATCAGGGGACAATGTCACACAAATTGACCTAGTCCCAAACTCAGCTCTAGGCTTGTACTATGGGTACTAGACAACGATATAAATACTTATGTAGAGAAATATACAGGGTGGAAAAAACGAACGCCACATGGACGGCAACTACCTTAAATATTGGAAACAGCAAATTCAACGCAAAGGAGACTTACTTTTACTTTTGAAAAGAATTAATTCTGCATTTATGGATTTTTGTTTTTTTGTCTGCCTTAACCGGGAATCAAACTGCGGTCGAATATGACACCTCATTTATTTTTTTCAAATGTTAAAGTAACCCTCCCTTGCGTAGAATTTGCTATTTCCAATATTTAAGGTAGTTGTTGTCCATGTGGCGTTCGTTTTTCCCATCCTGTATACTTAAATACATAGAAAACATCCATGAATCAGGAACAAATGTTCGCCCTCATCACACAAATATCTGCCCTTACCGGGATTTGAACCCAGGACCGCTAGCTTCGTAGGCAATCAATTACCTACAGGCACGCATCACAAATATTCTAAAATTGATAACATGAATTCTGTTTTAAATAGTATCAATATTTTAAATAGGATTAAACAAGTGACGAGTTTTGTATGGCTTAAGTTAAATTAAAATAAAGAAGTAAGTGTCTCTATATTTAAGAAGGAATAAATTGGAATATTCGGTATTAGAAGTGAGTTTATTTCGTTTGGCCAAAATATGTTTGTTCAAATGTATCATTTCCCAAAAAAGTTGCTTCCCGCCGTCGCAGTTGATTTAATTTTTATGTAGTCACAAGATGTAAACTAACCTAATAGACGTAGCGAGCGGTTTTGATATCTGAGAGATAGAAAAATAATCCGAAATGCTTTTTGGCCAACGAAAATTTGGGAAAAGATACATTTCACCAAAAATATTTTGACCAAACGGCAGGCTCGCATTAAAACTACCTCCATACCTAAAACAAAATAAAAAATGTAAGCATTTAAAATAAAAGAAGAATTATCGTAAATTTGAAAAGTTTTGTTTAAAATACATGCAGTTGAAGAGTTTCTTTTTACACTTCCAAAAAAACATTGGGATGAAAATACAAAGAAATGGCCACCATTAAATGTGTACGTAACAAACTAACGTTCTTATAGGCTAATGAAGTCCTACGTACGAGAACCAAGCACGGGACAATACAAAATTAAAACGAGGAAAAGTAATTTCCGTTCACCGTAACGACCCTCTATCTGATGGAGCATTCAATACCTTTGCTAGTATGGCTTGCTACAAAGGGTAGTAGTACCCTTTGTGAGATTTGATTAATGTAAAATGTAATAAAAGAGTACTTAATTTTACTGACGGGATTCAGATACCTACCAGTATTTTTGAACAGTTCAGTTTTACCTATGCACTTTGCTATAGTAATGGTTCCAAGGGTTTTTATTTGCGTTTACCTAGATTTTAACTTCAAAAACAAAAACTACATAAGTATTTTTAGTTTGTTTTTGTGTAAAACCAGTTATTTAAAATATGAAGGAGGTAAAAGCGACTGCCGTAAAACATAAAGAAGGCTAACTACAATTAGTAGACAAAGCATTCTATACCCTATTTGTAATCACATTAAATATAAAATTCTAATACTATTTTATTTTATTTCCCTCGTATGGTTGCCGGGTTAGAATAGTGCCACTCCATGTCTTCCCGTGGATATCGTAAGAGGCGACTAAGGGAATATAGGCTTGTAGTGCTGTTAGGCAATGGGCTTGTAACCTGTCACCAATACGCTGGTAAACATCTCAGCCTGTTTGTGCAAAATGTGGTTACTGAATTATCATCAAGTTTTTAAAGTTGTTGGTAATTCTGCAGCTCTGCCTACCCCTCTCTGAGATTACAGGCGTGAAGGTATGTATGTATATCTAATAGAGATGGGCCGACTAGTCGACGATTTGTCGGGAAAGCCGACTATTCGGCATCATTTCTAGTCGGTGATTAGTCGGCAAAAAATGCCGAATATTCGGCACTTTATTGCCTATAGGAAATATCGTCAAAAAATGTCCACACATGTGATTTTCATTTCGACTTAGTTATAAAAAGCACTAGGTAGTTCATTTTAATACTATAATTAGGGTTCTAATTGATTTTTTTTGTCGTGTAGAAAAAACGTATACAAAACTGGTCAAAGGTAGGTAACAAAGCGCGACGGACGAAGCGAAACGAACGTTTCCGAGTTCACCCGAACTTAGCAAAAACCTACGATCGGCATTGCCGACTAGTCGGCCGATTAATCGGCAAATTGAAACCGATTAGTTGGCCGACTGGCAATCCAATCCAATACTAATTCTATGCAGTTAGCCGCGGCCGCCTTCTTTGGTATTACGGCAGCGTTGACAGGAAACGAGCTGTTTGCCTCGTTCCATTTTTTATCAGTTTTATCACATTTCAAAGCTCTTTCATTTTACCGTCAAGAAAATTGTGTCTTCCATAAAATTAAATCTTTAAATTGTTTTGAAGGAAAAGTAAGTTTCGTGCGCTTGAAGAGAAATGTTTTTCAATGTCTTGATTGTTTTTTCTATCGTTACGTTCAAGTCAGAAACAAAAGAAAACGAAAAGTTCTTTTCTTGTAGAATGACGTCATTGTGTATTTTTACAGAAAGAGTAAGTATCTACAAAAGAATCCCGCTACTTTTTTATGAAAAATTCTCATCGAATGCAATTTAATTTAAAATAAAGTAAAGACAAAGCAACCTTTCACAAAAGAAATATATAAATGCATTTTTTTTGCTACATGCCTTGTTTTTTCAAAAAATAGCATGTCAACTACACATCGCATTGTACTTAAGAGGTAAGTGACAATCGTTAAAAGCTTGCAAATTCGACACAAAAAATTCGAACCACATTTTTAAAACAATTCGAAACGTACACATACCTATAGCGTACCACAAAGAGCAATAAAAATAGTGAAATCCGCGAACACAAAGCGGCTCTTGTCCGACAATAATTCGTCGGAACGAGCGGTACGACGCATCGGAGACCTATTCCGGACTGGCGAGCCGATTGCGTTTAGGTTAATGTGAGTTTTGTTAGCGTTCTAGACGTTATTGTTTGTATAATAATGGGATGTGTACTCGTTGTGGGTAAGTTAGTTAATGTAGTACGTTTTTAATGTTTTCGTACGCGTATAGTTAAAAGATTGAAGATCGTTTATGACCTCATCCTCTTTCCAATTAAGTAAAATGGGGGACTGTGTTGGCATATTCATTTTGTGTCTTGTTATGAAGGTTTTGAGGCGAGGCTTAAATCGCGTAACTGTCAAAAATCAATTTAAAATTCCGGGCGTACGTACATCAAGTACGATTTCAACGATTTTGAAATATGTTGTTTTTGTTTTGAAAAGGTTTGCAAGTTTCCGTTGTTTTTTTTTTTGTTTCTTTCAAAAAATATATTATAGGAATGAAAAACCAAGAGACTTATACTTTTTCATAAACAACACAACATATTCAAAAATCGTAACAATCGAACTAGATTCAATGGGAGAAATACCTTATCGCATTTCGTATGATTTATTTTAGCTTTACATTCTTCTTAAGAACTACTACTACTATTACTACAATAGATAATTAAAACACATACTACATACCATTTTATCATATTCGGTAACATTAATTTTGATAATTAGAGCAGATCCAGCATATTTGCATTTTGTCGACTCACACTAACAAAATTTAAGCGATTATGATGTCATTAGCATAATTACTTTTTAACATTTTAACCACAGTTTTTTTTATTGGACGTGTTTGTGTCGCCCACTATGCTATTACGAGTACATACAGTCCAATTTTGTATCAGGGCCAGTATGGAACTATGTAAAAGTGACGTAATGATTCAACAGCAAGAGAATTCTTAAAGATGAGTTATAACGTAATTTTGACATAGTTCTACTCGCCCATAAATCCAATTAGTTGAGTTTACATATAGTACCTACTATAATAGTTTCTAAATAGCGATTGGCTTCGTTTTTATATTAAGCACTGACTGAAAAATATATTATCAGTTGTGAGTATAAGTGTTATACTCGTACCAATAGCTAGCCGAACGCTTATAAAAATACTGGTATAATGGGTACTGTACGTGTCATATACAAATCACTACGTAGAAATAAGTTGAATATTTTGTGTGCATAATTAGGACATCGGTTAATCCTAACCAATAAAAAAAATCCTTCCTTTTTGAGTATTACCCACATTTTCCTTTTTTCGATTTGTTTCAGTATACAATTTCATATAACTAAGCATGTTTTTAGAGATTTTTACTAGAATTAAAAAAAACACGCTAATGTTATTTTTTTAAAATTTTACAACTCATTTTAAAGGGTAGCTGACACGTGTATTTTTAATATGCATAGCCATGATGGCAATTTTCCAACAAACGGACTTATTTTTACTGCAATATACCCAGAATAAAGTTGCAAGTCACGCCTTTGTTAGCTATCTAGCCTTTGGCGAGCCGTTGTTATTTTATTCCATGCAGTTTAAAAGTGATCGCGTTGACATAATAAAGTTGAAATATATTTGAATAGTCCGTATAATTTTTATTGTGTTTTGTCTATCTTTGATTGTTCAAATTTTTTATTGTATTCAAACCCTTATTTCCGCAGACATCTTATTTTCGTAATGACTGTTTTAAGTTCCGTTAATTGACCTAACTTTAATAAATATAGTGAAACACTAACGTGCGCAATAACAGCTAATGCGGTCATATGCATTAGAAAACAAACGTCATATATTTTTTTCCTCGTGCTCTGTATGGCCATTTTTACATGTTATTATTTCGATAGTTTCAATCGAGACAAGTAGACTACATTATAAAATGATGAGAACTAATGAAAAGTGAATCAGGAAATTATTGTGTTAAAACAAAATCAGCTCGATATTTAAATGCTCTAGCAATTGAAATACATTTAAAGATACTCGTACATCTCTAATTTAAAATTAAAAAAAATAGTGTAAACATTTATCTAAGCGTTTAACAGTTAAATTAAAAGATACTATAAGTATATGGATCATGCATGGACAAAACTTTAAATCGTTAAATACTTAATTTAATCCTTAATGACTGCACCTAAAATTAAGACCCATTTCCCACCGCATTTAAGCTCTAACCTATTCAGACTGTATGAAATAGGTTCACTAGCTTATAAATTGGCCTAAATAATGGACTAGAAAATTATGGAGTGGCTTAACCGGGCTTTAGAATGGGCCCGACAGTAGCGGGGCCGATTTGTCACCTAGCTATTGTGAACGTTACCCAATTTTCTAGACAACTGCTGATGGCATTTGAAAACGTATTTCAAAGCATTTTAGAATACATAAAATACATAAAAGTACTAATACATAATTATAACGAATATTAATTAAACGTATGTTAATATGTTTACAGAAATCGCAAATGTATATAGTAGATATTTTTTTCGTAAAATGTCGCTCGTGTCATTTGAGTAAACAAACTTGTCTGGTTTCGACAAAGTGCGATAATTAAAAGGGTGATTTCCTAATTATTTTCTTGGCAGAACAAGATTTAGACAAAATCGGTGAATTATATTCTTTCGACAATGTTGTAGTTACTTCTAGTAGTCAAGGATACATTAGTGACTGAAAATTTATACAAGACCTAGTTAATGATTCCCTGTTGTTTATTAAATAAATAACCTTTAAAATTAACAGCCAGAACCTAAAATGTCTCAAAAACAATGATGAAATTATCACCGACACCAGAAAACACTGTTAACCCATAATCTTAAGGAATTTCGTCTGAAATCCAACTTCCGCGCGTCAATCTAAAGAATGTTCAACTTGGCCCGAACGCCACATTAACGCAACCCTTGTAAGTAACGACGGATACAGTTTGTTAGTTCTGCGCGATTAGTTGCGACAATGTCGCCGCAACGCGCCGCGTGATCTATAACCGGAGATACGGGTTTTGAGGTGAATGACGAGCTACTAAATACGTGGATAAGGATTTGAAAAACGAATTTTGGAAATGGTTGGTAAAGACATTTGAAAATGACACGGCCATACTAACACGAAAAGTGTCCGCGCATGTTCAACTATAGCAAGTTAAAATTTTAATCGCTTGCATCAGTTTCGACTTAAAACAAAGCACTGAATATTTTCATAAATAAGCCAATCAATTTTATGAAATCCTTTGGCGACAATTTTATGCGCTCAAGGTAAAGAAAAAACTTGTTGTCGTTTCTGCCTGTTATCTCTTATATTGGTATTCGTTGACTTCGCAAATAGTTTCACTTTACATTTTACACGAAGCAAAAATTGCTTCCAGGGGTGTGTCTCAGTTTTCTCAATCCACTTCAGCTCCATTCCAGTTATACATTTTATATAAGATCATAAGATGGTACCTGCTTGTAATGTCTAGGGATTTTGCAGGGATGCTGTTGTTTGACGAGATAAAAGTTGTACAACTTTTATCTCAACACGTATAAGTTTATGAACAGATAGAACTTGAATTTGTGCAATGATGCTTAGTATTGTTCACGCAATAAGATACTGATCTGTTTGTTGTATCATTATGTTCGTTAGAGCTAGAGCAATAAACCGTGCCATCAACATTTGATTCTTATTTAACTTGAATTGTGTACAATATCCATATATCATCATCATTAATAAATCATCAGGTAAAAGCAAGCAAAAAAAAATCGACCTCCATTATTACATTACAATTAATAGATCCATGTAAACGTGTTACAGTAATATTTATGGGCATCACCGCACCACAATTGCGGTCGTGCGACGGTGACAAACGACGGCCGACAAAAGATAGTTTGCGAGCTCCTTCATGTTACCCCTTCGCGGACTCGGTCCTCATTTAAATATTTCAAAGTGATTAATATTCAATTAGCTTATGGCTTCTAGTCAGAAACTGCTCACGTTCGTGGAATTGTTGATGAAGTAGGAATAAGAAGTGACCGTGTGATCCTGTCATTCGCCATATTCACTTGGGCATTTTTAGATCGTAACTAGAGATTAAAAGGCTGGTTCGCGTTCTGAATAAATGAAAATCTAGCAGAGCATTGGCTTTTTAAAAATGCATTGCGTTGCTAAAGTAAAGTCTAGGAGGAGAAATAATTATTATTTAAAGCAGCTGGTTATCCCGAGCAGAAAATTATGAAGGTACGTACATTTTTAAATTCTTGGAATAATAAATAAGAATAACTTATCGCTAGAAAGACACAAGAAAAAATTTAACATTTTATTAAGTGGATTTCAAAACGAGTTTAGTTTAGTTTAGTTTAGTTTGTTTAGTTAAGTTTAGTTTTATAAAAAATGAAAGAAAAAAAGAAAAATACATTTATTCACTACACACATATAAGACACAGAAAAAAATAAAAGTAGAAAACAGCAATAAAAAGAGTAGCGAGTGTGTCTTCGCGGCAGTGAATCGGACACTGGCTGGCATAATGCTGAGGTGTTAAAAACCTGCAGCGCTTATTTTCAGCCAGCTCCGTTTGTGACAGACGGATGGTACGCTAAACGAACAAATAAAGTAAAGTAAAAAAAAACGGTTAAACAAATACTTATAGTTAGTGACAAAATAAATACAAAAACTACATGCAAATACCAGTCATACGCCAATAGGCGGTATCTCAAATTCAATAAACGAAGCAGATTCGATTCACCTCAGTAACATGATCGCACTTGCTACAAAAGTTTTATCTAAGATCTTATCTTATTGGTCTTATAGCAGTCTATTTGATTTTTCAAACTCAAACTCACTCAAACTCACAACATTTATTTGACAAAAACACACTGCAACACAACAAATATAATCGAACATTTTAATCGATAAAACTATAAAGTAAAAGGATAGAACATAAAAACATTTATATACTAGAAGCGAATTTAGAGACGTTGCGCTGTAGTGTGAGGTCAAATAGGACTCAGCTCAGCATGTGCTGCAGCCGGAGCCACAGCGCTGGTTTTCAGCCAAACCCTGGTGTTTACCTACCTAGTTCGTAGCGAACACGAGATTAAAGAAAAGAGAATAAAATGCATAAATACATACTATAGGTAGCGTGTGAAATGTGTATGGTGTAGTCAAAAAATACGTATAAATTTTCACATATGTATATATATATATATATATATATAAGGCCAACCGAGCACAAATGTAAATAAATAAATAAAGTTATAGAATTTAGAGCACTACTTGACACAAATAAGTTGGGACAACTCGTCCACCACCAGATTGCAAATTTTTTTGATGTTCGTAAAGGTATTTTTTTAGTTTGATCTTAAAAGAATTGACGGATATGAGTTTTCGTTACACACATGACTAAAGTTACCGTTTTTTAATTTTAGTTCTTAACTAGGTACACTTTTTTTCAAAACCACCCTAATCTAAAACATAATTATTTCGTGACCAATTAGCTAACTAACAGCCAAACCACAGTCTAAACAGCTGAAACTAGGGACTCAAAATTCGGCGGAAACATTCCTTGAGTACCTTAGGGGTTAACGAAAAGAGAAAAAAAACCGCCTTCAAAAACGCAAAAAATAACTTCTTTAAAATTGTAGGCACCTAATAGGTTAGTCAAACTGATGTCGGCTTTTTGTTGAAAATGTTGTGGTCGCCGACTTCAGTTGGACTAACCTATTAGGTGCCTACAATTTTAAAGAAGTTATTTTTTGCGTTTTTGAAGGCGGTTTTTTGTTTTTTAAAACATTTATTTTATTTTATACTTTTTAGTGATCATAATACGCTGTTACGTAGTCCCACTTCTTAGTTGAAATGAAACTTTAACTTATATCAAGCGCACCGCAAGCAACGCCGCGGGAAAATCATAGTCATATTTCAACAAGTAAATATTATTCGTTGTAGGTAGTCGCTCAACTATCTTAATCGAGATATCTTATCGCCACCCTTGAAATCGGTACCATTGAGGAGTTCCGGTGGCCATCTGTGGTCTTCATCATCAGTTCCACTACACCAAAGGATACTTTCTGAATGCAAATGCTGGACTTGTTACTAAAAATACTAAAATCGCTATATGTTTGCCTACAATATTTGAGGAGTTCCCTCAATTCCTCACTGATCCCCTCATCAGATACAGATTTGGTGACAATGGGACCACCTTGGAAGTATACTCTATCAAACCAAAAAAAAATATTTGAAATCGGTCGACAATTGACGGAGTAATCGGTGAACATACATAAAAAAAAAAATACATACAGTGGAACGTATAACCTCCTCCTTTTTTGAAGTCGGTTAAAAAAGGAGTAGCAGGAAACTTGTCAAATGAATGTTGTGAGTTTCTGTTGGAAACGAATTCTACGCGAGCGCCTTTCGCGGTGGATAAAGCATCTGCCACTCTCGCACCTATCCACTCCACATTGGTCAGAAAGTGACAGATGTTTTATCCAAATCGATAAACATGGCCATCATTGGCCCGCCGTTATCTGATAATGTCGTTAAACAGTTATAGAATTTATTTATTGTCGTTATCCCTCCACATCTCATTAAATATTGATCCCAGCAAAAAAGTTTATTGAATCTTTTTTGTAGAGAATTTTATGTAGATTAATTATGTGACGGAACATTTTTTGCTAGGGGCCACCGTTTACGAGTTATTTAAAACACCATTCCACCATTCACTACCACTATGCCAAAATTCGCTTATACACGAGTTTTTTCCACTGAGTTTCCTTCGTTTGGTGGACTATATGCACAATGAACAATGCCAGGTCTCCAAAGAAGCTTTGGCCTAAGAAAAAATTGTGACGGATAATTATAGAATTGGGTTTATTTGATGTAGAAAAATATTTAAAACAATGCTGTGGTGTTAGTTTTTTAGAAAATAATCGTAACAACACGTTACTCGGAAGATGTCTTATTTACAAAGTATTATAATAAATGGTCAATTTTTCGTATAAGTTGCCTAAATATTTGAGTAATAAAATACTGAATTTAAATCTCATACAAAATAGTTCATATCAACATCCTTCGTATCCGCGGGCTTTTTATTTTAGGGTTCCGTACAAAAAATGAAAAAAAACTGAACCCTTATAGGATCATTCGTGCGTCTGTCTGTCGGTTCGTCTTTCACAGCTAATTTGCTCCGAAACTACTGGACCGATTGAGTTGAAATTTGGCACACATAATGTACATTGATGACCCAACACAGATGTGCAAAGTAAATAAACAAACATGTGACACGGTTTTGTCATATTGATTTTAGCGAGTATTGTGACTAACAAAATTACTTCTCGGAAAATTACAAATTTCAAATATATTGTAGGTAACTGAGTTCATACGCGTAATAAAGCGATTTAATTTATTCCATATTTTCCAAAAGTCCTTTCTCAGCTTATTTTTATACATATTAAATAACAAGATTAGGTACCTACATAACAGCCCTTATTAAAGTGTATTTAAGCTACACAATCGATCACCGCCGACCTCGCCACATGGCGCAGAATGAACGACACTTTAACTCGTGTTCGAGTACAACATATTGCCACGATACTGCAGGGCGACTTACAAACACCGCTTAGTATAAGGTGCAAACTTCCAAATGGAGAAAGGAATTGTTCATAGATTTTCAACAAGCCGTGGTCTTAAAGGTTTCCGTGTGGCTTTAAACGACAATTTTTATTGGGAATTTACCTATTAAAGGCAGTATAAATCATCTGATGTGGAGTAAGATTGTTTTAAGGCGCATCAGAGATGTCAGTTAACATTTGGTTTGACATCTTAGAGCGGGCATCTCACTCAAAACTAAATTATTAATATGGCCCTTAGAGAAGTGACACGCTGATTAAAGAGCTTTCCAAGAATCAAACCATCCATCCAAACATTTATTGTTGGAGGGTGGGAAGCGACTGGTTGCGCAGAGGATAGGGTTTTGTGGCGCGCCTCCAGGTCCAACAGAGGGCTGTTGTGGGTTGAGATGATGACGATGATGATGATAATTTCAATAATCAGCAAGCTTATTGCCTAACGCACTCGCAGTCACAATCGTTTTCATTTTGACAATCCGAAGGCGATTCTGCTTTCAAAATGAAAACAATTGTTCCACTTTTTTTTGATTGCGAGTGCGTTAGGAAATAGGCCAGCCGTTCTAAATTGACCAAGGTCGCCTTTATCTCGATGGATAAAGCATCGATCACCCTCGCACTTACATATTGGTCAGAAAGTGACAGCTGTTTAATCCAAGATTACCCACATCGATCGACGACCTTAATACTCAACTGGTTAAAAAACTGGAAAAGAAAATTTGTTTTTATAAACAATTAAAATTATTATTCAGTAAATAATAATTATTATTATAGAACTGTTATTACTATGGCAACGCTCATTATAGAATTGTTTTCCCGCTTCGGTTACGCTATAGGTGGTATTCTGATACCGTTAACGATAGCAATATTAGCGGTTTATAGTACGCGAGTAGAAAAAAGTCAACTTACTTAAACGAGTATTGCAACATAACTTCCATTAGGGTTTCATAAACGTCTCTAGTCAAGATATTAGCTTGGAGAAGGTTAATCTAACGATTTGCATGAAAAACCTACTTATGCATACGCATTGCGCTAGCCATCGCCATAAAAAGTATCCGCGCGTTGTTAGCTTGACCTTCGGTGACCGAAACATTGACGACCTTTCAAAGAAACGGTCAAAGTTATGATTATTTTGATCAACATTTCGGTATCTCCAGACAGAACTAAGTATGACCTATATGAATGTAAACACTTCATCGTACGAAACAATTACATAACACCAATAATAAAATTACAGAAATGAAAGAAAGACAAATTTGTCCCTTTAAGTTCTGTTAACCATATATTCATGGCAGCCCTAAATATTACAGTTAATATTTGATTGTTGTGATGAGGTTTCCTTGTTAAATATATAGCTAACACGTTATACGAATAAATAGGTATAACGCGATACTGAAATTCGAAACGGGTAAATTCCTTGTGTGGAAATAACGTCATCAGGAGAGTGATGAAAAATCTCCAATTATAATATTAATACTCGTAATCCATGATCGCTAGCAAATTAATTAACATGACGCTTAACAGGAACGACAGGCCACCAATTTTCTAAATTGTATCTTGTATTAAATTGATAATAATCAATTAATTTATTCATCAATTTAAGTGGAATAGTTAATTAAATTGAATATTTTATGATAATATTTACGTATTTAATAATATTCTTGGTTACTCGATTGGCGTAATATGCCGTAAGTACCAAACATTGAATGAACATTTTAATTTTACTCCTGTATTGTTTCGTTTAGTTCGCGTAGGTAATGTTATAACTATTATTACCACGAAGTGGTTACACAAACGCACCTAAGAGATAAAGACGGATTCTATATAATATTTATAATGGTCTGTATTTTTTTTGTTTATTTATTAACCCTTGCTGTGTGCACGTTGAGTATTTTTCATATTTAGCAACGAAGTATTTCAAAAAAAATAAGTTAAGCTGACATACACAAAACAAAATTTAAAAGTTATGAACTTAGTTTGGGACAAGGTCAATTTGTGTAAGATGGTTCACCGATATTTATTATTAACTTTCGTCGTAAGATGATTTGGGGGAACATCTTCTTTACAAAAAACGGAGGTTTCTAAAGAATGGGGCTATATCGTCTACCATAATAATTATATTTAGTCATAATATGTTTTCGGTCATAATTATCTTAAGTCGTAACGTATTTTTTGTAAGAAACTGTTACTTTTTCAGGATTTTTATTTATCAAAACCTATCCTAACCTAGCCTTGGCTACACGTTAGATATTTAAGAAATTCCGAAAAGTTTACCGTTTCTGCGATATAAAAAATATGACTATGAATAATTATGTCAAAAATGACATTATGACAAAAAAATGGGAAACAACGGGCTCGCTTAAAAAGCTTGCTCACAATTTTTTAATGATTACTCGTACTAACTGACGCCATGATAAAATTGGTATCAAAGAACACTTTCAAATCATTGAAACACTTGAAACCATACAAGCATGTCAGTGTTTCTTCAGCGGATTTTTATTTTTGCAGGCATTAAAGGTATTTTTCCCGATTTCTCGATATTCGCCGGGGCCGCTCGGGGTTGCCTCCATCGTCGGCTTTCCAGCTGATTGTCCGTGTCCGAGCTAGCCTCTGGGGCTTTGGCTTCGCTCGCTCTGCAGCACACTGTGTATTGAATTCACAGCCTAGCAATTCATGTGAAATGTTCACTAGAATACACAACAGTTTTTTAAGGGTATTTTATTTGAATTGGAAGTGCATAATTGAGGAATGGAATTTTAGAGTAGAGATTTTATTAGTGTAGCCCAATTGCATTTGAAGGGTGACGGAGGTAGCAAACGAGAGTTAGTTGTTGATTTTCAAATGGTTCTTTAAGAAGTCAAGATGAACAAGGACTAACAAAAATGGATGAGATTCAACTTTAAAATATCAACATATTTACGAGTAGTAAATTTGCCACATAAGCTCTTTTACACTTCGGTAATATGAAGTGAATCTACTAGATTGTTGTTAGCTACGTATATTTTATGTAGTTGGAAAAATTGTAAATCTTTACGTTGAGCATCAAAAGATTCGAATTTGAAATAACTTACAATGTTTGAAAGCACTGAACGCAATTCCACCCTAACTGCCTCAGGGAATGAGCAGAGAAATTATCTTACGAGACACATTTCAGGCAAGGACAGGATTTTTTGCGATAAAATAAAAAAAGTCTTAACCGTAAGCCAAATTAGAGACGAGGGTTCTACGAATCTGTAATTGATTGGCTCTCTAGAGATTCAGTTCTAATGGACCTTTGTGATTTTTCGCTTGATATATTTACCTATTAGAAATATTGGATTCTCGGAAAAATGCTTTGTTTGGATTAATCAACGGAATTATTAAATTTCTCAATATTATTATTCTTAAATAAAGCTGACGGTTGTTTTTTTAGCCTTTTAATAACTGTGATTTCCAAAGCGTACTAAAAAGACATCAGTACTGGCATTGACACTTACTCTTTTATGCATTGTTGGATAAATTGCAAAAATATCAGGTCCTTTTCAACGTGAACCACATTTCTCGTAATTGGGTCAACAACTGCATTGTTTAATTTTTGAGGTCCCCCATATCTCCCACATTGCCCATTATCCGGAAACTTTGCTGATATAAATGAGTCGTTTTCAGAAAAAAAATACATAGTTAAGGGCTTTAATTGAAACAAAACTTAATTGATTCCTTTGTGTAACGAAAGTTACCCATATATTTTATATGACTAACTTTTTTAACTCGTTACATAAAGGAAGCGATTGTGATTTTGTTTTAACTAAGCCTTTAACTATGTATTTTATTTTTTTGAAAACGACCCAAATAGGCCCCTGTACAATTTCGCAACCGACTTCCCTTTTAATTAACAAAAATCTAACCAAAGTTCCTATGGCTCGGATTTTTTTATTGATAGGAACTTTTTTTTGATCTCTGCGGTTTTAACGAAATTGGTACATTAAAATTTATAAATATTTTGTGTTTCTTCCAATGTACGAGTATCTTATTATTTTATAATGATTTAAACTGTTTAATTCTAAAACATAAATAGCTATTTAACAATACTTCCATTTTATAATCTTTACATTTTTAAGATCACTTTAACTAAGGAGAGAGAGAAAGTATGATGTGGAGTAGTGTAACAACTACTCCACATCATACTTTAAATATTTTGTTCCTTAATACTATTCATTAAAGTGACTAGCTTATGTCCCTATAAAGGAAACATTTTTTTTTTACCAAGGAATCAACGCATAATTAACATCCAGTTTATTCCAGAAGTACCATGTCAGGGATTTCACGACCCGAACACATGTTTACTATCGTCCGAATGGTCTTTAGCTTGGTCGTTCACATCGACGATTTTACTGCTTGCGATGTGACAGAAATGTAAATTGGTCTCTGAAGCTGTTGAAATTGCTTTTACATAAAAAGTAGAGTGTTTAAATAATTTACAGCTGGTTATGACGTCAAAAATATGATCGATACGCAAGCTGTCATATATATTTTCTATGATGAAATGTATAATTATTTATTTTAAAATATTAAGTACCTTATACATTATCATTTCATACATCATTTCTAACATTTTAAGTAATAAATAATAATGGCTGCTGCAGATTTTACTTGTTAACTGAAAAAACAGTCAGTTTTAAAATATAACATTGTTTTTGGTAGTTTTAAACTTTTACTAAAGCTAATTTGATTATAAAAGTGTAATTTGTATTACAATTCGAAAACTTTGTTTTATTTGACATTTTAAAGTAGAGGTACATTATAGGTAGTATAAAAATAGAGTTTAACGTTTATAAAATGAATTTTTAGATTTTTTAAATTAGCAAATATTGATCCAAATTGGCCCCAACGTTCCAAATTCAAATAAAATAAAATAAAAATTCGTTGCAGTTATATAGTGGTACACTATTTTCTTGCAGCAACCGCACAGCAGTCTTACTACATTTATATTGACGACATCATTTCTGCCAGTATATTTTTTACATCGATCGGTATGTAATGCCCCAAAAAATCTCCCTAAGTCTGTTTTGTACACCGCGCTCCAAATTTTCAATTCTGACTTATGATAATTACTCGAGCGAGATGTCACTTTTAAAGTCAGTGTCAATTGAAATGGGCAAACGTGTAAACGCAACAAAATGAAACCTATTAGTATTACTTAATTCATAACCACGTACTTTTGAAGATCAAGTGAGGTCTTTTTAATGAGTTATACAATTATTTATCCTTTCATATCTATCGTTTGAGATTTAATGAGTACTAAATAACGTATTTTTAAATTTAATCAAGCGCTATGAAAATTTAAGGTTATGTCTCAAAGTAACATCATTGATCAGAAAGTAACAGATGTTTTACCTACGTTTATCCACATCGATAAACACGATCATAAAAGGCCCGCAGTACGAATAGTGACTACTGAATCAACCACATTCCTTGTCGTGCGTCAACATGAAGCGAACGCTAGTAAAACGAAAAATAGTAACTTCTATATAAGCAATGATACTTACCGGGGATGTCCCTTGTAGATGTCAAAATCAGTGAACACCAGCTCGACGATCTCGTGCGGCGCGGCGCGGAAAGTGTACAGCAGGTAGTCGAGGCGCGGCGGGTAGGCGTGCGGGCAGTCGGGGCTGCTGAACGTGCCGCGCTCCTTGCCGGGCGTCGACATGAAGCGTATGCTACTACAACCTGAGATAGTAACGTATACGACATAAGCAGTAATACTCACTCGAGATGTCCCTTGTAGATGTCGAAGTCAGTGAACACGAGCTCGACGATTTCGTGCGGCGCGGCGCGAAAGGTGTACAGCAGGCAATCGAGGCGCGGCGGGTAGGCGCGCGGGTAGTCGGGGCTGCTGAACGTGCCGCGCTCCTTGCCGAGCGTCGACGTGAAGCGGATGCACGAACAACCTGAGATAGTAAAGTAAACGACATTAATAACGATTGAATGGTGCGTTTACATTACTTGGTTTGGCCGTTTTCAGTCACCGACGGGATTCGCTTGAATCACCGACACTCGTTTGATCGAATGTATAATTTCATCGAATTTCATTTCATCGAATGCTCATTAAGGGATTCAATTTAAGACCCTTTAGTGCGATTTTTAAGAAATTTAATCAAGGCACTGGCAATCGTTTCAGAAGCAAAGTTCTTGAGTAACTACCAAACTATTGAAACGGAGAGCAGACGACGGACTAATAAGTAAATGGTGAGTACCTAATTGCTGTGTACACAGGGAGTCTCTGATCTAGAACTAAAAATTACAACATCGGAGAGGCCTTCATAATGGTCATAATTAGTTATGCGCTCATCTTTAATAGTAGTGTATGTGACTGTACGTAATGAAGGGCATTAAACACGAGTGTGGGTTTATGAAACGAGCCGAAGGCGACTTTCATAATAACATCACACAAGTGTTTTAACGCCTAATTATGTACAGTTACATACACTACCCACATATCATAAGCCTCCATGATGCATTCAGGAGCCGCATATTATACAACAAAACAAAATTTAACCGGTAATGGCGGTAATGAAAAGATTGAAAAGTTTTCTGGCAGCTGTCATAGTTTTTTTTTTAATTCAGAGACAAACTAAAGTCAGATCCAACTATCATATCGTTCGATATCTTACTTACGTGCGACATTTAATCTTGTCAAATTTGTATGCAAATTGACAATTCATTTCGAACTAAACGTCATCTCGAGTGATATTAGAATGGAGGTCAAATCAAACTTTTTTGTTTTTCAGAGATGTTCGAAATTTGAATGAAATAATATTTTCAAATAGATGTAATTATTTAGCAATAATAACATTTTCACAGATAATAAATTAGTTCTAACAAAACAGTCTATTTTTACGGTGGTCATAATGTGCGGTTCTTGAACGCATCATGGAGGGTTTATGATGTTTGGATAGATAAAAGGCTATAAGTTTAAATAATTGAAATCTCTTTAATAACGCTCGCTTAATAACGTACGAAATAGCATCCAATTATAATTTAAACCAATATTTTCAAAGTCATCTAGAAAAATCTCATTTTATATTTGGCAATTTTGACTACTCGTATTAAAGCAACATACATTTTAACCAAACCTATTACATACGAAATCCATCATTCAATTAAGTTCTGGCAATTCGATTTCGATAAGTACTAATTGCGATTAAGCTCATTATTCACGTCATTATGTCGTCTGGGAACATTGCCTGCCATTAACAAGTTGCAAATTTACTAAAATATGTTTGTGAATACTTTATGAAAAGTTTAAAGTCAAAAGGTATATTAAAAAAGTCTATAATTATTATTATTTTACAAAGGGATTGAGTCAATAGGGGCCTTTACACGGCACAGTTTGGACCGCGGGAAACGCCACGCGCCATTCCACGCGCCAGTCCGGACCGTAGGTTTTTTACTATTTTACTATTACAGTTGCATTTACACGTACGGTTCGGAGCGAAGATTGGAATAGCGCGTGGCGTTACCCGCAGTCCGAACTTTACGTGTGAAGGCCGCTAATATGTATGAACGTTTTTTTAGCGGCCACGGATGATTTTCTTACAATGGTTTGGATGACTTCGAAATACACATAAATAAATAATAATTTAAGGCGTTTCTTAATAACGGAGCCAAGATATTAATGAAATAAATTTTAAGTTCTTGGTACTAAAAATACGCCCGGGTATAAGCTTTCAATACCTCAGTTCCGATGCGCTTAAGAGTACCTATTACAGTTAATATAGGTGAAAAACTTAAGTAAATGACCTCTTGCGTGTAGTTGTGTACAAAACTAGTATGGAATTAACGTCAAATTTCAAATATAGAATGTCGAACGGTCTATACAAATGGGTTACAACTACATGCAAGAGGTCATTTACTTAAGATTTTCAGCTATAATAAAATATATTATTTTGAATAGATCTATAACAATAAATATATCACTTTTACAAATGTCCGCTCACCTTATAATTACAACACTATTACCTAAACCTTTATGGTTTAGCAAAACTTTATAAAGTCATCAATCATTTTGTATAGGAAATATGAAATAATGAAATATATTTATTTAAAAAATAATTATGAAAACGAGTATGATTGTTGAATATCGGATTAATTTTTTTTTGTTATCAACTTATCATGTCTCTTTGCTATCTTAATTATGTTTTTTGCTCCCCAAAACAAAAATACGTTTGGCCAAAACGTAGACATAAATAACACCTATAATGTTTTTCATAAGTAAATATTATAAAACGTGTTATGGCGATAAAGGAAATATATAAAGCGAATGAGTTTACCCACGTCAGTTAAGGGCCAAGTTCGAGCATGGTTTGTGGCGGCGGTTTCGTGAATAATATCACAAGTGATGTCACACGTCGAGTGTGGTCTGTTGTGAACTAAGTTCCTTGTTTAGGGTTCACTTTGTCGTGCAAATTAAATTGTTAACTTAATCTGTAAGCCATATTGTCAGTACCTATTATTAATTTATTAAATACTAGGATGCTCATGATCGCTCATTCCAAAAAAAAAAAGTATTTCAAAATACCAAATTACTCTTTTTACTAGGTTCTCAAATAACCAGGGGCCCGTTCCAGAACGCCACTCTGCAACTCTGCACTCTGCACTTTGCACATCCACGATAATGCAACGTGTTCCAGAAAACACTCTGCGTAAGTTGCAAACTCGGCAAAGATTCTGTTCCTAAAAGATACTTTGCAAATCCACAAATTCACACTTTGTATTTGACTCTGCCTCTTCAACTTTGCGATTGGCTTGTGGAACAGAAATACGTTTGAAGAGTGGGATTTGTGGAGTGCAGAGTTGCAGAGTGGCTTTCTGGAACGGGCCCCAGATTCCAAATATTGGGTTAAGATAATAAACAATACACTAATTTGAATGTTTAGTTTTGTGATTCCGAAATATTGAGAAAATTTTATTTTAAAATTCTGGTATTTCGCGAATGAACGCTTATGACCTGCCTGGTTCATCGTTCATGGTTACCTGCTACGTGATGTAGATAAAGCGAGATGTCATTTAGTACACAAATAATATTTGTAATGGACATAAAGGTAAGTTCCTATTTGTAGGTAAATAATTAAATAAAGATCAAGGGACAATCTTGCACAAACTAAGTCTCAAACTAAGCTAGGTTTGTACTATGTGTAGGTGCTAGACAGCGATGAATATTACTCAAAGAGATATATATTACTAAATTTCGTAGAAAAAAACCAAGACGTAGAAACAATTGTTCGCGCTCATGACACAAATATTTGCCAATATCGGGAATCGAACCCGGCACTGCTAGCTCCGTAGCCTTTGTAGGCAGAGTCACTTCTAGAGTAACTAGGCTAATAATGCATCGTCAATCTAGCTATCAATATGGTTAGGTTTTGGTTGTGGGTTTAATCAGCGGCGGGGTCTGTAATACCTACCTCTGCCATTATTAATTACCTCTATCATTATTAACAATAGTTACTGGTTTGTGAATTTGGTGCCAAATAACTTGGTGAGCCCTACGTCAAATTTCATTAGTTCAAAAAATAATCTTATGTCAGTCAACTAAAGTTAAAGATCACTTTGACAAATGTCTCAAAATTTAGGATATTGTAAGTAAGGACGAGGGGCATGAATGTGTCCATCAAACCATCAAAGAAGTAAGGCGCATGTAAAAAAATATTACTTACTAAAAATGAAAATGTAATAAATTCTTCTAGACCTGTCTAATTCTACAAGAATATTATTTATTCCACACGTATCCCCAAAAGGTGGCAGTTATTACACGCACGCCGAAAGCAACTTTGTGCCGATGAATATTTTAAGACTAAATCTCGTATATGAACTTTGTTTTACTCCATGTAATCTTGCACGGTGTGGGAATGAGAAATCCAAGATGTTTTTGCTAAATTGAAAATAAACGTACGCGGCGTTACGACCGGTGTCTGGGCGGAATGGGACTTAAATAACCTTTATTTCAATAAATGTATGCAAACGAAGGAATACTCTGATAAAATAGGAGGAAAGGGACCGCGCAGGTTATGTTCACGATATTTTATCTTTATTTGTAACATATTTGTTAGCTTTAGACTTTCGGTTATAAATGATTCTGGCCGTGATTTTAAATAGGCACTTAAGTAATCTTCAAGAAACGAAAGTCCTTCACTTAATTCAAAATATCAGATTTTAATCTACTCGGTAGATATAATATGATCAAAAGTTTTTTTTGTTTTACCTACTTACCATACGTTTTAAACTTTAACTTCTAATCTTATTTCATAGGTAACCAGGAGAACATTCAACTTGATTTTAAAACTTATGTTTTTACTTCAGTATGTTTTATTGTCTATTTAGAAATTAAAAAAAATTACAAAGTACACGTACTGTTTAAGTAAATCACAAAAAACATTTAGGCAATGTTGCATTGCTCACACTAACGTCAGTAACGTCCGGACAGTAAGTTCTTTCCTTTTTCAAAGTTCATGAAGAGCCATCACTAAAGAACAACTTAATCGTCATTAACTGACTCTGAGCGCGGCGGGAAGGTAACAGTTCAAAACATTAATGTATGTGTGTATGTAAACTCTTTACTGCACATAAACAAAAACAAGACATGTTTGCATCAATATAGATAACGTACGATAGGCAAACTCATCCAATATCCAGTTAACATTGGAGTAAAATAAGCAAGGACTATGCAGAACGATAGACAAATTAACAAAATTACGGGAAATAACAATAGTACATACAACAGAGAAACAGGAAGAAAATGAAATATCTTTTAATAAAATACATAAATAAGTAATAGAATATATTAATATACAACTACCACATACCTACGTAAACCGAAGTTAAGGATAGGTAGATACAACGGAGGTATGTACTAACACCAAGACTCATCTTATTGATTTTCCCACAACTTCTTTAAACTTTCCTTCAATTAAATTTTATACACTCAGTATACACTGACGCTCTACCATTATTTATCAGTTTGTATGTACCAACAGTTCAATTTGTCTAATAAATGGAAATTGGTTTTATGTGTCACGAGTGAGTGATGACCGAGCGATGTCGGGTTAGCTCGTGGTTGACTGATCGGTGATTAACGCCACCCAGTGCATTGGATACGTCGATATTCGATATTAACTTTTCGTGATACTAAGGTTACATGAAATATTATTCGGTATAGCAAAACAATAAATGGATAAACATAAACGGGGATAGTGAGGCGACTATAGTGCAAATGAAGCTTTATTTTAACAGATCAAATAAACGGACAGGTGATTTAATAAAAAAACAAGCTAAAATATTTAAACCAATGCATTTTTTTTATAAAAACATGAGAATTGATATAATAACATAAATTTCAAATTTTATAATATATATTCAGTAAAATGGCAAGATGACGTTCTTTTACACGAGTCTAATATGTAGTGAATCTATCCAAGCTTAGGACAAGGCCATCATTTTTTTTTGTGAAAAAGGAGGCAGACGATCTTGTGAGCCACCTGATAATAAATGATCATCGCGACCCATAAACACCCGCAACACCAGAGGAATCGCAGGTGCGCTGCCGGCCTTGGAGAAAAGAGTAGGCTCGCTTTTGAAGGCCTCCAAGTGGTATTGGTTCGGAAATACAGACGCCAAAAGCTGATTCCACATGGATAAGGTGCGTGGCAAGAAGGCCCTCGAAAAACGCACGGTAGTGGATTTCCAAGTATCAAGATGATGTTGATGAAATAATAGTGTGCCAAAATATTTTGCAGAGAAGTGCCGCAAGAAACTCTAGGCAGAAGGAAATTACCCGACCATGGCGAAGCGTAAAATGCTAAAATGGCCCAAAAGTAAATCGCATTGTAAGGTAATTAAGTAATGAATAATATTTTCTATAGGTATTAGCAAAAAGGACTTGTGCACGATAAATAATGATACGTTAATTGAGACTTGAGAGGTGTTTCGATGAAATAAAGTACTACAGCAAACGAATTTAGGTATCATCATAAGTCAGAAAATGCAGTGTAACGATTTTCGACCAAATATTCGTTAGGAAAAACAATCATTATGCCATACGACGGGCTCCCGTATACATATTAATGGCATTGACTTTACACTGTACACTTTAAAGTCAATGGTCGAAAATTGTTTTTACAATTGAAACCGTTTTTTTTTAATGTTATAAAAAACTTATCTAACCTGACTTAACAATAGACAATAGATCTTATACAATAGATGTTTATTAAATTCTGTAATATCAGTCTAAAAGGGTGTTAGACCAAGTGATTTTCGACCAAATATTCGTTAGGACAAATAATCATAATGTACAGTGTACCTACAGTGTAAAGTCAATGCCATCAATATGTATACTGGAGCCCGTCGTATGGTATTATGATTGTTTGTCCTAACGAATATTTGGTCGAAAATGATTTGGTCTGACACCCTTTTAGACTAATATTACAGAATTTAATAAACATCTATAATTGTATAGTTAAGTTAGGTTAGGTAAGTTTTTTATAACATTTAAAAAAAGCGGTTTCAATTGTAAAAACAGTTTTGGACTAAATGATTTTCGA
The DNA here is from genome assembly GCA_946894065.1 of Acleris literana. Classification (NCBI taxonomy): domain Eukaryota; kingdom Metazoa; phylum Arthropoda; class Insecta; order Lepidoptera; family Tortricidae; genus Acleris; species Acleris literana. The sequence continues at coordinate 10,516,278 of OX335669.1, forward strand.
CTAAACAATCATTATGCCATCCGAAATAATAGACCCTATATATACACCACAAAGTCTCAGAACTATCATAATTATAACTAGCAATAAGGTCTACGTCTACATTTTTTACCTTTGACTGTACAAGGAGCAGAATTAAAAAAAAACTACTAATAATTTCAAATCCATAAACAAAATAATTTAACCGAGCATTACTCAAGCCATTAAAGCCGAAATCCTTGCCACATAAAAAAACATAGGAGTACTAAATAAAAATCGAGTGAGTGCTAATAAACTAAAAGTACTTTTACACTCACCGGGATTTATGGCCAGTCCCTCATCCACCGTGTGCAGGGATAAGTGTAGGAGGAGGATGAGCCCCGTCGACGTCTGGAAAGAAGAATGCTTTTTATGTCTGATTACTTTTAAAAGAAAATGAACTGGGACTGTAAAACCGGTTTTACTTAATACCAGCATAATATTATGGTCGCCTTTGTCGCGGTGGGTAAAGCATCCGTCACTCTCGTACTTACATGGTCAGACAGAAAGACAGATAGTGATTATTTTTTTCCACGTATTAACGTGGTTATTGATGTGTATAAGCACATCGATGGGTTAGTAGCTTAGAATGTCTGAGACCCAAAATTACTTGATCCCAAAATGACCACATCGCTACACCTCAAAAAGACTAAGATGCAAAATTACTTCATCGTTTTTTTTTTGTAATTAATATAATATTTATTATGTAATTAAATGAACATAATATTTATAGAATTCAACATTAAAACAATTAAAGAACTAAACGTATTTAAAATTATTGTATATAGTTCTGAGACTTTTAATTATATGTCTGTTTTAGCAAATAGTTGACTTATATTCCTGAGAGGTCTGCCCTTCGGGCATATGAAGTTAACTATCGAACCTAACCTACCTAGGTATACCTAGTAACACAAACGAAGTGGTCATTTTGTGACACGGACATTTTATAATGTAGAAGCGATGAAGTCGTTTTGCGGAGTCAGTTGGGAGTCCATCCGTAAAACGCAAGCTTTGAGAACCCGACTGCATTTTTTGATATTTTCGCCTATCTGTATATATATGTAAAAAACCCCCTCATACTTATGTTGAAATTTATCAAGCCGTTTAAAGGCTGCAAAGCGTGCCAAAGAAATAGACATACATACATACATACGCTCGAAAACCATAATCACCCTTCTTCTGAAGCAGTCGGGTAAAAATTGGTAGCATTGGTACGGATATAAAAATTGAAATTGTCACATTTTCTGTAGATTAAGACCTCACCAAGTCGTATCTGGAATTTTATTATACTTCATCTTTTTATATTTATATTAATTTACATTAACAAAAAACGACAAAAGTAATCATCATCACCATACGTATAAACGTAACATGAAACCAGGTGTACGCAGCGAACCACCGGCCAAACACAAACAGTCTTGGATCAACAGTAATGATAATAACCTACTCATAATGATATTAGACATGAGATTGACCACAAATAATTTTACTGTGGTATAAAACCGAAATCATAATGTTGTTTGTGCCATCTCGCTTTTATGGCAGACACGTTGCCATTCTGTGACGCGTTCGACATAATATATTTGACTTACTAATGTTATAGTTTGTAATAAAATTATAGAGGTTATTTAGAGGTTTTGACTCGGGTTTATTGCAATGGAAATGTCTTTCAGTTTTGATGTGTCACAATTATTACGAGTACTTATACATTATAGTACTTTTTTATGGCAAGGAGTGGGCATACGAAATTACGAACACACACTACAGGCCACCTGAAGATATGTGGGATCTGCGACCCTTAGACATTTGCATTCTCAAGACTATAATCTTAAGACGGCAATCTCAAGACTGCAAATGCGTTGCCAACCCTAAGGTCTTAGATGGAATGACTCTATGCTGGTAATTTTACCGGTTGTCTTATGCCCACACCGGAACGCAACAATGTGAGCACTGCTGCTTGGCAGTAGGTAAAAGGATAAGATGTTGATAGTGATCCGGACAGACCTTGCTCAAGGTCCAACGGTGTATATTTATTTCATTTTCGGGTTCCTGAGTACAAGGTTACTCAGACGGTAATTAACAAATCGCTGCCATCTTTGTGCTCAAGTTTTTTTCCAGATGCCGCATCTTTTGTTTTATGCGACGTTCGCATCCTGTAAAAACCGGCCAAGTGCGTGTCGGACGCACATTTTGGGTTCCGTACAAAGTGTACCTGTGTGCATCCCTTCTGTTGCTTCTGAAACCATCTGATTGATATTGATAAATAAGATTTTTTCAGAAGCAACATCATACTTATTGGTATTTGTGGTAGTAAAGTATACATAATAATAACATAATTAGACCCTTCGGGTGTGGAACCCTGAGAACGCACATAGGCGTTCAAGGCCGGGTGAATGACAGTAAAACGTCGTCACCATACCAGTAGATACGAATAAGCGTTAACAGATATGTTTTTTGACCGCTATGCAATACGAGAAGTAATAAGCAAAATGTAAGGAATGTTACCCTAATGGCAACTAGAACAAAACCTCTGTAGCGGACTCTTAATGTTATACACTCCCGCTGAGTATTTTCCTACGAAAATCTACACAACGCTAGACCACATAAAGCCAGAATAGTCCGTACTTAAAGCCAAGAAGCCGTACAGATAAGTGGAAAGAATAAATAAAGGGAATAGTATCATTTACTAAATATACGTGCAATTAAATCTTTCACGCTTCGTTTCGCCGGGAGCTATAAGTGGGGCTCCGCGGTATATCCAGTGGAGCGCAGTCATTATTCTCATCTAACTAGTTAATTCAACGGCACTGGCTGAAAAGAATTAAAAGCAGGCTCTCGTATGTTGTATGAAATATGTCGTGCACATTTAACGGAATCGAGTGAACTTACGTTGAAAAACCGGGCAAGAGCATGTCTGACCATGCTCAATGTAGGGTTCCGAAGTTAATACACAACAACTATCTCAAAAAACCACAAGTATGAAGTAATTCTCTATTTAAAGTTATTTGGTGCTGTCTTAGGTCATTTTAGTAGGTATAAACACTTTAGTCACCTGTATCTCAGGAACCAATCAAGTCTACTTAGTCATCATAGTTTTCCTTCAAAATTCGTTATTATGTGCTTTCATTTCAGATATTTTTCAGATGTTTAGTATTTGTACTTTTGGCTGTAGGGGGGGACACTTGATTCTAACAAAAATTAGCGCTTTAAAGCTTAATATTTCATAAACGGATCCCTTAATCGAAAAATGGCAAAAGCACAATATTTTTGAAAGACCTATCCAACGACACCCCACACTATGGGGTAGACGAGAAAATAAATAATACATCCCCACGTTACGTGCAGGGGCGGTACACCAATACCCCTTTGTTGGCGTGACTAATATGTATATTCGTGCCAAATTACAGCGTTCTAGTACTAAGAGTCTCTGAGCTAGGCTGCGGACGGACGGTCGGACGGACATGGCGAAACTATAAGGGTTCCTTGTTTGACTACGGAACCCTAAAAAGAGTTATTTTACATGGGCAATGGGCATGAAGGTGTTAAACAGTTGATACTTTATTAGGTTAAAGTAAGAGTGTTTTTATTACAATAAATAGTTTTATTCACTAGAAGTAGATTAAAATCTGGCAATTTAGGTATGTAAAATATCAGGGGATGTGTCACATCAATCGACCTAATCGCAAACTAAGCTCTACATCTAGGCTTGTACAATGGGTACTAGACAACGATATAAATACTTATATAGAGAAATATATAGGTACATAGAAAACATCCATAACTCACGAACAAATATTCGCGCTCATCACACAAATATCTGCCCTTACCGGGATTTGAACCCAGGAGCGCTAGCTTCGTAGGCAGGGTCACTACCAACTAGGCCGCCGCGGTTCATTTCAGTTTTCACGGCCTACCAATTTCTATTGCTTATTTAAAATCGTCTCTTCTTTATAAGGTTGTCTGAAATACATCACTATTTAGCGATAAGACCGCCTGTTGAGTCACTATATGACATTGTATTTTTTGTAGGTTTATAAATCCTTTTGGTATGTGATGTTCAACGAAGAGTTTGTTTGTTTAAACAATTTTCAAATTATTCTGGACTTCGTTATTTATTCTACTGCAAAGAACTTCGTATAGCAGTAACCGAAAAGTGGTATTTTGTTGTTTGTTTCTTTAATTATTGTTTGTTTACCGATACAGCTTGTTTACGCGAGCCTCTTCATCTAATATTTGATGAGTGTTTTAGTGATTCTCAGAACCATTAGTAAAGGGAATGCCGACGACCGACAACCTCCACTATTTCATATTTAGCTGTAAATTTGTAACAAGGCTACCCTTGCCTTTGTTAACCTTTTCTACAGTCCTATTTTCAATTTTAATTTCCTTTAAAAAAAAAACAACAACAGTAACAATTTTCAAATTTTCAAATTTTACCAAATTAGCTCTTTTGTTATTTATACTTCATAAGTTCATTGATACATAGCAGTGCGAGACACATATCTCCTTAGCTAAGATTCCACACGGTAAAAGTGCGGTCATATTCATGTCGCCAATTTTGACGGACCGTAATTTACGTACCGTTAAGCTCAAACAATAAGGGTTATTATTGTTTTTGACGTGTCGTATTGTCAACGATTTAATAGCTATAATTTACTTTACAGTAATGGCGGCCGAATTAAAAACAATATCGTAGCTCGTGACAATATATACTTACTTTTACCGAGTTGAGCTCGCTCCTCTCCAGCGGGCCTAGTATTGTTGCGTTAATTATCGTGTGAATGTGGATAAAGCATTCGTCACTCTCGTACTCATACGTGTCAAAAAGTGACGGATGTTGTATCCACATTTTGTCACGCGATAAACGCAACTGCGCTAGGCCTGCTGCTGTTTTTCAATAAGTTTATAAGCAGTTTTAAGTGCATTAAAGTGCATCATAAGTTCATAATATTATGAGCTAAATTGTAAGTTTAAGTGTCCGTAAATCATAAGGCATTTTACAGTTAATTAAGTATATATTTCTCTATATAAGTATTTATATCGTTGTCTAGTACCCATAGTACAAGCCTAGAGCTTAGTTTGGGACTAGGTCAATTGGTGTGACATTGTCCCCTGATATTTATTTATTTTTTATTAAGTTATTTCGTATGCAGGTGCCTGTAACATTTGAAGATATTTCTGCCCCTCTACCTACCAATCGTCATGTAATACATAATTACATCGCAACAAATCCACCCATTATACCTCTAAAATAAAGAGTGTTTTGCGTAGAAATTTTTACGGCAGGCCTATTGCCTAACGCACTCGCAATCGCGATCGGTTTCGTTTTCATACTTGTTATCATCATTGGCAGTCTGAAGTAGACAAAAGTTCATGACTACAAAGAAGAGAAACTATTTAAGAAGAGAAGAGAAGTTTACGAGGCATCACTAAGTTTCACTTTTAGTCAAATTCACATTTATTTTGAAGTCGGTCGTATCTTTTAAATATAAAGATTTTGTTAATCATGTCGAGAGTAAAAGAGTTACATTTATAGGTATACCTACAGGCAAAACAATATTTAAGGACTGCTAACATTGAGCCTTTCGGTCCGCGGTCGCAACTCTAGAACGTTCCCGCCCCGATGGCTATCGGTTCGACGTTCGTTCTACCACGCCAACTGCCAGGACGTCTATTATACTGGACAAAACAATATCGCCTTTTACATGTTTTTTTTTTTAATCAATGTACAGAAAAACTTTATTACGACACAAACAAAAAAAACAGAGAAAATATAAAAACAAAACTAAATAGTAATAGTTATTTGTTATAGAAGGGGGGAAAGTTGTATTTTACCTGCGAGTGTTCATTTGAAACACGAGCTAGCGAAAGGATTCTATGATTGACCACGAGCGAAGCGGTGTTTCAACACACGAGACGTAAAATAAATTTTCACCCGTGTATAACACAAAACTTTTCATCTTACTACAGCGAGGAAAATAAGCTCAATTCCGCATTTTGCACGGTTTCCCGTAATTCCACAGGTGTTAATACGTCTTTCGTCAATCGAATCACTCATTTTTAATAACAAAACCAACTACAAAAACATGCGAATATTTAACGTTGACGCAAAGTTGAAGGAAAACTGCTTTACTACCTCTATGCGTTGACGGTTTAATTAAAAAGTTTTCACTTAAGTTTTTTTTTATTATTTCGGATGCGTTTTGTTCGCACATCGACTTACTTGGACTGTCAGAACATTTTATCCGTTTTTACAACAAGAATGAAGGTTAATGTTGAATGCTGATATTTATGAATTAAAATAAAGTTGTAAGACTATATTTACTATTTTATACTCGATGCAATTCATTAATTGTGATGTTAAAATTTCAGCGGTGTTAACGTTTTACGTTTTGTTAGCTGTCAAATATCATTAAAGCTGCCTTCAAATGTCAAAACTCTTTCTTCACATGTGGATAAAAAGCGATTTTCTCAATAGATATCAAACAAACAAAAAAGGCTTTCTGAGCTAGTGAGATGAAAAATAAATTAACTTATTCTAAGTAACAGATGTCCCCTAGGCCACTGCCACTGGGAATGGTGCCCATAATGCTGGCTGCATTTCGGCGTTGGATAGCTATTGCTAGCCGTTGGCCGAGGAAAGAGCCAGACCTATGGTCACCTGAGGCACGAAATAATTTAATTTTAAATTCTTGAAAAGCTTCCGGGGCCCACGGTCCAAGAGTTTCTAATGCAAAAGCCGCAAATATGCAATTATCAGCTTTATTTGCATATTTGCGGCGTTTCGCTGATTCTGCCGCGGTAGCCGCCGCACCTGCCTTCAGAACCGTTGCGCCGAGGTGGGACGGTGCCAGAGTATCCACAAAGGTGGCATCCCACACTAAAGGCCGTCCCGTGCTGTCAAGTAAATAAGAGTTATCGTAACGTTACGAAACCATGGTAAAGGTAATATGGTTTTACCAAGTAGTACAATAGAGGCTCAGTTAACGTTTACAGCCCACAAAGCTACATCGGTAGATGACTTTACTTCCTTTGCAGATCTCCTCATTTCTGATTGGATCCCTTTGATCCGATTAAGTGACTTTGAATTTATTTGTGAGGCCCAATGTAAAGGCCCACGTGTCAAATATGTTGCCAATCCTAAGGACTGAGATGGAATGAGTCTAAGCTAGTAGTTTAACCGGTTGTCTTATCCCAATACTGGAACACATCAATGCAAACGCTGCTGCTTGGCGATGGGTTAATGGATAAGGTTGTGGTAGCGATATTTCAATTATAATCAATCTTGGACCCTGCACAGATCTGAATAGCTTTGTCTTGAAAACGCTGAATTGCCCATCCTTCGGAGGTTCCGGACGCAGTTTCAGGACATGCTCAGGTCCATCGGTAATGGTTTTTCTCCAACCCAAAAGAAACATCTACGAGAGCTTTGAACCGTCTCAAAACCGATTCATCAAAAGTTGAACAAAGGTTTAACTTTATTTTAATATTTGTCCATAATAAGTAGTTGATTATTATCGAGCTTAGTTTGGGACTAGGTCAGCTGGTGTGACTGTCCCTTGAAATTTATTTATTTATTTATTTACTATAGACCCTCCCTCAATTCTCCTCGGTTTATGTGAGTTTTCTGTAGCACCCGTAAATAAATCAAAATGCATTATTATACATTAACACCACTGATGATGAAAACGGCATGAAAATCCGTTGAGTAGTTTTGAGATCATCGCGAATAAACGCGGCGGGGGACTTTGTTTTATAATATTTAGTGATATATATTTATAAATCCTGATCCTCAAAACTTACGTGATTTAGAACCTATATACCTATGACATTAGAGGTTCTATCTATTCCTATTATAGTGTTTCCAATCTACGACGGCAAGTTTCACCAGTCATTTCAACGTTACAATCATGGTTGCGTCAATGTATGAAAAAGAAATATCATCATCATCATGTTAGCCGAAAGACGTCCACTGCTGGACATAGGCCTCCCCAAGGCTCTCCACTCAGACCGGTCTTGTGCTTTTCGCATCCACCGCGTTCCCGCGATCTTTACAAGGTCATCACTCCATCTTGTTGAAATTAAATAAATGTATTTAATCCCGCCACTCAAATTAACGTTACTGATAATTTAAACAACGTACAACATTCGCTTTGTAAATTCCATTCACAAATCAAAGTACGAAGAACAGCAAAATTATGTGACGCCTCAGCAAAGTTTTTCAACACGATAAGGATTTCAATTCAACACCGACCATGGCGAAAATTCGGTACGGATGCGTGACAAAAACTTTTTCACCCGATTTCTCTGCAAACTTCCAAACATCACGTAAATATGTTAATGTGTGTAATTAAATTGCCAAGATCTCGTGAATTAGGGAAAGACACGCTGACAGCTTCACGGAAGATGGGTTTAACACGGTTCATGGATCAAGAGTTTACCGTGCTCAGATGAAATATTTACTTGATTATTGTGATAATAATATAGGTCGGGGAGCAAGTGTTTTCTTATTTTGTACGTTTGAACTTGTTAAACAAATATCTGGATGATTCTTTTAGTACCTATGTGGTTTTAACGGTGTCTAAATTTGATATTTTAAATTAAATTTAAATACATATTAGCAGTCTTAAGATCGCAGACTGGTGATTACAGTCTTGAGAATGCAAATTTCCATGGGTATCAGATCCCACTTACAGGTACTATCAGGTGGCGTGTTTGCTTAATTGCCCACATAAAAAACCTAAGTACCTCCATAGTAAGTATTTTTAGTTACAAATGTTACAATATCACGTTATTGCAACGTTTGTAACAAAGCAATGCTTTTTAATGAATGAATATTCCAGTTGGGGTAAATGGAAAAAACACAAAGCCAGATCATTCTCTGTTTCCCAAATCTCATTTAGGTCGATTACATTCCAGCTAACAGTTTTGTAAAAGGTAGAGAATTAAACGGAAATGATAAAAAAATGTTAAAAATTCTGATAATGTATGAATTGAATGAATGTATGGTATGGTAGTTATGTATTTAAAATTGTAAACTCTTATTGCGTATACTGTAAAATTTATTATTTAGAACAGCCTATTCATATAGGTGCTGTTTTTGAAATCTGATCACCTTTAGAAATATTTCCAGACTGTGTTCATTTAAAATTAAAAAATAACCTTTGTTAATTGTAAAGGGTGAAAGTAAAATATTCTAAAACATACAGATTATCCTTTACATTTCTAAAGCAAACCATGCATAATAAAACAACTCTCGCATAAGCTTCAGATAACGCGCTGAGTGTCGGCCCGCTTAACATGGGTAGCTAGTTTAAATTACACCGCGACAGGTGTTTTAGGGTCGCGACATATTGAGCGGGGTAAAGCTAGGTGTCCATGAGTAAACCACAGATGAGTCGGGAGCCTGTCAGCCCTGTGCTTATCAGGATCCATTTTGGTGTAGGATTTCATGAACAAAATAAAAGTATTTTTGCTCGTGCAATATTAAATTATTGAAATCAGGTATTTTTTTTTATAAACGTGTGTACAGATGAATAATAACGAATTCATTAAACATAATACAAATTAATACCATGAATAATTAAGTCCGTAATTTATAGCACAAATTATTTTGTGCAATAAAGAGAACTTACTTACTATTTATCGTAGTTCCTACATGACTAATAAAAAATTTAAATTAAAAACTTTTTCAAAGTATCCAAAATCATTTAATTAATATCTAACATAACGCTAACTTGTAATTGCGTATGAACAATCCGGACAACAAACAAACAACAAAACTTCTCTTGTAACAAAAATGTAGTCAAGTATTGCGAATAAAAGCCCACGGGCATAGCCAGGGGGAGGGTTTTGGGGGTTCGTACCCCCCCCGAAAAGTTCAGATATTAACATTCATAGAATACAAATAAAAATAGGCGTGCGGCATATCTCATTGATTACTAACTATTACCTACAATATTAAAAACCTAACCCAAGATATTAAAAACTGGCTACGCCCGTGTGCAAGCCTAATAACCGAAATATCAAAAAAAATATCTTATATTCATTAATTTGTCAGCGAATCTCAACACAAAGAATGCCTTTACAATGAAGTCAGTCCCATTCTAATGTTGGGGATAATGAGTCCGAACTCTGAGTTCAAGTAATTACTGATGATTTTCTATATTATTGATTTTCCTCAAAACATGCCACCTGCTACCAGCAATGCCTTCAGTATTAGCAGTTCGGGAGATCTGTCCGGGACCGAACTACTGAGCCTTCTTTAACGCTTCCAGTACCGGCACTATAATTTTAAGCGTTTGCCCGAATTTGAATGCTTCCCTTAGCCATGAGGACACGACAAAGAGAGAGACTTTAATTCAGTGCTTTAAACGCATATGTGCTTCTTACATTATGCTCCATATTATGGAACAAAAGATGCGATGATTGGCGAAAGTTTAAAGACAATGCAGCCGTAAATGCGTTAACTCTGTCGTTTAATATATTCGTATACTCTATCTTTTTCTTCAAAGAGGGCTCATTAGCTTGCTTATAGAATCAATATGGACTAAAACTAATTGAAATAGAGCCGCATACTAGATTTTTTGCTAAGAATTTATTCATATTTTTATTTGCGTTTTTATCTGCAATTCCATACTAAGCTACGTATTTATTTCAGGGTCTCTATCCACTCGGTGTTAAACCAAGTCGTAGTTAGTAGCTGTATGTGGCCACTTTCATATAAATAAAAGTATGGCTAATGTTAAATTCATATAATTCTTAATATAAACCTAAACCTAACTAACTGTGCAATATTTTCTTGACATCACATCTCGGAGAAAATTCCCAGCATTACCATTTTTATCACGTACGTAAGTACATCTCTAAAATATTACGTTTGCTTCAAAAAATGTGCAAGTAAGGTATAAAAGCCATTTCCTCGGCGTTAGGGTAAAAGGATTAGAGAGCTAGTGCCGAATGACTTGGTTTGGGGCCCTCGGGGTTTTTTTACCCGCTTTTTGCTTCATCAAAACGTTGGATGACAACCCTTATTGTCGAGAAGTATGTCAAGGGTTGGTGTGCATAAAGATTCGGAGATATAATAGTCGTACTTTTCTATTTAGGCCAAAATATGGGCGAAATATTTTTGCTTTCCGTCGTTAATGATGACATATTATCGGCTTTTGTCATACTTTTATAGTTATTTTCAAGATAAAGATTATGTCTATTACAATGGATTCTGAAATTATGAAATTACTTATTTGGTCTTTGGCCCTAGACAAAATGCATTCGGCGAACGTTATCGATATCGAAAATGTATGAAATTGACGTTGAGCGCTTACGTCAATTATATACATATTTACTGTTTTTGAAAATCGTTTATAAATGTGAGCGGTAAGCATGTATTCTATAGCCCTTGAATAGTTTAAAAAGCATTTCAAAAATGTATGTTTTTTCAAGATAAAACTAATTATTTGCGATGCGTCACCACCACCCAATTAAATTACTCAAAAAACAAAAAACAAAAATCTACATTGCAGCTTTGATAAATAACTTTCAACTTCACGGTATCGTAAATTCTAAATTTAAAGTGAAACGAACACGTTCCATTACACAATTTAACAAAGTAATAGCGTTCAGGCAAAAGGTTTTTACATTTCATTATTTGAAGTCCATTAATAGTACCATACCATCCATCACTCAAAAAGTCCATTAAATGCTTTTCAAAAATAATTATTGTGAGTTCCGGTTACTGGCAGGTCAATTTAATAACGTTAACGTTCACTGCCACTGACTAGCGATTGTATGCAGTTTGAACACTTCACTTGTGTCCCTGGCACTGAATCTGTTAGAAATAGGTAAATTATTATGCTTTTAGTAACAAAATAGTATGGCGTATTAACAAGACAAAATTTTGATAAGAATTTATGGGTAAAAAGTACTCTTAATATTGTTTTTACACAATATTTTATTGTAAAAGTAAAAAAAGACGAATTACGCATTTTCGGAACTAATTAGTGCTTAAACGTATGAGGGCTTAAAAGTAAAACTTATGATATAAAAAGATCAGATTTCAATATCTTTCCCTGGAATAAAAAAACACATTTCTAAATATTTCTGAGATGGAATTTCTAATAATTTACCAGTTCTGAGAATTTATTAGAGGTTCCTTAACTTTTGGGCAAGAGAGTAAAATAGGCAACATTTTAAAGATTAAGTAGCACTTTGATCATGAGAATTTCCATTACAAAGTGAAAGGGATGATTTCATGTTCCTTAAAACAGCGAATGTACATCGGTGGTGTAGGTTTTTCTTGCAAACTAGCAATTACTAAAAATATATCTCGGTATGAATTTAACAGTTGAAATGCGATGTATGAACAACTCCTGAATTCTCGTCTAACACAGGCTCTATTTTTGCCGGGAATAATTTAGAAAATATATCACGAATTTCATTATGGGTGATCTCCATTGTGAAGAGGATATAACAATGCCTGCCAAGGGCCTTCAAAATTCTCAATATTCTTTGAAAACAAATCCAGCGAAACACAAGGCACAGTGACAAACGTTCAAAAGATTTTCTGTCATTTTCATTAAAAAAACAAAAAACCTTCGGTCTTGTACACTCATTAGTATGCTAGTGTTACATGGTTCCCATCCGGGACGGTTCAGTTGAAGCCCCGTCCGTCTTATCTCGGCGGGAATTAGCATCACAAGAGACCTGGATTTACCATCGGCTTCCCCACCATTTAACTCTGTCGAATGCCCATTTGTTAGTTCCCAACTTCTATTGTTACAGTTCCTTTGCGATAAAGCGGTTGGAAGTTGGCGAATAAAGTTTACGCCGGATAGAAGTTTAATGTGTAGTTGATCCGAGAGATTTGTTACTATTTCGGGGTAACTACGGAACTGTGCAGGCACAGCAGCGTCAGTAGTTTGTAAGATTTAGGACACGGAAATATTACGAATATGTATGCACATTGTGACAAAAAAGCGAGATTTTTATGAAAAGCTATATACTTTTTAGCCTATAAAGACGGTTAGTCTTCCCTAAAAATGTGTTTCATAATTGAAAACTAGTCCTTCCTGGATAAAATAGACATAAATCCAGAAGACCTAGTAAAAAAGGGTATAAGTCGACTTAACTCGTAATGAAAAGGGTGTAATTCTATATGCCGTTTATGTATACACACATAAACGGCATATAGGGTCACCGGGTTAACAGTGGGTTGCTAATACACAGTGGGTAACGAACACAATGATAATACGAACAGTCCTTTCTGATGCTTTCTCGACGCAAAAGACGACCACCGGTGACACGTTCCTACTCGCTCGGTCAAATTCAAATTCAAATTCAAATTTATTTATTTGCATAAAATGTGGTACATAATCTGGTTAATAAATATGTTTGTAGTCCCACACATTTTGCCAACAACTGGCATGCAAACAGGAGACAAGATGCATCACTAGGCTGGACATGCTCTTAAATACTAATACATAAAACTACCTAACTTATTAAAATCTTATTCATGTACATTCCCAATATTACCAATGTTACTACCAATATTTCATAAACAAAATTAAAGTAACATCACTTACAATCATTTCATACTATTAGATTAAATGATACTCATTGCAAAATAGTAAATATTTCAATGTCAGTAATAAGTAATATAATTAATTTATACAATAAAAACATACATCAATGTCACAGTCTAATGCTTAAAATACTCAAAATATTCATTGATAGAATAAAAACATTGCTCTATTAACCACTTTTTCAGTTTACGCTTAAATAAAGTAAGTGGCAAATCTTTAATACTATTATGTAAGCAGTTGAAAATTTTAATTGACATGCAAAGGGTGCTTTTGCCATACAATTTAGTCTTTACGGCGGGAAGGACAAGACGGTTTGGGTATCTCGTATTAAATCTACACGTATCTCTGTTTGTTTTGAATAATTCAGGATGCATTTTTACAAATAAACAGACTTAAAGTAGATACATGCTAGTCACTGTCAGTAACTTTAAATGTTTAAATAATGGCCTACAAGAGTCCAACCAGGAAGGTAGTTCGAGAGCAACGACCAGAGGGAGTAAGTTTGTGCATCAGCTGCGAGGCGCAAACATTTAGGTAAGTTCGAATTTTATCTGTATTTTCTAAAAATGAGACAATACAATTTTATGTAGAGGTTTTCGTTTAAAGTTGATTAATGAGCTATTTTAGGGTTATTTTTATTTTCTCTTAGAACAGTTTTTTTTAAATATTTATTACATACATACATACATAATTTCACGCCTTCGTTCCCAGAGTGGGGTAGGCAGAGGTGGGGTACAGAATTACAAACATCTCTAAAAACTTGTTGACAATTCTATAACCACAATTTGCACAATTAGGCTAAGATGTTTACCAGCGTATTAGTGACAGGTTGCAAGCCCATCGCCTAACAGTTCTACAAGCCTTTATTCCCTAAGTCGTCTCTTACGACATCCACGGGAAGACATGGAGTGGCATTATTCTAACTCGGCAACCACACGAGGCAATAATATTTATTATTTTTGTTAAATTGATGCCTGGGTTGACAAATGGGTCAAGTGAATCGGGTACACAGTGGGTTGCAATCCACTGTGTACTACGACTATTAATATTTTTATAACAATTAAAAACTTTAATATTTATGATGTAACGCAAGGCCTGATGTACAAGGTAACTGTATTTAGGGTACGAGTAAAACCTCATGTAGCAACAACTTAAAATTACTTTAAAAATCCTATAAGTAGGTATTAATCCAATCTATGCATATAAAACTCTTGCCTTATTGAATCACTAACAGACAATGCGCAGAGTAAACCGATAAACCTAGAGACATGAAAATTAGAAGAAATTCATAGTGTAGGTTGTAGGTTTTTTTTTAACCCGCAATGAAAAGAAATAGGGGGAGTAGCGGGAATAAAACTACTTCTACCCGTACGGAGCCGCAGGCGTCCTCTTTACTAGTATAACTGTATAAATCATGTGTGTTTCATAAATAAAATTAAATAGTTTATACTGTTTACACTTGTTTCTATCCGAGTAATTTCAAAAACTTCTTTATTACTACTAATATAAACTATCAATACGTAATGAAACTAAGTTGAAATCTCATTAAGAGTAATATAGAACTAAACTTATTAGCCCTAATTTCTACCTAAAACTAAAAGTTCAAGTATGACTTGGTAATAAGCTCTCGAACTCCGTTATTAAAAATTAAAAATGTAGATACGAAGTTAAATATTCTTAAGTCGTGAGTTTCTTGGCGATGTTCATAATTTTCAATAAAATATTTTTACTTTGGAATTTATTAGTTCAATGCTACTTCACCCTTTATTAGGTTAGGAGCTGAATAAATACGGATATTGTTTAAAATTATGTATTATCTTTTAATAAAATGCTATTTTTGAAGAAGAAGAAGAAGTCCTTTTCATTACACCTAAACTTCGCCAAACATGCCTCTGACAGGGTCACCCTAGTGCGTTTTTGATCCACTGTGAGCAATCGCGGCACCCAACGGGCGGAGAGCTTCTTCATATCCAAACAAGTGTGAAGGATATTACGAACCCGTTCGTCTGAAATGCTTACAATATCAGCTATCTCACGGACCTTTACTCTTCGGTCGTTCAATACGATGTCATGGATTTTGGTGATCATCTCTGGTGTAGTGACTTCAACTGGGCGTCCGGGTCGGTCGGCGTCAGCAATGCTTGTACGGCCACAACGAAAATCCGTAAACCATTTGTGGATCATTTTAATCGATGGAGCAGAGTTCCCTTAATATTTGTCTAATTATTTTTTTGTTTCCCTAATTGTTTTTTTTGGCAAAAAATAATGTTTAATCAGAATGAAACTCACTTTTCTCCATGTTTGCAAACACCAAAGTGTATGTATGTATGTATGTAAACACTTTATTGTACAAACAAAAGAAATAACAATTATAAAATAGACAAAAATATAACAGGGATGTACAAAGGCGAACTTATCCCTATAAGGGATCTCTTCCAGTTAACCTTTGAGCGATTGAGAAATAAATAATTACAACGAATAGCCAAATAAGTACAACACTAAAAGAAATTTCTATAAATATGAATAGATAAAATATATAGACATATATAAATATATACAATAAACAGGAAAAAGTTTAAGAACAAGTGTCAAGCCAGAACTTCTTTAGTCTAGATTTGAAAGAATCTACAGACTGAGACTGCCTAATTACAGTAGGCAATAAATTCCACAACCGCACAGCGTGAACCGAAAAGGATTTAGAGTAAGTTTTGGATTTATTAGATGGGAAAGCAAGAGAAAGATTGTCACTCGAACGCAAGCGATTATGAGAACCAGTGGCCAGAAAGCTAAAACGTTCAGAGAGGTAGGGTGGGGAATGAGGATAAAAAAGGATGTTAAAAAGCAACGACAGGACGTGAACATTCCTTCGAAAGCGAATCGGTAACCACTCAAGCTGTGCACGAAAATGAGACACGTGGTCAAATTTTCGCAACCCAAATATATAGCGAATGCACAAGTTCTGGAGGCGTTCCAGCTTATTGAGCAGATCCTCATTTAAGTCCAGATACGCGATATCACCATAGTCGAGGAGAGGGAGGAGAAGGGAATGAACAAGAGTAATCTTGGTGTGGAGAGGAAGGAAGTTCTGCAAGCGCCTAAGCGAATGGACGGATCCATAGACCTTACGACTTACCGCAGCTACCTGAGCCGACCACGAGAGGGTCTGATCCACTATGATACCTAAATTTTTGACTGAAGAAGAAAAAGGAATTGCAGTACCGTCAAAGATCAATTCAGGTATCATGAGGTCCGACAACTTTGCGATGAAATGAGGGCTACCGACGATAATTGCCTGCGACTTTCTCGCATTGATCTTCAAGCCGAAACTAGCCACCCAGTCTCGGATAACCGCGAGGTCACTGTTAATTAAAGCGATCAGGGAGGGAAGATCATCAATACAACCTGCCGCGTAGATTTGCAAGTCATCCGCATAGAGGTGGTAGGAAGATTTAAGAGAAGCAGTGATGCTGTTGATAAAAAGTGAAAAGAGAAGAGGGGATAGTATAGCTCCCTGAGGGACACCAGCAGTTAGGTCAGACCACGAGGAAACAGAATCTTCTACTTTGACAAGCTGGAGCCTCCCAAGGAGATACGATTGAAACCACGAAATGGCTGCAGGGGAGATATTGTAAGTCTTCAGTATGCTAAGGAGAATATCATAATCAACGGTATTAAAGGCACTACTGAAATCTAACAGGACAAGGACAGTGAGTTTACGGTTTTCAATATTCAGACGAATATCATCAGTGACTTTGACCAAAGCAGTGACAGTGCTATGCCCGGGGCGGAACCCGGATTGGAAAGGATTGAATAGTTTGTGATAGTTGAGAAAGCGGGACAGTCTTCGATTTGTGAAGTGTTCAATAACTTTGGAAAGGGCAGGGAGAATAGAAATTGGTCGAAAATCGGAGACGGACAAAGGATTCGAAGTTTTTGGAAGAGGAGTGACACGTGCTAGTTTCCATGATAAAGGAAAAGAGCCTGAAGTAAAGGAGAAGTTAATAATATTGGATAGGATAGGGGCGATGAATTCCGCAACGAGCATAAGCATGTCTCGCTCGCGAGCAAGCACTCAGGCCGTCCTCACCAACGGCTTTCGTCTTTATACGTTTCAACAGGTTCAGAGTTTCATCCGGAGAGATTAGACCTAGATCAAAAGGAGGTAAGTCAGGGTGACGAGTATTGGCGAGAAGTGATAATGTTTGCTGCTTTACAGAAGGGTCCAAGACAACCGGAGAAGTGCTAAAGTGTTTATTGAGGGCATTGAGATCAAGTGTAGATGAACCTGGAGAATTATGTTGAGTTTTGCCCACCCCCAGTGACTTTAAAAACTTCCATAATTTAGAAGGGGGACACCTATCTATGCGTTCATGGATGTAGCGGCGTCTAGCGTCCCTACATCTTCTGTTACATCGATTACGGAGGGTGACGTAGTTTAGATGATTTCCCTCAGAAGGATCATGGCGCAGTTTTAACCGAGCCCGGTTCCGCTTCGCCATAAGAGCCCTAATGGTTGGAGTGAGCCAAGGCGCTGGCAAGTGTTTAACCCGCGTCGGTTTCAAAGGCGCGTGCAAGTCAAAGATCGCCAGTAGAGAGCTGGCAAACATATCAAGCTTGAGGTTAATGTCATCGAGAGCGTCTAGGGATTGCCAGTCAATACTGTGAAGATCGGCAAGCAAGGCCTCCCGATTCACACTGCCAAGATTACGGCGTAAGATAACCTTATGTTTACGTTTAGGAGGACGAATTCTATAGGAAGCAAAGATAAGATCATGGTTCGAGAAGGCAGCAGCATTGAACTGGCCATAAAGTGGGACATAATCTGGGGAAGAAGTTATGATTAAATCTAAAAGAGACGGGGGACCGTTATGAGGGAAATGAGTGGGGCTAAGAGGAAGAACATTAAGGTTTAAGGAACTAACAAGGGACTGGAGTTTGACTGAACGGTTGTCGTCTTTTACGAGACATGTATTTAAATCCCCCATGAGAATGGTGTGCTCATACTGTGGACAAAGATCACCCAAAGTCTTGTCAAGAGCATCAAAATAGTTTATATTAGACGAAGGAACGTAGTATACTCCGAGAAGAGCTTTAGTGCTGTGCAAAGAGACATCAAGAAAAAGGTATTCTGGGGATTTAGTATAGATGGACGGCGACTGGGCAACAATTTCGCAAGCAATTTCGCTCCTGAGGTAAATGGCAACGCCACCTCCCCGAACAGTACCGAGCCCGCTGTCACTGGGTCCAGTCCTGTCGTTGCGTATTAACCTAAACCCTGGAAGCTGATAGAGCGCAGAAGGCAGAGATGGCTTAAGCCATGTCTCTGAAATTAGAATGGCGTGGACATTTTTACAAGAGAAGGAAGAAAGTAAATCAGGGAAGTGAGCCGGAATACTCTGTGCGTTGATGTGAACGACATTAAAATTTTTCACCGACGCAGAAAAGGTGCTGTTTAGTCGGTCAGCAAGATCTGGCATGTCAGACACGTCACTTAGAGAATCGTAAAGGCTTGACGAAGACAAAGAGAAAAAAACACTGTCATGACTGGCATTAATAACGTCAGACACAAGAGTACAATCTAATTAATCTATATTTAAATAAATATATATATAAAACAATAAAATGAAATAAAGTTATTATAATAAATAATATAAAAGTTACTCACGTAACACAGGTACTTATTTGAGACCTGCAAAAAGGCCCGTCTAAATACTATTAAAACTCAATCGCTCACCAACAGCTGGTCAGATGCAAACATTACCATAATAACATCGATTTGACAAGTAAGACAAACAAAAAAAGACAATGTAAATGCATCCGAGAAAAAAAAAAAAAAACAAATATACAAAAACAATCAAGTAACAACAACATGAACAATATTAGCGCGTCAACTAACACGAAACGCAACTCCGACACTACAATAAAACGGAACGCAAAATTTATGTCAAGTGACAGATGCCAGTGTCATTGTCAAGCAAGTGTCAACGAACCAAAGTCAACCTACCGGCGCAAACGACGATATGAAACTACGACACAGCACTCAATTAATAATACTAAAACTAGAACTCCGCGCACCAAAATGACCATCCGACAGTTACAAGGTCAACTATTATTAACGTTAAGAAATTTATGCACGGATAACAACAGTCGTCAGAAAACAGACAGGATCACTTTGACTTCGGAGCGATTGCGGCTGCACGCTTAGGAGGCTTCGAACGCATAACCAACGGCTGCTTACTAGGAGCCTCCCGCGAACGGTCAGAAGATCCTGAGCTCCCGGCTCCGGATGCCACGGCAGGAGGCGGCAAAGCACGAAGCTCTGGCATGGAGGTGACTCGGCGGCGAGAACCATCTCGGCACAGCACCACAATCCGCCCGTCGCTCGTCCAACTACCCTTCACTCCATGGATCCTCCTTGCTTCGACGAACACTGCATGTCGGCTGCTAGTTAGGAACTCAGACAACGTCATACCGGAACCCTTAAGTCTAGTCTTAGACGTCCACGCTGCGTTCCTATGCACCAGGGATGCAAACCTCAATAAAATCGGTCTAGGCTTAGAGTCTCTCAGCTTCCCTAGACGATGGCACACGTGAAAGGACTCCAGTGAAAGGTTCTGCAACTGCAGACTCTGAGTGCATATAGCCACGGCAGTCTCAATAGTGCTTTCATTAGCAGCCTCGGGCACTCCATGCAACAGCAGTACCTTGTGACGCGACCTCATCTCCAGATCGTCCAGGGATTTAGCCACAAGCTCCATTTGTGCCTGAAGACTGGAGATTGTCTTCCAAATAAAGCTTTTAAATACCTGGAACTCGCTGTCAACTGAATTGGGCTGGGAGTTAGAGCGACTGCTCTCAAAAGTGTCCATCCTAGATGCAAATAGTTCCTTCATGTCGTCCATGGATTTCTTGAGATGAGCCAGAGTGTCCATTATACTAATGTCAATTTGGAGTGAAATGTGAGAGTGGTGACAAGACTCTTATTAATTTGGTAAGTTGTTACTCAAAAGCAGTGATAACAGCTGAGGGTGGCAATCAGGGTTTATTTATCACATTTAATGATAAAACAGTCTTGTTTTATATATCTTTGTATTTTAAATTATATTATAAAATACAGAGCAAAATTTGTGTGTATTGATTATTTGCCTACCCGAAAAAAAAAAAAAAGTGATTGTTTTGTTTTTCATAGCTCTCAAAAAAAAAACTAGCCGTGCGAACTGGCTGAAAATATACGATTTACCTCCAAAAAGGCTGCATTACAAAATACCCCTAATATGATTTTTACCAGACTTCTCACTCTGCCCTCGTAACATCATAGCCTGGTTGTGCAAAATGTAGTTATAGAATTAATAATAATAAAATAATAAATACCAGGGGACGATCTCACACAAATTGACCTAGCCCCAAACTAAGCTCTAGGCTTGTACTATGGGTATTAGGCAACGATAAACTTACTTATATAGATAATTACATACTTATATATAGAAAACACCCAAGATTCAGGAACAAATACTCGCACTCATCACTTCGTAGGCATGGTCACTACCGACTAGACTACCGCGTCGTCAAACAACAACAACAACAAGTCATTATCAAAAAGTTTTTAAAATTGTTGGTAATTCTGTAGCTCTGCCTACCCCGCTCTGGGAATGAAGGCGTGAAGGTATGTATGTATATAGAAATACATAGAAATCATCCAAGACTCAGAGCCTAAGAAGACTAACGCATGCTCAAGATCGCATATGCGTTGCCAACCCTGTTTATGCATATGCTTTAAGATTTTGTCCGGTGTACAAGTGAGGCATTTAAAATAGACGTCTATTATGATCGTAAAAGGGGCTTTACATTATGCAATTAATTGAATGCAAATATAAACCACGTAACACACTTACAAGCGCCAAACATAATAAGTATTTTTTAATTCCAGCCAGTTGGTTTGTCCTAAATAATTTATTAACACTAGCGCATCATTTTTATCAAGCATTTACCTTATTCCTTAATTACTTACTTGCCACCTTTAAAATACTATCAATTGTAAAGTTACGTAGGTAAATGATTTTGAAATAAACTATCGTTTATCTTAAACAGAAATCTCTAAAATACAGCTACAGATTTACTTATTAATTGAAAGATGTTATCTTTAAAATATATTGATATCAATCCTGTGAATATCATAATTGACTGAGGAATTATTTTTGACTGCTTGACCTATAATGTAATATTCTCGCAGCTACTCGTAATCGTGTTTCATTAATCATCCGCTAGTCTAAATGGTTCCCATTTGTAAACGCGTTTATAATTTGACGGTTTGTTTCGAGTTTTAATCATTACTATAACAATTTTACGTAACACAAGAGTAACACAATTTTTTGTTAGTTAAATGGGTCATCGTTATACTGACCTTTTCTATACGTGTGTGTACCATGTTAAGACCCGTTTAATTTTCAACACGAGTAATACAATTTCAAACAGACCAAAAACATAAATAATGTGTAGAGTAAATAAAGTTCTCCCTGGGATCACATTGGACCAACTAAAGTGTTCAAATCGAGTTTGGAGACAAATTGCAATTAAGTACTATTCACCTTTTCTCAAACATACAAAATTATTACGATTTTAAGCTTGAGCTTAAACGGTTTTAATTAATACCGTTGTGTGTATTTACTTTATTCCAAATTAATTAATTTAAAATCTGCCAAAGATAAAAAGTACGAGTATTTAAAACTGGTCACGGTTCAAATCCTTAACCTTTTGCTTCCTAATCATAGTGTAACCAAAAAATCAGCCGGAAGATGTAGTAATTAAAAAACAGGCTTTAAAACAAAACGTCGAACAAATTTCATTATTATTTTCATGAACCTGAAAATTTGTAATCCAATACTAACAACTAAGAAATTAAAAGAACCACCAAGGACGGCGCAAGCCGTGATTAAGCACTTGACCTATAAAAACAACACAACAAGCTGTCAACTATTGAACAAAAGAACCCACAACAACCACTAAAGGGCAATTGTGAGTAATACGAAACGCCGTCTTATCCATATTACTCTTGTGACATTACCAACTTCAAATTCAACATGTGGCATTCATAAGATAATATTATAAGCACGTTAAAAGGTAAAACGAAAAGAGCCTTTTAAAATCGTGATCGTAAGTCTACATACATTCACGGTCTTATTTGTAAAAATAATGAATGCAAGATCAAACAGCTTTATATCCAAATCCTACACACTAATTACGTCTACCTTCTCCACTCATTAAGTTAGCGTTGATAATTCTACGCATATTATTTAATATATTATTCAACGTAAATGTTCACTCAAGTAATGGCTCGTTTTGATTCATGCTAATAAAAGGTAAATAGATAGAAAGGAATCTTTTCCCGAAGGATACTCAAATATTCAACGACATTAGGCAAAATATTAACAAAAACAGTTTCGTTTTACGCACTTTAGTATAAAAAAGTGAATAACAGATATTGATTCTGACATGAGTTCAGTGACCGGAATAGGCAGAGTATATTTACCTACACTTGGCAGAACATAGACAAAAACTGGAGACTCCCTTGCGTTAACATTTTTTTCCGGGACTTCCCGGATTTTACAATCAGTAAAATAAATAAAATCCCGTAATGTATCACGAAGGTACTTAAAATTAATAGTAACCATAACACTAAAAGTTCTTACTAGTTTACGAGTGAAAATATAACATTATTATTTGAAACTGGTCCGTCTCTTTTACGTCAATAATAGTTGAGTTCAAGTGAAAGAGATAGAAATAATATTATCTTCTAATCATATGCTTGTGGTTTCTATTGTTATCGTAAAGACAAAACAGACGTCGTTATCACTGGTCGCTGCTACCTGCTACCCTTTTATGCATTAATAGTAAGTTGACAGCAGTTTCATACTACCCTTTGTCGAGTACGTGCGGAAGTGTAGATACTGTGATTCTTGGACATTTGCTTGTTTACTGGAAATTCGCCTGCTAAAGTACCTGATTTTTACACGGCCTGAACTCTGACACTGATTTTGCTTTGATTGGATTTGACGATTACTGGATACACAAACACCACGGATACTGCAAGACTACCAAGTTTCAAGGTAAGATAATGTATTTAATACTTTAGATTTTTATCGCTTTTCATTGTGTGTATAGTCAAAAGTAAGAAAATAAATGAATGAAATATACGGTCGCGAAACTTGATTAATGTTCATAACATCATGGTCGTGTAATGTATTAAACCTAACCTTCATTAATACCGTACTAACTATACATAAATCGAACATGTGCAAGCGGAAAAGGTTCAAATCATGAATATATGCGAAAAAAAGCGGTAGATATGTGTGTGCGTCACCGACTACAGAATTATGGAAAACGGTTGTAAAATATTTATACCTACTTGGAGTAGAGTTTGTACCTAAAAATTGAGTTTTGTGTCATTTACAAGTTTGCACGTGTTGATTTAGATGGGCATTTGCAGCTATGCTACACAAAGTTCAGCTCTATGATAAAATGCGTTTATACGCTCATTGTTATGGTTCCATACACAAAGGGTAAAACGGCAACCTATTACTAAGACTTCGCTGTCCGTCCGTTTGTCTGTCCGTCTGTCACCAAGCTACATCTCGTGAACCGTGATAGTTGGACTGTTGAAATGACCATAGGTGGTGTAATTCTGTTATAACAGCCGCTATAACAACAAATATAAAAAACCGACCAATTGCGAGTCGGAGTCACTCAAGATATTTTTTAAATAGTGGTGTGGAACCTTTTGTGTGCGAGTCCGACACGCACTTGGCCGGTTTTTTAAATATTAGTACAAATTAAGTGGCTTATGCGTGGTGATTGTGCACACATTAATTTGTTTTGATGTCATCCCGGCCGTAATATACCCCTTATTAAATATAGAAGAATTTATTTATATTATTTGTTGTTTTATTTTATGCCTATTGTATTGAAGCAGAATGTATTTTTTTAACCAATTCAGAACAATATTAATTACTCGGTAAGATCCCGGGACTTTAGTCATGCAAAAAAATGTAGTCGTAAGGAAGTCTCCACTTTTAATCTATGCTCTACCAAGTGTAGGTAAATATACTCTGCCTATTCCGATCACTGGACATGACAGGCTGTTTGTCGGTTATGTGATGTTCGTAGTTTAACAAGGCTACCTTAGCCTTTGTTAATATTATGTTCCATTATTCAACGTTATTTCCAAAAAAAATGTTTTTCCTTTTTTTTACTAATTTCTCAAACATTTCAAATTAGTTAATTTTCTTACAATTTTTTGTTTCTCCTTATAGATTTATTTTAAAATCATCAGCGGCACGAGACATAAATGTCTCCTAGCTCCTCCGCTATTCATCACCAAGTTATATTTCAGTTACCGTTTTAAAGTGCAATAAGGAGCATCGATTTTATTTTATCCTTTTATAAATCATTCCATCATCAGGAAGGCACCAATTGTAAGTTTTCAAGTAAATATAATTCATAAATCATTTTGCAGCTTTAATCTTTTTGCTAAGTTATTTTGTGTGCATTTTTACTGGTGCCTTCAATATTTACCAAATTTTACCAATCTATAATTTCTTATATTAATGTTACCTCACCGTGACAGTTGATCAATTAACATTACATTAAAAATATGGTTAACATGGACAAAACTGCGAGTGTTGTTTTTTTAAGCTGTATATAGAAAATCGTCAAACTGACAATCACACGCAAATTTTACTCCTAAACCAACATTGGCGCAGCGTTACCATTATGATTTATTTGGTTACCAACAAATATTTATTATTGGGCAGCACCATTTCCCCATTTTACACAGAATAAAATTTGGTAATAATAACTGTTTTACAATCGTGAAATAATTTGATACAAACAGTATTTCAATACAAACAGACATATAGCGCCGCAAGATCAAAACAGTATCAACTCAAATCCTTGCAATTTTTGTCTCAAGTTCATAGAAGTTGTATTAAAGTAGATTTTAAAATACAGTTTTATCTTGAGTTACTAGGTACTGTTTTGACCCAGCAATGCGATATATCCTAATAGGATAGGATTACTTCACAAATTATTCTGATGCTAATTTACCTTCATGTTGTTGTAGGCAATATGTCTAGCAATGAATCTGTGAACAAGAAAAATATATAAGAAATATAATTGCATCAGACATAATTATTTCAGATTTTAGTACATAAGACAACCCCAAAAGGACCATAACAAATCTCTTGCTACATTACTGTTGGCTTTTAAAAATGAATATATATATCCTCTTATAGTAATAATTATCACTAAATAAGTTTAGTGTACTGGGGACCTAGTAAAAAAAGGTATAAGTAGACTTAACTCGTAATAAAAAAGGGTATATGCATAAACGTAGTATAATAGACTTAAACTACTTTTAACTTGATCTTCTGACGACTTATAGCTACCGCTTTTCACTAGGAGCCCAGTAAATTGTTTTGACAAAAACATGGAGTGATAGGTACTGGTTTGAAATTTAAAATTGGCTATACGCCTAACCACTCTTCTAAAACCGATAATTACAAATAAACATTCGTAGGTACATCACTTTCGTGTAATAGTTCTCCATGTGGGTTAACATAAAGCCTCACTAGGTGTAAACAGCCCTCGCCGGATTAGAAGCTAAATGACACGCCACGCTGAAGCCTTAAATGACTCCCAGGAACCTTATTAACAAGATTACGCATCATAAAAGTGTTATGCGACGGACAAATTTCTGGTCTCACTCGCAAGTAGTCTCGAGAGAAATATTTTGTTACATTGATAAATATTTTTTGAGGCCTAAATTAGGTGTAATTCGTTTTTCTAAATGAAGCACGCGGTCTGGTCAATATAAAAGTATATGGACACGTTGCTAAGATTTCATCTATATGTCATGTTAATTTTATTTTGTAGCTCATTCGATTTATGTAATTTAATAAGTACGACGTATTTAGGTACTTCATAATTTCATCCAATTGGAACTTTTTATCGTCTCCATGTTCGTTACTGCTTTTTAAACTTAAATTTCAGTCATGAAATTATCACGAGTATATTTTTCTCATTTAGATGTGCTTAAAACTATAAAAATTACATTAAACTTGAAAAAATATACTATGGACAAATTGCGTAATTTCCCGGATAAAAACTAGTATTTTTATGAAATTGTTATATTAAACAACCTAGACGTAACTTACGTCGTCATAGAGGCTTTTACTGTAACGAGAGAAGTAAACAGCTAAAGTTTAGAAGACGAATAGCCAGGTCCCGCCAACTTGCACAGTTACAGACAAACTGCTCCGTTTATTCTTACTTCACACTTGGGAAGAACAAGTATACCAAAGTATATTTGCACAAACATTGTTTTTTTAACAAATTGCGGTATTTGATTAAGGAGGGTCATGTTTTTGCTTTAACTTATTTTTTAATGTGGCAGTTACTGTAGATAATTATGGTGAGATCAATAAGAAAGCAAAATTGTTTTATGGATATAGCATAAGTCAACCTTCGTTGGAAAGGATGTGAAAATAACCTTAATTAAGTAACCAAATTGACTTGCTAAAATAACTGTTTTTTGTGATTACTAACTACTTCATACGTTATGTCGGCCAAACTCGGAAAATGGCATATTGAAATTTTGCTTACTAACCAAGTTGAACTCATCCTCTCATACCTCTCTTCAGCTCTTGCCTCCTACTTGTCATCTGCTAATTGGTAGAATTCAGAATGTCATGTCACTCGACCTCTTTTTAATAGGCTTTAAAAAAGGAGGAGGATCTCAATTTTTCGATATCTTTTGTGTGTATATTACTCGATTTCTCCGCCAATTTTAAGCTGATTTAAATGAGTCTTTTTTTCATCAGTATGGTGTATTTCTGGATACTAGTGAAAAAGGGTACAAGTTGACTTAACTTGTAATAAAAAGGCTATATACATGAACGGAGTAGAAATGCTTTTTCACTTGACCTTCAGAAGACTTATACCCTGTTTCACTAGGACCTGTTTGAGGTTGGTTTATTATGGTTATACACATATGGGAGTACACAAACAAGCACACAGATGGTGGTCAGTGGAATCTGAAACCTACACACATTTACATTCTCAAGATTATAATCACAAGACTGCAATCCTAAGACTTCAAATGCATTGCCAACCCTGAGGACTTAGGTAGAATGCCTCCTGCTAGTAATTTTACCGGAAGGTTGTCAACATCTGGTCATGGAATCCATGTAAAGTCAACGGAACTCCTTAATTAATTTGGAGTCGGTTCATTGTTTTTTAGGGTTCGGAAGTCAAACAAGGAACCCTTATAGTTTCGCCATGTCCGTCTGTCCGCCTGTCCGCGGTCTAGCTCAGAGACTTTTGGTACTACAAAGCTTATAGTTGGCATAGTTATACAGTAACATTACGCAGATAAAGTTGTAAAATAAAATCTTGTAAACATTTTATTTTCCAATTTCGTCGGTTGCCTTCCATACATGTGAAGCAAATGTAATTTATTTTTACCTTATGATATTTAGTAAGGTATCAGTGGATAGCTCTCAATAAATGATTATGTACATGTTATTATCAATTTTCAGATTTGTCGGACCGTTTAGGAAATATTGAACTAGAAAAGTATAATTTTCGCTAAATTTGCATACCCCACTATAGCCAAAACTACAAGAAATAAATATCTAAAAACTATCAAGACTAAGTAGAATTGATTGGTTCCTCAAATACAGGCGGCTAAAGAGATTATTTAACTAAAAATTAAATACCTACTAAAAATCATCTGAGACATCACCAAGTACTAACTACTTCTAGTTACTAACTACTTCTACTTAACGGCTTCAGAACCCAACACTTATTATGGACATTCATCCGGTTTTTTAATTATTATGAATTATAATTATTGACGTTGGCTAATACTTTTCTACTAACATCAATAACCCAGAAATTTTATAAAATGGATGCCCTAAACCGGGTCGTGGAAATGCTTCCCTACTTAATACGGCTTCCCCAGCGACGACGTTTACGGAGGAGTTACACGCCAGTAATTACACACTCACTGGGATCAGGGCTTAAAACGGACTGCGCTAGTAGTTCTTTAGAATAAAATATTACCACAGTGTACTTAATGCAGTTTACCGTGGCTTTAATTTTTGAGATTTTTGAGATTAGTTTACGAAGTGAGCAAATGGCATAACTGTATAAAAAACGGAAAACGAAGCCTTTCGCACCATTCTTGTATAGGGACATCTTTTAATTGTTTTTTGGTATAGCGACAATAGAAATACCTACACTGTGAAAATTTCAATTGTCTACCTATTAAGGGTCTCGTTGGCACCCTTTGGGTATGGAACTCTATAAAATATGTTTTATTTAGAAATAACCCTGCACGTGCCCTCTGGACGATGATATATAATAAATGTCATTTATTTATTATATGCCTATTCTTGAGATTCCAATGTTGTTTGTAATAACTTTAACTTTTTAATTAAGATAAAACATAATATTCATAGAATAAAATGCCTTTTTTTTACCATACGTATATTGCTATTTATTTAAAGCACACATTGGAAAAGTATGGTGTACCACAATTGCGTTGAAAGTACAATGAATCTAATGGTATGAACCAACAAGAATAACGATTATTCACAATATTTAGTATGTTGGCTGGATTCAGGTTTTAATAAAACAAAACAAAACGTACGTCGTACGTCAGTTGACAGCCCACTTTATATATTTTTAGACTTACCAATTCGTTGTTAGTATTACGGTTGTATGAGTAAACGTACAATTTTAATGATAGTTAACGTTAACTTATAATTTGGCGGTTGTTTACCTCTTCAAAGTTACTTGCGACCTTAAGTAAGCCTAAGTAATATATGCTCAGTGAGAATAATCTTATGACAAGCAAGCAAACGTCAAAAAAAACATATAACCCTCGCGGTAGGAACACGTAACAAGAAATTAATAATTTAACACTGATTTTACTTCTTACCAAAACGATCTAGTGTAACCGACAGACAGACTGGCGGGCGTCTGACAGGAGTAATAATTAATCATTTAATATATCTTTATAGGCAAGCATAATTAACGATGATGCTCGTAAATCGTAAATGTGGGTTACCATAATCTGCACAATGGCTTGCAAATTTATTACAAATAAGTTTAGCCTGGCGCTTGCACGAATATTTGAATAAGTCACGTTTTCTAAGAGCATTTATTATTCGAAAACGTGTACTAGTTATGTATGCTTTTACGAAATCTATCCGAAGCACAAACCCTTAAAACAAACTAACGCATACATGCATTATTGTACATAAACTTTACTTTTAGTACTCGATATGGCCGATTTACATTGGCCCAGCAAAAGCATGCCAGTAGAAGTACATTGACGAGTTGGTTTTCACGTTTGAGGCGAGAGCTATTGTAACGACGCAATGTACTTCTACTAGCATGCTTTTGCTGGACCAGGTAACCCATCATTTTGTCGAATTTCACTTCATCGATTGCATCATTTCATCGAATTTCATTTTGTCGAACGCTATTTTCTGCTGAAAAAAAAAAAAGGTTTTCAGGATATCTTAAACTTTAATTACGTAGGTTGGGTTTAGAATTGACATTACCAAAAAAAAAACGCATGCGGTGAGAAATGCCTTTGATTCGTTCGTTGAAAAGTGTTTCGATAAAATAATAAGTACCCGCTGGACCAATTTGAATCAGCCATTACGTCAATGTCAATATGCTAAGAAATGTTGGTACTAAAATATAGAACCTGGGGCGCTGATTGGAATCGCCATATAACTTTTGTTATTAAGACTCAATAATTATTGCTTGATGCTGCGGACAAAGAAATAAATATAGATAGACAAAAAGTGTCAAAACTGAAAAATTGCCAACTTATTCTTGTACATTCAATCTATACTTAGATTTTTATAATGTTAGATACAGATAAGCATGTAGGTAAACTATTTGCATTATTATAATAATTTTTAATTTTATTGTTATTATACAAAATACTAAGCTGAAAACTTCCGGAAGTTTAGTTAAGTGTTCGGGCAAAGTTTTAGCGTTAATTTAGCATAACTTTTAGGGTTTAAAATCCTCAATACCTTATTTTATTAATAAACGAAAGACATTTTATTTTATGCGTTAATGGTTAAGTTGTTTACCTGACTATGAGATGGTATAAAAATAGCAGCGCCCTGGGTAATTAATACATTACCCCTTTTTAGGGTTCCATACTCAAAGGGTAAAAACGGGACCCTATTACTAAAACTCCACTGTCCTTCCGTCCGTCTGTCTGTCTGTCTGTTTGTCTGTCTGTCACCAGGCTGTATCTCATGAACCGCGATAGCTAGATAGTTGTAATTTTGACAGATGATGTATTTCTGTAGACGCTTGAAATATTCACAGAATATTTAGTTGTATATTCACTTAAAATAAATAATTAGATTTAAATAATATAAATATTTAAGGGGAGGCTCCCATACAACAAACGTGATTTTTTATAGATAATGGTACGAAACCCATAGTGCGCGAGTCCGGCTCGCACTTGGCAGGTTTTTATATTTATTGACTCGAGTAACTTTTTGCTAAAATAAGCTCTAAAAAATGCAAAAAAAAAACTAAAGGCTTACCTATCTATATAATACTAGCTGTCCGGGTATGATATGTTTTCATACAAACCTTATATAATATACTTTAGGTCCTATTCTCAGACCTGCTGAATTTATACCCAAAATTTCATAAGATTCGATCAAGCCGTTTCGGAGGAGTTTTGATACAAACACTGTGACACGAGATTTTTATATACTAGCTGTCCGGGCCGGCGCTGCCCGGATGTTATTTTTTTTCATACAAACCTTATGAAATATTCTTTATGTCCTATTCTCAGACCTACTAAATATACACACTAAATTTCATAAGAATCAGTCAAGCCGTTTTTGAAGAGTTTTGTTATAAACACTATGACACGAGAATGTATATATTAGAATATAGATAACAATGACGGCGTTTAGCCTGGTAGGTAGTGACTGGAACGAAGCTGGCGATCCTGGGTTCGATTACCGGAATGGGGAAACATTTGTGTGATGAGCGCGTTTATTTATTCCCGAGTCATGGATTTTTTCTATGTATTTTAGTATTTATTTCTCTATAGTATAAGTATGTTTTTATCTGGTACCCACCCACCCATATGACAAACCTAGAGCATAGTTTGGGCTGAAATGGATTTGTGTGAGATTGTCCACTTATATTTTTATTTATTATTTAGGGAGACTGGGTACGGTTGTAACGGGGTACGCTTGAAACAAAGCGAATATATGATTAACTATCAGCTGTAGGGTGAGGGGTGTAAGTGAAGAAATGCGTGGCATGTTAGTACAAACATGTTCCAAAGTACTGCATCAACTATCGCTCGTTGTAGTTTCTTGCAGCCTATTGTATTTTGGTAATCAAAAGTTAGTCTTTTCAGTTGATATCTTTATCGAATAACTTTTTTAATTATATCGATTGAATATTGATTATTTTTCTGGTCATTTGTCAGATGTTTATGATAAAATAACAATGATTTCTTTTTGTGTTGGGTTCTTTGTTTCGCCACTATGATTTTTCTATGACGTCAGGGGGGATGGGTACGGTTGAAACACACGTAAGTATTAATGAGTATTTATTGATTGATTTAATTTGGCACTGAGTGAATTGATCCGAGAATAAGCAATGAAACAGGATCTTTTAATTAATAGGCTATTTAGTTTCGGGTAACTTTTTTAAAGAAAAATTGCTTTGATTTCATGTTAAATACCTTTATTTGTCTCGATGAAGTTATTTTAAGTTTTTAATACATTATAA
This sequence comes from Acleris literana, assembly GCA_946894065.1. Lineage (NCBI taxonomy): Eukaryota > Metazoa > Arthropoda > Insecta > Lepidoptera > Tortricidae > Acleris > Acleris literana. Next base: position 10,548,725 of record OX335669.1, read on the forward strand.
GTGTTAATCTTATTTGAAATTGAGTTGATTAATACGAGAATTAGAAATAAAGTACATTTAAATACCCGTATTGAATATAATTTCTTTGTTTTTCAACTGCCCCTGGTACGGGGTCGGTTGTAACAGAGGACAGACTTTTTCAAATACTGCTCCTGTGTGAAAATGAATATATGTGGGTATAAAAAAATTGTATACATTTCAAGGCAGATGTATGCCCTCACATATCACATGTTTGTCATTTTATTCAACCCTCAATAGCATAATGCTGATGCTATGAGCGATCAAAGCAAAATTGTTTCAACCTTACCCAGTCTACCTATTACTATTTAAAATGTTTAAAATCATGGTAATTCTGTTAAAAATTGTACTAAATCAAAAGCCCTTCAAAAATGCCGACGCCGATATATCCGGAAATTTGTTCACGATCTATCACCAGAACGCAGAAGTGAGATATTGAATTTGTCGGGAGCAATATTGGAAATTCATCAATAATGTTGCAAGCTGTGACTAATTCTATAACTCGAAAATATTTCAAGTGGATCAAAAGCACCTTTGTAAGAAAAACGATCAGAATTAGAACACAAAGCGAGAGTTTTATAATCGGGTTAAGTAATTGTTGTTCAGTTAAATCTAATTTAAAACTATTACTAATATAAACAAACATAACATAATCATCCTATATCACACATCTCATTGGATTTTAACAATGTGTAAAAAGGTTAAAGTTATTTCCAGGAATACGCTTTTCGAATCAATCTCTGCATTGATATAATTAAAGTTAATTTGTAAATTAATTAATTTTTCATGACAAAAGTGGTTGTTGTCATATTTAGGTGACAGCTAGCTGTGTAAACTGTACTAATAAACTATAATATTGGAGATACTTTATATTTTTTTAAATATAAAACCCAAAAATGTTTGATGACGTTGCTCTATGAGCAATTCGGACCGCTTTTAAGAGTCATATGAAAGTCAGGTGTTACGTGAAAGTAAGTCGATACAAACGGGACTATTAGGACATGTCAGTTCCAAACTCCGTGTTAAAATACAATGGAATCCACAGATTGAATATATTCCATCAGTCTTCTATTAGTAGTACAAGGTTTTTGTAAAAAATAGAAGTCGCTTCATTAAGGCCATTGTATTACTATTTATTTATTTAATCGGTACCTATTATGTTTTTAAAAACTGTTTATTTTTGTAATTATGGTGTTGATTCAACAGCAAGAGAGCCATCTTAACTAACCCGAAAATCAAATTCACTACTGCAGATTTAGTTGTTCATCAGTATCAGTACAAAATGCTTTCATCATAAAGCAATTGAACTAACTATATGTATAGCTTCCAAATTGCCAAACAAAAGATATGTAATAACAAGATGAATAAAAGTTGAAACGGTTTGAAACAACCTTTTTAAAACTATTCTTTGAAACTAGGGGTCTAAAAGTTCAAGTAACACAAAAAATTCTTCGCATTATGAGTTGTTTTTTTATATGCTTATTTTAATCAGATACGTCTTAAACTCAATATATAGTTTAAGACGCATCTGATATATTTATTATGTATGTGTAAAGTATGAGAGGACAATCTCACATAAATCTACCTAGATCCAAACAAAACTGTAGATTTTTGTTATGAAATATATTTTCCAAAGCAATACAACTAATTTTTACTTATTCTACATCTAGTAATTATCATTTCACCTCCATTCCTAAACACATACTCAATTATACTCACTCGCATACACTCTAAAATAAAAATAAGTAGTTGAATTAAGTTAAGTAGTCGTATGCAAGAACACTCTGTATGCAAAGATATGCTGATCAGCCCAACACAGGGTTTCTAGGACTAAGAGTGTCATTTGTACTTGTTTATTTACAAATTTTATAAATCAAATATAACAAAACTACTACAAACTATAATTAAATTTAAACTTAACGAATACATACCTTTCCGGAAATCTTAAGCCAGCCAAATGAAATTTTCACATAGTCAATCATTACACGATAAAAAGAGACAGACCGCTGAGCTCATTTATTGCAACGGAGTCAGTTTTTAAATTCAATTGTTCAGTGGATTACTCTCGTAGAGGGTCTACGGCGTAAGCGGTTACCGCGTAGCAGTGTAGACGTCCACCCGCACAGGCTCTCACGGCAGACTGGCCGGTATAAGTACGCTGGGCCTACGATTGAGCTACAAATACCGAATCGAGGGAAAGGTATTCGTTTTGCATTAATTTTGGATCAAGTGAGACGTTTATAGAGTATGAAAGGTGATTGATTCGTTTTAGGTGTAAAGTAGTTATGATAGATTTCATATTTAGTTCGTGAAATTTTTTGTCGGTTTTGTAATAGTAGGAGATCCGAATAGGAGACGATTTGCACCGGGCTGTTTATTCGATAAAAAGTATTTTATACCAAATTTAATATGCTAAGTAATATATGGCGAATAGGTAGGCTGAAAAATTTCAGTCCAGTATATAATTAATTAAACATTTAAAAATTAACTTTGTTTTAATAAATTGTATTAGCTTGTTTAATAGACAAATTACATACCAATCGAAAGTATGAAGCCTATAGAATATGCAAACGTTAGTTTGACTATTTTTTTCCCGTCAAACTATTGGCTAGGCAGGTATAAACGGGTAAGTCGGTACTAATAATTTGCACCAAACCTAACGTTTGCATATTCTGTAGACTTCATACTTTCGATTAAATTAAAAAATATATCGTTTCTAATATATTTTTTAATTATATAAGTACTGGACTGAAAATTTTCAACCTACCTATTCACCACATATTATTTGGCGTATTAAATTTGATATAAAATACTTTTCATCGAATAAACAGCCCGTCGCAAATCGTGTCCTATTTGGATCTTAGACCATATTGAAATTAAAATCGAATAAGTGAGAAAGAAAGTATTACTAATATTGTAATTGGTCAGGTGAGTTTCTAAACCGATATTTTTAAAATTCGCGTGGTAATGCCAAAAGATATTTTTTTACAGAAATACAGGAATTTAGAAAATAACTTTTAATGACTTTATCGCAAACGATTCCGTGAGTTTTTGTGTTAGATGTTCATTAATTATATGACGCAGTTGTAATAAATTTCTAATTGCTTGATTAAAAGTATTTTTAATGTAAACTATAAGCTGTTGAGGTAATATTATATACACAAACGTATTGCTTGTCCAACAAATGGTTGTTGGGACGGTAAGGTTTTAAAGAAACCACCGCGTACCGTCAAGCGAAGTGTTGGCAGACCTCTCACTAGGTGGAGCGAGGGTCTGGTGAAGAGCAGAAAACCGACCATTATCGTAGAGATCCTTATGACATACCTATGTCTAGCAGTGGATGACTTTATTATTCGCTTCCCAAATATCTGAATTATAAGCCATTGTACTCAACTCGTGTCTCAAAGCTTTTCACGCACCCTTGCATGAACATAATGTATACACACACTCTCGCACAGTTATACAGGTTTTATTTTATTATAATAAATAATGGATCTCTCTGAAATGATCTCCTAATAGTAGCGGTATATCTTGCAAAGTTAAGACGCTGAGACATTACCGGGTTTCATAATTATAATCTGCGCCATGTATACTGAAATGTCACCTGTCACCTTTCATTGTCAGGGTGGTGAAATAGGGTCTGGTCTCACTGAAAACCGGCGACACTGAAGGTATCAACGACATTCAGAGGCATAAAGCTGAGTTGGGATCATTTTGCCCGTAATTAATAAAATGTAGTTAGCTTAAGAAATATTTTTTTCTCAAACATGCAATGTAATGTTTGCGTTTTGTTAGTTATTTTAGGCCTCAAAGTATCACGTTGCGGGCGGAACACCTAGAGAGAACTTGTAAAGGAATTTCATATAAAATTGAAGGCCTAGGCCTGGAAGTAATTTTTTTTTAATTTTTGTGTGTTTATGAACAGCCTAAATAGCTGTTTTTTTTTTTAATATACCTAGCCTTGCTTCCAACCAAAGCGTTTGTATAAAGGCACCAGGTACCAGGAGGGCAGAGGTTATTAGGGGTGCGTAGCGCAACTTAGATCGCAGGCGGTGTATGTAGCACGGTGAGGCCCGCGCGGCGGCGCAGCGGCGGCGGGCGGGAGCTCGCACCCGACACAGCGCGGATGACTGAGCACTGAGGTTACTTTTAATGTTCCACTCCTAGTATTTGACATTATAGTTTTTGTTTTAATTTTTTTAATGAATTATTTATATGTTTGAGAAAAGCACTATACAAACCTCGGCGTGAAGTGGGGTTGCCAGCCTCGTGACTATCCGGCCTCGCTTCGCTCGGCCGTCTATATGAACTCGGCCGGCAACCCCCTACTTCCCGGCCTCTGTAGTAATGTACTGTTATTTGTAAGTTGAGTTTTATTCTGTGCGAGTATTTTTAATGTCATTTTCATTTTACTTTCGGCTACAAAGGAATTATGATGATTATCTAGAAGAATGTAATAAAAAAAATACTTTATCGCATTAAGAAATTTGAGAATCTAGTTTGACATTGCTTACGTAACTGTAAAGCGACAAGGTACAAAAGTTCACAACACATAAGTATATACCTTTGATACGGACTATACCAAGCAGACAATGTGTTTAGTAGAATATCATAACTCACAACAGGGAGCCCGACTTAATGTTGGTAACAAGCTTACCATAATGATAATGAAGTATTTTAGTAACTTACTGAAGCCGAGGAAATGGACCGACTGTAGCGGTAAAATTATGACAACAATATTCAAATCTGTTCGCTGACATGACCGAAATAATTTACAATTTAAAATGTTCATTTTAGTCTTGTATTATGCAACTGTGACATTGAACGTTAAAAACAAGTGTATATGTAAATCCTTTGAAAACTAGTTTACTTGTTAATAGAACAATATCGTAGCATGCTTAAAAAAATCAAAATTAAAAATTTATTTATTTTTTATAATACGAATCATTCTATGGCATTCAGTTATTATTTATTTCAATCTTACCATTGCATGTGGTTTTAGGGGGTATTATGACATAGCTACGCAGTTCAGTTTATAATGACGGATAAAGACAGAGCTATATAACTGCTATAGCTCTATTCTTTACGCTCTCCGTAAAAATAACTGTATAGTTATGTCATAATAACCCCCAAACGTCGCTATTGCCTAACGCACTCGCAATCGCAATCGGCTTCAAAGTGGAACAATTGTTTTCATTTTGTATGCCGACTCGCCTTCGGACTGTCAAAATGAAAACGATTGCGATTACGGGTGCGTTTGGCAATAAGGCCTCGTCTAATAGTTTTAGAGAGACCATGTGACCATGATACCTCCCGATAAAACTTATAAAATCAATTGAATTGCAATTAACAGAAAACGATATAGGTTTAGGTAAGTATATCTTGTTTTTATAATTAAATATTTGCTTGATTGATTCATTTATTTATTTCAAACAATCTTATACAGCCTCATAGTTGGTGAAGTACTAACAAAATTTAATTAATACTTATTTGTTATGTTTATAAAATGAGAGATCAATCAAACAAGTAGTCATTTTCCTACACGCTCTTGTAAATTAGCATTATTTTTAACCGACTTCAAAAAAAGGAGGAGGTTCTCAATTCGTCTGTATTTTTTTCATTTTTTTTTTTTATGTTTGTTACCTCAGAACTTTCGACTGGGTGAACCGATTTTGAAGATTCTTTTTTTATGGTGCTTCCAGATTGGTCCAATTTTTTTTAAATGAAGATCTGATGGTGGAATCCATGAGGAATCAACGGAACTCTTCAAAATTTATAGGCGATTTTGGTATTTTTCATTGTAACTCGTGTATTTGGTCTTGGAAACCACTATTTGGTGAAGTGGAACTGATGATGAAGACCACAGATGGCCACCGGAACTCCTAAACGGTATATATTTCGAGGGTGGCGACAAGATATTTCGATGAAGATAGTTGAGCGACTATGACGAAGCATATTTAGGTTTAAATATATGACTATGACTTTCCCACGGCGTTGCTTGCGGCGAGATTGAAATGTTCTATTGTTTCTTGAGAAATGGGAGAATAACAGCATAATTATGATCACTAAAAAGTATAAAATAAAAAAAAGTTTAAAAAAACAAAAACCCGCCTTCAAAAAGCAAAAAATAACTTCTTTAAAATGGTAGGTAAATAGGTCAGTCCAACTGAAGTCGGCGTCCAACAATATTTTAACCAAAAGCAGACTTCAGTTGGACTGACCTATTTACCTACCATTTTAAAGAAGTTATTTTTTGCTTTTTGAAGGCGGGTTTTTGTTTTTTTCATAAACATGGTGTCTTCCAAATGTTTAAGCCTTCCTTATTTTACACTTTATACCGACTGCACGAGACCAAACAAAAGGTTATGATTTTGAAAGTCTATGTAACTATGTATCTATGAGACCTTAAACCGAATGTGCCACTCTAGTTCCTTAACTAACGGAACAATTAAAAAAAATGGAATATCATAATGATTCGTTAACCAGGTGCAAATATCACAGGCTGTATTAAAAATATAAGGGTACGTTATACTAGTTTTAGTGTGTAAATTTTAATTTATTCAACCCACCAAAACTGGACTGGATCACATGCATGGGATCAGACGACACGCAAATGAAAATATATCGCACTGCAGGGAATCGCTCGGTCACAGAAGTTTATTAATTGATTTGCCTTCGGTCCATCGAGACGCACACCGCATATTTTAGGTCACTTGTTACTTTCAAACTGAGATAAACGTATAACTAAATGCTGAGTTGGAACTAGTCGTGGTGTCATTTTTATATAAACAGGGTGTCCGGTAGGTACTACCTTACAGGGCTGGATAGCTCAGCTCAGGGGTGTTGAAAATATGATAAATCATGTTTAGTAAAAGTCGCACGGAAAACGAGATACCTAAACTTTTAAATTTTTTAGAAATGTGGTACCCTGGTTCCTCATTTTCAATGCCACAACCACAGTTATTAGAATTTTTCTGTTGCGTTTGCTGTGAAAGAAAGCTGATTAAGTTTGCTTTAAGATCCTAATAACGCAATTAATAAATAATCAGCAGTTTTTTTTAATATTCAGGTCAAATTTAAAGTTTAGAAATATTACTTTTTCTTCCGGTAAGTTTGACATCGCACGGTGTAAAAAAATGTATGAAGACCTGTATTGCTGCTTTCTTAAAAATTTCCCTGTTTAATGGAGATTCTAAAATGATATCACAATTGCGATTATATTGATATCACATGATATTCTTTTACTCTGATTATTAGGCCATGCTGGGCTGGATTACTTTTTATTCTTAGTAGTATTTTGTAATTTGTAATGTATTTCAAATTAAAATTGCTAAAATATTGCGATTATTTATTATAGCAGCGAAGTTATTATTAAGTTTGTTCATCAAAGACTGAATTCTATATAAATATCGTATTTAAAAAACGACTTTTGCTTCCGTTTAAAATCAAGTTGACTGGTTTGAAATGGTCTTTTTATACTTTAATATTTACGTCAAATTCTGGAACACCCTGAATGCTGTTATATAAATGTAATTTCATGAAATTTTGTTAAAAACTTGTTAGGATATACATTTTTGATATCATTTTCGATTTCGCTGTTCGGGCGAAGAATTGCTACTGATCTGTTCTGTTTATCCGTTTATGCAATAAAGAGTTTACAAATATACATATATACATATATAGATACATACTTCTAAATTGGCCCCTTTTTTCACTTCAATGTCAATTCTTTGTGTAGCCTATTATCACTTTAAGGCCTTGGATTTATTTTCTTTTGAATATGGATATTGGTAAATCAAAGGGCTAACAATGTGACCACTGCTCGGCTAAGGGTTTAAAATCATCTTAACTAGTAGCTCTGGCACGAATATTCTGATCAAAACTTTCGTTTTCGAATAGCCTTCACTACTTATTCGAAAACGAGTTCTGAATCTATCCGAAGCACGACCCCTTAAACAAACTCGCCCTTTTGTCATTATTTTACGTAAACTTCACCTCACGATACGAAAGTAAACATAATATCAATGTGCTATCTAATTTTAGCACTAAATACAGATATGGGGCGTTGTATCCAACGCTATACTCACTTTATCGATGACGTTACGATAGCGAAACATTTTGTGTTCAAGGTATAGAACGCAAGGTTATTCTCGTAAAAATATCAAACAACGATTATGACTAACAAAAGTAACAATGTAAACAACCTTTGGTCTTTCGTTTTATTGGCACAGTCGACTAAATACTTCCATTTCCTAGCTAACAAGCAAGTGCAAGCACTCAATTTATAAACTGCACGAGTGGAAATTTTATAAGTGAGTGCACAAATAATTTTTGGCTCTCACTTAACTCATTGCACTTACTTATACCTCTACCTGGGACTCAACATTTTGGGACTCTATATTTTGGTATTCAAAATTTTAGGACTTCAACACTTTGGGAATTCATCAGTCTGGGCTGGAGGGCCTTTACCGTGCCCCTAAGTAATGCTACGTATTGCTAAGTATTGTTGTATTATTTTGGGCCAGATTGATGGAAAGCGTGCTCAAGGCCAGCAAAATGGTCTGACGTCATCAAGAAGGCGGTGGGCGGCAGCATGCACCGGGCGGCCCACTCGGCGTACAATCGCATAGACTGGCATAACATAACCTGTGGTAGCGATCCTCAGCAGTGAAGGGCCGAGATAGAAGAAGAAGAAGTATTGCTACGTAATGTTATAGTTTCATGTTTTTAAACTAATATTTTCTGTTAAAAAATGGTTTACTTTAAGGGATTTCTTCCAACAAACCCTGGAGTAAACGGTAAAAGAAGTACATTAGTACAAACATAGTTATAGACCTAGTTAACATGTAAATACAAAATAACAAATACGAATATATTGGGAGAAGCTTGGAGGAATGTAACAAAACAATATCAAACATTAACACGGTTGAAGACGAATGTACATGTGTCATTAATATGAACAAGTAGCATCTCATTTGAATTTATTGGTATTAACGCTTTACCGTGCATTAACTATCATTCAATTAATCTAATTATTTAAATAATATTCAGCGAAATTGATTACTCTCGCGTCAGTATTGCCAAATGTAAACTTGTCGATTTTAGTTCTTATAAAACCTACGCATGTGATTAAAGATTTTGAATGGCAATAAGAAAGTGTGCTTTGAAATTTTGATCTTGGTTATCAATTTGATGGTGTTTTTTTGTAGCCATAAAAGGCAAACGATCAGACGCGTAGATGCACCACCTGATGATGTCGTGTTACGTGGTCTTCCGATAATTCGGAAGACCAGGTACCAGACGTTAATGAAAGATCAGAGAAAAAGAGAGGTAGATTAGAGAGAAAAGGACAGCAATAGTAAGTCAGGGTCTGGGTATTTATTTAACACTTAGGCTTTCTTCACACAGATAAAATAATTATTACACATAAATTAAAAAATAAAATAAAATTAGTCCCTTATATCACCAGGGTAAAGTTAAAGATTTAGTGGTGAAGGTGAAGGTAGTTCCTCCGGGACTTCCTTTAGTACGCGTCCCGGAGTCGTTGGACCAGGAACACCGCTGGCGCTGTAATGCGGGGCGCTAGAGGCAGCGGCCCTGGTGGTACACGAAGGTAGGTGGGCCCGAGGTGGGACCCGTCAGAGAGAGTAGCGGTTCCCGAGGAAAGCAGGAACCTCGTAGATGAAGGATTCTTGAAGCGTAGGGCCCGACTTGGCCACACTCAAAGTCGACTTTTAGTATGAGGGAGATAGAGGCTTCTAGGGGTCCGACTTGACCCTATCTTCAGAGTTTCTAGTTACCACTTTAGAGGCTGAGGGAGAACTGATCGATCTAGTCCGAGCCGCCGTTTATATACCCTGGTGATCTATCTTTTTTAATTTACAAATTCTAAATTCATAAAATTTCAAAGTTATACATGCCAGATATTAATTCCATGGTTAACCATAGTTTTAACTCCATGGTTCAGTATAAACCTAAGATATCGTCTCTTCCTGTTGTCTAGACAACGAAAATAACAAGCACTGTCAGATGAAAAAATATAAACAAAAAGGGAATATTTTCGGCTACAAAAGTAATATCGTTAAAAAGAATAGCAATTATTCAAAGGAAAAAGGTACGCAAGAGCCATGGAAAACCAATTTTAAACCAAAACCAACCAAATTTTATAGGCTTAAGGTATTATATCAAGTGCGCAACGACATAAGTGTTGACCTGCGTATTAAATTATGTGATTCCCTGATTCTTTCAAAATTAAGTTACGCCGATGCTGTCTTTGGTGGTCGTCTATTAGCTCGTACGAGCAAGATGGTGCAGCGTGTTCAAAACGCTTGCGTGCGCTATTGTTTTGATGTTCCTAGGCGCTCCCATATCACACCTTTTCTGAACAATAGCAAGATTTTAAACATGTCAGCGCGGCGTTCCTCTCACCTAGCTACATTGCTATTTGGAGTTAATAGACAAGGGTGAACCATCGTACCTCTTCGAAAAGCTCAAGTTCCCTAATTCAGGAGTTCGGGGTGCGCCACGTTTGATTTGCCCACGACACAAAACAGCTGCTTTTCGTGGCAGCTTTCGCTATGCTGCCACGAAGTGTTGGAATAATATTCCACCGCCAATCAGAAACGCTAAGTCTTTGATCTCTTTCAAGTACAACCTCAAACAGTATCTGATTGGCCTACAATTATCCAATACATAGCAGCTACAGCGTGTCCGAATTGCACTGTCGCTTTCACGTAGTTTTATTTTCTATTAAAGCACATCTCTGTAATAATATAAACATACGTATTCACACGCACTCCAAACACACACACACACACACACACACACACACACACACACACACACACACACACACACACACACACACACACACACACACACACACACACACACACACACACACACACACACACACACACACACACACACACACACACACACACACACACACACACACACAAACACAATAAATAAATAGTACTTAGTGAGATGGATTGGGAGTGCTCTCTTCTCTCTCTTCAACCCGGCGGCCCTGAAAACCAGCGTCAAGGCTAGTAAGCCTGACACCATGCTGAGTGGCCACCTTTTCGGTGTTAATTTTAGATTAAGTACGCTAAGTTTGTGTTACCTACTCTACTTTTTTATGTTTTGCTGTTGTTTATGTACATTTTTATTTTATTTTAGCACCGAATAAAGCATTTCTATTCTATTCTATTCTATTCAATACACCGTACAGCTTCAAAAAATCAAGAATTATACGTCTCTAAAGTTAGTCGGTCCAACCGACATGTGAACCGCGCCCGCGAGATAGTCAAGAGGAATGGGACAAGAAACCCAGGAACGCAGGTACAATATTACAATGGTAAGCAGTTACCGTCGCCTATAAACATCACCAATGCCAGGGGCACAGCCTAGTTGTTGCCTTTCAGTGAATACTCTTTTTAAGCCGCGTTTAAACGAGGACATTGAGGAGAATTTTGTAAGATAAATAATATGTGAACACGGACAACTCAATTGTTATTTTATTACTTAGGAAATACTACAAAAAATAAAAGTAATTCGTCTCCGGCCCTTTAAGAGTTTCTGATACCTATTGCCGCTCGTGCGCTAGAGTTGCGTCACTGCGCGCCGCTCGATACTTGATACGCATGAAACCAAACACGGAGGCGCGGCCCCGACTAAACCGACTTGGCGTGACTTGTTGAGCTTGCTTGTGGTGAGTCACGGCGCGTACGGTTGAAGCACGCACACATGCAAGTAGCGCAATATACCTTAGTTCAAAGTCGAACTACTGTATGCAATGTGCAAGTTTGCGGGTATATTCGTCCTTTAATCATGAAAAATGCACTGAACTGATTTGGATGAAATTTGATACTGAGTTAGTCAATATGCCTATTGTTTTGAATAATTACCGTGCGAACAACATTAGACGAATTCTACGAGGACGAATACACTGGCAAATGTTAGTACTAGATAAAACGCTGTTGACAATTATTTGATAATAAACAATATCCTCAAACGCAAATCTTTAACAACATTTAGACTTAAAAGCAACGAGATTGAATTGAAAGAGATAGTTTTATTCAAATAAATATATTTGAATAATACCATACCCAGAAGGGTGTTATAAATCAGATTGTACCGTAGATACTGAATAATAAATGACACTCATAACTCACCTATGAAAACCCAATAAATCTTACCGGTAGTACAGTCTCACCACAAACAAACTGAAGGGTCGAAAATATAGCTATAGTCGTTTCAATTGTATTCGGCAAAAATTAGTACTGTTTGACACATAACCTCAAATTTTCATCAAGCGTCTAATGGATGAGCTAATAAACGTCTCATAAATACAAATCTACTAGCTACCTAATCTTAAACAAACCTAATTATGAAAGTAATGATCAAGTGTATCAATAATTAAAAAGACCTCTCTCGATCTTTATTGCCCATAATACAGCATAATACAGCTTTGCCGATTTCGATTTGACACTGACTTTGCATACTTCCCTCAGAACTCAGTACCATGACGGACTTTAATTGTTTAGGTATTTTTTAACCTTATCATAATTATAGCGTCAAGTAACGAGAAAAAAATAAGGTCAAAATTAACCATTGGCTTTCTGCGACACGGTTCTTTAGCAGCTCAAATATAAAGTCCGTGACCTACAAAATTATTTCGACCAATTGACCCTCGAAGGTGAATCGTGGAGTAAGGTATTTTTTCTTAGAAATAAGATCAAATAAGCTGAAAATAATCTCGTTCGGTGGTGAAGTATCTGACATGAATAAAATAAAGGACTGACAGTAACATTTCATCGTGGAATACAATTTAATATCTCGTATCAATTTGATAAGCGATGGCATTTTTGTCGGAAATAAATGTTTAGTTCATTTATTTCTAATGTAAGTTGATGTTTGAGTAGTTAAGTTGAGAAATTAGGAGGAAAATAACATATTAAGCTGTTATTTATTGTACATGTTTTTTTTTATAATTTACGAATTACACGTTCGTGCAATCCTTCTTTTATTTATTATGAACTATGATTATAACATAGCACTCTAAAATGACACTGTTTTTTTGTTGTTAAATACTACATGTTAAAGCATTTACTTGTACCTAACTATATAGATGTTATCAATAATTTTATTACACCTTGAAATGAGTAATGTCAGGTCATTATATTTTACAACAAGCATGGAAGGACATGTTTCTCGCACTTTCATCAAGACAATAATTACACTGCGTCAGAAAATTGCAGACTCACGTACATTATGTAGACAAGGACGAACGCCGTATCATGTCTTCGCGCCCAACACCAAGTTACTCAGCTCTAATTGTGTTTCCACATCAACCATGTTTACGTGTATCGAAAATCAAGTTATAACTTCCGCATAAGATTTAATCGAATCTTACACTACACTACACTAGCGATCCGCCGTCACTACGCTTCGGTTTATGTGAATCTAGACACGCGGTAGCGTGTCCAGCCAAGTTCACGCAAAAGGAACTGGCGAGCGCAGCCGTGTGTTATTTATTATACACAAAAACCTTCCTCTTGAATTAATTTATATATTGATGAAAACCGGATTAAAATCCGTTGCGTAGTTTGAAAGAAAGGGTGCATACAAAGGAACACACGGCGGGATGCAACTTTGTTTTATATAGAGATGATGTAGGAATTAGCCTTTTTTAGGGTTCCGTAGTCAAACTAGGAACCCTTATAGTTTCGCCATGTCCGTCCGTCCGTCCGCTGCTTAGCTCAGAGACTCTTAGTACTAGAAAGCTGTAATTTGGCAAGATTATATATATTAGTTACGCCAACAAAGTGATAAAATAAAATATTACAGCCAAATCTACAAATACTAAAAATCTGAAAAATATCTTAAATGAAAGCACATTTATAATGAATTTAATAGGAAAACTATCACGACTAAGTAGACTTCATTGGTTCTTGACTTACAAACGGTTTAAATGTTTAATCCTACCAAAAACTCATTGCGGTGTTGATAAACTGACCGCGACCTATGTCGATGTATGGGGAGAACTGTTTTACAACGGCAAAGTTAAGTTTGTCGCGAGCTCTAATTTGTTTGGAGTAACGGCTTCGGAACACTACACTGAGCATGGTCCGACATGCTCTTGCCCGGTTTTTTTAAATAGCGGTCCCGGTCTCGATTCCCTACGTTCGTACGATGTTTTTACGTATTTCTCTTTATGTATGTTTGTCGCTGTCTAATACCTATAGTTTAGTCTGGGACTAGCTCAATTTATTTGAGATTGTCCCTTGATATTTACGACTATTATTAGAGTAAAATTTGAAACGATCCAACTTCCAATGGCAGTAAGAGCACAAAGTACGTACCGTAGTATTAAATAGAAGCTTATCGAAAAGACCTTTTCACAGAACTGTGAATACTCCCGAATTAATATGTTTTCCGAAGCGGAACTTCGAACTGAATCATTGTGAAAGTTGAATCTGAACAAATGTAATGAAAAGAGATGTTTCAGAGTGCCCGTTGGTGTCTCTTTTGAATCACCAATTAGTCCGAGCGTAAATTGAAAAGTGTACTTTTCAATTCGATTCGAGAGGACAGTTTTGAAAAGTTGCTGGCACTTAACGCTTTATTAAAATTGGCTTTTTGCTTCGCGTTGTTTTTTGTTGGCATTAATGAGATTATCGGACGCTCCTAATGCGGATTGTTCTTTGCAATCTATAATAAGATGGGAAAAGGAAACTTTGTTCTTAAGATTTACTTGCGTCGTTCTGAAAATTTGTGCAACTTAGGGATGATTATTATCACGATAGACAGTAAGAATATTGAAGTAATAATCGAAGTTCTAGACACAACTTAATATTTTTTAATAAAAACAATTTCAATTTATCTTGTTATAATTAATAAGACATTTTGATTCTTCCTTTTTGATTCTTATAGTTTAAGAAGCCTTCGAAGCAAGCTGTCTTAACCGGTCTGGATGTATTTATAACGCAAGGTACCCGTTACACGAGTCGTTCTTAAAGTGCCTAACATCATTTATTAAGACGACATGCGCCTCGCGTTGTCATAAAATTGTATTACTGCGCTTCTACTCTAAAAGAAGACCTCTTAACATTTTTAAAATGGTCCGCAACTATAAAAGGTTAAGTAACTCTACTTAATAGCGTTATATTATATTAACTAAATTATGAAAGCTTTTCAAGAGCCACGGGCGAGATTAAAACATGCTAATTTTTAGCAACAGAAAATATTTTGCATGAAACTTCGAGATCCATGGAAGATATCAGCGTCATGAAGCAAACGACTGACTCTCCTTTATGCTGAGTGGCATCCATTGCTTTATCTTGATTTGTAATTAATGTTAAGTTGATGAAATCAGGTTTTCCCAACCAGTGGGGCGCACGCGCACCTCCCTAAGGGGGCGTAGAAAGATGGCAGAATTATATATTTTTTTAGAAAAAACACCTCAATTTAACGTGTGAATATAACATAAATAATAGTGGCATTGACTGTGATACATTCGGTCTCTGTATCACAACGCTACGTCGTCGGTCGATGTTGTGAAAATAATGTTCCTAAAATAGATTTTTTGTCACGAAAAAAGGGAGCATGAAGATATTATTTACTATCCGGGGAGGCTCGACGCAAAAAAGGTTGAAAACCATGGATTGTATTTTTTGTACCTTTAGATCTTCAATCTTAACCCATAGATAGTAGAAGCAGTTCACGCATTTTCAAAATTATAACTTACTGGCTGTTGCCCGCGACTGGGTCCACGTTTCTATTTTCTACATTTATTTGATAATAGTCGTTTATCGCTATTCTCTCGGGAACTCTTCTATTTTCTGGAGCATTTTATGTCCCTTCCCGGGACTCGAGCTATCTCTATACCAAATTTTATCAAAATCGGTTCAGCGGTTTAGCCGTGAAAGCGTAACAAACAGACAAAGCTACTTTCACATTTATAATATTATAAGTATGTAGAGGTACAACATAGGGATAAATTAGCCTTTGTTCATTTATTTTCTGTATACACATTAATTTGTCAACTTGTTTAAGTGCAAAAAATGTTTATTGCTTGAGGCATAACAGTGTGTCGGAGATTTATGAGCAGTGATCGGAATAGGTAGAGTATATTGTTACGTACGTGGGGGTAGTTAACTGATAGAAATGCACGAATACACCGATAATCAAAAGTAGACTTTAATAACGCACTCACTTAAACCGTTACAAAACAATGATCGCACAATAAACTTCGAATACTCAGATGATCGCTCGGGTCGCTCTTATTCGCACTGATCGCTTTCCAAGTAAAGGCTGAATCTCCGCAATCGCGGTCCACCTTTTATAGTTCCCGTGTCCGAATATTCCAGAACGCCTTCCGAAATGTTCGATGTACTTCGCCCCGCCAAGGATGATCGAGACTATTCGCTGCTGGAATGTTCTACGCCTTGCTACCTTGTTCTGTTTACAATAGCGATGTCCTTGACTCACGGGTCTGGATGAGTCTGGAATGTTCCGCGTATTGCTGTCTCATTTCGTGTTATCTCTTTCACACGCTTCTGGAAGGTTCTCAGTATCGCCGTCTCTTTCTAATCGTGTTATCTCTTTCACACACTTCTCGAAGGTTCTCGGTATTGCTGTCTCTTTCTAGTCGTGTTTTCTCTTTCACACACTTCTCGACGGTTCTCAGTATTGCTGTCTCTTTCTAATCATGCTATCTCTGTCACTCTTAGTGGAAAATTGACAAATACTGAAATGTGCTTCAAAGGCCCATAAGGGGTCCTGAAAATGCCTGAAAATGGGTTTTCAGGTTATGGCGTCATCTGATAGAGGGTGGCCTGAAACGGACTGAAAACATGTCTCAGGCCCCCGAAAATAACGGAAACTTGGTCGAAATTTTGATAATCTGGTATGTGATAGAGCTACCTCTGAAACGGACTGAAGCGATATTTCAGCCTGCCGAAAATGCTTCTAAAGCACCAAAATTAACGATAAAAAATGAGACGGCTTATGCCATCGCCGTAACAATATTTACCTAAAGTTCGCAAACGGACATAATATAGAGTGGTTACAACCGGGTGAAATATTAATGTATTTTTATTGAATTCCTGATTTCCGGTATTTTCTGGTACCTACTAGTAAAAATTTAATCGCAAGGAAGTCTCCAGTTTATGTCTCTGTTCTACGAAGTTGAGGTTATACTCAACCTATTATTTAGATACTCAAAAGAAATTAGTTACAGGCCTCTTTTATCACAAACTAAGTATTATAATAAATATTACGTATATTTAGCATTAAAACACCGAAAATCCGGAATTCAATAAAAAATAATTAATATTTCATCCGGTTGTAACCACTATATATTATGTCCTTTTGCGAAGTTTAGGTAAATTTACACTACCTATTCCGACAACTGTTTATGAGCCTAATGTTGCATAAGACATTATTGCTGGTGACTGTACAAAGTTAATACTACTACAAGACATCTTGTGAACATCTTTTCAGAGACATATTATGTTAATTTAGAAGATCTCAAAATTTTAAAACAATTCAAGCTCAGACAAGTTTAATTGCTAAGTTAATTAAATACCGCTGGGGTTATTCGATGTTATGCCTACTTTAATTATTAAGCAATTTATTTACTCATTAAATAATTACTTGGTACAATTAAATAAATCGCAATTAGTGCAGAGACCAGTGAGGTGAATGATTGGGTTGACAGAACGCATTGAAATACCACTATAAAATAATATGGAAGTTGGAAAAAAGTACTAATGGAAAATATAACGGGAAAAAGGTTGTAGCAGCTTTAAAAAAAGACGAAGCTATACCAATGTAGTGATTCCTTTAGAGGCTTGGTTATGAATGATGAACGCAAATCCTTGGAAAGTTGAAAAGTGGGAATTATAACATAGTTGTATGCCATTGTATATCGAGTTTCATTTAACATGAGTTTTAACAATCAGTAAATATTATAAAATAATGTCCCCTGCCGCGTCTGTCTATCTATGTGTTTGCGATAATCTCAAAAACGACTGAACGTATTTTCATATGGTTTAACCATCAATTAGATATTTTTTCACAAAAGGTTTCTATGTATAATAAGTTCTGATTTATATACGGGTGTTACAGAAAACTCACATAAACCAAAGCGAAGCGAAGGCGGGTTGCATGTTTATGATAAAATAACAATAACTTTATAAATATTTTATCAATTACACCCAATAGAAACTTGGTGATTAACATCCTCCTTATAAATAATCTAAATTTGATAAGATTTAGAACATCCTCGTAGTTTGAATTTGAAAAACAAAAACACTATTCGCTGAAACTCGACTCGAATGAAACTTGGAGCGATGATTGTAGTTGAAACCTAATTGAGCATTTTTCAACTGAGATATTAGTAAAATCCAACCTTGAACATTTTAAGGACATAACAATATTTAGGTACATTCGGCCCTATAAGAAGCTGCGCACTTTGGTACCTTGTCTTTCTAAAAGTTTGACAGGTTAGCGCAGCAGTTCAACATGACGCTAAGTGATAAAGCACTAAAGTATACAGCTACTTATAAGGCCACACAGAATAACATACGAGTATAAGCTATAAGCTATAAGTCTCCCCCCCATCCCAACCCCTATTCCTAGCCCCCCTTTTTGGAAAAACCCCGCGGGTAAGTAAACGGAGGAAGGACTTTCTCCTTCAGCCTTTCAGCACTGGCTGGGGTAGTATCCGCGGGAGTCTAAATTCTAGTTGGCAATAGGGGCATTGGTATTTTTAGCCGGTGCGAGCCCGGCAGTAACTGGGCCCTCCATTCCCAAGTCTCCGGAAGGCATTTTCACCTCTGCCCTTTTTTCTTAAAGTAATTCAAGTAAAAAGCAAACAAAAGCAAGGACTTTTGTCTTTGGACCCTCAGATGATTAACAAAAAAGAAACATTAAAGTATACCTAAATATAAATAATCTGTAATAATTAATAATTGATTTAGTACAATGAAGACTGTGTTTACATACCTACGTACCTACATAAATATCAGGGGGACAATATCACATAAAACAATGTATTTATGTAAACTCTTTATTGTACAAAACACAGAAATTCAAATACAATATTTACGGAAAAGGAATGTACAAAGGCGAACTTATCCATTTAAGGGATCTCTTCCAGCTAACTTTTGGGTGATTGATGAAAATAAGAAAAGTTGAATGTGGCAACGAGTAGACACAAGTACAAAAACAAAGTTTACAGAAACTATAAGGAGTCAAGCCAGAGTATGTCCTCAATTTTCCTTGTGATGCGACCGATTGCGATTTCCTAATATCAGATGGCAGCCGGTTCCACAGTCTGACAGAGTGCACCGAGAAGGATTTAAAGTAGGACCTCGAAGTGTTTTTTTTCAACCAATAGTACCCACTTAGTTTAAATTGAATCTATATCCATAATCGTAAACTTCTTTGCACGCAGCACATATCTATATAAACAAAAATTAATGTTTGTGTGCTTGTCGTCTATGCGTTCCAAAACCATTGTCATGTAACTTTGGTAGGTTGTGGGGACGCCCGCGAGGTTTTTTGGCTTAAGAAATCTATGTCTACTTTTTTACTTTACGTGGCATTGCAAAGCTTGCCGGGTACACCTAGTATATAAAAAAATCAAGCTGCTGATTCTAAACCAATCATATAAATTACAATTTATGCCACATCAGGATTTCCCATTCCCTGAACATTATTTTTCCACGTTAATTTATTCAACGCTCTTTTGTCCCTTCGCCAGATAAATTATTTACAAACACGGACTTTTTCTTAGGGCATTCCCTATCCAAATTTATACCCAGTTAGGGGGTAAATTTTCACTAAGCGGATTTTATTAAAAAAGTTTCACCGTTCTTTGCACACGGTCACATTCTGTAATGCTGTTGAAAGGATTTTTAATTTTGTCAACCTTTCTCACGTGTCTAATGACGTTCCAAAAGGTTCAAGGGATAAAAGGGAATACTGAATAAGTGTATCAAAGAAGTGTAAGAGGTCATTAACCTCGTTATACTTGTCCTCGGATGTTAGGGGCTAATCGTCCCGTGAAAGGTATCGGGAGCCCCTCGGAATCCCTAATAACGTTTGTCCAAAAACTTAGTTTTTCCGAAATATTGATTGTCCTAAACTGGTTTTGAGAAACTTTTTAAGCTTTCCAAAAATACCTGCAGTTAGGATAGGTAAGGGGTTGTATTATAACAACACTAAAAAAAAACAGCTGGAAATGGCTTTAGGACAAATTAAAATTCGGACAAACGATGCATTAGGACAAATGAGGATTAGGTTAGGTTAGGTTAGTTCGGACGGGTCAATATAGACCCGTCAGATTTCACGTATAAGTCATTCCTGGAACTGTCTATTTTTCACACTACGACCACGACTTCAACGATGCAATAAATTTGCCAAGACTCGATCGTGTCGGGTTTAGGGTCTGGGATGGATCTGGGTCTGGGATCTGGATCCGAATTATCCGGATCTTCCATACAAAATGGATTCTTATTGCAAACCCTAGTCGGGTTCGATCCCAGTAGGTAATGGCAAATATTTGTGTACCGAGCGCGAGTATTTTGTTGCTGAGTCTTGGATTATTTTAGAAATTAAGGTTCTTATAGCTCAGCTACCTAAGTACGGTTGGTTATCTTCGTTTAGTACCCTATAGTACAAGCCTTGAGACTAGCTGAATTTGTGGGAGACTGTCCCCTTGAAAAAAATCGCAGTTACAAGTTCGTTTTCCGATGCAGTTAGTAATTTGTATCGCCGTTTATTTTATTTTGTCCAGCTATTTGTGTTTATTGTGGGTAGTAATTAAATAGAAAGAAAACTGGTTAAATCATTAACGTGGTTGTAATCATGATTGCGACAAACTGTTAGAGTAGTTTTAAAAGAGGGTCCGATATAAAACAACGTTTTGTTCGTCCGAAATATTTTGGTAAAATTTATATAATTCAGTTGTGAATGTTTCCTTTATGAAAATCATAAATAAAAGAAAGGTCCCAGAGGGACTTGATGACGCCGTTATATGTAAGCCCGCCACTATATTTCCCTTGTATTATAATATTCACACTTCACGTAAAAAAAAATACATTTCTTAAACGTATTATAAGGGTTTTAACATATTTTTGTCCATTTAACTTTCACCTTGTTAAATGTAAGTTGCTGTAATATTTTGAATTAATTTGACTAAAGAATAAGTAAACAAGGGTGTCTTTTCATTCATTCAACTATAAATAAAGACAATAACCTTGTATTCTAATAATATGCACCTGTATGCAGAAGATTTTGCCACTAACAAACGATTAGTTGTAGGTGAAGAGAAAGCTCCCATTATTCGGAACTAGCGCGATGACCAACCAAACGTAAGCGTTTGCGCTATGCTGCTATTTAATTAAGTGTCAAAATAATTCATCAGTGATGGCCTGATTATTGTTTTATTTGAATTTCACACGTTAGGGCTTCTATAATATTCGATAAAACCCACCAAACAACGTTACGATAGCCATTATATACTTGACAGTAATGGCGGCCGAGTTAAAAGAATACGATAACATGTCAAAGACAATAGAGTTTTACCGAGTAGAATACAGACCCAGATAAGAAGCTGTTAATGATCTTATTGCCGCTGTTAATATACAACACGGTGTATTTCTTTTAACATCTAGCTGGGCCTGTAGTATATTTCCCTACTGTATATCTACAGGGAGTAGCAGATTGTTTGAACCGTGATTTTATTTTATACTAAACTATACTCCCTGTATCATACCCAACTACCCATTAACGAATAAATAAGCAAAAAATAAACACATGTGCAGTAGCATGAAATAAAACATTTTACATCACTGCAAGCACTCTAAGTGTCCTCTACATTGCATCCCTATTACGGGTGTGCGCTTGGCGCAGTTGCATCCGAATGCTGTAAATGTTTATGCGAATTGCCTTCAGAAATGCACCTGAAGCCTGAAGCCTGGCCAACTTTGGCCGCGACTTCTGCCGTGTCAAGTCTTCCGGTAGTTTGGCTAACGTGAGTTTAGTACCGTCGACAGCATTCGATTTTTTCAAGAAATAAAGTTGTACGTTTTAAAAAAGTGGTTGAAGATTTGTTTGTGGTTTGATTTGATTTGATTTTTTATTTATCGTTTATTTAGAAAACCAACAGCCATACATTTGAAAGTAAGTATTACAATAATTGGTAACTTAACATAGGCCAATAATAGGTTTCCCTATAATTTACAGAACATTACTAGTAACTGAGAGTAGGAACTAAATTAAGAAACAAAAATACAGTAGATATTAACTCAAAAAAGTCTATAGAATAAGAAAATGAGGTGACTATAAACGTGTGAGCCATGTATGTGTGTTTGTGTATGTGTGTGTGTTTGTAAGTGTGAGTTTTGTGTGTGTCTGTAAGTGTGAGTGTGTGAGTGTGTGTGTGTGTGAGTATAATAGAAGTAAGTATAGGTAATCGAAGCCACTTTTAGGTTACGACTGACACTTTAGCCGTGAGGACATTAATTCATTAATAACATGCTTACGAAATACATGCTTTGAAGACGAAAACGGGTCAATAACTGAGAAGCTTTGGTTGTAGGTGTTACATATGCGGTTCACAGTGCTATTACGGGCATAATTTGTCCTAGAAGGCAAGCTGGCCATCATTTTAGGGTTCCTGGAACGAAACTTTGAGGCATTCAGGTATAGCTCAGAAAGCAAATCCGAGTTGTCAAGTTTACCATTAATAATGTCATGAAACCAAATCAGATCTAGAAGAGTCCTACGTTCGCTAAGCTTAAGAAAGTGGTAATGTTTTAGTAGTTCATAATATGTCTTATTAAAAATACGTGATTTATAATCAAGAAATTTTAGAAATTTTTATTGTATGCGCTCTATTTTATCGTTATAAATAAGATACTGTGGTGACCAGATACAGCTGCTATATTCTAGTGTGCTACGAACTAAAGCATAGTATAAAGATTTAATGCAACCCATATCTGTAAACTGTTTGCTGTTACGAATAACAAAACCTAAATTCCTTAATGACTTATTAGTAATAAGATCGATATGTTCACTGAACGTCAGTTTGCTATCAAGAAGGATACCTAAATCCCTTATAGTAGTGGTTCTTTCCAGAAGACCACCATTTATTTTATTTTATTTTATTTTATACAAGCTTTTTTTTAGCGGCCTAAGATTAAACTTTTGCACTTATGGTTGTGAGCTCCATACTTTTATGGGTAGTAGTAAAATACACGTAGTAAGTAATATAGGTAAAGTTGGTTTATTTTAAATGGGGCAACGATCGGTTCTATCCTTTCGGCGTAATATTTCTGGTGGTTTTTATCCTAACTTTCAATAACCAAAATGTTTCTCAAAAAATGTTTTTTTAGTTTAAAACTTATTTAAACCATATTTTTTACTCTACGAACGTTTACGACACGAGAAAAGAGTGTAAAGGTTTAAATGTAAGTTTACTTTTTGGAATTTTGCACGTTACTTTCCTGAAATCCTAAAAGTGTTAAAGTGCCGTAACATTTTAGCCTATACTCGTAACCTGATGATATAAATCTATATCCGGATAAACGGGGCAAGAGCACTCCATGCTTTTTTATACAAAATCCGATAGTGCTCGCTGGAGCTGCGATCATCCTGTACCTGATAAACCGCTTACCGTACCGTAGCGGCATTTCCAAACCGTTATTTGTACAAACAGTATCATGTCAATTGAAAAAGTAATAGTAAAAATTTGAATGCGGCTTGTAGTTTTTTATGGTACAAAATGGAGTACAAATCTATAAAGTAGCAGTATCTTTTCAAACTCTACGAGCCGGCTGTTTTAGGTATTAGGGGTGTTTTGGAATGGGTCTAATCGTAATGTATTTTAGACCTAGGTTGGTTGCAGAAGCCTGCTTGATTGCTTGGCTGGTTGCAGATGACCACAAACCGCGTCAAAATTTTGACATTATTCTTCGTCTTACTGCGAGATAAGAACTAATATTTGTTGACTTTTGTGTGAAAAAGTATTTGTACTGAATTATCACCCGTCATTTGTCACTGTAATAGGGCTAAGAAATTTAACAACAAACGCAAAATAATAAAAGAAAATACTTTCTCTGTTATCCCTACACAGAAAGTTCGCAACGAATGTCAAACTACATTTTAGTAGTCGCTGTGAACGAGGCGAGTAAATAATTACACTCCGTTGGGTTCTCTTAACACCGCTATTACAATTACAATGCGGCCGCGTTTCACTTCTGATTTAGAATTTCATGTTGTTACACTGAGTACTCTTTCTTACAGTTAAGTAAAAAATGAAAACTTAAACAACGTGATTTTCCGCCGCTTCGAGCGCTGTACTATTTAAGAGACATTTTAGAGATAACTAACTGATTCCTTTTTAAACTTGTTTATAAAAAATTGTCACTAAGGAACTTCTTCATCGTTATTAAAAGACTCTGAGTGCGGCCGTTAGTACTGTAGTACACTATTTGTTTAATTACCCGTGTGACTTTTAAACGGCTATTTTATTATTTTATTCGATGACCGAGGGCCGTTTTTAATTGAATAACAACCCAGTGCTTTTGAGTTTTAACATTTAACTTCGTGTTATTATTACCTCAGCAAAGAGTACGTACAACACTTTTAAAGTGGGAAAGTATTTATTACCCGAGTGTCCAAAATAAAAGGTTAATGTTTTACCTTTCGGTGTACAAGTATGTATGTACTTATCTCTGTTTATCTGTGGTATCTGTGTGTGGCTTGACGGATTATGAAGTGTATGTTAGTGTGGGATTGGTCGAAATCTCAGGAGTATCGTTGAAAATATTTTTCGCTCCGAGGCGGTCGGACGTGGATCGTGTTTGTAGCTATACTGAAACATTGGCATTGGTTATTTAATATTAACGTAATAATGAAACATCCCTTTTACTGTTGTACATTTACCTATTTGTTGTTTCAATCATTTCCCATTCGCTCAAAGGTTAACAGCAATGATATAATAAAGTAAAAAGAGGTACATATGTTATACGCACTTCGATAGTGGCACCCTGAAACCAAGCCAATTGGTACACCTTTACTTAGTCTTGCGCCGTCAACGGAACCGGGAACTAGTCTGCGCTCCCGGAAATAAGCATACCATCCTGCTTTCACTTGTCATTTATGAATTAGTGCGTAATTGAAATATTTACTGATTATGTGTGCGTAAGTCGGGCCATTTTTACACGCGGAATTCCGTATAGGTAACATATCTACCTCTTTTTATATTATATCATTGGTTAACAGGTAGAGATCCCTTAAAGAGATAAGTTCGCCTTTTGTATTTCAGTCTATTTGGTTGTTTATTATTTTCCCGCTTTTACAATAAAGTACATACATATTTATCAACTAACTTGATATGGGTACCTATATTAACACTCGTTGGTTCACTGACAGGTCTCTGCGACCATGGCTGATACAACTGGAAATGACGAATTTTAGTTAGTGTAAAATATTTTCCTACCTTTCTTACATTTTGACTGTTTTGAGAACGGTTAGATCTTATAATAAACGTATTTCCGATTTTATAAAATATTTATTACCACTTTGATTATGATAATCATAAATGAATCATGCAAATAAAAAAAAACTTCTTATCATGTAAGAAAGGGAGATAATATAATATTTTATGGTTGAAATTATAACTTGCATTTTGTGATAAAACAAGTACGTACGCGTAAAAAAAAACATCGTTCATTTTAGATCACATTAATCAACACACTCATACAAACGGTTTGTTTTCACTACTTAATAACGCTTTCCCGATTGAAAAATCAGTATCGAAAAACCGACTATCAATATAATTGGAAACTCGGCTGTTGGAAATGAAATAATGGAAAATAAAGTATCTCCCCATTTACCAGGTTTTCTCGTTTTGCACAGATTTTTTATGATAAAATCAGTTGGAGCGTTTAATATAAAGTCGTTAAGTCTTTATTGCCGGCAACAACGTCCGGAAAATTGAACATTTTTGCAGCAGAAACTGTTATTGTTTTTTGTATATTACAAAAGGACACCAATGGTATTTTTTTTATGGTGAGCCTTAATGAGTTTTTGGTAATACACCTTTACCAGCAGTATAAAGCAACATCAAAATACCGTCACAGATGGACGTCGGTTTTTTCTCAAGCAGTCTGAATATCCTGTATATAATCTATCAGTGATGGCGATTAGGAAGTCCTCAATGGCTCATAACAGGTCCGTCGAGATTGGACTAATTTAAGTCGACTTTTAATAGCGAATTTATTTGATAGCAAAGCTCCTTTTGCATTTGCTAATATGGAATTGGGATACATCAATTTTAAACAATGTATGAAAATTTAGAAACCATTTCGAGGAATAGGCTCCTCAAATCGATCCCAGTAGTTAGATTAAAAAAATATAGTACAGTAAATTAATTATAATAAAATTAAGTAATGACCTTCATTTGACCCCTAAATGCAGACCGAAATGCGCCATATCAACCTCTTTTGTGGTTTTACATAAAACATATATTTAAAATCTCTCCAATATTTTATTTTATAAGTACAATCGCTTTGCTTTTTAAGATCAGTAAATGTTTAGTACAGTAATAGTGAAATTTAAATCAGCGATGGTTTTAATTACTAATTGGTGAGAGAGCACTCGTGTTTGATATCATAGGCGTAGGAGTTTTACTTACCGGCGTTGAGGTTCAAAAATTCAAACTTTTAGGAATCGCTAAAAGTCGGCCATTTTGCGTTTAAGTCACCGGATAAGATTAAAAACTGTACCCCCAGATTACTTATACCCATACCTGATGATATTCATCTGAAACTTTTCAAAAATATTGCTTTTGATATGATAACAGACTTCAAAAAAGGAGGAGGTTATACGTTCCACTGTATCTTTTTTTTCTATGTATGTTCACCGATTACTCCGTCAATTGTGACCGATTTTAAAAAATATTTTTTGGTTTGATAGAGTATACTTCCGAGGTGGTTCCATTGTTACCAAATCTGTATTTGATGAGGCGACCAGTGAGAAATTGAGGGAACTCCTCAAATATTGTAGGCAAACATATAGCTATTTTAGTATTTTTATTAACAAATCCAGCATTTGCATTCAGAAAGTATCATTTGGTGAAGTGGAACTGATGATGAAGACCACAGACGGCCACCGGAACTCCTCAATGGTACCGATTTCAAGGGTGGCGATAAGATATCTCGATTAAGATAGTTGAGAGACTACAACGAAGAATATTCACTTGTTGAAATATGACTATGACTTTCCCGCGGCGTTGCACTATGGTCCTGCTCATAGGTCATATAAGTCCAAATAATCAACAATAGCCGAGCTGTGATTTGTACTCCTCTGATAATACACTAATAACCAGCCTACTTAAAACTATAAATAGTTTTGAAATAATCAGACGTGATCATTGTATTTCAGACCTCCGAAGTGAACGAACTTACACCACCCGCGTAATTAGGTAGTCTTATCAATAGATCATTAAAGTGAAAGTTGTTTGTTGACGGATTTCTAAAAACTTGTTGTGATAAACCCTAGTCATAATCATGTAAATTATTGACAAAGGTATGTGTTTTAATAATACTATTCTTACTACCTATTTTTATTATATATTTTATATTTGTTTGAGAGCTACGAGACACCTAATTTAATAAAAATATTTAAGTTTGTTTGTGTATTATCATTGAGTTTTATCAATGTCGCGGTACTGTCCGAATAATAATTTTGATTGTTAAAAAAGCATAAAAAAGTCTTGTTACTGGGCCAATAGTCATCTTCTGCTAGATTTTGCTAGATGTTTTAGTAATTCATCCTCTACGGTTTTCGTAGCAGGTGCTACGTGATTTGTCATTTCTTATGTATATTGTTAGCTTTCT
This sequence comes from Acleris literana, assembly GCA_946894065.1. Taxonomy (NCBI): domain Eukaryota; kingdom Metazoa; phylum Arthropoda; class Insecta; order Lepidoptera; family Tortricidae; genus Acleris; species Acleris literana. Next base: position 10,576,666 of record OX335669.1, read on the forward strand.
TACAGGTTCTATTATGAAGGTTCAGTTTACAAGAATGCACATATTTGAACTATGGCATCTTGCTAAAGGATCACAGATAGAAAAATCTCAATTTATACTAGAGAAAGTTTCGGAAATAGTACCGGACTCTTGAAAACTTGAAATCGGAGTTCAAAGTAAACGCGTTAACTACATAACCAAAGTGCAGTGCAGATTACTGGAAAAAAACAGCACGGAATCAATATGAACTACTCAGAAAACATGAAAAATTGTTAAATGTCCTTGAAACTGTAGATATAGCAAAGAATGTGTCGGTATCTGCGAGTGAAAATCAGTTTACTGATCAAGAAATTTAGGACATTAAATCTCGGTCTATCGAAGAAAGATTTTGAGTCTTGCAGTAAACGAACTCAGCAAAGGAGATCAGTGCTTTGATAAATACTTCGTCAATCTCGAGTGGCCCAAATTATAGTCATAAATGTGAAGTGAATCCAAGTGAGATCCTATCGCTAATCACAGAAGCGAAATTAACAAAACACCAATACCTTTTAACTAAAGAGTTCATTAACAGCCAACAAGTTCCAGTTTTGCTTTCGTATCATAAGGTTTTAGAAGCCAAGAAACAGTGTTACCCTGAAAAATTAACTAACACGGAAAAATGTGCCGAAGTAGAGTTACAAAATTTGTTGGACCACAAAACCGTCTCATTAAATTCTGACCCACTAGTTACGGGTCTTAGAAAGCTTCCTAGGAAAAAAATACTGTTTTGTCTAAAGCTGTCATTAGTATATTAGATTACTAAGGACATTAAAGTTCCACAGTTCCAGTCTAATTCTAGTATTTTTAAGATAACAACTCTTTACGTGCGGTTTATTCAATTGCATTAATTGCGCGTGACGAAAATACTTAGTAAATATATTTGAGTTCAATATAAGTAGTTTTTTTGTAAATTTAATAGTATTAAGCTATTGATTATTATATTTTTAAGGTAAAACATGTTACTTACTAATTATAAGTATTGTTAGCAAAAGGAACAGATTTGATTTAAAATAAACGTTCAAGCATAAATTAGTTATTATTTTAATGAGGATTAACATAAAGAAATCTAGAACAATGCAACACGTCACCGATCTATAATATTCGACATTTAGAACTACTGACAACCGCACCGGGGCACGTCTCGAGCCAAAGTGTTACAGCCTGGCCACCCACAGCAGTCGCTCGCTTCTCCGGTCTTCGTGAGAACATTCGCTTGAGAATTCGGTGGCTGTTTGCCCGACATCCCGTTGCTAGACTAGGGCCATCTATTTTCGATGTTTTCTCTAACACGGCCTCTCCTGACAGGAGGACGTCCTCGTCCCTTCGATCTTCCTGGAGACTGCTCTCATCATCAGGGTGCTCGTCAGCTGTAGGCAGATGACACAAAAACCATTTATGACCAACCAATAATTGAGCACCTCCTCACAATCCACTCAAAGTACTTGCATGGTAAAAACCATGCTCAATAAGTCAATATAATGCAAGATAACCTTTCACATGGGTAATACACATCAAAACGATCATTTTAATTTAAGCTACCAACATGATACGACTGACACATCATATATCCACTCGTGTTCAACTTACTATGGCTAACAAATAGTCTGCCTGAACTATAGTACAGTCAGTGTAACATATGAACAAACACCACAGAGAACCAAATGTCGCCATGGTCTAACACAGTTGCATTATTGCACTGTCACCCGTAAAGACGCAGTCTGCCGGCCATAAGCCGCACTACGATCATCGTAGTCCGCCGCGATTGCAGATCGCACTGCCACCCATAGGGATGCATTGTGAGGTCTGCTCACATGCGAGGTCTCCTCGCAGGGGGAGTGAGGTCTGCTCACATGCGAGGTCTGCTCGCTAGGTACCTGAAAGCCCACCAAAATACATAGCTCAGCCTCGAAGAAAGCAGCACACGTATCCGGGGTCAACTCGCCACTCCAGGGCACCATGTACTCGACCGCAGCCTGAGTAGTCTTCCCATAGGAGCCGGCGACCAGCCGCAGCTCATAGCTCATAGCCGCCCAGGGGTAGAGCTTTGACCACACGGTAAGGATCGCGCATCCCAGAGTCCAGTTTTCCTGAGGATTGAGACTGCTTTATTACAAAAACCAATGAATTCAATGCAAATTCTCTAGGAGGACGTAGGTGTTGATTAACAGACGCCTGTTGTTGCTCTTGATTCCTCCTTAGACGCTCAGAGGCTCTCTGTCTTGTCATGACACGAAGCGCCTCTCTGTTCTTATTAGAGCCTTCTACAACGACTTCGCGTACAAGATTACGAATGACAGGTGTCAAAGCCCGTCAAACTACGAAAAAATATTATGTCGTCCTAATCGATCAATACGATCGTCGATAAGCGAAAGAGTGAATCGATCTTTGACGGTGATTCGGACTCATGAATAATACCTTTTTCGAGCCAATCCTTAATTATTTCACGAACACGTAAAGTTTCAGCTAGTGAAAGTCTGTAAGGTCTATAATTGACTGGCGTATCTAAATTGTCTCCGGTTGTACCGGTCAGTACTTATTGGTAATTCGTCATTCGATTCGACAGCCAGTACAGTTTCATGATTAAGTTCGCAACTATCGCATGTAATAAATTGTCATTCGCGCGTACGTATGCAGGTGACACCTTCACGATTAAGTACATCAGTGCTTACTATAACTAGTGTGTTCATATTTAAAGCATCAACTACAAACAAATCTACTTCAAACACCACCAAACACCATCAAACCCGATTGGCAATGTAACAAAATAAGTGGACTCGACCTCCTGACCACCTATTCCCTTCAAAACACGAAAAGCAGGCTTTCGTGAACAATAAATATCTCTGAAGAAACAAGGGATATGGTCGACCCGCTATCAATTAAAACGTCAACCGGCACACCATAAATACCGGCGACTACAATGTCATTATTACGACTACCCTCAATTTCACGACAAAAATTTACATTGGCTTCGTTTCGTAATACTGATTTAATCCTAGCGAAACATGTTTCCGCTTTATGCCCAGGCTTATTGCAAAACGAACAGGTATCTGTTTTAGGTACCGGAGTAGTAGTAGCATTAGGAGTGATGGTATTCTCAGTTCTGGGTTTCTTTGTGCATGAAGCCTGTACAAGACCGGGTAATCCACACGAAAAACATCTGCTACTCTCATAACGACGTTTGCGATTAGAATCTAAAGGCCTTTTAAATTTACTTTTAGATTTTGTGCCTCATTTTAAAATTCGACCAACTACGAACATTCGCGTGACCCACTCATTTAACCAAACTCGAGCGTCCCCTTTTAAACAATTCCCGATTCGCGATAAGCACTCATTATCAGTCCCATTGTTTATCGACTTAGCTCTGTCCACCTCGACACACCAAACTTCAATATCATGCAGATGGGGATCAAAATTCGAAATATAATAAGTTTGGTTAGATCTCACCGAATTATTGATGGCACGCAACGCATTTACCAATGCGTCCGTTGAAACCTGCTCCGAGGAAGCATAACCAGCCGCAGACTGAGCTCGTGGTAACGCTGTCCTAGTAGGCTGCCCACGTGCACGCGTGGCTGACGTGGCGGCTGACGTGGCGGCGTACCCGACGGCGTGCTCGGTGGTTACCGCGCCCCAACATCATCTTGGTGATCCGTGGCTGGCCGCGACACGGATGCCATCGGATGCGGTTGTCTATCAATCATTTCAAGCCTGTCTAAAATGCCTTGCATTTTTTTGCCTAAGACTACGGCGCGACGTTGAGCTACGACTTCGTTCGCGACTACGACGCTTTTCACGGTGTCGACTTCAACTAAGCGATCTCCGATCACGATAAAACATAAGTAGTTTACTTTCCTTTCCAACAAAGAACACATTAAAGAACCAAAATGAAAGAAAACTTATTACGTAACGAGCTGACAATATTAACACGCTACTAGCTATGTACACGTTCTACTTGTTATATACAACGCACTGTGCACTTTACCAAATAAGAACAAAAGAGTACACGCAAATAAAATCACGCTACGGATGTAAAACAAAGAATTCTTTTTTATATTTTACCACCCGCACTAAGAAAAATTATAACGTTCCATTTTACTTTATTTTTGAAACGCTTGTAGGATAAGAACGGAATCGATAACGAAATTCGAATGTAGAAAAACAACGGAAAACCGACCGATAAGACTACGTAAGCCAGATCGCACTTCTGATGTTAGCAAAAGGAACAGATTTGATTTAAAATAAACGTTCAAGCATAAATTAGTTATTATTTTAATGAGGATTAACATAAAGAAATCTAGAACAATGCAACACGTCACCGATCTAAAATATTCGACATTTAGAACTACTGACAACCGCACCGGGGCACGTCTCGAGCCAAAGTGTTACAGCCTGGCCATCCACAGCAGTCGCTCGCTTCTCCGGTCTTCGTGAGAACATTCGCTTGAGAATTCGGTGGCTGTTTGCCCGACATCCCGTTGCTACACTAGCGCCATCTATTTTCAATCTTTTCTCTAACAGTATTAATTATAAGGTATTGAATTATAGTGAATATTTACTCGTTTTTAATTATTTTGTTTTTTTTTATTATTAAATATATACAAATTAAATTAATGGTATGTCCTATACTTTATAAGATAATTCATAATTAACAATAATATATGCATGTTGGAAGTTTTGAACAAATCGACTTATGACACTCTCTCCATACAAGCTGAACCACAGTGCGTTGCTTGCGGCGCGCTTGCAATTGTCTTAAAGTTTCATATCAACTAAGAAGTGGGACTACGTAACAGCGTATTATGATCACTAAAAAGTATTATAAAATAAATATTTTAAAAAACATTATTTAAAACATTATTTTTTATTTTAAAAAACATAAAAACCGCCTTCAAAAACGCAAATAAATAACTTCTTTAAAATTGTAGGCACCTAATAGGTTAGTCTAACTGAAGTCGGCGACACAATATTTTCAACAAAAATTCGACATCAGTTGGACTTAGGTGCCTACTTTAAAGAAGTTATTTTTTTGCGTTTTTGAAGGCGGTTTTTATGTTTTTCTAAACATTTATTAAAGCGGCAATTAACACGCCTGACGCCATTTTAAATTAATTACGCGCTTAATTACGTTTCATGATTAAAACCTACGCCTATTACGCACACATGACCAATATGTTACTACGAGTACGTGGCTCGCAGACAAACTGCCTCATAGATGAAACGAACACATACAAGTTACAAAATTAATCTAATTTAAGTAATTAAAGTAGCTAATTGGACAAATTTCAGGAGACCGTAATTTTTACCCCCTTTTAGCTGTAATTACAAGCGTTGGAAATCTAACTACGCCTATAATCGACATAACAAATGATAACGACCGTTTTTAGGGTTCCGTACCAAAATGGTAAAAAAGGAACCATTATGGTGAGACTTCGGTGTCTGCCTGTCTGTGCGTCTGTCTGTATGTCACAGCAGTTTTTCTCTGAAACTATAAAAGCACTCAACTAGAAAGGGGTTTGGGTAAAAGTGTTGTCATTTGTAAAAATTATATATTTTCAAGGTGAACGGCCATTCGTTAAAGTGGTAAATTATGATAGAATTATTCAAAATAAACATTTTGTTATGTAATGTAATATTCTTAAGTACATTACACATATCTGTTTTTAGTAAAAACAATAAGAAATCATTTTTATAAATATTTGTTAACAAGTTAAGAAAAATTAAAAAATTGAAGTGATTTTTCACTATAGTATGGGATGTCTTTTGAAAGGGCTCAATCTGGAAATTTCAAAACATATTTTTATTTTTATTTTCCATGACGTACTTTATGAGATATAGCTAAAAATGCACAAAAAATGACCATCATCCCGCCCATCACCAAAGGTTATGGACCAACAAATCTGGGAAATTCCTGATTTAAATATGAGTATTTATATTTTGCGCGAAAAATAAAATGAAGTTGTCAAACTTAAAATCTTTGGAAAAATTATCACGTAATTTTAAAAATCTGTATTAAAAGTAAGGTTAGTCAAAATGGAATCTTAAATCCGGAACCCTCGGTCGCAGTTGTCCGGTTTTTTCTACAGGGCTGTTTTGTTCCTCTCTTCTTTTTACTTAGTTTCTAAAGCAAGAATTGGTTTTTGATCTTTCTTTTGTATCGAATTCGAGGAGAAAATTTGATTATTGAAGTCAGTAAGCCCGGGTAATTATTGGATACACCAATTTTGTCATCCTCCTCCACAAAAAAGGAGATTATTTATTCGATTGAATTTTAAATTTACTTTCATGAATAGTTACAATGTAGTGTCATACAAAACCATTTCAAGGAATAGATTTACTGATTTATAACGAAATGATTTTTTATGTAAATTAACATTAGACCAACGCGAAATTTCTGTTAACTACAGAGGGCAATTGGATCGCCCACTGAAACTAGTTATTGACCGTCTTATAAACCTGTCAGCGCCCAAATTACAGTCACTCGCGTCATTCCGCACTTAAGTTGACTTAGGACAATTTATTGAGGCCCATTTTATAACAGGACCGTTGCATGGGCCACGCGGTTGCTTAGTTAGAGAATTGAGCCAGGGGGCCTAGTCAAGATGCATAACGATGATTTAACGATTTTCGAAAATCGTTAAAGTGGATTGACCTGAGCTGAGGGCCCTGCCAAGATGCACTACGCTAACTAGCGTTTCTAATCGTTTCGTTTTTAAACCAATCGCGTCCCTGGTAGCCCACGTGACTTTTCGTATCACGTCATCTACCTGTCATCGCGTCGACCGCTTATGGGGCGTAGTTAAAATGCATACATAATGCTGTTAGCGTTTTTCGAAAATCGGCTAAATGTATTGGATTGGATTGACTTAAGATGATGACAGATCGCGTGTCGCTATGTCAACTCCATACATTTTGAGTCAATAGAAAACAGAAGCCTTTGCATCTTGACTAGCTCTACTGAGTTCATGGATTCAAGTAGTTGTAAGTTACATTACGGTTTTCATCTTTTCCTTTATTTGTTGTAACACTGTGACTACACTGTGTGTGTTTCTTCGTCAAGAAATAATGTAGAATTAATGATGATGTACCTTAACCGCATCAGAATCTATCAGTTTCTAAGATTTATGTAAAAATACATTCAAACAGACGCTATGAATGCCTTTAATTTCTAACATGTAATGGTTTAGTAACCTTTAAATTAAGACAATAACGTTAAACCTTAATTAAAATGCAAGGGAGTTGTTGACCTCTCGTTACTCTATTCTCTTGCAATCTTAAAGTTAAACCCCTCAAAGAAATAACCCGAGACGAGAGCGAGTCGGTTTCTCGCTTAATACTTCTGTTTTTACTAAAAGTGGAAGTAGTTTTTATTTTAAAGAATAACAGAAATCAGTAAGAAATAATACATTAGCAACCAATTGGGCTACTAAAAGAGACACATTAGAGGGTGTCAAATAATTAAGGGCGAAATATTGCCTATGATATATGTAGCTCGTGATAAATAAATTGAAATTGTTTCTGTAATTACTGAAGCGAAACAATTGGACTGATACTATGACATAATATTTTTGTTCCGAATATAAACTCTATTAACCTCTCCTCTACCTTTGACCTACTAGTGCGTCAGCCATTCTAATTAAGATTTTGAATTTAATTTTATTTGTCAAAAGATAAAAAATGCGAATTTTAATGCTGCAATTAAAACCTGTCTGACAAACAACAGGTTAAGCTTCAAGTGTTTAAAATCGTCACATAAAAAATGTTTAATAAATGGACTCCTTCTCTTACGTATACGTATCCACACATTCATGGCAATTTTGACTGAAATAAATGGTTTCATAAACGTGTCTTTATCGTTTTGCCATCTCAGAGCACGTTTCATGGCACCCTAACTCACCGGCAGGTAATAAAACTAATATCTTGAATGAATTTACCCGACTATATTTCAAAGGTTCCAAATTATCTTCTAAAGAAGTATTCGGCCACATTTCCGACCTTTGACCGCTATTCGTTACCCGCAAACAGTTATAAAGACGCCATTCCTTACCGAGGTTAGTTAATTTATTCTTTGTCCTAGAATGTAATGGTAGAAAAAAGACGCGGGGTTTTGTAATGATAAAATAACGTTTTTCTTAGGTAACATTTGGCTTATAATAGTTGTAACAAGAAATAACCAAATTATTTTTTGTATCGTATGGAGAAGGCAAACAAGCACACCAGGTCATTTGAATTCTCAAGACTAAATGGCGTTTCTTTAAAAGTTTGTACCTAGTTAAGGACTAAAATTAAGAAACGTTAACTTTTCCGCTGAGTTAGGAAAATTAGCTATACTTGTTATAAGACAAATGGTGGTATCTCAGACAAAACTCCTGTAGCAAGTGCAAGCATATTACTAACGGATGAGGATTGAATCTACTACATTTATTGAATTTGAGATACTGATAATTGGCGTTGAGAAGTAGTATACGACAATGTACGACAAATTTTCGTAACTCAGCGGAAAAGTTAACGTTTCTTAATTTTAGTCCTTAACTAGGTACAAACTTTTAAAGAAACACCCTAAAATCTCAAACTGCAATCCTGCAAACGCTCAACCTTCAAAATTGCCAACTAGTAATTTTACGGGTTGTCTTATCCCCACACCGAAACACAACAATGCGAATACTGATGCTTGGCGGTGGGTTGATGGATAAGATGGTGGTAGCGATCCGGACGGACCCTGAATCCAGGGTTTTTAAAAGTATCGTAAAAAAATATTTAGCAATAATGTTTCTGTCTAAATAAAAGAGGATCCGTGCTTCTACTATGAGTCTACCTTGAGTCTTTAACTATATATTTTTTTGCTAGCCTTTTTTTGTGTCCCACTGTTGGGCAACTCTTTTTCTCCACTTGTCCCTATCCAGAGCGCACTCTTGCCAATCCCTCGCAAACGATTCTAGTTGATTTCGCCATCTCCTTCTGGGTCTACCTCTGCTACGATGTCCGTCACGTAAACTTTACTAGGAAAAAATTATGTCTGTAGAACGACGATTATAGTCATTTAAATTTAAGACGGTTGATTACCAAAATTTCTTGCTAATGTTCTCTTGAAATTGTTGAAGTAACAACAAAATGAACACTTTTTATTTCCTTGAAACAGTTAAAAGCGCTTTAAACGAATAATAATACAATTTAACAACGGGTAGTAAAAGTTAACTGGATTGCTCCTCTCGATATAACTTTTAAAGGGAGTTGTTACAATTCGTTGTACGTTCGTATTTCACCACAGCCAAGGTGCTACATAGTCCCAGGCCGCATTTTGCTGGCGTTGAGACTACGGCTCAGGCTTTGTTAAACATATTTAACATATGTATTATAGCCTTATTAATAGTAACGTAACCGTGAAAACCGTGGCGTAAGCTAAGCCATGCTTTGTCCTTATCTGTCGAATTCAAATGTCACGATGACAAATGGACATGGCTTAGCTACTCCACCGATACACCATGTTTATAAATAAAAGCCAGGACTTCTGTCAAAGAAGCGCGTGGAGCTAATCACATGTGCTTCTGTTTAGTGCATTAGAGAACATACTCTTTTACCGAACAATTGTTTTCGCGCGTGATATCCATGGACTTATTTCTGTAATAAGTCCATGGCAGTGTCTATAAATAACTCGAAATTGGCGAAATACACCTTAACAAGAGTGAAAGCCTTTAATTAAAATTAGAATTAGAAATAAAAGCCAAAAAGGTTTATTAAAATGCGCATTTTATTAACAACATGGTATTTTATTTAACAGTTTTAACATTTTTGTATTTTACTTACTCATTCCAAAGCTGGGGGATTATTCTACTTTGCAACTTCACGTAGATATTGTTATTGTATTTGTTTTTAACTTGGCGGTGGCATTACTTTCTAATAGGTGTAAAGTCAATGTAAAAACAGGCCCCCGATAAACTAAGAAAGGTTTTTGAAAAACATACACGTTTGTTACATGGCACATGACCATTCAATTTTCATTAAATACATGGAACTTTAAAATGTATTGTACCTACCTAACTTAAACTGTCCTTAGACTTTGTAATAAGCAACCAAATTGAAATATGTACGTCCACTAAATATTATCATCTTTAAACTGCAAGTTATTTTAAAATTCTGTCCACCGCAGTCGTAAACAAACACTTGTCGCAACTTGACATAAACAAATACAATATGTCTAGCACGAAGACGTGGCAGTCTTCATTTCCAAAGGAAAACACTCCGACGTGAAACTAAAATATACAGAGTGTTCATGTGGTAAGTGATGACGAATGACAAAATCTGAGTAACAGACATGTTATTTTTGTTTGAACTTGCTTTTCCCTTTTTTGTAATATCTATGAATGCGTAAACAATAGTAATTGAATTGGGTATGGGGGAATTCTGTTTCCGATTTCGCACACATTAGTGTTATGTATATACAAAGTTGGGATCACCTTAAAATTCCGAATACCCTTTTTTATAAATTGTGCAAAAGCCAGCTAGCTTATTGCTATAGCTTTTTTCCCAGTTACATAATTTGCTGTAAGAACGTATTAAGTTTAGGTTAGATGATGCGTGATAGAATGAAATGGAATAGAATATAAAATATTATTATTTCGCTTATTATTTTATATACTAATATTTAATTCATATCAGATAAAAATCAATGAACACAATGGTATGACCATGGTGGTTGGTAAGACGAAACCTTTGTGTAAATAAATGTTTGATCAGGAAATGAATGAGTTATTCAATGTGTACTAGTAATTTGCAAGCATGTTATTTTTCCTGAAAGAAAGAAAGAGAAAGTGTTTACCTGAGACCTATCTCGAGTTCGATTCCAGTAAAATCGAACTTACTTGAACTTCTAGTTGTGTTGGGTAAATAAACCTGTGTAAATTAGATGTGGGTATTTCCACTCACTCGTTTACCTAACGGATAAAAGCCTGAACCCAGATTCTAGCTTACCTTGTGAAGGGTTACCCATTTTTTATTCGTAAAAGCCTGGTTAAGGAATCGACTGTAAGTTCTTACCCCCATAGTATGTGCACCCTGTATGAAAAGCCAACACTGCTATCGGAATTAATAAATAGAAAATTAAACGGTTTAACCGTGTTTGTCGACACTCAATAGCGGCCTGCACACGTAAAGTTCGGACCGCGGGAAACGCCACGCGCCGTTACAATCTTCGTTCCGAACCGTACGTGTAAATGCAACTGTAATAGTAAAATAGAAAGAATGTACGGTTCGGAACGAAGATTGGAATGGCGCGTGGCGTTTCCCGCGGTCCGAACTTTACGTGTAAAGGCCGCTATTCCATAGATAGAACATATTCCTTCGTAGAATTTTAGTTTCATCGAAAGGTTTTTAGGGTTACGTACCCAAAGGGTAAAAACGGGACCATAGTATTAAGACTCCACTACCCGTCCATCTGTCTGTCTGTCTGTCTGACTGTCACCAGGCTGTATCTCATGAACCGTGATAGCTGGACAGTTCAAATTTCACAGATATGTAATTTTGTTGCCGCTATAACAACAAATACTAGAAGCCGAATAAAATAAATATTTAAGGGGGGCTCCCATACAACAAACGTGAATTTTTGCTGTTTTTTGCTCGATATTAATAACGGCAACAGGTAGACGCTTGAAATATTCACAGAATATTTAGTTGTATAATCATTTTAAAAATAAATAATTAAATTAAAAATAAAATAAATGTTTAAGAGGAGCACCCATACAACAAATGTGATTTTTTTACCGTTTTTTGCTAATGTTGTACAGATAATGGTACGGAACCCTTCGGCCGCGAGTCCGACTCGCACTTCGCCGGTTTTTTCTAGACGCAGGAGTTTAGATTTTGTAATAGTCACAAGTTTAACCCAACCTAACCTAACCTAACCTGAATACAACAAGGTTTCAACAGAAATTAGCTTTGGATGAAATGTAATTCGGTAAAGTGATACATTCCATGAAATGAGTGTCGATAAAACAAAGGGACACCAAATTAAATGATACTGATTTGTTTTCGACTCTCTGACTGAATTAACAGAACTGAAAATTAAATGTACCTAGTTTAAACATGTTTGCACAATTTCACGGCGTTTTAAGTTCACTGATTAAGTATTTTAACAGCAAATTTTGTATAATAGAACCAAATAAATCACTAACCTTTAAGTTACTTTATTAAAAAATCTCTAATACACGTGTCGTGTTATCGTCATTGCTAGCGGTTACAAATCATTAACTGAATTAGGAAAAAAACACCCTGTAAATGGTGTAGACCTCTTGAGTATTTACCGAGCAAAATCCGGCGACTTCTAATTTCTGAGTAAAACCAACCCTCGACTAGCACTCAAACTGAATCGCAATTGAGGTAATCCTTCTTAAGCCTGACTCGTGTAAGGAAGTCAAGAACAGACAACAACTACGAAACTGCTCCCAAAAACTAGCTCCTACATCCGGCCCGAGTAATAGCTTTGTACAACCGTGCACACAGCTTCTTCAACCACTTAGTCTTAAACATATGATAATAGTGTTATTTTAGGGAAAAGATGTAAACGAAAACCGACGACAAGATGGGACGGCGACCTCTAACATTTCGCTCCTCCAAACTGGATACACGGCCCGAGATCGGGAGAAATGGGTGGCTTTGGAGTGGGACTTCAACACTGAAGACGAGCATTGCATAGTTTTACCTATTATAACTACTTTACATAACATACTTAAGGATATATTACTAATATTTGTACAACTAAATTAGTAGTTTTTGTGACTGTTACATAATAAAAGGCATTAAAATACGATTTTGTGTAATAAAATTACACGAGTGTTTTAATGCCTAATTACGTACAGTTGCATACACTGCTTTATCTACCCACATACTCGTATCATATCCATAAAATCTTGGTAACTTTTTTCGTATTACTTCCTTGAATTTTCTGGTAACATGTCATTTATAACATTCGTTGCTCTGTCGCGAATATCAGGTCAGGTGGTGTCTCCGAAATATCTCAATCACTATCTTGATCGCTCATTTTTCACGAAAGTGGTGCGACAGTTAATTTAGAAACAACAAAACAAACTAAATTTTGCGACAAGACAAACAGAACGTCAAAAAGGCGGTGAATGAAAACTTTTCTCCTTTTCTCATGCATATCATGATGTCACGCAACCGTAGTTTTTTTTTATTCAGAGACAAACTAGAGTCGGTCTCTCTCTACTATCATATCGTTCGATATCAAGTAATGCGGGATTTGTCCAAATTGTATGCAATTGACATTTCATTTCGAATAAAATATCATCTCGACTGATATTAGAATTGAGGTAAAATAAAATTGCTTTGTTTTTCAGAGATGTTCGAAATTTTAATGTAATAATTTAATCGAATTTGATGTTATTATAACAATAATAATATTTTCACAGATAAGAAATTTTTTCTAACAAAACAGTTTCATCTTTATGCTAGTCGTAATTTGCGGTTTCCGATCATCAAACAACGCAACTTTGCAAGAAATAAAAGGCTTTTTTATTATTATAATTTATTATTAGTGTTATATAAAGTCGTTTGTGAGCCGTGCGGTGCGTTGTTCATACACGAAGCATTGTTCCCTGTTTCACCTTTGTCTATGTAAATGAGCCTGAGCTCACTAAGTCGCTCGCTCAGTTCGTTCAACAATGGGCCTAGTGAAGATTTAAATGTTAACAAACTTGTCGTGTCGCGTCCGTATTACGGTACAGGTGTCGTTTCTATTATATTCTTGTGTCAAAACTCTGTCTAATCGGCATTAGTCCTCATTTTGTTAAATACACGAGGCCGGACCTTGAAATTAAGAATGAAGTATAAGAAACAATTTATTTCAGGAACGAGGCGTATGTTTACGAATACCTTACAAATTAACGTCTGGGTGAATCAACATTTAAGGTAATTAGGTACTCCTTTTCTTTTGCGGTATTAAACTTTCCTGGTGACTAATGGTCACAAATTAACAACACGGTTAAACACCTCAAATATTATTTAATCTACGAAAAAACCTGGTTATTCGGGGGAAAATGCACATTTTTCATACAAAACTAGGCCAGGGGACAACATCGTCCCCTGCGTTACCAACTATATCATTACTCAAAACTGCGGGCCTATTATGATGGTGTTTATCGATGTGAATAAACGTGGATAAAACATCTGTCACTTTCTGGCCCGTATGTAAGTAAAAGAGTGACGGATGCTTTATCCACCGCGATAAGGGCCACCATAATACAGGCCCTGTACTATTTTAAAGCAAATAATTTTAAATGTCATATAAGTCTGATTTAATAAACGTATAAGCCACGTCGTTAGCAAATATAGATATAGTTTTCTGAAGACATTATAATTTGCGCCGGCGCCGCGTTAGGTTGCGTGTGTGTTAAGTATCGAGCGACACGCGCATCGACGAAACCCTAGCGCCCGACCGGCAATAGGTAACAAAAACTCTTAAAAGGTCGGAGATAACCGATTTTGGTATTTATCCAGCGGGAAATATAAAAGGTATCTACTATGTATTTTCTGTGAACAATTAGCAGAAGCTTGTCTCAAAAATGATTTTATGGCAAAAAGTTGATACAGTTATTTTAAAGGGATTACGGAAGAAGAGATATATTACCAGGATACTGATGATAAAAATATCTTACTTCCAAAGGGGACAAATGCGAAGCCTAACTAACTAACTTTGGAGCTGCTTGTTGCTTTAGAGGTAATATTATTAGACAATTATTAAAATATATTCTTGCAACACCAACTGTATAAAATGGTATAATATGGTATTAAGGTAGTACAATTTTGTTGTATAATTATTAAAGGAACTCCGTTCCGAACATTTAGTCCCGGTTTTGGAATAGGCCTGTCTCACAAACGTTTCCTCTGTATTCATGAAGCAATTAAAATTGCCGAAACTACAGGCTGTTGCATGTAATTCCCTAAATATTCAAAAGTTCATGTACGGGTGAAAAATTATCATGCTGGAATTTATCACAAAGTGAGGTTTCATCGTAATGCGTATTATTTAAAATGCGTATTATATGCTTATGAAATATATTCCTTTTTACTTACTTCGTCTAAATACCGATATTTACGACGATGTTTTGCTGTTGCACTTGAGGACGTGAAGACGGTACGAATTCAGTACATATTCAATTTATTCCCAGGCGTTCAAGGGACGGTCCGTTGGTCCATTTCACTTTCCGAGTGTGTGATATTATAATTATTTATGTGACTGGTGCATAATGAGAGTGTTTTAATTCCTAATTATGTGTGCAGTCGCATATACATAACTTTATCAATATGCATATCATACATTTTCTAGAATATGTGAGAAACCTGTATCTGTAGTTGCCATGTGTACCTGTATCTTAATAACGGTCACCAATACTTTAATGTGAACATTAAGATGCAACTACAACGATAACCGATACTTAAATGACATGTAATACTTTAATGTTAACATTAAAGTACAACCACAGATACAGGTCTCTTAATATAGGCCATTTGCTTATCGTTTCTAAACATATTTTGTTTTACTTTATTTAGAGGGAAGTTATGATAGGGATTTAGATAAAATATGTTAAGGTTGTCACACAAATATTTATTCAGTATCATCTCGGCTATGGTTATTCAGTTTGCTTCTGTTGGGGTTCATAATGAACTGTTGAAAAAGTATAGCTATTAATTAACCAAGACCTTTGTAACATTATGATATATAAATAAAACTCTCCACACGCGACGTCAACTCAAGACTGCTAATAAGTTGCCAACCCTAAAGATAAAATGACGATCGCAACTTCTTAAAACAATAAATCCAACAATACAAGCTAAGCTGCTAAGTAAATGTAATAATAGCATGCCTTGAGATGTGTTTTTTTACTAGTTTTATATTAGAATGCTTCTATGATAAATTAGGTAACGCTTCATCGTGTGATATCGTTAATTTTATGATGGTAAAGCAACTGACACTATCTCTTTAAAGCAGTATTCTCTTAAAAACGAACTCTGCGAAGTCATACGAGCTCGCACACTGGACGGGTAAAGCGGGTAAGCTAAAAATCCACGCCCTTAAATGTGTTTTTTTACGCTCTGACGGGACAACATTATGTCACCGGTTAATATTTGGTGCGTCGAGTTCAAGAACGACTTGTTAAAGAGAATAACCCCCTGTTTACTTACTACACAAAACCCCAGTTAAGTCACGTGTTACTTTTTACCTGTACGAAAATCTCATGCAGCGTCGAAAATACAGCTTTTTCCGTAAACTACATATTAGTACATGTACATACTATTCGTACTAGGGTGTACGATCCCAGGAGATATCATAATCCTTAATCACAGCAGTCGGCAGTTCTTTTGACGAACCCCATTAGCGATATGACAATGCGAAGATCTATATTTTACCTAGAAGAGTCAACTGTACGTGACGCTTAGTTATTGTAATTTAAATTAGTTCGAGCTGCCCCGTATTACTATCGTCTTTATCAAAATGAAGTCGGTTAATAATAAATAAATATCAGGAGACAATGTCACACCAATTGACCTAGTCCCAAACTAAGCTCTAGGCTTGTACTATGGGTACTAGACAACGATATAAATACTTATGTAGAGAAATATATACTTAAATACATAGAAAACATCCATGACTCAGAAACAAATATTCGTGCTCATCACACAAATATCTGCCCTAACCGGGATTTGAACCCAGGAGCGCTAGCTTCGTAGGCAGGGTCACAAACAACTAGGCCACCGTCAGAAAGTGATAGACGTGGGAACAGAAATTTAAACAAAATTTCAATGGAAATAATACTTACATCAAAATCACATTGTGCTACCTGCTGTAAATCAGCTCTGTGACTTTTAATCGCAGCATATTGCTGAGCCGGACGCCCTTTTTGGTCCTTAAGCTTACGTTACGAAAACCTATGTAATACTGTATACTACTGTACTGTATACTGCGCTAAATACATGTTTCTTCGTCTTCTTTTTCTACCTTCTTTCGGTTTTCTGTATTAGATCCGCATGCACGAAAAAGAGAAAACTAGAATTAAGGTTAAGTTCAGTCATTTGTGTCAAATTATATGGAACTGTCTGTTTTAGGACTAAAACATGATGTTTTTTTTTGGTGCCAATGTTTCAATGCGGGCGCTTTTTTTTAAATAATGCTACTTTCCGAATGGTTCATAGCTAAATTTAATGAAAATCTGTTTAGTCGTTTAAGACATTACAATACTATTATTTTACTTTTATATTTAAATATTTTGAGTAATTATTGTACTAAAAACGTAATCTAAATAAATTAAATAAAAATATGGATGGAAACTATGATGCTTCCATATAAACTTTGGCATGCAAGTCAGATATGAGTCAGCTATTCGCTAATTCTTCTTCTTCGTGAGTTCGCCGCACATGCATTTTTACTCGCGCATGACGTAGATTTCGTGTCGCTTCCTACAATTGACATCTGGTTTTTTTTTGAAAAGGCGTTGTGATAAAAATCTCAAAACACTGCCAAAAATACGAATATGATCAGTGTGGCTTTGGACTAGTGGTCGGAATGACGTCATTTTGTTTGTATGTTTGTGTGTGTAAACACTTAAGGCGGACTTGCGCGGACCAGAGTTAACCCTTAACCCAGAGTTAAGCGTCTACTTTTGTACGTGGTTTGCCGCCTAACCTCGGGTTAAGACGCTAACTCTGGTCCGCGCAAGTGGGCCTTATTGTACAAAGTAAAAACGAAAACAATACAATGAAGATTAAAGTATATGGTAAATGCTTATTTCGCTTTGCTTGGCGGCGTTATCCCACGACAGTGATGAGGTAATTATTGTTTTAGGAAATATCCTTGCCGACGTGAAACAAGAAAATAAATGACGCCCTGGTTTTAGGGATATATTTTATGGACTGGTTGAGACTGGAATAAAGAGCAAATCACATTTTAAACAAAGCTTCAACCAAATTCCAAAATACTTACGGAAAACTGGTACTATAAAATATTAAATTGGGAACGAACGCGAGCGCAGACGCGAGTGAAAAGGGATCGAATTCTCCATTGTCATTGCGGAGCTACCAATAGATTGAGTGTTGCCTGCATCCGCGCAGTCTCTCCTACAATGTTCAAAATGTTGACATTCTGATGATACTAAATTAGATAAAATAAAGTTACAGAAATCTTGTATAATATTAGGATTGAAGAACCTAGCAACGCATGCATCCTGGGTCATGCCAAGCCATGACAAGTTTCTGTGGTAAAAACCAGAAATAAACATGAAAAACAGGAAATTAACACAAACTGTGAGTTGAACACTTTTTGGTTAATTAACTATAATTTAAAAACAATTTTACAAGCTCATACTAACACAAAATAAATGATAACTATTTGAAATTACCCTGAAAGTCAGGTATTAACGAAATTCCACTTGCAACACTGTACTGCCTAATTCAAGTCTCGTTCACACGTAATCCAGCTAATTTCTGGATATAGAAATTTATATAATACAATTAAAAAGTATTCATGTGTCAAATTGGTAGCTCCAAAAAGTAATAAATAGATATTATTTTGATTAACGGGAACACTGTATTGCGGTAAAGTTCCAATTTGATTAATTTTAATCAAACCCAGCCAAATTGAATCGGTCCGCTTCCGTGTCGCTTTTGCGGCAGTGTACTACAGGCGTTAGACCACAAAATGATTTACTTAATAAGTAACGTCATCTTTTGCGGCAGTGTACTACAGGCGTTAGACCACAAAATGATTTACTTAATAAGTAACGTCATCTTTTGCGGCAGTGTACTACAGGCGTTAGACCACAAAATGATTTACTTAATAAGTAACGTCATCTTTTGCGGCAGTGTACTACAGGCGTTAGACCACAAAATGATTTACTTAATAAGTAACGTCATCTTTTTTATTTACATTATAATTTATCTATACTAATATTATAAAGAGGAAAGATTTGATTTTTTGTTTGTTTGAATTGAATAGGCTCCGAAACTACTGGACCGATTTGGAAAATTCTTTCACCATTAGAATCCTTTATTATTCCTGATGAACATAGGCTATAGTATATTTTCAAAAAAGTTAGGGTTCCGTATGAAAACTTCGATAATGTAACCCAAGGTGTGAAAAAAATATCAAAAAAATCCTTATATCGCGTACGCTGCGTCAACTATTGACAATAGAGCAAAGTAATGTACTACAGTTTTATAGAAGACATTAATTTCTACAAAAAAGTCCGCAATACCATATATATAACTATTACAGTTATGTCACAATAACTACTTTTTCATGTTAAAATATGCAATTGTAACGCCAGTACTAACTAGGCCCCATTATTCGTACCTTGGTATTAATCCTTATCCAAATAAATCACTTCGTTTTCAAGGTTATATAAGTATCCGTAAATTACTTTTTGAATTATTCAAATCGGACATTTCATTCAAAAGTTATCATGGGTGTAATAATTATCGAAATTGAAATTTAAGAAAGAGCCCTCTAAGTGACTTTAATTGGTTTTATCTACAACAGAGAATCCATACTAATATTATAAATGCGAAAGTGTGTCTGTCTGTCTGTCTGTCTGTTACCTCTTCACGCTTAAACCGCTGAACCGATTTAGGTGAAATTTAGTGCAGAGATAGTTTGAATCCTGGGAAAGGACATAGGATAGTACTAGTAGATTCACTGTATATTACCGACGTGTAAAAGAGCCTGTATGTGGCCAATTTACTGAATAAATATTTTGATTTTGATTTGATTTTGATAGTTTTCTTCCCGAAATTCATCTCCTAAGGGGGTGAAATGGGAGGTTAAAATTTGTATGGAGATACTTAAACCGCTGAACCGATTGAGATGAAATTTGGTGCAGAGATAGTTTGAATCCTGGGAAAGGACATAGGATAGTTGTTTTCCCGAAATTCATCCCCTAAGGGGGTGAGATGGGGGGTTCAAATTTGTATGGAGATACCTCAACCGCTGAACCGATTGAGATGGATGAAATTTGGTGCAGAGATAGTTTGAATTCTAGGAAAGGACATAGGATAGTTTTTTCCCGAAATTCATTCCCTAAGGGGTGAAATGGGGGGTTAAAATTTGTATGGAGCTGCTTAAACCGCTGAACCGATTTAGATGAAATTTGGTGCAAAGATAGTTTGAATTGAAAGGATAAAGGATAGTTTTTTTCCGATATTAATCCCCTAAGGGGTTGAAATGGAGGATTAAAATTAGCATAGAGCTATTAAAACCGCAGAGCCGATTTAAATGAAATTTGATATAGGGATATTTATATGTAGTTCAGAGGAGGGGCATACGATAATTTATATCCCGAATATCATCCACTTACTGGTGACCTGGTGAGTGATGGGTGGAGAGGAGGGGGGTTCAATAATTTTTTTATGGTCTACTTTTTCCGATTTACTTTCATGAAATTTGGTATAGAGATAGTTTGTGGCCCATGGAAGATAATAGGGCAGTCTTTATCCGGGAAATCATCACTCCCTATAAAAATAAAATAAAATTTGGTCTAGAGATATTTTGAATCCGTAATTCCGTTTTCATCACTTATAGGAAGTTTTTAAGATGGAATCAACATTTTAAATATATACCCCCTTATTCATAAATGTCCATCAAACCTACTACAGTAATATTTATTCAAGCTGGTTAGTGCCTTCCCATAAGTTGAGACTTAAAGTTGGCGTTCCAGTCCTGTTGATGCGAAATCTTCACGCACCGAGACTCTGTAATGGCACACGACTGAAAATTACACACCTGGGACGCAATATTGTAAAAGCAATCATTATGACAGGAAGAAGGTGTACTAATTCCCCGTATTCCAATAATCCCAACCGATTTACCATTCCAGTTTAAAAGAGTCCAGTTCCCCCTAAAATCAGCATTCACGATGACAATAAATAAAGCACAAGGACAAACACTTAAAGTTGCAGGTGTACATTTAGTTAAAAACTGTTTTTCCCATGGACAACTATATGTGGCGTGCTCACGAGACTCAAGTCCACAAAGTCTTCACGTGTTAGCAAAGGACGGGAAAACAAAAAACGTAGTTTACAGAAACGTGATAAACTAAATTATATGTCGCAGTTACTAATAATTTATTTATCTGTTCATTCAATTCTGGTTGTACGCATTATTGATGATTACAAATTAAAACCATCATTTTCTTTTATTATTTAAAAGTAAGCAATGATAAAAAATCAGCTGGGATAAATAAGGTACCCAAATTACTAATTCTACGCAGACGAAGTCGCGGGCAAAAGCTAGTTTAATTATAAATAGAATACTTTAAATAAAAGCACCCGTAACGTACCCGACGTACTTGCATGGCGTTGTTGATAAATGCAGAGGACGCGAAGTAGGTATGTTTACACCGGTGCACCCGGCGATCCATAGTCTTTGCTTACCCCATTGAGAGACAGGCGTGAAGGTATATGTATGTGTATGTAATAAGTTAAATAGAGAAATCTTTAAAACTAACCTTTCAAATAGCGTTTAAAAGTTAAATACCGTTTTAAAAGTAAATACCCTTCATTACAAACTTCCCTCAACGAAATCCTTAGTACATAATTTTACTTTTTAACATCAATTTAATTAAGGATGTCTCAAAACCTTCGCGTTTTTAAATTAACGTTTTATTATTGTTTTAATGACTCGACTTAACTTAATAGAGGACTGAAATAATAACCGGGATGACCGCTGTGAAGTGAGATAAGGCAGGTATAAAATTATACTTAAAAAAACGTAATAAAAGGTCTCATGAAAAGGTTGAAGGTATGAGTTTTACGAACGGCTTTACCACCGATGAACCGCATAAAAACTTTAATGTGAGTTTGTACAACAGAAAAATTGCCTAGTTATTTTAAAAAACAGTAAAGCATACAAAAACCACTTATTAAAGCAGTAAGCATCACCCATATGGCTTATTAGCGTCGTGGTGCAGCACCACCAATCCTTATGTTTTGTTAAGTTTCTTTTGTTTAAGTTAATTATGTTGGTGCTTTTGGTTCCGTTTAAATAGTTAGTTATAGGCTTCATAGATAAAATGGTAAGTCAATATGTGAGTCCCGTGAGATTACAAAAAAATACAATTTAGTTGCAGTGTGTGTGTTTTAAAAGTACCCTTCATTACAAACTTCCCTCAACGAAATCCTTAATACTTAATTTTATATTTTTTTAGCAAGTGGATACCAAGAGATGAAGAACCTTTCACAAAACAGAAATAAGTGGAGAGAATTATACCGACAAGAGCTACGCTCTTAATTTAATGATGATGTATGTGTTTTAGTGTGTGCGTGTGTGTGTTTACCTTAGGGAATAGCGCCCTTCAGGTATTGGTTTTCTCGTGGGTTTCTCTTTTATTAATTCTGTGCTAAAGGCGTTTTTTCCGACACAACTGTCTGTCCTGCGACTGTTAAGTTTTCTTTTAACACTGGCACTTTGCACGTGTTCTATTTAAAACACAACTAAAGCGGTATACGTCGTATCTTTACAATGTATGGCATTCATCCACGTTAAATTGCCAGATTTGAAAAATATTATTGGCTCTAGGTATATTTACAGAAAAGAAAAATCAATTAACGCAAAATGGGTTAAACTAGTTTACTGTTATGGTGAACAATCCCAATTTAAACAAGATGCTTACATTAATGAAAGCATCTGAACTGAAATAAGCGAACTATTTGCAAACTCAACGAACAAATTTGCCACCACAAATGTAACACTTTAAAAAGAACTCTTTCCCGGTCACTCTACTGGGGAAACTTTAATTTTTCGCAACCAATGGTCAAAAGAAAAAGTATCACGGGCAAAGTTTCTAAAACTGGCGACAGTCCGTCCAGAAGAAGAACTAGCTTCAACGAAAGTTTTTAATAAATTTTCGAAAGAATACTTTGACGCCCTTTTACCTTCAAAAGTTGGTTATGTTTCAAGTTTCAACGCTATTAAATGTTCGCAGTGATATTTGGTAGCAATGTTGAAGTAAGTGTTGTTCAAACAGTTTTATTTAATTACTTATTACAATCAGTTTTAATAATTTCGTTCACAAGACCCTGTAGTCGTTACTCTTAGAATATTAAAAAGTTAAGAGCATGGCGGGCCATGCTCAGTACCTATTGGGTTCTGTTGCGTACTCCAAAAACCAAAAGTATGAGCTTATTTCCTATTCAAAGTTAAAAGGTGTTATCTTAGATGTTTTTTAGTAGGTATAAAAATTTTAGTTGCCTTTTATGAAATAAAAAAATGCGGTCTACTTTGTCAACATAATACTGAAAAGAAAAAGAGAAATTGGTCGATTCTAACAAGATTGTGATTGTTGTGCATAAGGATCTTGATTCCATACGAACCTAACAATACGTTAGATACATAAAGTAAGATGTTAGTTGAATCACAAAAGAACTTGCTGTTGTTACTATTAGCTTTAGTTGAAAAAACTAGTAGTATCATAAGTAATGTATTCATTTTTTTCAAATAAGAGAAAATCTCTTTTGGTGGGCTCTCATTTTTTTTATTGTTTCAGGGTTCACTATCGTTTGACCGAATTTCATACGCAATAATTTCATTTGCCCAAATTTCATATGATATAATTTCATATGCCATAACGATCATTTGCCATGAAGGCATTTTTTCTGAAACCGTGAACTATTAAGAATTGTAATAAAATAAATTGTTTAGCCCAATAATATTGGGCTCTATACGATGGCATATAAAAATTACGAATAAATAAAGATTTCAGAAAAAAAATCTGTATGTCAAATGAAATGATGTAATGTGATATTATGGAAAATGAAGGTTACAGCCAGTGACAAAAAATAGTTGCTTGGTTGCATTTCCTTAAAAAAATATAGGTGTTACCAAAGCAAAATCTAACCAATTAACAATACCATCAGTAAATAATCAAACATCTGATTTTTTGTCTGAATCACCCTGAATTTGATTATGCTACGTAACAAGCCCGTACTTCCCGCTATGCCCAATTATCTGATCTATGCAGCTATATATTCTCGTAATCTTGCATCAGATCAAGCCACAATGCTCTCAGCTTATTAAGCCCTGCCACTTGATCAAGAGCTGCGATTTCGTAGATTTCTGAAACAAAGCCTTAATATAAAAGCTGAAGAACTTAATTTGCAATGGTTTGCGATGTACCTATTTTCCAAGTGAATTACTGGTATTTGTAGGACAATCTTTTTATTATGAATAGTAAATGATTGAACATTGTAAAAGTATTGTTGTAGTCAAAAGTTTTAATTTGGATTTTAATGATCCAGAGAAGTAAGCGGTCCCGGGTTCGATTCTCGGAATGGGCAAATATTTGTGTGATGCAAGTATTTGTAACAGTCTTGAATGTTTTTTGCTGTATGTATTTATTTATATAAATATGTTTATTTATATAAAAATACCTTGAGTAATACAAGCCTAAAGCTTCATTTCTGAGTATTTTAATTTGTGTGAGATTGTCCCCTATTTATTTTTGTTATTTATTATATCGTTTTAGAAAAATATAACAAAACATCTCCATCATTTACATAACCTATAGAAGCCAGAATAGTGTCATTGTACATAATTCTAAGAATTATAGTAGGCGTGACATAAATCATTCGTTTTTACACCTTACACATCTCAAAGCTTCCCTTAATCCCCTCTTTTACAACACACCTTTGTTCTGTTTATGTTTCCCCGTAAATCTCCGTAGGTCCAAAACAAAAACACAGCATATTAAAAACGGGCACGTAAAAAATTCTCTACAAAGCGTCTTCACATCAGCATATCATTTCTTACGAGAGGCTCCGCGGAAATTCACTATAAAGAATGCATTTGCAGGCGTGCATCAGAATTCATGGCGCAGTTTTGGAACCGCTGGCTTTCTCTTTTTGAATCTTTATTATATGTATTTCGGTTCTTTATAAAACTTAGAATGAATGTAAAAATGTAGTGTCGACCCATTCTACTTCTAGGTTGAATGGACCTATGTTTCCTATGATGCGAAATTTAATGTTCAGTGCATTTCTTGTTTTCAGTGAATAAGTAGGTACGCTTTTATATTGTATTTTCTATATTATGTTCTTTTAAATCAGAAACTATGCATAATATTGATTTATAGTAGAATAGTGGTTAGGTTTCGTTACATCTTTTGCTGCTTTAAAATTACAACGATCCATCACCACTTATTCAAAGCTTACATGATAAAGTTAATATTATAATATGACGACTGACTAAAAAGTACCGAGCAAAACACCAAAGTAAGAAGCTGGGCTAGAATCAATTACTGCATAATAAAATAAACACAAAATGAGAAACATAGCAACAATAACTATGTACCTACTTGTAGATAACGAAATGACATTTCATTCATTTCAAGTGCTTGGTTAATACGAGCACATCATTAAGTTAGTCACTGCTGTAGTGCGCGGTGAGCGATGAGGAAATTACAGCTACAAATTTTCCCGAGCCTCGTTAGCTCATTCCATTACATTGTCAAGTACATCATTATTTGACAAGCATGAACTTTGTACATTTGTATGTTTGTAGCTTATATGATTTATTTACATGTCTGAAGTGAAACTCTTTATCTTCTTAACACATTAAAAGAGACTCCTTTAAAGCACCACCTGTTTATGCCTCTAAGGCCGTATTTCACCAAACTGGAATAAGACTTACTCCGAGATTACTCTATACAATTTCGGCGTTTAATCTAGGTATTATTCCAGTTTGGTCGAATGCAACCTAAGTATATGTAGACATCATTCCGTTGTACATTTCCAATATAATTATCTCCTTTATTCGTTCCAACTCCAATGTTCTCCATAGACTTACTGTCAACGCGTTGGCTATTCGCATTTAACATTTGCGTGTCACGATATAAATTAATCACATTATCTTTTTTTAATTCAAAATGAAAGATGATATTAATTATGAAATGTAAACTATAAATAATTACTGAAATATATATAAATAAACCTTACAATAGTACTAAACAAAGTCGTTTTCCGCGTCTGTCTATCTGTCCGTATATCCGCTAACTCCCAACGGATTTTGATGCGCTTTTAATCACCAGTTAGATATGTTTTACCCAGGTTTATACACATCGATAAACACGGCAATAACAGGCCTGCAGACCTAAGAATTCTACTAGTATTATAAATGCAAAAGCTCGTGTGTGTGTTAGTTACTTCTTCACGCTGCAACGGCTCGGCGGATTTGGATGAAATTTGGGATGAGCATAGCTTACACACTGAATTAACACATAGGCTAGTTTTCATACCAGAAAATTTAAAAGTCGCGAGGGAATAATCGAAATCCCCCGCAACATGGGATGGCCGAATAAACAAAAATTACGCGAACGAAGTCGCGGGCTGAAGCTATAGTAGTAATAGGTTATAAATCTACGACAGGTGTCATGATTTCCTTCTTATCGTCCTTGTACTATAGTCCCATGGTCTTCTAATCAATCTACGCTAGTTTAAAAGTGTCCAAGTCATTATAAAGAGGCGGAGTGAAACTTTGAAACTATGGCAACGATTGCTATTAGCAGCCCGCCCTGGATGAAGTCCGTCATTCAGCATAACTTTTGTAGAGTTCTCGTTGGTTCACATTAGGTGTTTCTCAAGAGATTTAAGTCGGGGTTATAACCGATTTTTTTTATGGTTAAATTACATAGAATCGGGATATCGAGTTCCCGCTATCCGTGTTTTGATTTCGTTTACGATTTTATTTTGAGTACTTCCTTTTTATATTGTAAGCCCCTTATTCATAATAGCGCATTTGAAATAGACAGAAACTTACAAATAATACTTACCTAAAATTGGTATTTTAGTTAGGTATTCTTTGTAACTTTCTGTCTATTTCAAATGTTATAATGACAGATAAAGACAGAGCATATTTCAAGCACACTTTAGCTTATTCGCGTTAATAAGAGGGTAAGCTTACACCGTATTGTACTAATTATAAAATCATTGCACTACATCGCAGATGACAGTCGCAACTGACGTTTTGTCGCGCATAAACACCGAGAAGTGAAACAATGTAGGTACTATTTCATGATAATGACGCAGTCGGGTAAAAAGTATGATAATTAATAGATTTTGTTGATATATTTTTGATTACTTGTTTGGTTCTATGCTTCAGTGTCACTTACTATGTATTTTGTCTTAAAAAGTAACACAAGCGTTGTTGTTAATTTTAGAACAACAGCGTGCCTTACTTATTATGTACTTATTGAATATAACATTTACAATAACCGCCTCGTGTGGTCCTCGCCTCTGCTCAGAGCTGGAGTCGTCTCTTGTCGCGGTAGATTATTAAAACTTTCCATTCCTCATAATAAAGTTTCATATTGAGCAGTTGATTTTTTAGAGGTCTCTCATTGCGTTACATTACATTTCGCGGTTTACGTTACAATGTGCATGGGAAAAAAATAAATAAAGGACGGCAATTTAATAATATGGAGGGGAAGCGCTTTCGGCAAGACAATTCCTAAGAAGCACCGTAAGACACTAAGCAGAAGGTCTTTTTTCAAATCATTCATTACAGAATACTTAACAAATATTAATAGTAATATGAATAATGAAAATTGAATTAAAATAAATACAAATAGTAACTAAATAAAACGAAAGCTTATGCGATATATATTAAAAACATTAAAACACGTAAAATCCGTTTGAGAAAGGTTTTTTAATCTAATGACTTGTCATTTATGAAAATCGGTCGACCCGTTGAGTAGTTAGGGGGAAACATAGGAACGACATACATACATACAGGTCCAACACATAACCCTCCTTTTGGGCTTCGCCGAATTTGGGTAAAAATAATCTGTCTTTTGAAAGACATTTATTTAAATTTTGCCAAAATCGGTGTGAATTCCAACACTGTCACACAAAAATATGTAACATTATACTCGAAAAGATTTTGGTCTTTAATTAGAAATAAAGACCAAAATCTGACAGTTCCCATCTTGATTATTTCGTTATTTTAACATTATTTCCTAAAAATATGAATGAGACCTCGTGTAACCAGTAATATTAGGGTAAGTTTTATTAATACAAATTGTAGGTAACACCTAAACCAAAATGCAGTAATCACAACGAATGTGCGCCGGTTGAGGTTAGGATTTTGGTCTTAAATTAGATTTTCGAGTATAGTTCCCTACCGACGAGACCGAACGGTAGCCCCCGTCAATCCTATACATTTTCTTTTGTTGAGGCAGTCGTAAACGAGCACAGAATCCAACTTGGCCTACTGATGTTAAATTTAACAAACACGTAATCGTAGTAAGCTGTCCCTAATAAATATCTTGATTCTGAGAAAATATCGTAGAAGGACTCTTTATGCTACACCAAATGCAATTTCTCTTTTTACATTGACCCCTGTCTCAATATTTACGATGTTAACTTTCAACAATCAAGGGATTAACAAAAGTAAAATCTCTTTACATCTCAAGAAAGAAACTAGAAGCTCCGATTAAAGTTTTCAACAGGACTTTCTATAAATTGGGTACTGAACTTAATTAAATGATAAAGCTGCGAGAACTAGTTGGTACTCTTAAAGCTAGTTAGTTCCCTTCAGTTTTAAGTACTCTACTTATATCTCTCATTGTTTTCTATTATTTACGGAATTGAGAAGAAAAATAAAAAATACAATCTAAAAACAAATGAATAAATAGATAAACCGACAGACACAACGCTGCATTCTCAGTCTTAGAATGACCGAAATAATGAATGTCTGGTAAAGCAGCTGATTAAATTTTAAAGGCTCCTGGTATAATGTAGGTATGTTAAATGTATTGCACAAAACTATTAAATAAAAAAAACCGGGGTTCCGACGTAGTTACTACAAACACAAAACACTCTCTCAGGATAAACAACATGTATGAACGATTTTATTTTTAAAGTTTATATTTAAGTATTTGGTGCTGTCTTAAATTATTTTTAGTACCTAGGTATATCTATATATATATATATATATATATATACTTTAGCCACCTGTATCTCAGGAACCAATCGAGTCCACTTAGTGGCGATAGTTATCCCTTTAAGTTCGTTACATGTGCTTTCATTCAAGATGTTTTTCAGATTTTATCACTATGTAGTTTTGCTTTGTATTTTGAGGGGGAGGACGGAGGGGGACACCTAACTATAGCGAAAATTTCACTTTTTCGAAATATAAAATATCCGAAACAGTCCCCGAATTTAAATATTGATAACATTTAGTCACCAAACGCGATTGTTGAGCCACTTGCTACTGTTCATAATTTAGCCGCGTAATGCAAATCGGGCGTACTCATGTGGCATCATCGTGAGCGACTGGTAACGAATGATGACATGTCTATATTCGTGTCATAGAAAGAGTATTCTATCTTTGTCATTCGTTGTTCCATCAAATCAGCTGTCAAAAATAATCTGACAGAACATCGGTAATTTATTAAATCATTAGACTCGCAAACAACGTTCGGATAAAGTCGTGGATTCCGAGTTTTCCCGATGTCGTATGACCAATCATGATTTTTCCGCTGATATCGTTCCGTTATAATAATTGTCGCTAGGTTACTGTTTCCAGACCGTAAATGGTTGGCTTTGGGTGTAATCACTCTATTGTTAGGTTCGCAGGCTTGGTCTTCGGGTTAGCCAACAGTTCAATTGCATGAAAATACAACATTAATCAAGTGATTCTAACCTAAATGGCACTTCTCGCCTGTCAAACACGATGACAAAGATGGAATATTTCCCTACGACTTTTCTTGTCTGGATATACGAGTATAACCGACTAAACCTGATTTATATTACAAGGCCAAAATACGTAAAGTGGCAAGTGGCTCAACAATCCTGTGTTGTGACTGTACATAATGTTTTTTTAAAAGCTACCCAATGATATCTCACTCAATATCATAATGAAAAAAAAACATCACCTCTCTTCCCTCACGGGAAGAACCCAGAACCATTTTTTTTTTAAGATTTTATTTTACACCTTTGTTGGCGTAAATCAAATATATAAATATGCCAAATTACAGCTTTGTTTAGTACAAAGCCTATCTCAGTTAGACTGTGGCAGAAGTAGACGGACAGAGGGAATTGGCGAAACTATAAAAATGCATAGTTTGACTTGGGAAACTATTTAATTTTACCGAGAGCTGGCTAAAGGTTTGTCAAGTTAAAGGTTGATCAAATGGATTGGTTACCCCTATTTTCAGAGCTGATATCTCTTAAATGATCCAACTGATTTTTATGAATCCTGTTGGGCGTTAGGCAATAGCCTAACGCACTCGCGATCGCAATCGACTTCAAAGTGAAATAATAGTTTTCATTTTGAAAGCAGACTCGCCTTTGGACTGTCAAAATGAAAACTATTGCGATTGCGAGTGCGTTGGGCAATAAGCCTACTGGCTATAAACCATTCCTAATAAACTAGCTTTCTTTCTAAAAACACACTGTTGAGGTTTTGTCAACCCTTACTGTCGAGTGAATAAGAGCTGTCATATCATCAGGTATGATTATGATATCGAATTAAGATGGACTAAACCAAAGTGGAATGAAGGCCCTGACATAGGGCTTTACGTTAGTGCGGTCGACCTTATAAGAAGCGGCACACTTTAATGGTTTGTCACTTTAAAGTTATTTTTGAACTGCTGCACTAATCTCTCAAATGCGTCAAAGTGGCAATGTTCCAAAGTGTGCAGCTACTGATAAGGCCAGGTTTACCTACTGCGCCTGTATTCAACTCGGTAAAACCATAATGGTATTCTTTTTACGCATTACTGCATCGGTCCAGGTTCCAGATTGCAACTTGTTCAGTTAAAATATTGTTACGCCGATGGCATAAGGCGTTTCATTTTTTATCGTTAATTTTGGTGCTTTAGAAGCGTTTTCAGCAGGCTGAAATATCGTTTCAGTCCGTTTCAGAGGTAGCTCTATCACCTACCAGATTATCAAAATTTCGACCAACTTGCCGTTGTTTTCACGCGCCTGAAACATGTTTTCAGTCCATTGCAGGCCACCCTCTATCAGATGACGCCATAACCTGAAAACCCATTTACAGGCATTTTCAGGACCCCTTATGGGGGCCTTTGAAGTATATTTCAGTATATGGCAATTTTCCACTAAGAGTGACAGAGATAGCATGATTAGAAAGAGACAGCAATACTGATAAACTTCGAGAAGTGTGTGAAAGAGAAAACACGACTAGAAAGAGACAGCAATACTGAGCACCTTCGAGAAGTGTGTGAAAACGATTAGAAAGAGACGGCGAAATGAGACAGCAATACGCGGAAAATTCCAGATTCATCCAGACCTGTGAGTGAAGGACATCGCGATTGTAAACAGAACAAGGTAGCAAGGCGTAGAACATTCCAGCAACGAATAGTCTCGATCGACCTTGGCGGGGCGAAGTACATCGAACATTCCGGAAGGCGTTCTGGAAAGTTCGACACAGGAAGTATAAAAGGCGGACCTACCGGCAACCGAGATTCAGGCTTTACTTGGAAAGCGATCAGTGCGAATAAGAGCGACCAGTGCGATCATTTGAGTATTTGAAGTTTATTGTGCGATAATTGTTTTGTAACGGTTTAAGTGAGTGCGTTATTAAAGTCTACTTTTGATTATCGGTGTATTCGTGCATTTCTATCAGTTACCTACCCCCACGGACGTAACAATATAAAAGTATCATAAACGCAATATTCAGCTAATACACATTTTTTTATATTTTGACTAACATATTATATAATATGTTCTCTTTCGTAAAATTAAACTTGGCTAGCGCTACCTATATAGAAACATATAATATATTTCTCAATTGTTTCCAAGAAACATGATAGAAGCCGATATCTCGCAATACAAGTGTATCCAGACAAAGCGTTGGTTGTTTCCACCGTATTTCCACCGCATTGTTGCCAGTAATGTTTTATTTCTGTGATTCAGCTCGATGTAATCCTCACAAGGGACTGCGGTACACAGAGATATTAAATTTAAAAATGCACGCTGCGAGATTGCCGCGAGACCGAATGGCTGCGCAACAAAATATTATAAAAAAAACATTTCGATTATTGAGTGATGAATTTGCGGAAACTTCAGCTTCGTTTACTTTTTGGCTAAGCTTTGTTTTAAATGAGAATTTAATTGCTTTTTAGGGAACTATTTTTATTCTGACGATTTCTGACGTGGTTTTTTATGGCCTAACGCTATTTATTAGCTAACGATCAAGGAGTGAAGGGTGGTCGAGTTGATAGCTATTCGAACAGTGGAACCTGCCGCTCAGGCGAAATATTTTTATCCAAATTAATATTCCAAAATGCTATTTGTTTTATTCCCAGAATACCAAAACCACTAGTTAATTTTGGTAAGGTTAGACTTGTGACTACAGGATTTCCTCTGTAAAACTACCTACATTGCTTTTGACATGTCATCGTATTGCCAACGTTTTAATAACTGTTATTTACTTAACAGTAATGTCGGCCGAGTAAAAACAATACGATAGCATGTTAAAACCCATATTGTTTTTTTACCAAGTAGAACAGAGTACCAGCAAAGTGTAAACTGTTGGAGGGCGAAAATACTTTTTCGTATTTGATCATTCGGGAAATGGCCAAAGACCTCTTTTTTTCACCAGAGGGCGCTTCTTAAGCTAACATTGCCGTTGAAAAGTTATTCTCTTATTTGAGAGGATACTAAAAGATCTTAGTGCTATAATTTAAGCCTATTATAGCACTAAGGTCACCAGAGGCCCGTTTCACGAAGCTACAAGTTACAAATCACAAGCGAAAGTCTCTTTCTAACTCATTTTGCTAGAAAGAGAGTTCCGCTTGTAATTTGTAACTTGTAACTTCGTGAAACGTGCCACAGCAATAATATATTATCCAACATTAGGCTCTAAAATATCTGGCACGTCTTTATTGCTAGAGGCATAAGAGCGTGTCAGATATTTTTGAGTCCAATGTTGGATAATATAATTTTGCTGGTGACTGAACTTTTAAAATTATCTGGTTGCCCAAGATACAGGCTGTGCCAAGTTTGGGAACCCCTGTTCATGCATGTACCTTATCATAAGCTTCTTGTTACAAATAAAAATCTTATCTATCTCATCTTATCTAAAGAAAATAATATCTAATCTTATCATCATACATTTGACGTCAGTTTTTATAGAAACGTATTCATGGATGAACTTGGAAGTACTCCTTATTAACCTTTTCACGAGCTAGGTAAACAAATAGTGTAACAAGGTGCGATGTATTTCATCAACATTTCCTAAACTCCTCCGAACGAGCAACACACGGCTCCAGCAATAAAGGCTGTCGATATTACCGTTTTCCTGTTGGCTTTTTGCGAAACTACACGAACTTTGTTGGAAACCTGAGAACGTGTTGCCAAATGTTGTGTAACATGTTACAACGTGCGATACACGTGTGAAGTGTACAGAATACAACGCATTTGTATCTATTCACATGGATATATCTTATTGTCAATCTGCTGAAAACAGCGCGAGGTATTAAATTTCGCGTCAAGCGACAATTGTTTTTACAGGGTTTTTATTAACTTGCATTGTATGTATGTATGCAAATATGTATGTTCGGGATCTTGCTAGGAAGATTTGAACCACTTGAGCCGAATCGGGTACCAATTGAGCTGAAATTTGGTATAGGTACCTACGTAATTTCGAAGACTGTAATATGCATGGCTGTAATATGGCACCGTCGAGCTGGTCTGATAATGGAGTCGGAAGTGGCAACAAAAGATAATGACTTTGCAAGTCTACTACAGTCGGATGAATTAATTTTTTGACAGAAACTTTTACTTCCTATATATTTCATTGTGGTACTACTGCCTTCCATAAACGCCATTATAAGATCATAATTATTTAATTTCGGATAAAGTCAACCAGTGTTCGTTGGTTAAATTAAAATTTAATACATTTTTGGAAGTAACAAATTTTAATATTAATGTCGAAGTCACCTTATCTACTCCTAATGCCTTTATCCTTCTCATCTGCGAATATTTGGACCGAACATATCTAGATAATCGGTACATCTTAAATTTGTAAAAATATTCGTGTGAAAGATGGAAATGACTTACAGTTGATAACAATTTCTGGAGCTAACAGTAGAAACGGAAATTAAAAAAGTAAGCGAAACAGGTATTATAACAACGAATTACAAAAATCACGGTAAACAGGATACCAAGAATAAATACGGCTACACAGCCGCGACTATTTTCAGCGAACCGAAATAGGATAAGGGGATTTCCTCAATCCGATAGAGGTAAGATACTGAGACAAATACCGGAAATTGGACGGAAAGTGGTCCCCAGACACTTCGGATTTAACGTTCGTTTAGAACACCTTTTCTAAAGAATTCACCACAAACTCAATTGACAATTTGGATGATCGACCAAAATCTTTTAAACCCAAATGGGGCCTATTGACAGCCTAATGGTCTGCTGGGGGATAAGTTAGACATTTGTCCGACAGTGTCTAAATGAGCCATTTGTCATTTTCGGGAGCTGACACACGGCGACTTTTTATACCCCACACACAAGTAAGCATAATTGAATCGCTACTGTCGAGGTATAGCAGCGATACCAACGCGATACAGTATCGATACAGTCACAACACCTCCTTCCATTCTTCCTACACCCCATCTCGCGCAAAACAGCCGCGCGCTAGTAGCGATACTGAATCAATACAGTCCCAGTCCCAGAATGAAAACAAAGCTACCGCATCGCGCTTCCAACGATACAAAGCAACTGTATCGTTATGGCATCGGTTCTGTGGCGCATTGCAAATGCGACAAGAGGGTACATCGTCATCACCATCATCATCATCATCATCATCATCATCATCATCATCATCATCATCATCATCATCATCATCATCATCATCATCATCATCATCATCGAGGTATAGGTATAAATATATTTTGACACTATTAAGTCCCGTTGTAGATACATGTCGTGATGCAGCCGCGCCTTTACAAAACGCGCGACTGCATCACTACAAAAAGCCACCGTGTGCTAAGCCTTAGATTAATAACTGAATTAATACTTATATGTAAAAAATATACTTAGATTAGACTTTATGTCGTTGGACCTAATGCAAGGTCCGTCCGGATCACTACCACCATGTTATCCTTATATCTAACGCCAAGGAGCGTGCTCGAATTGTTGTGGTCTGGTGTGGGGATAAGACCATCATCGGTGAAATGACTGGCATAGAAGCCTCTATCTTAGTAGGGTTGGCAAAGCATATTGAGTGTTAGGATTGAAAATTCAAATGTATACGGGTCTTAGATCCAATTTACCATCTGGTAGCTTGTGAGCTCGTCTGCCTTCAATTTGCCATAAAAAAAATAACCAGGACCACTATTCGACTTAACCTACAAACATCTACGTTTATACACGTATTACTCGTATCTCAAAATTCCGTAAAATCAGTCGCATAAACTTTTCGGTAGCACTAAGTAAGTAAGTACCCTTTGCAATTTTTACCCCTTTCACAAAGTGATCAGAGGCAGCACCGAATTCGTGTTTCAATTCGTTATTTGTATGCCACCTTATCTGCATTTAAAAGCGTCGCTTTTGCTTTGTGTGAACCGTTGGTTGATTAAAATGGTTTTTGTATTGGGACAACTGTAGTTTCTATTACTTTCCCGGAGAGGTTGAAGTTATTGAATCTCTCCAGCTAGGTAATAGAAACTACACACTGAAAATAACGCGTTAATAGCGCATAATATTTAGCGTGTTAAATTGTTAAATTAAAGAGACTAGGTTTTTTTACTGTCAATTTTGTAGTCGACTACAAAGAGATGTATCCACTTTTGAACCTTATTACAATGCAATAGGTTGAAAAAGTGGATACATCCCATTGCAAGTCAACTGTATATACATGTTAATCTTTATCGGTCATAGTTGGTATATATACAGAGTTGGTATATAGTCAACCCACCTAGGGCTGATAGAGCAGCTAAAAAGCTATCGATTTAACCCTTACATATGTTCAGCGATTTTCACTAGTTTCAGAGATATTTATCATTTTAATCTGAATTTTTGTAATTTTCCCTTATGTCCATGTCACGAAAAATCATTAATTTCATGTTTTGTTTTATAAGTTTTTAAGTGGTGTCGTACATAATTAGAATTATTACGAATCAGCGAAGTTTTTAAACCTATTTGCCCGGTTTTTTTTTAGTAATCCATGAAGTGCTTTTTTCCATACAAAGTGAAAAGCAAACACTGGTTCACCTACTTAGTATGGAGAAACAAAGGGCTAATAGCTCTCTTAAAAGAACACCGCACGGAAAGTAGGTACGGAAAAAAAAAATGATTAAAAAAAATATGTTACGTTCCTTGGTCAAAATATAAAAATAATTGGTGGGCAATAAAATCCTATGACTAATTTTTGAGAAAAAAAATATATAGTTAAAAAATCATATGGATATTGGTCTCATAGAAAAATGTATGAAAGAAAAAAAAAGTGTTCCATTTTGAACAAAAAAAAATATATTATGTTTTAGGGACCATTTTATTAACCAACTTCATCAAAAATACAACTTAAAAACTAAACACTTTTTCATATCAGTTGATATGAAAAAGTGTTTAGTTTTTAAGTTGTAGCGTTTCATAAAAATCAGTAAAATTGGTCTGAATTTTTTTAGGTTTTCATATAATTGTGATTTTCCGTTTTCTGTAATAGTGAAAATAACTAAAGGGATACTTTGTGCATATTTTTTATTCATATAAGTTTGGTGTCATAGCCCCCTATTCATCAGTATTTAGATTAGAAATGATTTTTAACGAAAAATTCTCGATTTTTCATCATTTTTTTTTTAAATGGATCTGTGAATAGTTGTGGATTTTGAATATTTCATAACATGTTTTATTGTTAACATAAATGATTCAAATTTAAACATATTCTATGGACAGTTTAAAAAATATTTTCTTTCAAAACAGGCCACTTTTTTTCTTACATACATTTTTCTATGAAACCAATATCTACATGATTTTTAAATTTCTTTTTTCTCAGGAACTAGTCATACGATTTCATTGTGCATCAAGTATTTTTCTATATTGACCAAGACACGTAACATATTTTTTTTTTATCAAAATTCACCTAAGTTTTTTTTTT
Source organism: Acleris literana (assembly GCA_946894065.1). Taxonomy (NCBI): domain Eukaryota; kingdom Metazoa; phylum Arthropoda; class Insecta; order Lepidoptera; family Tortricidae; genus Acleris; species Acleris literana. Next base: position 10,613,807 of record OX335669.1, read on the forward strand.
CCATACTTTTCGTGCGGTGTCCTTTCACCGTGTCCGTCTGTCCGTCTGTCGCGGTCTAGCTCAGAGACTCTTTGTACTACAAAGCTGTAATTTGGCATAGTTATAGGTTAACATTACGCCGAAAAAGTTACATACATGTAGAGCAAATGTATTTTTACTTTGTAATATCGAGTGAGGTATCATTGGATAAGTCTTAATAAATAGAGAGAAATATGTACATGTCCTCATAATTTTTTAGATTTGGGGGACCGCTTAGAGTTCCGTGGCCTCCTTAAAAGCCAAAACTACAAGTGATAAAAATCTGCAAAATATTTCAATGGAAGCACATTATATAACGAACTTAAAAGAAAAACTATCACGACTAAGAACAATTGATTGGTTCCTGAGATACAGACGGCTAAAGTACAATGGGAACTGTAACCCATAGACTACAATCCCAAGACCGCTATCCTAAGACCGCAAATGCGTTGCCAACCTGGAGGACCCGTAATACCCGTTACGTTACAAAAATTTGGGACTACAGACATATTTCAATAATAAACAGTCTTAAACTCTAATCTGTAAAGACACCAAAGCACCGAACTATTATTATGACTGATATATACATACGTAAGTAACGTATTTATAAATACAAGTCACTGAACCTTTAACTCGTGTAGGATAATAACGTTACCAACGTAGAAACTTGTAAAGTCCATAGAATTTATCTTAGCGAACAATCAGAGAAAGAATGAGACATGTACAATAAAAGTTACTGAGAACACACAGTAGGAGCACAGGGACGTAGAGGAACAGTAAGGTATTTCATTTACTTGTATGATTAAACCAATTTCGTAGTTTAAGAAAGGTACTCGTTAAAAAGAAAAAAACTAATAATCCCTAAAAAGATTTTTTCATGAGACTAGGATATGAGGACTATTTATTACCTTACGCATTCCTACACTTTCTTTAAGCCCAAAACCAATATATTATTTTGAAAAAGAAGAAGAATGTGGCCGAGATCGTTATCGTTATCGAAAATGTACAGGATTGCCGTAAGCTCGTCATCGTAGTCGTGTCAAGCGCTCATGTCAATTCCATACACTTTGACAGTTTTCGAAAATCGTTTACGATAGCGTTAACCATCTTGTTTAGGGCCTCTAAATAGTTCAGAAACCAACATAATCGTACTCCATCTTTCGCCTATTTCTTTGATCCACCTACTGATTCTTTATTCACCCAATCAAAACCACAAACACGAATAGCCAAAGTCAATTAGAGGGAGAAGAATAACATTTTCCTTTACCAATTATCTTCTTGAGAAGTACGGCTTGATCGTCAGTCAATAGAGGGGAAGAAATAGAACAAATTAATGGGATGTTTCGATGCTGACTGAGGCTAATCACACAGATTTGTTTAGTTGGAATCGACGATCAGCCTGCAGTAAGAAATGCTTGGCTTAATGTGGCTTATCTTAGTTAATTGGACTACGAATCATCCGATAGAATAGGGAACGGCGGCCTTGTGTCTGACGCTTGAATGGATTCTTGAATACATTTGCTTGGTTAGAAATATCATATTGTTCTAGACTATTATATGCGTGGTATCGATAAGTTTATTACGAGTAATGCTATGGTAGATCTTAAGAGGTAGCTTATTATATTCCTTGTGTGTAATTTTTGTTGGCAGATTTTATACGTTTTAACAATCTTACTAATATTATAAATGCGAAAGTTTGTGTCTTAGTTTGTTGCTCCTTCACTCTGCAACAGTTGGACGCATTTGGATGATATTTGGAATGGAGATAGCTACGAGTACACCCTGGATCAACACATAGGATACTTTTCATCCCAAAAGTAATATCGGATGCGGATGAAGTCGCGGGCAGAAGCTAGTAAAAAATAAGTACCTATGTTTCCGTGAAATTATTGCTATTGTTAATCATACATCGGAGAAATTAGAATGCTGGTTAAATAACCATCGAGGTATGATTTTTCAAGACAAAAACCAAATGCTCTTCGCACGAATGCTTTCCTAAAATTCATTTGTTACAATACAAAGAATTGTATTCGAACAACTGTAGCAAAAAACTCGCGAATCTACGGAGAGGCGTTCAGAGTGCGTCGAGATTGATTTATGTTCTGCAAAAAGAGGGTAGTTTGCACGCAAACATATTCCTCGTTGATGAGAAAATAGTGAAGGAAAAATTTCACTTAGAAAACAGGAAAATGGTAGTTTGATTTCTGAAATATTTTATTATGAAGTAAGATGTTAAAAACCAAGCCAGAAAAAAGTTCTTAGGGGTGTTATGACACAGCAATGCAGTTCATTTTACGGCAAGCGTAAAGAACTGAGCTATAGCAGTTGTATAACGCGCAAACTGAACATAAAGAAGGTTTAAAATAATCAGTAAACGACGAAATTGATTCAGTGTTTATGTAAGGCTGACAGTTTTAGAACTACGTTGTTAGTTTTATTGTGACGCAATCGACATATTTTGTACAAAAACAAAGTATAATATAAAAAAGGCGATATATAACTCGCTAGAAATAGGTAAACCAATCATTCCTCTTCAAAACTTAACCTGAAATATAAACCTCTAAGAAATATATCCCGGTTCGTAGTTATTTCCAACTTGCGTGCATCCATCATGCTTATAAGCAACATTTTTTCTAAACTTGGCGCTTGCAGCTGCACTTGAATGTTGTCAAGGTGAAGAGGGTTTCATATATGTGGAGCTAACTTTACACTTAGAATGAGTTACAACTTCAACAAACTTAATAAACCTACAAAATCACCCAGTTTGAACTCTACTACTACTATATCCATAAGGTACTCAAACATGCTGAGTTCTACGTATAATTTTCAAGCCTTGGAATCCGTATTCGTAAGGTTTTCATTGCAAATGGGAACGATTACGAGCCCTTTGATAAGGGTTAACAGACTGCCTGAAATATTATCAAGAATTGTCATCATTAGCTTATGGAACACAATTATTTACTTACGTATAATTATTTGTAAATCGTAGACATTAAGTAGCTTATAAAACTGGAGGATGTCCAGTGCGATCACCTGGTAGGATCCCCCACGTATAAAATTAATAGGTGGGGATTCTACCAGGTGATCTTACTGGACATCGCGTAAAACTGGTAAGTATGCAGGAACAACAATCAACATCTAGCAAAGTTATTATAACCACTAAATAGATTGTTTTCATTATTATAATAAACAAATTGTAGGTTGTGTTGGATAGCTACTTTGGAAGATTTTACGTTTCAAAAAATATTGCCATTTCGACGATCAAATTAATTTACTACCAATTTAAATGAAAAATACGGCTCGTACAATACAAAACAAACTCGTACGTAGATACTTCGTTACTTGACAGTGTTTTCAGGTGATAAGAGGCTCTATCCTACTCGGTAAAACCTAATTCCTTTTGACATTTTATCGCACTGTCAACGTTATCATCATGATCATCATCATCATTTCACCCGACATTATGATGACTGCTGGACATTACGGGCTAGTTAAAAACAAAACGATAACATGTCAAAAGCGATTACGTTTAACCCGAGTACATAGAGCCCTAGCATACATGATACGAGTGACATCAAGTTACTTAATATAGTAAAGCTTGTCGTCAAATTCACCTTCGTTACATAATAATGAACTTCAATATTGCGTTTACAATATTATTTTATCTATTGTGTCTTATCCTTATTCATAAACGCACAATAGCTAAAATATACTTTGTCTTTATCTGTCATTGTAACGGGTACCATCTATATGGCATAATTTTTAATTTCCGAAATGTATTTGGCATAACAAGTTTCGCATAATTTATTTACGCCGAATCTTAGACTGGCCGAAATTTTATTTGGCATAAATCTATATTATCCGAATGGTTGTTTACCCGAATTACTATGTTAGCATAATATTGACATGGCAGAATTTCATAATGCATAATTTTGTTTAGCATATCTGTAATTTAGCAGAATTTTGATAGCCCGAAATCCTGTCCGAATTTATGTCCGAAAATCCGAAACAAAAAATATTAAATAATTAAGTCAATTTGAAAAAATGTAGGTTTAGGTTAGGTTAGAGTTATGTCCAGGCGCGAAGCCCCAAACTACGCAGAATAGGGACTCCGCGAAGCGGGGCCCCGTCGACACTGCCGCAGGAAGCAGGACAAAAGGCAACTCTTCTCGCTTAGGTCATTATTAGGTTTATTACGTTAATTTATTAATTCGGCGAAATAAGCTTATGCGACAAATAACTTTCTGCGAAACTAATTTATGCGTAAGTCATTTTCTGCCAAATTCCTATTCGGAATTCAGAAACTATGCGTAAAACCAATTCGGCTACAATTAGACTGATATGCGTGATATAATTCGGCGACATCAAATTATGCGAGAATAGTTTCTGCACAAATACAATTCGGCTTAAACAAATTATGCGATATTGAAATATGACTATAAAAATTATGCGTAAACAGGGGGAACCCATTGTAACATTTGCATCAGACCGAAAGTGACAAAGCATACTTTAACTAAAATAGGTTTATAGTGCGCTGATGAGAACGTAATTTAATATCACACAGATAATCTTTGTTGTATTTATTTATCGCTGTATACAGAAACCGCAACCCCAATTAGTCAATATCACCAAACGGGTCTAAGGAAAGGGTGTATATTAACAAAATTTAATAAAGATCATTGGAACGTCTAAATAACAGATAATTTCTGTTACTAAAGGTCTATTCGGAATTCGTTTCCTAAAACGAACGTTAAATGTACAAGGGTCTTATAAATGTACCTTTTAATAACGTTAATAGCTTTCGATGTAATTGTATAAGGCTTGGCGCTGTTTTACTTAAAATAAAAACAGCATTGTTGAAGACAATATTGTTTTAAAGGTAGCTTATAATAAAGTGGAAAAACTGATTTCTACTTGTGTAAATCCATTAACTTATTTAGATATGTATTAGCAACCCGCCCCGGCTTCGTACGGGTGTAATTTAGATTGGTTCAAAACAGGGTAAGGCCGCCAAAATTATCATTTATAACACAGAAGTAACACAATAACTTTTGTGTCACCGTAACGCAAATGTAACACAAAATCAACGCTTTTTTTATTATAACGCTCGTTTCATATTGGTGTTAAAATAGTGGGTAAGTTTTTTTTATATAAAATAGTAGTTTATGTGGCTGGTGCATAATAAGATCACACGAGTGTTTTAATGTCTAATTATGTATAGCCGCATACATAACTTTATCTACATGCATATCATAAGTTTTCTATAATATGTTCAGATATGGCCTGTATTTTTATTAAGTTAGTGTTACTGTTAACTTGTTTGTAGTACCGAAGCTTAAGGGTCATACACAGATTTAGGTTACGGTCTTTCCTGTGGACATACCGAAAGGTAACGTTTTTAAGGCCTAATTTCCAGGCTGAACTTACATCCGCATAAACGGCGTCAGGTCTACTTTAGTCCTATCAAATAAAAACATAACTTATATGCACACAAGCCTTTAACTATTGACCACAGGAGAGACAACATTTGTTTTTTCGAATGTGTGTGATACACAATCGAAAAAAAAAAACTTTACTTATAATGTACAGATATGGCTTGCATTTTCAAGTTAGTGGTACAGTATTACCGATACTTTAATGTTTAGGTACAGACACTTTAATGTAAACATTACGATGCACTATACTTTAATGTTAACATTAAGATGCAACCACAGATACAGGTTTCATAATATAGGCGATTTGCTTATCGCTTCTGAACATATTGTAGGGAAGTTATGATATGGATGTAGATAAAATACTTTACGTTTTTTAATATACCTAATTAAACAAAGCTAAACGCATTCAGTACCTAGCACGACAAAAGAAAGTTCTAAATTATTTACTTAATCTAAATTTCTGATCGTAATCGATCGTTATAATTGACTAAATCAGCCTCTTTTTTATAAGAACAAGGTAAGTATAGAATTTTGCTGAAGGTTTCCAAAAGATAATTTAAATTTTTCTTCAGAATAATATAAGAAACTGAGTATAGCTTTAGGAAAATAATAACTAGTACATTTTGATGCAAGTGCGGAAAGTATGTTAATTTGCACAAGTCCCGAGGTGTCGAGTGAAAATGACAGTTCCGCACGTGTATACATTTAATACATACCTATGCAAAAAAATGTGTATCTGTGTATGTGTGTGTGTGTCTGTGCATATTTGTATCTGTATATGTGTGTATCTAAGTAGTATTTGTGTATCTGTGCCCTACCCGTCGACTTAATCGTAACGCGTATAGATAGACACGAATACAACGGTGACGCATACCTTACACAAGTATGGCCCACCGGCGTTCATGAGATAAAACAACTGTATAAGACCTTATTTTGGTTTGGTTGAATGCGGCCCTATGTTGAAATAAGGTTGTACATAATGTACTATTCACCATTGAATTCAAAATTTTAATAAATTTCACCGTTATATTAAAAAAACAATATCATAGTATTTCCAATCTGCATGAATCTTTACAAATGTTTTGTGTTACTAAACACAAAATTTGTGTTACTAAACACAAAATTTGTGATATGGTTAACACAAAAGTGACACAAAAGCACCAAATATGTACTTAACACAAAACCAGATTTTTACAAAAATTTTAGGTTATAAAACGGAAAATAAGCTAAACTAGACGCAAATTCATATTATCGTTTATTTTTTCAACGTAAACGCATACAATTATAGTAAAGAAAACTTTTAAAAACAATTACTTCCTTGAGAAATCACACTCACACACACACAATCCCACTCACTTCCAACGTTTCTCACAGACAAACAACAGACGTCAGTTTAAAAAAAAAATGCGTTGATACCTTACAGTGTTGCTGTATCAAAACACGTCTTTCCCTTAGTTTTTTGTTAATGTTTAGGGGAAATTATTTGTAACACAAAAAATAGTTACACAAAAGTGAAATCTCTATCAACTAATCTAAAGATCAATAAAATACGCAGTTAAAAGTATTTAAACACCGTATTTACTTTAAACAGAGGGTTATAGTCTGGTCTTTCAAACGTATAAACCATTTTTGTATGTTAAAAAAATAAAAAGTTACATAGTTTTCAAGTAGCGGTAGAAAAAAGGACACGCCATTTTCGACCAAAATTAGGGTGGTTTGATGAACATAATTACATAAATTTTAAAGAAACAAACCACTTTTATTCAGTTTGTGATATGGCCAAACAAGCTCAATAGTTGCTTTACAGAATAAAAAAACTACAAGGGATGTAATTACTTATACTTTTTTTAAATCAACCTGGAAAATTTGGTTCGGACGAAAAGTGATAATTTTGGCGGCCTTACCCAACATCGTTTTTTTAATTTTTACATAAAAGCTTAGAGGATTGTGAAGCGACGCGTAAATCGCGTAGCTGTCAAATATTTTCCATACAAATTTTGCTCCGGGCGATTTCTCACACTCTAAAGGTCCAATTTTCACGATTTTTGAATATGTTGTAGTGATTATGAAAAACTAAGAATGTCAATAAGTTTCTGTTTTTTGTTTATTGAATTTGTTTCGGACTAAGAAATATATTCTTAAAAAGGAAAACTTACAGACATAGTTTTTCATTTATATCTGCGATATACATATTAAAAAATCGTAAAAACGTTTTCTCTCCCCTTAAACGGACTAAGTTTAAGGGGAGAGAAACGTTATCGCATTTTGTATGGAAATTTTCAGCCTCACAATCCTCTTAAATAGGTTTTGTTATTATATATAAACCATCCGTGAAAAAAAATCTAACTTATACTGAAAACCGCATCAAAATCCGTGGATATACAGACGGATAGATGCGGAAAGCGACTTTGTTTTATACTCTGTAGAGATAGGCTTTTATTGCCTATCGCCCGGACCGCGCGCGCCGTGCGTGCCACCTACCGGGCCAGTCTCTCCCTCTCCCGGTACTATACTGACCCCGGTGTGAAGGACCATCATGTACACGGATGAAGTAGGTATCGAGTTGGGGTCTAAAATAGTAAAGTACCTCGGTCATAATAACGTAGTAAACAACTGTTCACCAGGAATGTCTATGGACCACCTGATCTCGCGAATCTCTGCCGACACGTTCACTCGTGAGACAACGCTAGTAGTGTTATTAGGAAATAGTTTGGTGTTTAGTAATTATATGACTTATTTAATTTGTCTGAGACCCTCACTGAAGTCAGCAAAGGTGATATAGGTAAAATTATGAAGAATGTCAGTAGGTACGTCAAATCGCTTGAAACTTTGTAGCAGTAAAGTTCATAAATAAACAAACATACTACTTTTTATTTTATTCAAAAAGACTCAGTGGTTTTGATTCTATGAACGTTTAAAATTTGGGTCAATAATATTAAAGCGCGCGGGGGCCATCTTGCTGGGGTGACGTCATCGCTTAACAGCGGTACGCGCCCTTATATAAATAAGTTACAGGGCTATAACTTTTTAACCGTTATAAGTAGCCAGTTGATTTTTTCACAGAATACGTGTTATTATAAAATCTATCGTTTAAATTGTACAATGAACAATAAATCAAATCCCAAGAGGGGTCCCCATACAAGAAACATGAAAATAAATCAATTTTTTTAGCATTTTTATACGGATTGTATTTTTATAATGGCTTCTTATTTTGATGCTATTTTGAGCTTAAATTGTAGTCTAACTTTTGTAGTTTACGACTAAATAGCAATGTCAAGTAAAACTGCTACATATATGTGACAAAACTGATTTTATCAACACGATATTTTAAGCGGTCACCCATCCTGTTTTAGACTACGCGTGTAGTTGCTTAACTTTGGAAATTTTATAATAGCTTTTTCTCAAATATGCTCGGAAATGTATGCGTTAATGTCACGAATTGAAGACATAAACCCCCTTACTAATAAACGTTGAGTAACGGTGGTATAGCTATACAATGTTTTGTCCTTATCTGTCATTGTGACATTTGAATTTGACAGATAAGGACAAAACATTGTATAGCTATACCACCGTTACTCAACGTTTATTAGTAAGGCCCAAAGTTTCTTGTTTGTGGCTCCCTACATCACTTCATGGCCTAGGCCAAGAAGTAATGTATGAAAACCCTAAGGAAAAACATTTAAGGCCGCTGCTCTAACTTTTTAAATTTGCTTACTAACTGCCAACCACCACTAGACTCTGTAACCATATTTTGCGACATTAAAAAAAACAAAGTCTATGGTACTATATTTTTTTCGATTACATGGTAGTTATTTTAATTTTAATATTTCCACACATTGCATGATAAAAGCACTATAAAATTGTCGCCCGGAACAGGGTTTGCTGGACTCGTTGCCATCATAAGATAACAGTCTTGAGATGGCAATCGTAAGATTGCGGTCTTAAGATAGCCATCGTAAGATTGCAGTCTTGAGATAGCCATCGTAAGATTGCGGTCTTAAGATAGCCATCGTAAGATTGCAGTCTTGAGATTGCCATCGTAAGATTGCATTCTCGAGATTGCGATCGTAAGATTGCAGTTTTGAAATTGCCATTGTAAGATTGCAGTCTTAAGATTGCCATCGTAAGATTGCGGTCTTAAGATAGCCATCGTAAGATTGCAGTCTCAAGATAGCCATCGTAAGATTGCAGTCATTAGCCATCGTAAGATTGCAGTCTTAAGATAGTCATCGTAAGATTGCAGTCTTAAGATAGCCATCGTAAGATTGCAGTCTTAAGATAGCCATTGCGGTCTTAAGATAGCCATCGTAAGATTGCGGTCTTAAGATAGCCATCGTAAGATTGCGGTCTTAAGATAGCCATATATGACTCGGCCGTCTACCCCAAACTCGTCCTTAAATCCCTTACATCACGGCCTCTGCAGTAATGTACTATTTATTTCGGTGTCACATTAAGTTTAGATAATAATCAAAACTCCATACATAAACAAACCTATATAGTTTACGACCAAACAGTAAACTGTAGTAAAACTCTTACAAATATGTTAAAAAGTGCCTAGTTTAAATCAATACGATCGATGTTTAGGTAAGCGGTGGTTGCTTAACTTTGGTGGTAGGCCTTTCTTTACAAATTTCATGTTAATTTAGATTTAATATCGCTACTGTATAAAAGAGTGACTATAAAACATGAATTTTTGATTGACCTAGCAGTAGTTCTGATACTTCGTGTATTCATTTCATCGATTTCAAATTTCGCGCGCGGGCGCTACCAAGTCGATAGACGTACCTTCCTACATACCTACAATACTCTCGCTTTGCTAGGTCTAGGCATTATTGCCACTATCCCAAAATTTAAAGTGCTTGATTATTATTCTAATTTTATTTAACCAACTTATTCGACAAACATTACAAATAGAAAAGCCGTTCAGTGACAGACAGTTAGTTATGTAATACAAAATAATAGATAAACATAGCTGTCATAGTAACATCAAAACGAATTCGTAAAAATATTACGACTTACAAAGTTAAGCAAGTACAAGCGTAGTCTATAACAGGATGGGTGACCGCCTAAAACATCGTGTTTATAAAATGAGCTTTGTCACATATTTGTAGCAGTTTTACTTGAGATTGCTATTTAATCGGAAACTATGAAAATTTGACTACAATTTAAGCTTAAAATATCATCAAAATAAGAAGCCATTATAAAAATACAATCCGTATAAAAATGCTAAAAAAATGATTTATTTTCATGTTTCTTGTATGGGGACCCCTCTTGGGATTCTCTATTGGAGAATGTCAGCCAGTTTAGATTTTTGGCTTACCGTATTATTCATTAAAAACTAAAAATAGCTGTAAAAAAATCTAAGCTAAACAACATACCCTTGGAGACCACTAAACCATTACTATCAACTCCTGATAAGGCTGACACATTATTAAAATCCAATGTTAAGGAATGCACAAATTTGTTTAAATTCTATCATGTCACCTCAAAAGTTGTGATTAAAACGTTTAGGTCCCTTAATATCAAAAAGACTGAAGATCTTTGGGGCCTCTCTGTTTCAGTACTACACTCCATTATAGAGTCAATTGCGCCTTACCTAGCTACTATGTTTAACAAGTGTGTCGATGTTGGAGTATTTCCTGATCTGATGAAACACAGTAACATCATTCCCTTGTTTAAGTCGGGAGCAAAATCAGACCCCACAAATTTTAGACCTATTTCGATAAGTTAAGTTTTTGAGAAATTAATTCTTAATCAAATATCCTCACACTTTAATCAATACAAGGTACTTCATAGCAGTCAACACGGATTTACCAAGGGACGGTCTACAACTGATGCCGGTTCTACTTTGGTGAAACATATCTTTGATGCCTGGGAAAAATCACTGGATGTAATTGGAGTCTTTTGTGATCTTTCCAAAACTTTTGATTGTGTTGATCACGTTACGTTAGTGCGGAAGTTAAGCTACTATGGCATCAAAAACATTGCACTAGATCTTATTACATCTTACCTTGCTCACAGAACTCAGCGGGTACACATTAACAAAACACAATCTTCTGGGTCATCTGTTGCTATGGGAGTGCCTCAAGGCTCTATTCTAGGTCCGTTCTTGTTTTTAATCTATATTAACGATCTCCCATATGTAGTGCGCGATAACCATGAAATAGTCTTGTTTGCTGACGATACTTCACTTATATTTAAAGCGGATAGGAAACAGGATAATTTTAATGACATTAATGATGCATTATCCTCAATTGTTGACTGGTTTACGGCCAACAACTTACTTTTAAATGCCAAAAAAACCAAGTGCATTAAATTTTCATTGTCCAATGTGAAGCGAGTGAATGCGGCTAGAATAAGACTGAAGGATGAGATACTGGAATTCGAGGATAGAACGGTATTTCTAGGTGTCACTCTGGACTCAAAACTGCAATGGAGTGCGCATATATCCACACTTGCAGGTAAACTAAGTTCAGCGGCCTATGCGGTAAAGCGAATCCGACAACTTACTGACGTCGAGACGGCGAGACTTGTGTACTATAGTTATTTTCATAGTGTTATGAGTTATGGAATTTTACTGTGGGGAAAAGCGGCTGACATCCAGACCATCTTTGTATTACAGAAGCGGGCTGTACGTGCTATATATCAATTGGGGTCTCGTGTTTCGCTTAGGGATAAATTTAAAGAAATCAATATTCTTACAGTCGCATCGCAGTATATCTTTGAGAATATCATGTATGTACGCAAACACATACATGAGTTTAGACATAACCGCGACGTTCATAATTTAAATACTAGAAATAGGGATAAGCTCGCTCTTCCAAAGCTTTCGATTGCGTAGATCATGCGACTCTTATATTAAAATTAGAACATTATGGACTGTCAAATAATTCTCTAAATCTTATGTCTTCATATCTTAGTGGTAGAACACAAACGGTTGTTGTAAACCAAACACAGTCCATTGGAGCAACTGTTAAATTAGGTGTGCCTCAGGGCTCTATGTTAGGTCCTTTCTTATTTCTATATAAATGACTTACCACCCACGGTAGATAACCTTTGTGATATTGTGCTATTTGCTGATGATACTTCATTAATTTTCAAGGTGGACCGAAAATCCGTCGATTACAGTAGGATAAACGCCTCGCTGGTTAAAGTACTTAATTGGTTTACTATTAACAATTTGCTACTTAACGCTAAGAAAACTAAATGTGTTAGGTTCGTTTTGCCTAATGTTAGACCGGTAGAATCTAGTATATTTCTAAATGATGAGTGTTTGGAGATGGTGGACAAGGCGCTTTTCTTAGGGATAACTATAGACAAAAACTTGCAATGGAGTCCCCATATAGCAGTACTAGCAGGTAAATTAAGTTCGGCAGCTTATGCTGTTAGTAAAATCAGGCAACTTACCAATGTTGAGACAGCTCGCTTAGTTTATTATAGTTATTTTCATAGTGTTATGTCGTACGGTATTCTGGTTTGGGGAAAAGCTGCTGACATACAGACTATATTCGTGTTACAAAAAAGAGCCATTCGTTCCATATATAACCTAAACTCCCGTGATTCCTTAAGATTACTATTTAAAGAAATTAGTATTTTGACAGTAGCGTCACAATTTATTTATGAGAATATTCTTTATGTCATTAAAAATCAAGACGCTTTTGTTAAGAATTGTGATATACATAATTTGAATACAAGAAATAAAAATAAAATTGCTATTAAAAAATTTCGTGTCCGTAAGGTATATAAATCATTTGTTGGTCAATGCATTCATTTCTATAATAAATTACCTGACGAAGTTTTAAAGTTATCATTTCCAGCACTTAAAAATTACTTGAAAAAGTCGTTGATGTCGAAAGCTTATTATAGGGTCGAGGACTATCTAACAGATAAAAATGCTTGGCCTAAATTAAACACCTAAATAACTTAGATAGCTTAATCAGAAAAATATGTAAACATTGTAGGTATAATTATTGTCTAGGGGACACGGTTTCTGTAGGAGAATGTATCAAAACTATGTGGTTGTTTTGCACCGTCATGGGTAAGTATATGTATATATATACAGGGTGTCTGGAAAACCTTTGGAGATATTTGGCGCGGTAATAGTTCGCACGATTCTGATCACGGGGGTATGGTTCATTTTTGTTTCTGTTAATGTAAAAAAAAAAGAAGGTTTAATTATATTCATTGCCTCGTGTGGTTGCCGAGTTAGAATAGTGCCACTCCATGTCTTCCCGTGGATGTGGAAGGCGATGGGCTTGCAACCTGTCACTAATACGCTGGTAAACATCTTAGCCTAATTGTGCAAATTGTGGTTATAGAATTATCAACAAGTTTTTGGAGATGTTTGTAATTCTGTAGCTCTGCCTACCCCACTCTGGGAACGAAGGCGTGAGATTATGTATGTATGTGTATCGCAGCCGATATCTTGACCTTGACATTTTGCAAACGTTCGTAGTAACTAACGTCAAAATTCCAAGTTCAAGGTTAATGACCTGAGACCATACGTTGTTTACATAGTATGTAAACAAACAGTTCGCCCCATGTAAACAAAAATCAAGTTAACGTTATAAAAAATGATTACTTTTAATGCAACTTACTGTATTTTCGTTTTGCAATTGAACATTTTAGCGGGTTTTGAAATATTTACCAGATTTCTTGGAACACGCACTGACGAGACCCGATCATAACGTCCGTTTTATTATTAATGTCGAGATCTAAACATTTACCATTGTTTTCTGCTCTAAAATAGCCCATAAAAGTTGTTTTCTAGTAAAAATTAAATTCATATTTGAAAATCTGAAATTTAATTTAACATGACATTTAATGACAACCATAATTCATAGACTTCTAAAAGTTCGGATGAATATGAAATAGACGATCCGTTTATTGCTGTCCGTATTGGTCTGTATGGTAATTGTATTCGTAGCGGTTTAGCTAATAAAGGCCGGCGCATAATTGATTATAATTTGTATGATGATATCGCACTTGTCATAGAGAAATAAATAAATGACCGACCTTTCCGGCATTGGAATCGATATACGTACGTAGTACATATTCATTTCATGTTCGAGGCTTAGAGCATTTAATAACCGTTACTGGAGTCGTCTTAGGCTTCTTACAGACGAGCGACATTTTGCCAACGGCAGAGGCTACTGCAGCCGTCGCCACCTGACGGCCAAAATGCCGCTCGTCTGTAAGAAGCCTTACAGAAACTTTCCCCTGTACCGGAGTATAAGATCAAAATTTAATTATTCTACACGATAACAAATAAAATCCTCATAAGTCAATAAAATAACCTGACATTATTCTTACTCATATTCGTAACATAAGAAGCTTCAAGAAAATGCCCTGCTATAGCAATAGCCGTGTGAGAGTGTAATTTTTAATTGTATTAATGTTGAATTCTGTACTTAGAAAAAAAAAACGACAAAAAATCACGTTTGTTGTACGGGAGCCCCTTAAATATTTATTTTATTTTAATTAAATTATTTCTTTTTAAAGTGAATATACAACTAAATATTCTGTGAATATTTCAAGTGGCTTCCTGTTGCCGTTATATCGAGCAAAAAACGGCAAAAAAATCACGTTTGTTGTATGGGAGCCTCCCTTAAGTAATTAATTTAATATGTTTGTAGTATTTGTTATAGCGGCAACAGAAATACATCTTCTGTGAAAATTTCACATGTCTAGCTATCACGTTTCATGAGATACAGCCTGCTGACAGACAGACGGACAGACAGACAGACAGACAGCTGGACAGACAGACAGACAGGCAGGCAGACGGACAGCGGAGACTTAGTAATAAGATCCCGTTTCTACCCTTTGGGTACGAGACCCTAAAAATGAATTTGATGTGTTGTGTTTATGATATCAAAGACTTCCATTGACAAACGTTACTTTTCTGATAGACCTTAATCAACGTGGTACATAGAATTAGTACTGACATAGAACCCGGACTATAAGTTGAACTTCGCAACAGGTATACTTCTCTAACCGCCTGTTTCACAACAGTAATAATAGACAAGGAGGGAGCCAACTTTAAATGGCAGATAAATTTACTTGTCGATTGTGAAACAGGCCCTTTGTTTTAGATTACATATTTCTTAAGAGGAAATGAAACAAAAACTAGGCGGTATTCTCTCCTTCGAATGTCTCGGTCACAACGTCGAATTCAACGTGTACTGTGAGAATGGACCTCTTGTACGTCTTCGGGCTTTACAGACAGACCAGACTAGGGCATCTTCCCGGGACATCCCGGTTCCGTAATTCCCGGGAAATCCCGGGAATTTCACAGTGCCTAAAGAACCGGTACTGAAGATTACATCCCGGTTCTCCCGGTTCTTTCCATGAATACCAAACAAATATCGTCGCGCATGTCACATATACCCAATTCACACCTGAGCGACGAAGCCGGCACAAGCGGCAACATCGCATCAACATCCATCATATTTTGCGGCGTATTTGCAATAATTATCTCTAGATTTGTAAAAAGGAAGAAAAAATAACTTTCTAGTAAGTATTTGACTTAATCAAGAATTATGTTTTTGTTGAAGAAAACGTGCATGATTTTATTGCATATTTATAAAAAATTTAGTTTCCTAATGTTTTTCAATCGTTTTATATCTCAAATGGCTATTATTGCGGTGATTTGAGGTAAAAAATAAACAACCGGGAGAACCGGGAATCCCGGTACCGTCCCTGCTTAGAACCGGGAAATTGATGTCTTGGAACCGGGCCCGGTACTGCATGCCCTAGACCAGACAGATAAGGATCTATTCAAACCTCGTGACGTCTTACGTGACGTAATAACGAAAGCATACCATACAAGGACATCTCTTTCTAACTAATTATGAATGCCATAAATAAAAAGGTCAAACATACGTCTAACAGTTTTATAGCCTGGTTTCTATGCTAGTACCTACTTAATCTGTTGCACCTTGTCTTCTAATCTGCGGACTGGATACTCACAAAAAATATGCCTTAAGCACACCTCTTGCACATGCGATTGAAAGAGAAGTTTTCTCGTGATCCTGCCATTTTTGTCCTATTGCACAAAAAGTACACCTAGATTTGATCACCAAATACTAATTGTGTTTGTAAAAGTAGGTAGGTTAGGTTTGAAAGTTACCTTCAGATGCCCGAAGGGCAAACCACCCAGAAACAGGACGGGCGGGGCTCCAGCGGAATTGAGTAGGACAAATATAGTAGGACCACAAGAAAACGGCCATTGAAAGTAATAAATAAATAAACAAGTAAATCATTTATTTGAAAAAACCGGCATAAGGACCATGACAATGCTCCGCCAAATTCCACAAACAGTTTGAAAATTGTACGCAGTCCCTTGGCAAAAAAGAGTTTACATGGTGAATTGACTGACGGAACAAAAATATTCTCATGTAGCAACCACCATATCAAGCATCAGATTTTGGTTAAAAATAGCTCACCTGTTTACTTGACAGTATAATGGCGGCAGAGTTAAAACAGCCACAGCAACACCGTTGGAATAAACTACCCCGAAATTATTTTCCCTCAAAATTTGTATTGCCATGCGATTCGCTATAATTTTTTTCCCAGTCTATCGTTATTCTTCTCCTTTTCCATTCGCGGATTTCCCCATTTGTTAATTTTACTAGAGGCGTAGGTAGGTTTAGGTTAATTATGTTCGTTTTGCAGCAGCGCTTACAAATAGGAAATCCGCGTTGACTTTGTGGAATTGATATTTGAAACATGCCAGTCGGAAAAAGCTACAATGTAATAAAATGTGTGTGGTTAAATTATTAATTAGGAAAAATGCGAATGGAAAAAGAAGGAAAAGAATAAACGACCGGGAAGTAAAAAATATGGGGAAATACGCGAACGGAAATACAAATATTGGGGATAAATAATTTTGGGGTAGTCTTTTTTATAGTCGTTTTATCCACATCGATAAACACGACTATACCTATTAAGTCCTTCACGGTAAAACCATATCGACTTTGGCATGTTATCGTTTTGTCAACGTTACTATACTTAGCTCTGTTTTACTTGACAGTAATAGCGGCCGAGTATACACAGTAGTTGAATAGAGTAAAAATTTGTAGGAGCGAGACGCCGAATGGACTCTTTTGTCAATGTCGATAGAAATTTATGAAAAACTAGCTTATGCTCACTAGTTTGCGACTCCCTCCGCATACAAGTCGTTTATCGCTATTCCCTATACTATCTATCTGCGGGTACCTACCGAAGAATTTTACGTCGCGTGATCACCAGCCAAAGACCGGCCGCTTATGCGCGTTCGCTGCGTGTTCAGACGTCGAATTAACTTGGTACGTAGTTACTATTATTTAATCTGTGGTACGTAGAACTCACAGATAACCTTACTTTTGTGCGACCTCGTAAAGCCCGACGTCCTAAAATTAGGACATTTGTCAAAGTGACTTTTGTCTTTAGATGACCGACACAAGATCCTTTTTCGAACTAACGGAATTTGACGTGGGCCTTACGAGGCTAAAGGGGCTTGATATCATGCTATTTACAGCATGCAATTTGAAACGTACGAGAAAAAATGCATAAAGGCAACTGATTTATGCAGAAAGACGGATTGTGAACATGTATACATTTCCAATGGTAGAGTCCGTTTGTTACATACACTGACGAAGCTGGCTGGAACAGAAACAATATAAATAAGGATCAAACTAGGAAACAAATTATAAACCTATCTGCTTGCTTATTAATACTTAGGCTAAGCTTATAGAAGTTATGATGGATTAAAGCAACAGACGAACATACATACAGGAATACTTAAAAGAAGTTCAAACTACTTCAAACTCTGTGAGACTATACATTAGGTACACTGGATATTCTGCACCCACCTTCCGACTCCATCATCAGATTAACCTCAATAATTATTAATAATTATTGTATTGTAAACAGGTTAATATAAAATACATGAACACTGCCCTCGTCCCTACCCATCATCAGCATCATCATCATCATCACATTATACCACTGACTTAACGTTTGCCTATTACGATTTATGAGAAACATCCGCTGACAGACATATGGACGGACGTAGTAGGTAAATAGGATCTAATCTAACTGAAAAAACATGACCGCATTGTGAATTAGAGTGAAGTTCTAATAATGAAAACCCAGAGTCATATTCCTAACAGGTTTGTGATTTCCTAGTACTTAAATTGAACGTAGCAACCCATCCGATACTTTTTATTTTGCATATTGCATATTTTCCTCGCGGGCTGGGTAAAAAACCCTTTCGTATCCCTTACTTGTTTATGATCTCCTGGTACTTGGCTAGTTTTATTACTGACCTAAGTAATCTGTAAAAAAAACAGGTTCCTGGCTGTACTAGGAAAAAGTTACGAGGGTGGGAAAAAGGGCTGAATGAGTTCGTGTAAATATTAGACACTGCAGTAGGTACCGCTCGGTTTTTTTCTTCGAACTTGGCCGGACACACTGCCGTGTGTCTTAATCATTCTTGAGGCAAGCTTTTGTTGTTGACTGTACTTTTTCTTTTGCAAAATCGTTATCTGCTTATCAAGATCAAACTAAGGAGTCTCTACCCGTTAGGTCTACGTTAAATATAGCGGAGATCCTGTCGCCGTCGCCACCTTCCGACTCCATCATCAGATCAGCTCTTAGATATCATCGGGTTTACGTATGTGGTCCAAATTTCAGCCCATTCCATTTAGGGAACTGGTTCAAAATATACTTACTTGTTTTAACGGACAACTTACATACATACGAACAATGCATGTTAAATAAAAGCTTGAAAAAAAGCAATCTTTCGCATTTTGACCTACGTATTTATAATAATAGTACTTATTAAAAATTTAAGGTTACTATTCATCAGTCTTCTCTTGAACTTTGATTTTTAGCTCCGTTTTCCTTTAATAATTGTTTTCTTTCTTCTGTTTCTTTTTTAAAATGTAAAAGTCATAGTGTTGCTCGCCTTTATTAACCTAAAATCAGACTCTATTATTAGTATCTACATCTGTATTTATTTATTTATAAAATGCCACAACGTACGTAATATTGGCCACGTTTCGAGTTCATCATCAGATCAGCTCTTAAACGTCAATAAAAATACATTGAGAATATTAGATATCATTTATTAGTGTTTACTCTAGGTATTTTATTCGTGCTTTTATGAATTTCTTCATTTATACACACAAACTTTGTTAAACCGTTCTCAAGTATGATACATGAGGCAAGTGATTTTTATCTAATAGAAGATTAATTTGTTTTTCACTATTCCCTTGAAAACTACGATTTTTGGGGCATAATAAAAACAACATCAGTACTAAATACCTAAGACCGTTTTTTTTCGATTCGTTAAGATCTTCGTTCGCAATGAAAAAACGAATAAGGAAAATTCTACGACAGGTACACAGTCATTATACGCTTATCGAACCCAAACTAACAAATCCAAACTTGGTGAGCCTGTAATGTAATCGCTATAATGTATGCCTATAATATTTGAGGAGTTCCCTCAATTCCTCATGGATCCCCTCATCAGATTCTGATTTGGTGACAATGGGACCACCTCGGAAGTATATTTTATCAAACTAAAAAATAATTTTTGAAATCGGTCCACAATAGAGGGAGAAATCGGTGAACATACATAAAATATTAATACAGTGGAACAAAGAACCTCCTCCTTTTTTGAAGTCGGTTAAAAAGAAACCTTTACGTACCTAATTTTCAAAATCTTGTACAGCTATTGCTATGACTTCTGATGTATTGACACGATAATACTGGCGTTCTGTTTTTAGTATTTGCTGTTATATAAAATACAAATAAAATCAACAGTCTAGCTATCACGGTTCATGAGACCGGACAGACAGACAGACAGACAGACAGACAGACAGACAGACAGACCGACAGACAGACAGACAGACAGACAGACAGACAGACAGACGGACAGACGGACAGACGGACAGACAGACAGACAGACAGACAGACAGACAGACAGAGAGACAGACGGACGGACGGACGGACGGACGGACGGGCGGACGGACGGATGGACGGACGGACGGACGGACGGGCGGACGGGCGGACGGACGGACTGACAGACAGATAGACAGACAGACAGATGGACAGAGGAATCGTAGTGATAGGGTCCCGTTTTTACCCTTTGGGTAACATACCATAATAAAAAACCGCCTTCAAAAACGCAAAAGATTACTTTATTTTAAAATTGTAGGTACCTAATAGGTTAGTCCAACTGATGTCGGCTTTTTTGTTGAAAATATTGTGGTCGCCGACTTCAGTTGGACAAACCTATTAGGTACCTACAATTTTAAAAGAAGGTATTTTTTACGTTTTTGAAGACGGTTTTTTCTTTCCAAAAACTTTTATTTTATTTTATAATTTTTAGTGATCATAATACGCTGTTACGTAGTCCCACTTCATGGTTGATATAAAACTTTAAGTTATTTTAAGCGCGCCGCAAGCAACGCCGCGGGAAAGTCATAGTCATATTTCAACAAGTAAATATTCTTCGTTGTAGTCACTCGACTATCTTAATCGAGATATCTTATCGCCACCCTTGAAATCAGTACCGTTGAGGAGTTCGGGTGGCCATCCGTGGTCTTCATCATCAGTTCCAGTTCACCAAATGATACTTTCTGAATGCAAATGCTGGACTTGTTACTTAAAATACTAAAAACGCTATATGTTTTCCTACAATATTTGAGGAGATAATATTATCCTTTTTCCCCGGGACTCTAAACACAATTGGATCATCGCTATATCTCTAAAGAAAAATTAGTCGTACAACCAGGCAGAAATACTTACCTACTAGTTTTAAGATCTGGGTTAAAATAGCTCCACTTTTTTTGCCCCATACATATCTTTCAATATCTTTTACGTTTATTACGATGTCTTTCAGATTTTTCAAAATTATTTCTTCTGACATTTGATAGTTTGACATAAGTTTGATACTTGTCAAAGACATTATAGCACTTGATAGCACTACCGAGTCATCGTTCGAAAAAGGTTAATTAAAACCGTTTTACATAATAAATCGCAGCTTGGAGTGAAATTGGCAGCATGACCCAATTTTTACTCAAAACGACCAAAAATAAATAATTTGAATCTATCCTCTGGAAGGTAAGTATGTTCTGTATATTTAAACAGGTTATCGCAATGAAAACCTCTAAAGCCGAATGATATATGGTTGTTGGTATCAGTCAAGCTTTAGAACTTATAGCTGACATTAAGTAAATAAAATATAAATATAAATGTATATCACGAAAACGAATTCTAAATACCAAAATATCTTAAATATCTTCACATTATTGCTTCCAATTAGATCCTTACAAAAGACTGTAGACCGGGAGATACTGACACAAAATTTCCGGTCATTTGTACCAAGTATGGCGACCCTTCAAGGGTCTAATTACGTAATGACGAAAAGGAAAATGATGGTCATAGCGCTGGTACCGGCGGCCCAAATGCGTGGACGTTAATCGAACGTGTCGGATAAATTACGAAAGTCGAACGATTTGTACCACTAAAATTCTTGTATTTTCCGATAGTCGATGAAAAAAGAAGTAGGCGGTAGCGTAATGCCATACTTCTCCGTTGAGGCCCGCCATACCGACAAAACACGTTAATTAAAAAAACAATCCAACCATTTGTACGAGGCTAATTTTTGCACAGCTAATCATCGTCGAGTAGCCGTTCACGAAAATCACCATGCCATATTTTTCCGACGGTTCCAAATGGCCGCCCACGCGTTTGGGCCGCCGGTACCAGCGCTATAACCATCATTTTTCTTTTCGTCATTACGTAATTAGACTCTTGAAGGGTCACCATACTGGTACAAATGACCGGAAATTTTGTGTCAGTATCTCCCGGTCTACAGTCTTTTGTAAGGATCTAATTGGAAGCAATAATACGAAGATATTTAAGATATTTTGGTATATTTGGTATGGTGATATTTGGTATTGGTATGTACAGCTGTGAGCTAACAAGCTCGAATCATGTTAGAATTCATTTTCGTGATATACATTTATATTTATATTTTATTTACTTAAATGTCAGCTATAAGTTCTAAAGCTTGACTGATACCAACAACCGTATATCATTCGGCTTTAGCGGCGTTCATTGCGATCTGAAAAACATGTTTAATTATACAGAACATACTTACCTTCCAGAGGAAAGATTCAAATTATTTATTTTTGTTCGTTTTGAGTAAAAATTGGGTCATGCTGCCAATTTCACTCCAAGCTGCGATTTATTATGTAAAGCGGTTTTAATTAACCTTTTTCGAATGATGACTCGGTAGTGCTATCAAGTGCTATAATGTCTTTGACAAGTATCAAACTTATGTCAAACTGTCAAATGTCAGAAGAAATCATTTTGAAAAATCTGAAAGACATCGTAATAAACGTAAAAGATATTGAAAAATACGTTTGGTGGTTCAAAAGTGGAGCTATTTTAACCCAGATCTTAAAACTAGTAAGTATTTCTGCCTGGTTGTACGACTAATTTTTCTTTAGAGATATAGCGATGATCCAATTGTGTTGAGTCCCGGAGAAAAAGGATAATATCTCCTCAAATATTGTAAGCAAACATATAGCGATTTTAGTATTTATAGTAACAAGTCCAGCATTTGCATTCAGAAAGTATCATTTGGTGAACTGGAACTGATGATAAAGACCACGGATGGCCACCCTAACTCCTCAACGGTACTGATTTCAAGGGTGGCGATAAGATATCTCGATTAAGATAGTTGAGCGACTACAACGAAGAATATTTACTTGTTGAAATATGACTATGACTTTCCCGCGGCGTTGCTTGCGGCGTGCTTGAAATAACTTAAAGTTTCATATCAACCAAGAAGTGAGACTACGTAACAGCGTATTATGATCACTAAAAAGAATAAAATAAAAGTTTTAGAAACTAAAAAACCGTCTTCAAAAACGCAAAAAAAATCTTTTAAAATTGAAGGAACCAAATAGGTTAGTCCAACTAAAGTTGGCGACCACAATATTTTGAACAAAAAAGCCGACATCAGTTGGACTAACCTATTAGGTACCTACAATTTTAAAAGAAGTTATCTTTTGCGTTTTTGAAGGCGGTTTTTTATTAGGGTTTCGTACCCAAAGGATAAAAACGGGACCCTATCACTAAGATTCCTCTGCCCACCTGTCTGTCTGTCTATCTGTCTATCAGTCTGTCAGTCCGTCTGTCCGTCCGTCCGTCCGTCCGTCCGTCCGTCCGTCCGTCCGTCCGTCCGTCTGTCTGTCTGTCTGTCTGTCTGTCTGTCTGTCTGTCTGTCTGTCTGTCTGTCTGTCTGTCTGTCTGTCTGTCTGTCTGTCTGTCTGTCTGTCTGTCTGTCTGTCTGTCTGTCTGTCTGTCTGTCTGTCTGTCTGTCTGTCTGTCTGTCTGTCTGTCTGTCTGTCTGTCTGTCTGTCTGTCTGTCCGTCTGTCTGTCTGTCTGTCTGTCTGTCTGTCTGTCTGTCTGTCTGTCTGTCTGTCTGTCCGTCTGTCTGTCTGTCTATCTGTCTGTCTGTCTGTCTGTCTGTCTGTCCGGTCTCATGAACCGTGATAGCTAGACTGTTAAGTATTTTTACTGCCGCTATAACAGCAAATACTAAAAACAGAATTAAAATAAATATTTAAGGGGAGCTCCCGTAAAACAAACGTGATTTTTTTGCCGTTTTTCGCCCAATATTAATAACGGCAACAAGTAAATGCTTGAAATATTCACAGAATATTTAGTTGTATATTCACTTAAAAAAACCATTCAATTTAAAATAAAATAACTATTTGAGGAGGGCTCCCATACAACAAAGATTTATTGATAATGGTACGGAACCCTTCGTGCGCGAGTCTGACTCGCACTTGGCCGGTTTTTATCTTTGTGATTATCTCAATTAGTACGTCAACGGTTTGAATTACTCTTTCAACATTATGTTTCTGATGGATACTTTCAGATGGTTTAATTACGGGTACAATAAATCATGGATTTCATATGGCGTTGCGGCATGCTTAAAACGCGGAATTTAAGACAGATTTTGCTTGATTGTACGTTGCATAGGACCCATAACGGTGGAGATTTTTTAAATCATGGATAAGGCAAACGAGCATTCAGTTCAGCCCAACTGATAGTAAGTGGGATCTGTGACGGTCTGTGACCAGATAGGGCTACGCGTTTTCAAATCTAGCTTAGATGTTCGTTGTATGGCTCTAAGCATTAACTGTCAAAGTTACAGTAAGTATTACGGCTTTTTAACCGACTTCAAAAAAAGAGGAGGTTCTTTGTTCCACTGTATTAATTTTTTATGTATGTTCACCGATTTCTTCCTCAATTATGGACCGATTTCAAAAATTATTTTTTACTTTGATAGAGTATACTTCCGAGTCCCATTGTCACCAAATCAGTATCTGATGAGGGGATCCATGAGGAATTGAGGGAACTCCTCAAATATTATAGGCATACATAATATAGCGACTACATTACAGGCTCACCATGTTTGGATTTGTTAGTTTCGGGTCGATAAGCGGATGATGACGGCGTACCGGTCGTAGAATTTTCCTTATTCGTTTTTTCATTACGAACGAAGATCTTAACGAATCGAAAAAAAACGGTCTTAGGTATTTAGTACTGATGTTGTTTTTATTATGCCCCAAAAACCGTAGTTTTCTAGGGAATAGCGAAAAACAAATTAATCTTCTATTAGATAAGAATCACTTGCCTCATCTATCATACTTGAGAACGGTTTAACAAGGTTTGTATGAATAAATGAAGAAATTCATAAAAGCACGAATAAAATACCTAGTGTAGACACTAATAAGTAAATGATATCTAATAATTGTCAATGTATTTTTATTGACGTTTAAGAGCTGATCTGATGATGAACTCGAAACGTGGCCAATATTACGTACGTTGTGGCATTTTATAAACAAATAAATACAGATGTAGATACTAATAATATACTCCGTTTTAGGTAAATTAAGGCGAGCAACACTATGACTTTATATTTTAAAAAAGAAACACAAGAAAAAGCAATTATTGAAGGAAAAGTAAGATAAAAATCAAACTTCAAGAGAAGAGTGATAAATATTAAAGTTAAATTCCAGTACTATTATTATAAATACGTAGGTCAAAATGCGAAAGTGTGCTTTTTTTTACAAGCTTTTATTTTACTTTCACTGTTCTTATGAATGTTCGATTTTTTCAGTGGCAAATGGTAGGTAGAAACGAACGAGTGATGGTAAGTGGCAGTCACAAGACTGTGAATGCGTTACCTAACCATGAGCAAGCGCATTCGAAAGTAGCGCCTCGACGCCAACGACTTCCGGAGGGTGCCTTGGTTTACTAAGGCACCCTCAGACCTCCGGTGTGCCACGGTGGACGGAGGGATCCCCTGACCCTCCGTCGTCTGCGCTCCGCTTCCTCCTTCTATGAGATGACTGCTTCGCAGAAGGAGTCTACCGCTCTCCACCCCTCTCGGCTGTTCGGCGAGAGGTCCCCGCCTACGATGTTGGTGAGCAGGATCATCAGAAGACACTATAAGATTAGGCCCAAAACTGGAAAACGCGTCTCTAAACCAATGCAAGCGGCAAATCATGTAACAGTTAGGGTGACAACGTTATCCGAGCGTTCAGACCCTGCAGAATACCGATCTGTCTGTCGCCATTCCGAAATTTGACCCGGAAGAATGTTATACCGGAAAAGGCGCAGCCCATACAAAAAATTTCGTCGTACATTTTGTAAATCGTTGTTCCGGTACTCTAAAAAAGGACCGATTGTTATAGTTTTTTAATATGTTGTAAAGGACAATATAGTCATGGTAACCCAAATCTTTCGTCTCTCCGGCTCCTTGTCTCCCCCAGCTAGAAAAACTGTCGCTTTTTTCCCTTTTTTGCCTATACTGTTGTTCATTCTAGTGCTAATCATGGTTCTGCAATATTGTAGAATATAAAATTTGCCAAAACTTTTGACTTCAAAGATTTTTTACATGACCCTTAGGGACGAAGATACGGAACCATCTATGGAGAGTTACCGTCGAAAATTGCTACCTTTGTCCAGTTTTCCTCCCATATTTGTCCGTCCGTCCGTCCGTCCGTCCGTCCGTCCGTCCGTCCGTCCTCCCTCCTGTCTGTCTGTCTGTCTGTCTGCCTGCCCGCCTGCCCGCCCGCCCGCCCGCCCGCCCGCCTGCCCGCCTGCCCGCCTGCCCGCCTGCCCGCCTGCCCGCCTGCCCGCCTGCCCGCCCGCCCGCCTGCCCGGCTCTTCCAGGTCACCGACTCCGTAAGGTAAGCACAAACGTATACGAAAAGTGACGTGATCTACTAGTGATGCGATTGGTTTAAAAACAAAACGAATAGAAACGCTAGTTAGCGCAATGCATCTTGGCAGGGCCCTCTGATATCGTCAGTATGCCTTTCAATAAATGTAAGTCTCACATCAAGCGCTGCTTGTTGGTTAGGGTATACTATACTGTAAATGACTTTATCGGTGATCAAGATGTATTTAAGTAGTGGCTAGGGTATTATTTACTTAAGGTAATTTCTTAAGTATAGGTTATTTCTGATATTTCTATCTTGGTAAAAATGCGTTTAGGCAAACTGTGTATTCAAACACGAAATTGTATGTTTACTTTTTGTACTTTATCTTTATTAGTTCTTGTGTGTACTTTTTACGCCTTTAAATGAGAGCACACTGTGATGTTTCTCGCCGCACAGCTATAGGTACGAGTATCACACAATATTACTTTTACGTTGTCCGGCAGCATGAGCACGTCGTGCTCGCTCAAAGTTCTTTGCTTACGGCGGCGTCGTTGATCGGGTCGCCACCTTCCCGAACACATGCTTGAGCCTGCGATACGCGATGACTGAGATACGCGTCATACTCTTGAACGGGTACTGTTTGTGGGGTCCGGTCTGTTCACGTCTGCAAGGACTTGTTTCTCAGTTAATTATTCCAGTTATGGCTTTCGACGTAGAGACCTCATCGCGTTGTTCTCCTAGTCATTATTTTTAGTTTAATGTATTTGACATGTACTGTTTTTAATTTTTACATGTTATGTTTTTATTTGTGCTAGTTTTAATAATTTCTATTTGTTGCTTTATTACCTTATAATTTAACTTATTGTTAATTATTATTGTATTTTATGTTTGAAAAAATGACCTTCTGTTGGAGTTTCTTGTGGCGCTTCTTCTCCGCAATGATGGTCTTGTCCGAAGCGTTAGTAGATTCACTCTATATTACCGGCGTGTAAAAGAGCCCGTATGTGGACAATTTACTGAATAAAT
Source organism: Acleris literana (assembly GCA_946894065.1). Lineage (NCBI taxonomy): Eukaryota > Metazoa > Arthropoda > Insecta > Lepidoptera > Tortricidae > Acleris > Acleris literana. The sequence goes on from OX335669.1 coordinate 10,641,526, forward strand.
ATTTTGATTTGATTTGATTTTGACTTAATTTTTAAATAAGCCCGGTTAACACACAAATGAAGTCGACTAAAAAACAGTTCCATTCGTTGTCATGCTTCTACTACTAAATAAGCAAACTAGCCGTCTTAGGCCTGATTTTTCAATGTGCAGATAACAGTACTGTTGGGTAAATTTTAGCTTGGTCCTTTTCTTTTATTTGACATAGAAAAGGAACAAGCTAAAAGTTACCCAACAGTTACCGTTATCTGGACATTGAAAAATCAGGCCTTAGTTTACCTGTCGTCATAGTCTCGTCTTGCCCAATATCCTTTAATAAGAACGAATAAATTTAGTACGTTCTGCCCGGAAATTCAAATTATTCATACAAAAATGACCTTCAAAGAGGACAACCCCTTTCTATCGTGGTCATATTGATTTGTCCCATCAATAAGCCTTTTAACCGTGGTCCCACCGCTATGCCTCACTGGTGGGTGCACAGGTATTTTTTTTCCCCGTAGACCCACTGTACTAGAGTTTTGCCTTTAGGGTGCGGCTCCACTGAGGCGGAGACGAGCGGAGCGGGGCGGAGTTGTACCAATATTAACCAATAGAATATAAACTAACGTGCGCAAGGCGCGCTCGACGTGACCGCATGCGCCTTCTATTGGTTAATATTGGCACAGCTCCGCTCCGCTCCTCTCGTCTCCGCCTCAGTGGAGCCGCACCCTTAGCCCGGGGTCCCACCGCTGTCATGTTTTTTCGTCAAGTGGGGGCCGACTGCCCCACGGCACTAATAAACCGCACTATTGACCAAAACTAGTATAATAAATATGAGGTAGGTTTAGGTTATGTTAGTTGTTCAGCGGCAAACCACCCAGGAAAAAGAGCTCCGCGATAGCGCAGCTCCGTCGACTCCGTTAAATTTGAATTAGAAATATAAATCATTGGTCAGTAGTGCGGCTTAGTGGTGCCGTTGGCAACCATTTAACAGATCAGTGGGTCTACGGGGAAAGAAATTACCTGAGGAATTACCCGTGGTCTCACTGGCACTGCCGGATTGAAAAGGATATGTTAAAACTCTAGTGCAGTGGGTCTACGGGGAAAAAAAATTACCTGCTCACCCAACAGTGGGGCATAGCGGTGGGACCACGGTAAAAAGGGGCATCAATGGACCACAAGGGAGAATTGTTTCTCGTAGTCCCATTAGTATTTACGGTTATGGAAATAGAATAAGAGAATACGTAGGTAGGTTTCGGTTATGTTAGATTTGTCGGTTACGTTAGCCACACCACCCAGAAATAGGAGCTCCGTCGACACCAATTTCAGAGTGGTTTAGCCCTCCGAGCCTGCTGCAAAACTAACATTATATACGTATTTACATTTTTAGCAAACCACGCTTCCCTATTTTAGTATACAGGAAGTAGATAAATACTAATGGGACTACGAGAAACAGTTCTCCCTCGTAGTCCTATTGATAGGAAAAAATGAATGGACCACGCGAAAACGGGGCAGGACATTACGCAGGACAAGGATAGAGCGAACGCGAACCTAATGGTAACAACCGTTTTTAGGACCGATTTTTTTATCCGTAGTCATGGTAGCTTAGCCAAACGGGTAAAAATGAGGCCACTACTGCTCGGAGTGAAATTGGCAACATGATTTTATTTGGTAAGTTGTTACAAGTTTTTTTAAATATATGTCTTTGTCTAATCTGTATTCAAAGTCCAAGAGAGGTCTATTGTCAGCACAGAATAAGAATATACAGCATAGAAACCGGACTATAAGATGTAGTTTGCATCAGCTATCTTTCTCTACTTTTTAGATTACGTATTACATGAGAAAAAATGAAACAAAAAGTAGGCTGTTTTTTCTTCCTTAACTGTCATTGTCACAAGGTTTTACACAGGGACTTCTTTGTCCTTCCTATAGGAAGGATTTGTCTTTCCTTGTCTATAGATCCAAATACTATAGGTGCTTTTAGGTCCAAATCACGCCTTACTTGTGACGATGTACCAAATAAAGGAAGAACGGCTATAGATTCATCTTTTTCCAACTCACTATGAAAACCACAAGTAAAAAGAAGTGAACCATAATGTATTTTCTGCTTATTTAGTACGGTTTCTATGCTTTTAGTCTTTATTCTGTGATTGTCAGAGTCGACGTTGAATTTGACGCTGGCTGTGACATTAAAAGGAGAAGAAACAGCCTAATTTTTGTTTCGTTTCCTCTTAAGAAATACGTAATATAAAAGGTAGAGAAGAATAGCTGGTGCAAAGTTCATCATATAGTCCAGATTCTAAGTACTCTATGAGATACCAATTTGATTTAAATCTATCAGGAAGCAGTGTTTGTCAATGGGATCTATCTTTGATGCCATGCAAACCCTTACATCAAATTCGCAAATTTTGTATTGGATTATTTGCACTGCTATAGCATTGCATTTTCTTGAAGCTGCTTATTGCGAAAACGAGTAAGATAATGACAGGTTAACCTTGTTGTACAAAATTTGGTCACGGAATTATCAACAACTTTTTTGAGAGTTGTAGGTAGTTCCGTAGCTCTGCCTACCCCGCTCTCAGAACGAAGACGTCAGTTTATGTACAGGTTATTGACTTAACAGTTTTGTTTGTAATGTGTTAGATCATTTAATTTTGGTCCAATATTTTGGCAGAGGGGAATGTTTGTGTAAGACGGAATGAATATGTACAGTCTCTGAAGACTTAGAAGGTGCTTCGTGTTTGAACTTGTCTCTCGCTCCCATACGCTCTTATTAAGAGCGAGTGAGAGAGAAGTACAAACCCGAAGCACCTTCTAAGAGCTTTCGCGCTGTACTACGTAAGTTCATCGATTCCATGGCATGGCTATCGTAAGTGTGACATCATCATAAATTATAATGAATTATGCGACAACCTTTATATCCATCGACAAAATGTTTTGCATTCGAACTGTTGGCTACTGCCAAAAATACCATGCGGATCAATACGGAGGGCAATAATCGGATCGTGCAATCCATGTCTATTAGAACTTTTAGAAGTCTATGAATTTATGGCTGTCATTAGATGTCATTGTTAAATTATGTTATTTTCAGATATTCAAGTCGTAATTATTTTTGCTGTAAACCAGTTATGTGGGCCACTTTAGAGCAGAAAACTTTGGTAAATGGTTAGATCTCGACAAGACGGACGATAGGATCACTCTTGGCAAAGCATGAACAAGAGATCTAGTGAATTTACATTTAAAACCAGCTAGTGTTCCAATTGCAAAAATGAAAATACAGTAAGTTTCACTAAAATTAATCATTATTTTTTAAAATGTTAACATGATTTTTGTTTACATGGGGCGAACTGTTTGTTTACATACCATGTAAACAACGTATGGTCTCAGGTCATTGACCTTGAAGTTTTGACGTTAGTTACTACGAACGTTTGGGGTCGTATAGTATCAACATCAAAATGTCAAGGTCAAGATATCGACTGCGATACATCAAGTAACTAAATGAATATAATTAAACCTTCTTTTTTTTTACATTAACAGAAACAAAAATGAACCATACCCCCGTGATCAGAATCGTGCGAACTATTACCGCGCCAATTTTCTCCAAAGGTTTTCCAGACACCCTGTATATATACAGGGTGTCTCATAAATAGTAATAATAATAATAATTATATTATAATTATTATTATTATTACTATATATTATATATATATATATATATATATATATTAATGTTAAATTCATTGTTTTGTATAATGCTAGGTTAAGTTCAATAATTGTATGAGTAATTTTTAAAAAACGACTGACTCTTGAGTTTCTTGCGGCGTTTCTTCTCAGCAGTGGTCTCTTGCGAAGCGCTGGTAGATTTTTGACGTGTAAAAGTGCCCGTGCGGCCTACTTACTGAATAAACATCTTTTATCTTTTTTCCAGGTCACCGTCTCCGTAAGGTAAGCACTTCCTTTGCGGGGAACTGTATACGTTTCTACAATAAGATACCATCTGATATCGTCAATATCACGTACAATAAATTTAAGTCTCACATCAAGCGCTGCTTGTTGGGTAGGGCATACTATACTGTAAATGACTTCATTGGTGACCAAGATGTATTTAAAAGTAGTGTCTAGGCTATTAATTATTTAAGGTAATTTCTTAAGTCTAGGTTATTTCTGATATTTCTTTCTTGATAAAAATGCCTTTAAGCAAACTGTGTATTCAAACACGAAATTGTATGTTTACTTTTTTACTTTATCTTTATTAGTTCTTGTGTGTACAAGACGCTTTTAAATGAGAGCACACTGTGATGTTTCTCGCCGGACAGCTATATCATACAATATTACTTTTATGTTGTCCGGCAGCATGAGCACGTCATGCTCGCTCAAAGGTCTTTGCTTACGGCGGCGTCGTTGATCGGGTCGCCACCTTCCCGAACACATGGTTGAGGGAGGCGATGGCTGAGATATGCGTCATACTCGTGAACGGGTGCTGTTTGTGGGGTCCGGTGTGTTCACGTCTGCAAGGACTTGTTGCTCAGTCAATTATTCCAGTTATGGCTTTTGACGTAGAGACCTCGTCGTGTTGTTCTCCTAGTCATTATTTTTAGTTTAATGTATTTGACATGTAATATTTTTAATTTTTACATTTATTTGTAAAGTTTTTAATTTTTGAATTTGTGATAGTTCTAATAATTTATATTTGTTGCTTTATTACCTTGTAATGTAACTTAATTTTAAGTATTATTGTATTTTATGTTTGAAAAAATGACCTTCTGCTGGAGTTTCTTGCGGCGCTTCTTCTCCGCAATGATGGTCTTGTCCGAAGCGCTAGTAGATTCACTTTATATTACCGACGTGTAAAAGAGCCCATATGTGGCCAATTTACTGAATAAATATTTTGATTTTGATTTTGATTTTGATTGGGGTGTCCTTCGGAATCCCTAACAACGTTTGTCCTAACACATCGTTTGTCCGAATTTTCATTTGCCCTAAACTGGTTTTCAGATAAGTCAGACAACTTTTAAGTTTTCCAATTGTGTCTGCGGTTCGATTAGGTTAGGGTTGTACTATAACAACACTAAAAAGTTTTAAAATTTAAGCGGAAATGGCTTTACATAGGATAAACGAAAATCCGGACAAATGATGCATTAGGACAAATGACCATTAGGGATTCCATAGGGGAACCCTTTTATTGTATACCTTAACTTTCTGTCGGTTTATTGGAAGGCCGGTAAGAAGTTACCCATTATTTACACACTCATTAACTTCTCATTAAGATTAATGTAACGAGTCGAAACACAGAGTAGGTCAACATTGGGTAGAGTTAAGTTGTTACCACCTGCCAACTCCACCACCATATTAGCTTTGATACACCGTAACAGCGGGTTCTTACTTGTCGGGCGTTACATTTTATACGAATCCGTCGGACCGACAGTGAACAGCCTCATATAAAATGTATTGCCACAAGAACATCCGACATTTTATCGGATCCGACAACCGACAAGTGGAAAACCGCCCGCATTAATATGCCATTGTCGTTTAAATACTTTAACATCAACGGGAACTGATTCAAATTGACGTGCAAAATTTGAACCGAACAATACTTCACCGGTGAAATTACTAGCATAGAGGCATTCAAGTTGACAACGCCTTTGCAGTCTTGAGATCTTCATCGTAAGATTGCAATCTTGAGATTGCAAATGTCTATGTGAGAGTCCACTTACCATCAGGCTTTTTCTGTACCACAAAAAAACTAAAATGAACCAAAATAACGTGTCAGTTAAAAACTTGAAATTAATAGGGAATATTCATGACATGTCACAGCTTCAATAAAAGCTGATTTATGTAACAAACAGGTGAGAAAAATCATTTTTTGAATAGCTATAAAAATAACCAAGATATAAGCCAACAAAGATTTGTTCCTATTTCTTTCCAGCAAAACAGAATTCAACATGGAGTTAATATGGCCGACCTGTTAAATGACGTCACAGTGCATATCGGATCTCTGTATCTAATCGCTGTCTAATTAGCAGTTTAAAATGCTTGTATCATCCGTATTTCTTGGCCGATTTTAATTTTAATTTCACTTTTGGTGATCTCGTTTACGGTATTTTCATATTTTAATCAGATGCGCGATTTAAAAATCCGTGTATTATCCCTATAAGTATAATGAACATTGCACGTTTGGATCTGCAAGAAAACATTATACGAATTTCACAAATAACTTTTCAAATGACGTACCTTTTCACTTATTTACGTAAATAAGGCGAGCGAAACCTAGCCCTTCCTTAAAAGGGAAGAACACTTAAAAGCTCTTTATTGGGGATGGAGTCCCGAATTCGAGATTTCCTAAGAAGTTCCGACCCTTGGAGCCGTTTCAAATAATTTACGAATGACCTGTGATAAAACACCACCTTTAATTTAACCTGTGTTTCTTGAGGGTCCAGACTCTAATTAATTCCGGAAACGTTTGATTATTCCCGGATACGATTCTTAATTGATCCCTTGGGTATCAGTATAGAACGTTTACTGTGAATTAATTGTATACATATTATATAAATATTACGTTTAATTAATGTGATAAATTTTTGTAAAAGAAAAAGCTGAAGATAATCTAGAAACATAAATAACCTGTGACATTGTTTATAGAAAAATAAATTTTATTGCCAGTAACACAGTGATGGGCCACAAAACTTATGTACTTATATTCAAAAATATTAAGTAAAAAATATATATTATGTATATTATAAAATATTAGGTATTGCGTCTTGTTGCAGTGCCCTTGCAGGGTTTATGTTGATGCACCTACTGTGATTTTAAAACCTCAAATACAACATAAAGCAATAATCAATGAATATGTCTATGAAATATATATACATATAAATATATACAAGTTTAATTATTGCCCGATTTTTGATCTAAACAAAACTTTCGATGCACGTGTTTTGGATTGATCTATTAAACCGCATCGATCACGACTTTAAAAACAGCTGTCACGACAAGTTTATGTTATCGTTAAAAGAAACACTAATTAGTTATTACTCTTATATTACCTCCCATAAAAAGACATTCCCGCACCAATAAAACAAAGATCGGTAGTGACCCTACCTACGAAGCTAGCAGTCCGAGGTTCGAGTTCGGTTTAGGCAAATATTTGTGTGATGAGCGCGAATGTTCCTGAGTTGTGGATGGTTTTTATGTTTAAGTATACAACTGTAAAACTGTAATATGTAATATTTAATATGGTTTATTAATTAAGGACCTGGTCAATTACTGTAACATTTCCCCACGGCGTTTGTTTATTTTACTTTAAGAACTCGAAGTGCAATCCGATTCGAATTATACCATGACTGACGCCAGAACGGCTTCTATAAGGAACATTAATTTAATTTGAACTTATTACATAAATTTTCATGTTAAATATATCCAAGAAATAGCTACATGATTATGTCCTGGTGGGCTCAAAATAATAATAAAAAAATGTATGGTTTTTTGGCAAATTTAGTTAGTATTTAAACCGTAGCAAAACAAGCAAACTACTATTGTTTGTCATGCTTTAAGCACGGTGTTGCATTTATTTCTTTAGGGCACACATGTGCCTCTTAAAATAAGTCTAGTGCTGCTGCGCAGAAATTGTCCTCTTGAAGAGACGATACAAAGATATATGAGTAGCTGTTGCCCGCGACTCCGTCCGCTCAGAAAAATAAAATATAGCCTATGTTCATCAGGAATAATAAAGGATTCTAATGGTGAAAGATTTTTTCAAATCGGTCTAGTAGTTTCGGAGCCCATTCAATGCAAACAAAAAACAAATCTTCCTCTGTATAATATTAGTGTAGATACAGACTTACTTTAGCAATCAAAATATTAATACCGATTGTTAATGTTTATCTTATCTTTTTATATGCCATACGTTCATGTAAAGTATAGTTTATAAAGAGGGTGATACTTACCAGACCCTCAGTCAGGTCGCTTGTGCGATGTTGGTTGTATTTGTATCTCTGGTTGTAGCAGGAGTTGATGTTTCGGCAACGACAACTGTGGAGGTGGTGCCACTGCCGCCTAAATGCCCAATACTTCCAGGTACCCTCAAATGTATAATGAATCTAGAATCTACAACTGGGCGTGCCTCAATTAACATAACTGCTCCGAGCTAACGTCGGATATAGTCACATTACCATTCTTGTGTTTTCTGGTAAACTGTGCTTAGGTTTTTTGTACTTAACCATTATACTTATTTAACCTTTTTTTTTTCAACAAGGGTTTGTGATTGTACTTTTTTTATTATATTGCCTGTGTTTTTGGTATTTCTTATTTATTCTTGAACGATAAAGAGTATACATACATACATACATACATGCATACATACATACATACTGTAGCATGTTCTTAAGACTACGTCGACCATCGAGTGGCGGCCTTCTTTACTATTATTGTGTTTTCTAATAAACTACAGTATTGTCTTGAAATCTAAGGATGGTTTTTAGGGTTCCGTAGCCAAATGGCGAAAAACGGAACCCTTATGGATTCGTCATGTCTGTCTGTCTGTCTGTCTGTCCGTCCGTATGTCACAGCCACATTTTTCCGAAACTATAAGAGCTATACTGTTGAAACTTGGTAAGTAGATGTATTCTGTGAACCGAATTAAGATTTTCACACAAAAATAGAAAAAAGACAATAAATTTTGGGGGTTCCCCATACTTAGAACAGAATCTCAAAATTTTTTTTTCATCAAACCCATACGTATCTATGGATAGGTCTACAAAAATGATATTGAGGTTTCTGATATACATTTTTTCTTAACTGAATAGTTTGCGCGAGAGACACTTCCAAAGTGGTAAAATGTCCCCCCCCCCCTGTAACTTCTAAAATAAGAGAATGATAAAACTAAAAATAATATATGATGTACAATACTATGCAAACTTCCACCGAAAATTGGTTTGAACGAGATCTAGTAAGTAGTTTTTTTTAAAGTCATAAATCGTAAACCGCAAGTTACCCTTCACAGAACCCTTTATGGTCGAGTCCGACTCGCACTTGGCCGGTTATTTCTTGTAGAAATGAATACAATGCATAGCATATATGACGAAGTTTAATAACCTCGAACCTTCGTGTAGTCCGCTTAACGGAAAAATTAGGCCACTTTTTTCCGTTAATTTTTCCAATTATTATTAAGCTGCATATACCCTATTAATATTTATTTATTGTGTATTTATTTGTACAACAAAAAACCGTCTGTCCATTTCAGGACAATACTTTGGTTTATTAGAAAACACAATAATAATAGTAGTGAGGGTGACGCTCGGCGTAGTCTTAAAATAAGTACAAATGAATACACAATCTGTAACCTATTTGCCATAAACGTAAATATTTTTTTCATGTGGCCACCTTTTTCCGTTATTTTGATTACGCGAAGTTAAATTGTTATGAAATTAATGTTATTAAAATGTATATCAAATAAAAGAGTTTTTAAAAATAATTTGTTTCAGTGTTGTCAGAATAAAATCAAACGCTATTAAAAGCAGGTGCTACTGGACGGTAGGTGTATGCTCGGTATAGGCAGTCATAATTTGACTAGTCTAAAGACGCTAATTTCGCCTGGCGGGTTGTGTCTCCGGAATAAATAAATAAATATTGGAGGACAATCTCACACAAATTGGCCTAGTTCCAAAAAAAAAGCTCTAGGCTTTTAGGTACTATGAGTACTAGGCAACGATAAACATACTTATCTATATAGAGAATAAATCCGGCGGGATAGGCGTCGTTAGCATTGGGCTGCTACCTATCTAGGAGAAGGAAAACTCCGAATTCAAACCCGGCGGGATAGGCGTCATGAGCATTGGGTTGCTACCTATCTAGGAGAAGGAAAACTCTAAATTTAAACCCGACCCTGCATAATGGACCATGCTAGCACCATTTCAAAGAGTAATACCCCAGGAGGGTACTGGCAATGCCAGAGAATCCTTCCCCAGGCCTAGCCTGGGCAGCCCTTCGTACTCTGGGGGGGGCGAAATAGTGCGTGTATGTTCAGATCCCTCCGGGGATCGGAACGGTGGCGATGCCGTTTGCCACGCGTCACGCCGTGTTCGTAGGGGGGTTGGCAAAAAGCGGGCCGCTGAAAGCCGCCTTGCTACGATGAATGTTTGTGGAGGGATGGATCATAAAGTAGATGAGGTATGTATGATGATGAAAGAAAGAAAACTAGATGTTTTATGTGTGACTGAGACGAAGAAAAAAGGGGTGAGTACGTCCACGCACGGAACCTTGACGGCATTGTGGTCCGGGGTCCCGGTAGCCGAGCACGGTCGTCAGGGAGTTGGTATCGTACTCACAGAGCGAATGGCGGAATGTATGCAAGAGCATGAATGTGTGAGCCCAAGACTTCTCTGGGTGAGACTCAAGGTAGGTCTCACCCGTTTATTCGTCATTGGGGCTTATGCCTCCGATATGAATAAATCAAAAAAGGAACGGGAGAAGTTTTGGGAAAGTTTGCATGAGGTTTCAACAAAATGCAAGGAGAATGAAAGGATTATTTTACTAGGCGATTTTAATGGTTGGACAGGCGTGAAAAGGGATGGTTATGAATCGGTACTAGGTAAGCATGGTGATGAGCGAGTGAACGAGAATGGCAAATGCCTTCTCAATGTATGTTTGGCTAAGAATCTCTGCGTGACAAACACTCTGTTTGATCACAAAGAGATTCATCAGTATACGTGGAGACGTCAGAATGAGAAGTCTATGATAGACTTAATGATTGTGGATGAACGTTTGCGTAACAAAGTTGTAGATACGAGAGCATTTCGAGGGGTTAGCGTAGGTTCAGATCACTACTTAGTGGTAACACGAGTAAGGGGTCTGTTCACACGTTGGCGCCATCGTGATCCCGTACCGACAACTGCGTTAGAGAGGATAAAAGTAGAGAAACTCAATGATCAAGTTATAAAAGATGAGTACGTAAGGAAGCTGAAAGAATGTTTTGAATGTGTTAATAAGATGAATGACGGTGAAGTAAAGAATGATATAAATAATGTATGGGAGATTATGAAAAATGGCATGGTTAAATCGGCCATTGAAGTATGCGGTGTAGTAAAGAGAAGAAAGAGCAAGAATGAACGTCCAGAATGGTGGGATACAGAGGTAGATGACATAGTGAAAGAGAAGAAAAAGTGTTGGTTGGATTTTGTAGCTGTACAGCCAGCACAAGATATAAGCGACAGAAAGAAAGAAGAATACAATATATCAAAGAAAAGAGTGAAAGAAGTTGTGGCTAGAAAGAAAGATTTACTGAATGAAAAGTATGATAGGAGTTTTTCTGACAACTTCCGGACGAATATTAAACTCTTTTGGAGCTTGATAAAATCGACTCGGGGGAAATCAGAGAAAACTAAATTATGCGCCGTGAGGGATGAGTGTGGAGACTTGATATGTGAGGAAGAAAAAATGCTTGATAGATGGAAAACTTATTTTGAAAGCTTGTTTGAATGCGAAGATGTTTGCCTTGAGCCAGATAGTATGAGTAAGGATGTAAATAGCGAAGATGAAAGTCTGATTAGCATGAGTGAAATCGTGAAAGCTTTAAAAAGTATGAAAGCGGGAAAGTCGGCAGGTTGTGATAGAGTTTCGATAGAAATGCTGAGGAGAGGAGATGGTGTGGTGGGTAGTCTGGTTTACCGCCTTTTCAATGCATGTTGGAGTAGAGGCCGAGTCCCGGAAGATTGGGTCAAGGCCGTTATCGTCCCTCTGTATAAAGGAAAGGGGTCACAGCAAGACTGCAAAAACTACCGCGGTATCAGCCTCCTTAGTGTTGTCGGCAAAGTATACGCGAAGATTTTAATTGAAAGGGTATTGAATGTTACGAATGACAAAATCTGGGATGTACAAGCGGGATTTCGAAAGGGAATGGGATGTACCGATCAGGTCGTTTCACTACGGTCTATCACAGAAAAGTTTTTGGCTGTCAACCAAAAGGTTTTCTGTGCTTTTGTGGACCTGGAAAAGGCCTATGATAGGGTAGATAGAAAGCAGTTGTGGACGGTGCTGTCTAGGTATGGAGTGAGCAGCAACCTGGTGCAGGCTTTGAGGTCCCTTTATGAGGGCTCCAGAGCCTGTGTCAGGATCAATGGGGCATACTCGGCCTGGTTTAATATCTCTAGAGGTGTTAGACAGGGCTGTGTTGCCTCACCATGGCTGTTCAATCTATTCATGGACAGTTGTATTCGAGATTTGAAAGAGTTTGTGTATGGAAGAGTTGTTAATCAAATGCCTCTTATATGCCGATGTTCCGTACTGGAACAGATTATTTTAGATTATTATTTAGATAAGTATTACGTACAAGGCAACACAAATTTGAATCTAGGAATTTCGTCCTTTTCTTTTTATCTTTATTCTGATTGGGTCTGCGATAAGCTGCGAAAATCTGAACGCACCAATCCCACGAGAGCGCGCGACTGCAGCGCCACCAAAACGTCACGCGGCGCGGACCAACCGCCACCGAGTCAAAAAACGAACGCCGTCGCGAAAGCATACAAACTTTCCACCTGTCGGAAAAACTCCAAAAACAATCTCTCTTTCACCCTGGAATTAACAGTTTCGAACTAGTGACACCTGTGGATTTGTGTTGTGGTATATTTGCTGGATTTTACTTGTGACCTGTGCCGACTTGCACGCTGGTCTGCCGCCAAGGCCGTGGAACACGCGGTTGCCGGAGGATCGTAGCGGTAAGTCGCGAGACCTAGCTTAATACCTAACATAAAACTTGTTCCTTCTGAACCGGATGAGCCTAATTCCAGTTTGTGTTGTCTTGTTTTAATTAGCAGTATCACGTACTCATTACTTTACACGCGTTAAAAATTCTAGCCCGCCATCTTTGTCACGCAAAATGTCGGACGAAGAATCATTGCCGTGTGAGCAAGATATTTTCGAAAGAGATTTGATTCTCGACGAGCTTAGACGCATTTTACAGCTCGCAGCGACAAATGAACAACAATTCCGCTCGCGAACTAGTGATTTAAATGTCCATCATAGAAAGTTCAATAAAGTTTAGTCTAAAATCGAAAAAACGCTTATAAAAACTAAATCGTTCAATAAGGACGAAAATATTAAGATTCGTAACGATTTTAGTGATTTGTACTATGCAATTGTTACTCATGTCAACAATTTTAAGACCGTGGATGAGCAACAGCGCCGCTTGAATCGGTCATTCACCTCTACGGACACGTCAGTAAATCAAAAAAGAAATTTATCTATTTTGCCATTGCCTGAATTCAACGGCGATCCGACGAATTGGCCGTCTTTCTATGACTTGTTTCGGTCCCTAGTACATGGCAACAGTGCCTACACGAACACGGAAAAGTTTCGGTACCTACTTCTTGCTGTTAAAAACGAGCCATACAACTTAATAAAGTCAATTCCTATTACGCAAGATAACTACTCGATTGCATTAGATACCTTACGTTCCCGCTATGAAAACAAAAGAATCATCGCATCGAAACATCTCGATCGCATATTCGATATTGAACCTTGTTCCGATAGGTCAACGCATAGTATGCGAAACTTGTTAAATGTCTACCAGGAGAACATCAAGGCATTAGAGGTTATGGGTTTTCCTGTCGATCAATGGAGTTTTATGCTATAAGTATGTTACTTCGCAAAATACCTAACGGGACGAGAAAGAATTTCGAGCGTTCGTTAACCAAACCTTCCGATAATCCGGATGTACAATTGTTAATTTCGTTTTTAGAACGCGAGATTTCTGCCGAGGAAATGACTTGTACTCCTAATACGCAGTCCACTAAAAAACCCGCGGCAAATGTAGGTACTTCGGGTCACGCCGCGCGGCACAACGCCAGCGCCGGCGCTACTACCCAGCCAAAGCGCACGTTCGCGGCTAGTACTACCGCCGCAGACCAAACTCGACCTAATGCTAATAGTAATAAGGTCAAACCTTGCTTGCGGTGTGATGGCTTACACTTGTTAATGAAATGTCCAGAGTTTTTAAATCTTTCCCCGCAAGATAGGTATTCTTTCGTGCAAAACAAAAACGTGTGTTATAATTGTTTGAACGTTGGACACGACGTAAAAAACTGTAAATCCAATTTCGTGTGTCGTACTTGCCATAAACGCCATCACAGTTTGCTTCATTTCTCAGCGAATTCGTTATCGGTCGTAAGTGAAGTTGCGACACCTACTGTTGTCCCGCTCGCTCCCACGGAGGAGCGCAGTAATGAGAACCCAGTGCAATATAATTGTGCGTCAAACGCGCCGACGACTCGATTTGGCACCGTGTTGCTCTCTACTGCATTGATTGATGTGTGCGTAGGTGATTCGAAGGTATCAACTGTTCGTTGTATTGCCGACACGGGCAGTCAGGCGTCGTTTATTACCGAGGCTTGCGTACAACGGCTGGGCTTGACGCGTAGTCATGTTAGTATTCCTGTGTTTGGTATTGGTGATACCGAACCCGTTCGACCTAAAGGTATAGTTTCGTGCTTGATCAAGCCAAAGGGTAAACAACAGCCTGTCCTTCCGGTAGACGCATTAATTTTACCGGAATTAATTTCGAAAATGCCTAGCGTGGCACTGCCTTTTACTGAATGGTCCCATTTAAAAAATGTAACTCTGGCCGATCCTGATTTCCACACGCCTCAGCCGGTTGAAATGTTACTCGGAGCGGATATACTATCCCACGTTTTATTAGGAAACACCATCACCGGACCTCCAGGCACGCCGATGGCGATTAATACTGTATTCGGTTACCTATTATTAGGTAAGTTATCGTTCGACGTAGTTGGTTCGACTTCACTCCAGACCTGTTTTAGCTCGTTTGACAACGACAACCTGCAGAAGTTCTGGGAGCTGGAGTCAGTTTCGGAGAAGCGGAGTTTCACTCCCGACGAGGAATTATGCGAATCTTTTTATCAAAAGACGCATACTCGTGACGAGGCAGGGCGATACGTCGTCGCTCTCCCTTTCAAGCCAGATGCCCCGCCCCTCGGCGAGTCTCGGCAAATTGCATTAGCTCGGTTCCATAAGCTTGAATATCGGTTAGAACGTAACCCTCAGTTGAAGGTCGACTATCACGCGTGCCTCCAGGAATACGTGGATCTCAACCACATGGAGCCCGTCGCGGGCGAGCCGCCGGCCGCGGCCGGCGCGAGCTACTACATCCCGCACCACTGCGTTGTCAAAGCGTCGAGTGAGACAACCCGTACACGAGTGGTGTACGACGCGGGCTGTCGGTCGACTAGTGGGTATTCTCTTAACGACGCTCTACTAACGGGTCCTAAACTTCACCTGGATATCGTAGACGTACTTCTAAAATTTCGTGTGCATTCTATTGCGTTCACCGCTGATATTAAACAAATGTATCGTAATATACTTGTTCGTGAAGGTGATAGGGATTTTCAGCGCATTCTATGGCGCCAGTCGCCAGAAGAGCCTATTCGTGATTACCGGCTACGTACAGTCACGTTCGGAGTCAATTGTTCTCCCTATCTCGCGCTACGCACCGTCCAACAGCTAGCTCACGATGAAGCTGACCGGTTCAAACTTGCCTCGCCGGTGTTACTGAATGATGTTTTTGTCGATGACGTCGTTTCAGGCGAAGACACGGAAGCCAGAGCCCTCGCTCTGCAGAGCGAGTTAATAGGTATTTGCGCATCGGCCGGGTTTGAACTGCGTAAATGGCACAGCAACTCGTCAGCGATACTCGCTGCAGTGCTGCCACCAGATATTCATGGTGAGCGGCGAGAGAACGTACCATTTGCCGAAATGGAAAACGACCAAAAAATAAAGGTTCTTGGGTTACAGTGGAACCCAAATTCAGATGCATTCAATTTTAAAGTGCAAGTAACTTCTAATAAATGCACGAAACGTGTGATCCTATCTGAAATTGCAAAAATATACGACCCGCTCGGGTTATTATCTCCAGTAACATTGTTCGCCAAACATTTGATCCAATTATTGTGGTTAGCCAACGTTGGTTGGGACGATGCTCCACCCGTCGATATAGTAAATTCTTGGATGTGTTTTATACAGGAGCTACCGCTCTTATCTCAAATTTCGTTTCCGCGTCACATTTTTAATAGGGGTGATGTCGAATCTATGCAAATTCATGGGTTCGCGGACGCGTCCCAAATTGCATTCGGGTGTTGTGTCTATATGGGTAATTATCTCAACCACATTTTTTGAGCGGCGGACGTGATAATTGGGGTGTAAAGTACATGTATTGGAAAACTATTTATTTTATAAATAATCTTACTCAAAGTACCATATTGAGCCATAGTTAAAATTATTATTAACTTATTATATTTATCGTAAAAAAATATTTTCAATCCAAAATCAATTTTGGTGTCGTGTCCTGTACTTCCCGCATATACTGATATGTCGTGGTACAAACTTATTAAGCCTCAACTAGACTTATATTTTAGTTATCTGTATTCCTTATTAGTTGAGGTATTTTAAAATGTATCAATTATTGCATTTGCAAGTAAAAGGAAACTGGGAGCAGTGTAAATAAAACTGTCCAAGCGAAATTGTTAATTTTGGTGGTGAATATTGAAATTGATTTTATGATCGAACGAAACGTGATTAAACAAACAAATATAGCGTCAGATGTTCATTCAGTTTCACTCCAGCAATAGACGGTTTAAGATTTGTACCATCTTTCTGCGTCTTCCCGCTAAGCACATAAGTATCTAATTTTGGTGGTATGAAATACACTTTATTAATCGTGATAACTTAGATAAGTCATTATTTCGCAGAAAGTTTTGTTGTGTGATAGTTTTTTCAAGTATGTTTATGGTGTGTTTTTAACTGTAACGAGTTAAGTTTTTGTTAAACTAAAACATTTGTTTTTAATTTAAAAAAAATGATAAATTTTATAATTTTGGTGGTACAATTTTGGTGGCTTTTGCGAAACACCAAAATTATCAAAATTTCTGGTCTCCACCAAAATTATTTAAACAACAAATAATCATTACTTATTATATTAGAAACTTACGTTTTGGATTTTCAAAAATAACAAGGAAGATTCCCTAACGATTATATTTTAATTAGCCCGATATGTTATTATTGATCGTGAGTTTTGCTAAGAAAAGTAATTTTGGTGGATAATAACAATTTTGGTGGTACATAATTAGTAAAATCGTTATATCTTAAAAAACACTTGGTATAATAAAGGGCCATTTTAACACTGTTTTTATAATGACTAATGACGTCACTTAAACGTTTAATTGTAAACCCTACTAAGAAAATAAAAAATACCACCAAAATTAGGATAACTTGACGCTTGTTGAAATTCACCCATATACGTCTTACCGACAAAGACGGTGCTGTTCAAACTTACCTGGTAATGGGTAAAAATCGAGTCGCTCCACTTCGCGTACGGTTAACCATTCCCCGGCTCGAACTTATGGCAGCGTTACTATTGTCGAAATTACTCGAAAAAGTAATGTTTATGTATAGCGATCGTATCCAACCTGATCAAGTATTTGCGTGGACCGACGCATCTATCGTGCTAGCATGGCTACGCTCATCTCCGCACGAGTGGAAAACCTTCGTTTCACATCGCACCAGTGAGATCTCATCTCGCGTGCCCGCGAGCAGCTGGCGCCACGTACCGTCGGCCGACAACCCCGCCGACTCCGTATCGCGCAGTCTGCTGCCCGCCGCACTAGTTCATCACGACTTGTGGTACCATGGTCCTCCATGGCTCCAACTAAGTCCCGACTCCTGGCCTATACAGAAGGCAATTATAGATACCTGCGAAGACAAACGCAACTTACCTATTTGTTCCAACGCATCCACGGCGCCTCCTATTCAAGACGTGGATTTCATTACGCGATTTTCGTCGCTCGGCAAACTTGTTCGTGTCACAGCAATAATATTCCGCTTCTACAATAAATGTAAAGGGCTTAAAGAAACTTTTCCTGAGTACATTACGGTGCCCGAATATAACTTTGCCTTAAATCGACTTATTCACGTGACTCAACAATCTGTTTTTAACGATGACATAAATAATGTTTCGTCAGGAAAATTACCTTCCCATCAGCTGCGCCGTCTTACGCCATTCCTGGATAGGGATAGGTCGCTACGACTTGGAGGTAGAATTCATAAGTCACTTTTACCTTTTGGTTCCAAACATCAACTTATTTTACCAAAACGACATCCTTTAACGGATCTTATTATTGACGATGCACATAGTTGCAACCTACATGCCGGGCCTCAATCCGTACGATACGCGCTTTTACAGCGATATTGGATATTGTCGAGTCGTGACATCGTGCGTCAGCGCATACATCGCTGCGTCCGTTGCTTCCGCGCGCGCCCGTCGCGTGTACAACCACGCATGGGACAACTCCCCGCGTCTAGATTGCGTCCCTCGCGACCGTTTTTAAAGACTTCAGTAGACTATGCGGGTCCATTCTATGTGCGTGCTAATAAAGTACGCAACGCTAAGATTGTAAAATGTTACGTGGCAGTTTTTGTATGTATGAGTGTTAAAGCCGTACATCTCGAATTAGTTTCGGAGCTTTCCACAGAAGCGTTTTTAGCAGCCTTGCGTCGTTTCACGTCCCGTCGAGGCTTATGCACAGATATTTATTCGGACTGTGGGAAGAACTTTGTCGGTTGTGACAATTATCTCAAGGACTTGTACACATTCTTACGTAGAGATTCGGTACAAAGTGAACTTAATCAACAAACGTTGCAACAGGGCCTGACGTGGCATTTTCAACCCCCGTACGCGAGTCATTTCGGTGGACTTTTCGAGGCTGGTGTTAAGAGCTTTAAACACCATTTATATCGGGTAGTAGGGACTCGTACTCAAACTTACGACGAGATGCACACGCTTCTATGTCAAATTGAAGCAGTTTTGAACTCTCGCCCGTTGTGTGCAATAAGTTCGGCTTCTAACGATCCTCTACCTCTGACAGCGTCACATTTCTTAATCGGAGAACCCTTAACGGCCTTACCTGATGTTTCTTTGGTAGACGAGAGCCCAAATCGTCTTACGAGATGGCGCTGGATACAGCAATCGGTACAGCATTTTTGGAAGAGGTGGAGTAAGGAATACCTCCATGAATTACAACAAAGTACTAAGTGGCTCCACGACCGCGGCTCCGCGCTCCGTGAAGGCACTGTGGTTGTGGTGTGCGACGACCACCTGCCGCCGCTGCAGTGGAAGCTGGCGCGCATCCACGCTCTACATCCCGGCTCTGACAACGTGACTCGCGTAGTCACTTTAAAAATAGGAAATACTTTTTGTAAACGACCTGTGGTCAAAATATGTCCTCTTCCCTTAGAATAAGTAAAGCGTTACGAACTTAATATTAGTAGTTAAATAATTAAGTTTTTCTTTATTTTTTTTGTGCTTTAAAAGCAGCTATGTGCTTTTAAGGTGAGCGGCATGTTCCGTACTGGAACAGATTATTTTAGATTATTATTTAGATAAGTATTACGTACAAGGCAACACAAATTTGAATCTAGGAATTTCGTCCTTTTCTTTTTATCTTTATTCTGATTGGGTCTGCGATAAGCTGCGAAAATCTGAACGCACCAATCCCACGAGAGCGCGCGACTGCAGCGCCACCAAAACGTCACGCGGCGCGGACCAACCGCCACCGAGTCAAAAAACGAACGCCGTCGCGAAAGCATACAAACTTTCCACCTGTCGGAAAAACTCCAAAAACAATCTCTCTTTCACCCTGGAATTAACAGTTTCGAACTAGTGACACCTGTGGATTTGTGTTGTGGTATATTTGCTGGATTTTACTTGTGACCTGTGCCGACTTGCACGCTGGTCTGCCGCCAAGGCCGTGGAACACGCGGTTGCCGGAGGATCGTAGCGGTAAGTCGCGAGACCTAGCTTAATACCTAACAGCCGATGATCGAGTTATACTTGCTCCATCGGTACTTGAGTTGCAGGAGATGGTAACAGTGATGAATGAAGGATTTAAGCAAAAAGGGATGAAAGTAAATGTTGCCAAGACCAAGGTCATGGTGATAGAGAAGGACGAGGAGATGACTGAGTGCGTGATAAATATAAATGGTGAATTAGTAGAGCAAGTGAGTGAATTTGTGTACCTGGGAAGTATGTTTACAAGAGATGGTAAGTGTGAGAAGGATGTCGAGAGGAGGGTGAATGCTGGAAACCAAATTAATGGGGCCCTGTACTCCTTTGTGAGCAGAAGGGGCGTTTCACAAAAAGCGCGACTGGCTGTTCACAATGGAGTGTTGATCCCTACTCTGATGTATGGTAGTGAATGTTGGGTGTGGCAGGACAAGCATGAAAGTCGTATAAACGCAGTTGAAATGCGCTCTTTGCGTAGTATGTGTGGTGTGAAACTGATTGATAGAATAAGGAATGAAAAGGTCAGAGAGAAATGTGGACTAAAAGAAGATGTAGTGACTAAGATTGAAAAAGGCATGCTTCAATGGTTCGGTCATTTGGAAAGGATGGATGAAAAAAGATTGACGAAAGAGATATACAGAGCAAAAGTGAGTGGGAGGGTCGGAAGGGGCCGACCTAGGCGTACGTTTTCGAATCAAATCGGAGAAATACTGGAAAAGGGCCGTATCTTAAGTACCCGAAACCGACGTGCATGCATGACTCGATGTATGAATGTGGAAGAAGCGAAAGAGATTTGTCAGGATCGTAGCAGGTGGAAAGAAGTGGTCTCTGCCTACCCCTCTGGGAAACAGGCGTGATTTAATGTATGTATGTAGAATAAATACTTAAATAGATAGAAAACATCCAAGACTCAGGAACAAATACTCGCGCTCATCACAGCAATGGAAATATAATTGACAACAGGAACTTTTTAAGATAAGTTGTTCTGTAAAAAAAACATGCTTATAATAGAAGTTTGTATCAAATGTACTGACAAAAAGTTTTTTTTAAAATCAAAAAACTAGAACTGGAAAAGATCCCTTAAAGAGATAAGTTCGACATTGTAGGTACAGTTTAATCGGGTCCATATTGGTTCACCTAATTATTTTTACTCATAAAGATTTGTAAGTCCTAATCATCGCAACTCCTAACGAATTGTTTTCAGCAACTGTTACTTTTTCAGGATTTTTATAAATCAAACCTAACCTTACCTAGTCTTATCTACACATTGAATATTTCAGAACTTCTGAAAAGTTTACGGTTCCAGAAGTATAAACATTTCATTTTCGGAGTTCCGATAATATGAGTTGCAGTTTTAGTTGAACTTTGGCGCTCCCATGTTAATCTTAAGTTTATGTACGAATTTACTATAATTGCTTTTCAGTGCAATAAAGAGTTTAGGTACATACATATATAATAAACCAACAAACAATGGGTACCGTGCATTTGAGACAAACCTCTATATTATTTTACTCAAAACACTTATTCAAAATCCTGTTTTCAATTTTCCTGTTTATTTCCAGTTCCCTACATAACACCAGACTGCGGCCCCAACGCTTACTTTGAACAATGCTCGCCGCCGTGCCCTTCACGAAACTGCTCCACACTTTACAAGAGTTACAAGTGCAATGCACAGGCCTGCTGCAAGCCAGAGTGCAGATGCGACGATGGATACCTGCGGGACGACGCATCAGGGTTGTGCGTTACTCGGGATGAGTGTTGTAAGTATTTAAGATCCATTACATATTAAACAAGGTGTAATCTTATTCGTTTGCAAAACTAATTTAATGGTTTGCGACAGCGAAAGAAAAAAAAATGGTTTTAAAAACACGTTCTGACGACCATTTCAATTTCAAAGTTATTGTTCTCGTAAACGCGATGTCCTAGAAACTGTTTTTGGATCGTACGGTTTTTTGTAACATGCTGTTAGGTTGAAAGTTTAAACGCAATTTTCCCTCGGGGTCTTTCTTTCAGTGTACATTGGTGTGGTATTATTAACTCTGCTGCCATTACTGATACGACGTTACGTTTATAATACGATAACACGTCAAACTCAAGATATAGTTGACATATTAATTAGTGCGCTATTATCAACATTTAAATGTGCCTAATTTACTTCACTGATTTGCGGTATCTAATAATTTCAGCAACCCAAACCTACCAGGAAGTTTAGTAGACCCTAGATTGTCAACCACTTCACCATTAATCTCCATCACAAAACTCACGAATCGTAGAGTCGAATAGTTATACGAGCTTAGATATTTAATTAGTCACGATTTTTTTTTTATGAACTGTACTTATTTGTTGTTATTTAAATACTCCAACTGATAAAAACATTTTGTGTCAAAAATCTATAAATTTTGAGAAAATTTCACTCAATTTTCATTACTGCAATTAGGTATTATAAAATGTCGCTACATTAAGGTCATTATTCCGACACGTGTCCGAACTGGTTCCACCTCTTTGTACCCTTATCCGAAGCCGACCGTAGTACATTCTATTTGTATCGTCATCATATCAGCCGAAAAACGTCCGCTGCTGGACATAGGCCTTTCCCGAGGATCCCCACAGCGGCCAGTTTTGACTCGCAACCATCGGCTTCTCGCGATCTTCACCAGATCGTCGTACCACCTTATGGAGAGCCTGCCAACCCTTCGCTTTCCGGTCCGCGGCCGCCTCTCTAGATCTTTTCCTCCCCAACGGCCATTTGTATATGAAATGCCAATTAGATAATATGTGAAATCGGATTGTCAACTCTGTACAAATTGTCGAACGCGGGGTGAAAACAATTGATGCTCATGTCATGAAAACATCATTATGCAGTATGTTGATTTCCAGTCTCCAACTGCGGACCTACGGAACGTTTTATCCGTGGAAGCACGGTGCGACAAGAAACCTGTGCTACCTACGCAGAGGTGAGACCACGCAGCATATGCACACCTTATACAGGATGTGTTTGTAACGAAGGACGAGTGAGGCTGAATGACGATGGCACGGGCGAATGTGTTTTGCCAGAAGAATGTCGTAAGTATTGATGACTTTACCCATATTAACTGTTCGCACAGTTAACGCTATTTATATGTATAACTAGCTTTTGCCCGCGACTTCGTCCGCGTAGAACTCGTTTATCGCAGTTAAGTAAATTAATAGTTTTAAGTAATTCTATAGTTTTAAGTAATTCTATAGTTTGACGTCCTCCCTGGCAAGAATGATCTTTCAAACACATGTAATATCGAGCTCGAAATTTACCGGGACGCCAACTTTAACCATTAACTCTTACGGGAGGGCACTCCCGATACCTCGAAAGAGTTCAGGAACTCTAAGGGTAGGACGTGACTTGCTCTGTGTCTATGACATTGTCTACCAAGAGATACTCCACAACATCGCCTTCGACATGAGACATATTTTTATATTTATCCGCCCGACAATTTCGTTTGTCGGTGCTAATATCGCCCTCTCGCACAAACATTCTCTATTCTTTATATTGTTTTTTACATCGGGGTACACGTTATTTTTTAGATCATCTGTGTTTTGTACAATATTACAGAATTCGCGGTTTAATGTATTCAAATCGTTACTATCTCTCGCCATACGATCTTCGACAATTTTAAGTAGAGCTGCCGGATATATTGCCCCGACTGTGTAGCATGGTGTACTCGTAGTTCCTGGCATATTTGTAGTGAGGTAAATTTTTTATATATATACTCATATCGTAGATGCCGAAATGCATTTATTTTATCCGCTGGTGTGCCCCTAGTTATCACCGGTAGATGAGAATCTGTCTAAATTCGCCGTCTCAAAGCACCATCCCTCCCATGATAGTTTGGTTGCTCTTAAAATATCCATCATAGTTCAATATTACATATATTATATTATGAGTCTTAATACTAATTATAATTAGGTATCTATCATTATAAATGGCGGAACTCCCAAACATCATCAGTGGCCGCTGTAAAAAAAGATAATTATATTCTTCAAACAAATTTACCCAATGCCCATTAATCTAATTCGGTTCTGCGGTTAATCCGTGAAAGCGTAACAAACAGACAGACGACAGACAATTGAATTGCCATTTTGAATTTCTACCTATACTTTCACATCATTTTCGAAATCTGCGTCCTCAAAATCTAAGAAAATGACAATTATGTCCACTTTTTAAAAAAGATCATGGCCTCCATCTTTAATTCTAAATTTGACATAATTTTCATAATCTGCGTCCACAAAATGTAAGAAATTGATACCGATGATGACTTTTTCAATAAACATCATGACGGCCATTTTGTATTCCAAATTTGATATCATTTTCGAAATCTGCGTCAACGCAACCTAAGAAAATGACACACATGATGACTTTTTCAAAAAACACCAAACATTGTCGTTATTCCCTCGAGAACTTTTAAATTTTCCGGGATGGGATTTTTCTATGTGTTAATCCAGGGTGCTACACCCATTTTAAATTTCATCCTAATCCATCTAGCCGTTGCAGCGTTAAGGAGTAACTAACTAAAACCCCCTTTTACCCCCTTAGGGGTAGTTTTTTCTAAATCGCTGAAAGCAGTATATTTTATTTATAAACAGTAGCCTAAATATTAATTTCCTAATGTAGCCATTTCGATATCTCCCATACAAATTTCTACTCCCCATTTATCGCCTGAGGGGGAGTTTACCGAAATCACTGAAAGATTTTTTTTATGTTTCCAACTAAAAAAAAAAATATAAATGACCAAATTGTCATACAAACTACCATCCCAAATCTCACCCCCTTAGGGGTGATTTTTGAGATACAAATTTAATCTAATTCAGTTCCGCGGTTTATCCTTCAATGCATAACAAACAGACAGACGACAGACATAATTACTTTCACGTTTATAATGTTAGTATGGATTTTCTTTCTACAGCAATATTATGTATACCTATCGATGTATAGTTTTTTTACCCCTGACCAATCGCCGAAAAATTAAATGCCTGTCCGTAATTATTTTCAAGTGATCATAATAACCGCCCTAATATTAAATAACATCCGTAGAATTAATAAGCCGTGAATAGTATTGAAAATAGCGGAAAAAAATGTTAAAATCTGTATATGTCAACGCTGACAACTTCCATCTGACACCGCTCCTTTTGATATAGACTAACAAAACTGAATGTAGGTACAAAGCCTGTCTCATGTTGTCAGACTGGATGGCAAAAGCCATAGGAGAAATAAATTATTCAATTGCGCAATTTTGTCAAATAATTACTAATCTTATTCTATATTAGTAATTATTTGCGTCCCCAAAAACTAAGAAAATGTTACCCGTGACAACTTTTTCAAAAAACATCATTGCCGCCAGCTTGAATTCTAAATTTGACATAATTTTCATAATCTGCGTCACCAAAATGTAAAAAAATGATACCAATGACGACTTTTTCAATAAACATCATGGCGGCCATTTTGAATCCAAAATTTGATATCATTTTCGAAATCTGCGTCAACGCAACCTAAGAAAACGACACCCATGAAAACTTTTTCAAAAAACACAAAGATATTGTCGTTGCTCCCTCGGGAAACTTTAAATTTTCCGGGATAGGATTTTCCTATGTGTTAATCCAGGGTATAATCTCCATTCTAAATTTCATCCAAATCCATCCAGCGCCATTGCAGCGTGAAGGAGGAACAAACTAAAACCCCCTTTTAACCCCCTTAGGGGTAGGTTTTTCTAAATCGCTGAAAGAAGTATTTTTTATTTATTATCAGTAGCCTAAATACTAATTTCCAAATTGCTTATTTTAAAAATAACTTATCTCCTATACAAATTTCTACCCCCTATTTGAACCCTTTAGGGGATGAATTTCCAAAAATCCTTTCTTAGTGTACCCTTAGGGTACCCAAGGAATATTCCCTTAAAATTTCAAGTGCCTAGGTCCAGCGGTTTAGGCTGTGCGTTGATCGATCAGTCAGTCAGTTTTACCCCTTTCCATCCCTTCGGGGATGAAATTATCAAAAACGCTGAAACACGTATAAATTAATTTTCAATTTTCAACCTAAACACAAAATTTGAATAGTCTAACTTAAACTAAAACTGACGGACTTTCATACAAATTTTCATCCCCTTAGGGGTGGAATTTCCAAAAATCCTTCCTTAGTGGATCTTTAAACTATATAAGGCATCTATGTGCAAAATATCAAGTCTCTAGGTCCTAAGGTTTGGGCTGTGCGTAGATATATTAACAATCCGTTTTACCCCTTTTCATCCCTTCGGGGTTGAAATTATCATTAACGCTGAGACACGTATAAGTTAAAATTAAATCGCCAACCTAAACGTAAAATTTGAAGCGTCTAACTTCAAAACTGACGGACTTTCATACAAATGTTTTTCCCCTATTTTACCCCCTTAGGGATGGAATTTCCAAAAATCCTTCCTTAGTGGATCTCTACACTATATAAGATATCTATGTGCAAAATTTCAAGTCTCTAGGTCCAGCGGTCTGGGCTGTGCGTTGATATATCAACAATCAGCTTAGCATTTTATATAATAGATGGATATTTAGTTGCAATTGGTCAGTTTTTGCTAATCAGCAATCATGTGTGCAGTTGCAGAGCAGCTTGTGCGTTACCTTAATTTTTTCAATAAATTAAATTAACATAATGTTGACATGTGCGTGACGATTTGCTACACTGTTACTTCTTTTTAATTTTATTCAAAATCTTTTTTTTTACATAAATAGCATCCCGACAATGTCCGTATCACGAACATTTAGAAGTATGCCCTGATGTCTGTCGTAAGGAGACGTGCTCATCGAAATATCCAAACTACAAGTGCCTTTCGCCAGCAATCCCCCTGCCTTGTAAGCCTCGCTGCATTTGTGATGAAGGATATCTGAGGGACTCATACGGATATTGCATACTGGATACCCATTGTCGTAAGAATACTTTAATAAATACCATTACGTACCTCTACATGTTTAGTGGTAAGTATTAGACAGTCTACAATTAAATAAAACACCAAATGAAAATTGAAACTTAGTTCGGGATGCAAAGGGTAATGTGAGACAAGCATAATTATCTACAACAAAAGAATAACTATTCATTTTTGAATAACCCAGCACTTCATAACGAGCATACTCATACTCAGAAAACCAATCAAAGAGTTATTTTTTTATGAACTGTATTTTTTTTCGGAATTTGAGATAACAGCAAAATTAAAAAGAAACTAACCAAACTATATGCTGTTAGTCCTAGTATATACGCTAATTTTGTAATTTTCTAGCAATCAAGTCATGCCCGGCGAACGAGGAGTATCGATGCGCCTCCATGTGTGCACGGGACTCCTGTGCACGTCTCCAGCCCGGCTTCAAGTGTCCCCCCGGTGTCATTTCGGTGTGCATACCTGCATGTGCTTGCAAAGATGGGTATCTGAGAAATGAACGAGGGCTTTGCATACCTAAGGAATCCTGCCGTGAGTTTATTGTCACCTTAGGTGCTTTTATAAAAGCACATTTTTCTGCAATTTAGGGATGACTATAGTAGGGAAACCGTTGGAAATAGAAGAGGGAAGATGCTAGTACACCTTTTACGACACGACGAAAACATTAAGACCATAGTGGAAGGGAAAGTTGTAGGGAAGCGGAAGAGAGGAAGGCCAAGGAGAACGTTCATGGATCAGATAAAAGAAAAAGTAGACATCGAGTCATGGAAATTGCTCTACATGCAAGAGCCTAGCTCTTAAATTTAAGAAGAGATAGTGGGGATGTTGTTGTAACACACGTAAGTAGTTAGAGTATAATTAGGATGAGGCCCGTTTGAATACACCTAAACGTTCAACGTCGACGACACGTCAGGTGTATTGAAATTAAGTACCTATAACCAATATTTTATGAAACTTCATTACCTTATGTTTAAACTGGCCAATCTGGTGATTTATCAACATTTTATTTTTTGAAGCTATGATAGCTGCTATCAAGCGATCAATCTATCGATACTAATCAGGTTTTAATTCGGTTACAATTAATGTACTCTATTGACAAACGGCTTGTCATATTACGGCATAGGAAAGCGTTATTTGTAAAGGTTGAATATATATTTTTACTTTTCAAATTGTTTATGACGTCAGTTAGTAGTTATTAACTTTTTGAAGACATTATTAAAAAAACAACCTTGCAGTACGGGTTTTGGTCCATATTGGCTGAAAATCTCTGTAATTACTTATGTTAATTACCCCGAATTTTCAAAACATTTGTTTTAAATCGATATTTTTAAGCCACTGTAGCATTATTTGTTTTTCACTCTGTAACTTTGATTATTCTTACAAATTTTCACCAAGTTGAAAAGTTGTGTCAATATGTCACATTTAATCTAAATTTTTAAAATATAAGTTTGAAGTACGAAACTCCTACGCCTAGTACTAAAGTATAACAGCGTAGGCAACAAAACCCGAGCTCATTATGCTGAGATATGGGACACCCTACATGTATGCTTTAATACCTGTATGTAGTAGAGTACTTGTTGACGTAGGTAGTATTTTCGTATGTAATAGTTTGTATGTATTGTACAGTCAAGGAATTTAATTTGTGACCCACCTTAGGTCCAAAGTCAATCTGACATTCTACAGCAATAAGGTTGAGTTTCCTATCATTTACAAATGACTTGGCATCTCTATTGACAATAACATCTACAAGCAGATTTTCTTTGAAATGGGTAGCAAATTAACTTCCGTGACCGTACTATAGAACCTGTAGCTTACTTTAAACTGCTAAAATAAATAAAATAAATAAATATCAAGGGACGATCTCACACAAATTGACATAGTCCCAAACTAAGCTCTAGGCTTGTATTATGGGTACTAGACAACGATATAAATACTTATATAGAGACATATATACATAAATACATAGAAAACATACATGACTCAGGAACAAAAACATGCCCTTACCGGGATTTGAACCCAAAAGTTTATATTAAGTCGTATGAATGTAACGCCGCTCTGTTTATTAATAAAACTTACACCATACACATATTACAGCTGAGAACCTAAAGTGTGGCATCAACGAAATCGCCGTGAAATGCGCAACGGTGTACCCCCCACAAACTTGCAAATCAATTTACACGTTATACGAGCCTGTTACGGGCGAACTGCCTTGCACGCCAGGGTGTGACTGTAGACCTGGATACTTGAGGAACAAAGCCAACATCTGCGTACCAAGCGAATTCTGTCCTACGGGTATGATCATTCATTTATAATCTTACTTTCTCTTGTCTTCTCTGGTGTCCTAGTTAAGGTGCATAACGCTAGGATAGCAATTTTCGAAAATAGACAATAAAAAGTGTTGGATTAACGTTAGCTGCTGACAGATTGTTTCGACTGCTTATGAAAACTGCAAACTGCTTATGAAACAGAGATCCCTTAAAGGTATAATTTCGCCTTTATACAAAACTTCAAAACAGAAACGTGCTTACAGTTCTGCATCTTAGCTAGGCTAGCTGATCTTGTTGGAGGGATTTTGTAGAATACTCTTCAACGCTATGGGCTCTATTGTGTAAATTTAACTATTAACCACTTAAAATCTTATTTATCTTACCAGTTGGACTTGGAAGACCTACCACTTTCCCTAATTTAAGACCTATATCAATCTAGGTTTATCAATTTATCAATTGACAGTATTGGTCTTTTGCTTGAGAATTCAGTCATTCAGGGGAGGGAATCCTTCGGCATCCTACTACAATACAAATCACTCTTAATTGCATTCTCCTTTTTCAGCGCCACAAAGCCAATGTGGTCCAAATCAAGAGTATAAACAATGTGGATCACCTTGCCAACCAACTTGCGCGAGCCTGAACTATCCTATCGTCTGTACCGACCAGTGCCTCAGTGGTTGTTTCTGCCTGGAAGGCTATTACATAGACGACCAAGCGAACTGCGTCCCTAGAGACCAGTGTCGTAAGTACCGTTTTATACATGAGGAACTTTGTGATGATAAAGAATATTTAATAGGAAAACATTTAGCTTGAGATAAGGAAGGTATTTAGAGCATTAACTGATCGATATGTCAAGGTTCATTAGAAATATAATTATCATCATCATCATGTCAGCCGAAAGACGTCCACTGCTGGACATATGCCTCCCCCAAAGCTCTCCACTCAGACCGGTTTTGTGCTTTTCGCATCCACCGCGTTCCCGCGATCTTTACAAGGTCGTCACTTCATCTTATTGGAGGCCTACCTAAAGTCACTCAGAGGGCTAAGGAGAGGGCTATGCTCGGGGTTTCAGTGCGTGATAGAATCAGAAATGACGATATCCGCAGTAGAACTAAGGTTACTGACATAGCCCGATGAATAGCCAAACTTAAGTGGCAGAGGGCGGGGCACATTGCTCGCAGGACTGATGGCCGATGGGGTCAAAAGGTTCCGCGGACTCGGAGACGAGCTGTAGGTAGGCCTCCAAATATAATTATACAAGCTTATTATTTTTACTTTGTTTTCTGTAGCTCGTATCAAAAACATAAATATGATGTTATTTATTAGTATTAAAATAGTCGTACGATGCCAGACTCCAAAATGACGGGACCTGAAGTAAATCTTCCATTAGAGTTACCAGTAATACAAGTCACGTATATAATAACATTTACTTACATACAGTGCTATAGATCTTGAAACGTCCTTTGGAATTGTAATTCTCTCTTGCTCGCTCTCAGTCTCCTATGCTATTCATACCGGCTTAATCAACCACTGTAGCTAGCTGATATTATAAACCAACAGTAAAAATCAATCAAGTGTTCTCACGCAGCTCTGCCGGTGTGCAACCAGCCGAACGAAATTGCGAAAGACTGTGGATCACCCTGTGAAGACAGAACCTGTGAGAACTACGGGCAGACTGATATCGCATGTGCTGCAGTTTGCATCCGGGGATGCTTTTGTTTACCCGGCTACGTCCGCAACGCATATGGAATCTGCGTGCTTCCCACAGAGTGCCGTAAGTTTCTTTAACCCTCACTAATAGAGAGAGGGGTTACAAGTTTGACGCCTGTCGTCTGTATTGCCTGTCATCGTGTGGCTTCGCAGCTCTCACAGATGTGGGATACTTGAATAGAGCTTTTTATTAAAAGGCAGTACTAGGGTACTATAGCTTGCTAGGTTTGATTGCGCCCTTCGAAAATTACTTATTACTTTGAAATGCAATTACGTCGGAGTTTTAATCTATTTCATTTACCACGCTAAATTATTTAATACTAACGGTCTTATATTACATTTTCGAAAAGCTTAACTATATTTAACATGGTTTACTAACTACATCATGGTTAATATATTATGATAATTCAAATATCGACGTACAATGACGTCTTTTAAAAATCTTGGGTTTTTTACAGCTTCTCAAATAGTTTGCCTTCAACTCAACGAAGAATACCAATCATGCGGATCCAGTTGCCCTGATAACTGCGACAACTATCTGGACGAGGATCGTGTCTGCCCCCTGTACTGCATCCCAGGGTGCGCCTGCAGGGAAGGTTTCGTGAGAAACCTCGAGGATAATACTTGCATTCTACCTGAACAATGTCGTAAGTTGATAAAATATTTTCCAATTGATCCAGAGGATACCGTTGGTAACCCTATCCGATCGAAAACCAGCAGAACACGCAGTCGCTATTAAGACGAAGACTAAACAGCTACTGAAAAAAAGTGGTATTTTCTTACGTAGAACCTGACAGGTGGTGTACAATCATGAAAAAAAGAGTAAAATAATATGGTCTACCTTACCCCGCATTGGTATATCTGTGAAGTAAACCGTTTTTTCTTCGAGTATAGGTATCAACATAGCAACATTCAGCCAACGTAATATTTTGGTGTTGACCAATCTTTACTTATAGGTATATGTGTGTTGTTTTTTTTGTTATTAGATCGATGTGTAATTTGGCAGAGAGACAGTTTAGAATCCATATAGGCTTGAACATAGGGTACTGATAAAAATAAACAAATTTAAAATTCGGACTGTCCCTAAGGAAATAGCGGTTTTTGTAAACGACTTCTACTCAAACTAAATCCCGGGCAAAATCTAGTCTATTTATGAATTTTTCGCAGCTGTTGACGACTGTGCTGGCCAGAACGAGTCCCTGAACTACTGCGCTTCATACTGCCCTGTGACTTGCGCCAACCGGTTGACCTACGGTGACTGGTTGTGCGCTACTGTCTGCCGCGTCGCCTGCGACTGTGACGCAGGCACGCTGAGAAATGATAGCGGCGTTTGTGTGCCAGTTGAACAGTGCTGTAAGTCCTTCTGTATCTTAAACATGTATTGTTATATGACAATTTATTTACCTACTCTCTTTGATCAGTGAGCTTGATAAACCAGACTGGGGTTAAAAGTTTGTCAATTTTGCAATAATCTCTCTTTTCTCCTTGTGCTTTATTCGTTTGGTAACTAATTTTATTAAGATAGTTATTTATAACTAATTTTATTAAGATAGTTACTAATTTTATTAAGATATTTATCGAATGTGCTGATTTTTTTTTCGTTTCGAAGCTAATTTTATCGAGATGATTATTTATCGAAACCGTTTGCTGTAAGTCGCTTAAACCGTTCGTGAAGTCAAAAATCAGCTCGAAGACTTAGAATTAGGACGTTTTATCAACCCGAATTCATTTTTTCCGACAGCTCCTCCAGTATGCGGTCAAAACGAAAGATATCTATCGTGCGGGACAGCGTGCCCATTGACTTGCGACAACTACCAATACGCGATAACGTGCACCAAACAATGCGTTCAGGACTGCTTCTGCGAAGAGGGTTACGTCAGAGACAGAAATCTACGTTGCGTGAGGCCTGAAAA
Source organism: Acleris literana (assembly GCA_946894065.1). Taxonomy (NCBI): domain Eukaryota; kingdom Metazoa; phylum Arthropoda; class Insecta; order Lepidoptera; family Tortricidae; genus Acleris; species Acleris literana. The sequence goes on from OX335669.1 coordinate 10,674,179, forward strand.
TTGTGGTACGTCCTACCATTTTGTAATAATTATAATATGAGGAATTTAAGTACAATTTGTATTTATATTCCTGTATATCATGATGGTTTTTTTATCATCTTCATTTTCCTACTTTATCTAGTAATTAAAACTACTGATTAGGAGATCAACTCTGCTGGTCTAGACAAGTTGCTTCAGCACCTTAACGTCGTCGTTAAAATCGTCTACGTTAACGCTAACGTAGACGATTTTCGAAAACTGACAATATGTATGGAATTAACGTAGGCTCTCGACGCGACCGTCTGACAGCTAACGTCAATCCAATATATTTAGGATAATGATAACGAACGCCGAATGGATCTTATATGGCCTCGGTCATCGTTATCCAAAATGTATAGGGTTGATGTAAGCTGTCAGACACATTACATACATATCTTCCGTTTTTGAAAATTGTCTACGTTAGCGTTAAGCAACTTGTCTAGCCTCACAGATAGTCTGCTTTTGACATAGATACCTGAACTAATGTAACCCCATTTCTAGTTCAGATGAACTGCCATTCATGTAAATACATGAATGATTTGAAAATTTTATTACAGAACAAATTTGCCCAGACGGAGAAAAGTTTAGTGAATGCTCGGCAAATTGTCAAGATACTTGTGAAAACTACAAAGGTCTTAACAAAATCTGTCCGTATCAGTGTCAATCGGGATGTGTGTGTGAATCTGGCACGGTTAGGAGAAACGACGGACAGTGCGTACCAACATCGCAGTGCAGTAAGTATATCGTACCAACACCGCAGTGCAGAAATTATAGTTGTCACTAGTTAAAGTAGTAGCACGCCCAAAACCGAGAGCTCATAATTTACCACCTTACTCTGTAACCCCAGACCAATTGTTCTGGTAACTGGCATTGGATAATTATATTTGCCTTATTATCTCTTCTACCAAATTTCATACAGACCAGGCCAACAAACTAAAGTTTTTGTCGAATATACATACAAACATTAACTAGCGCTATTCCCTTGAAGACCACGCTTCGCTCGGCTCCGTTGACTGCTCACGAGATTTTACATAATCATTAAGACAATGGGAAGTTCCTGTAAAAATACTTGCTATAACTAAATGCAACTTCTACAAAATTGTGTGTCATGCAGAAAACCGAGTTAGATAACCAGCCGTTCCACTAAAAGATACTTGTAGATTAAAGAAGGAGGATGTCAATTTAATAAAACTTGTTAGATAAGTAGGTCTTGCTAAGCTGACTGTGTAAATGAGTTTTTCGCAACTGAAAAATATCTTGAAAATTGAGTTTATGACAAAACAAAGATAGGTACGAGTACATAAAAGAAAACTTGATATCCTAATAAAACAAATTTATACCTATTTTATTAGCTAATCAATTATGTGGACAAAATGAAGTATACCAAGAATGTGGAACAGCCTGCCCTCTTACGTGTGACAATAAAGACAGGCCTTCATCTTGCATTGAGCAGTGTACTGGAGGCTGCTTTTGTGAACCTGGCTACGTGAGGGACAGTAATCAAAGATGCATCAGCCCAACAGATTGTGGTGAGTTATACAGATACGACCATTCAAGGTCAAGTTAAGAAAAAAAACTAACTCAGGTTTTTCTAACTCTCGGTAACGTGGCTATCGATAATTTCGTATTAATTTTATAGAAAATACTAGCTTTTGCCCGCGACTTCGTCGTTATCACTTTGGGAACTTTTAATTTTTCCGGGATGAAAAGTAGCCTATATATGTTAATACAGGGTATAAGTTACCTCCATTTAAAAAAATTCAACCAAAGCCGTCCAGCAGTTGCAACGTGAATAAATAATAAACCAAGAAACAAACTTTCGCATTTTTGATATAGTCAATTTTGCAATAATCTCTCTTTTCTCCTTGTGCTTTATTCGTTTGGTAACTAATTTTATTAAGATAGTTATTTATCGAATGTGCTGATTTTTTTTTCGTTTCGAAGCTAATTTTATCGAGATGATTATTTATCGAAACCGTTTGCTGTAAGTCGCTTAAAACGTTCGTGAAGTCAAAAATCAGCTCGAAGACTTAGAATTAGGACGTTTTATCAACCCGAATTCATTTTTTCCGACAGCTCCTCCAGTATGCGGTCAAAACGAAAGATATCTATCGTGCGGGACAGCGTGCCCATTGACTTGCGACAACTACCAATACGCGATAACGTGCACCAAACAATGCGTTCAGGACTGCTTCTGCGAAGAGGGTTACGTCAGAGACAGAAATCTACGTTGTGTGAGGCCTGAAAATTGTGGTACGTCCTACCATTTTGTAATAATTATAATATGAGGAATTTAAGTACAATTTGTATTTATATTCCTGTATATCATGATGGTTTTTTTATCATCTTCATTTTCCTACTTTATCTAGTAATTAAAACTACTGATTAGGAGATCAACTCTGCTGGTCTAGACAAGTTGCTTAAGCACCTTAACGTCGTCGTTAAAATCGTCTACGTTAACGCTAACGTAGACGATTTTCGAAAACTGACAATATGTATGAAATTAACGTAGGCTCTCGACGCGACCGTCTGACAGCTAACGTCAATCCAATATATTTAGGATAATGATAACGAACGCCGAATGGATCTTATATGGCCTCGGTCATCGTCATCCAAAATGTATAGGGTTGATGTAAGCTGTCAGACACATTACATACATATCTTCCGTTTTTGAAAATTGTCTAAGTTAGCGTTAAGCAACTTGTCTAGCCTCACAGATAGTCTGCTTTTGACATAGATACCTGAACTAATGTAACCCCATTTCTAGTTCAGATGAACTGCCATTCATGTAAATACATGAATAATTTGAAAATTTTATTACAGAACAAATTTGCCCAGACGGAGAAAAGTTTAGTGAATGCTCGGCAAATTGTCAAGATACTTGTGAAAACTACAAAGGTCTTAACAAAATCTGTCCGTATCAGTGTCAATCGGGATGTGTGTGTGAATCTGGCACGGTTAGGAGAAACGACGGACAGTGCGTACCAACATCGCAGTGCAGTAAGTATATCGTACCAACACCGCAGTGCAGAAATTATAGTTGTCACTAGTTAAATTAGTAGCACGCCCAAAACCGAGAGCTCATAATTTACCACCTTACTCTGTAACCCCAGACCAATTGTGCTGGTAACTGGCATTGGATAATTATATTTGCCTTATTATCTCTTCTACCAAATTTCATACAGACCAGGCCAACAAACTAAAGTTTTTGTCGAATATACATACAAACATTAACTAGCGCTATTCCCTTGAAGACCACGCTTCGCTCGGCTCCGTTGACTGCTCACGAGTTTTTACATAATCATTAAGACGATGGAAAGTTCCTGTAAAAATACTTGCTATAACTAAATGCAACTTCTACAAAATTGTGTGTCATGCAGAAAACCGAGTTAGATAACCAGCCGTTCCACTAAAAGTTACTTGTAGATTAAAGAAGGAGGATGTCAATTTAGTAAAACTTGTTAGATAAGTAGGTCTTGCTAAGCTGACTGTGTAAATGAGTTCTTCGCAACTGAAAAATATCTTGAAAATTGAGTTTATGACAAAACAAAGATAGGTACGAGTACATATAAGAAAACTTGATATCCTAATAAAACAAATTTATACCTATTTTATTAGCTAGTCAATTATGTGGACAAAATGAAGTATACCAAGAATGTGGGACAGCCTGCCCACTTACGTGTGACAATAAAGACAGGCCTTCATCTTGCATTGAGCAGTGTACTGGAGGCTGCTTTTGTGAACCTGGCTACGTGAGGGACAGTAATCAAAGATGCATCAGCCCAACAGATTGTGGTGAGTTATACAGATACGACCATTCAAGGTCAAGTTAAGAAAAAAAACTAACTCAGGTTTTTCTAACTCTCGGTAACGTGGCTATCGATAATTTCGTATTAATTTTATAGAAAATACTAGCTTTTGCCCGCGACTTCGTCGTTATCACTTTTGGAACTTTTAATTTTTCCGGGATGAAAAGTAGCCTATATGTTAATACAGGGTATAAGTTACCTCCATTTAAAAAATTCAACCAAAGCCGTCCAGCAGTTGCAACGTGAATAAATAATAAACCAAGAAACAAACTTTCGCATTTTTGATATAAGTAGAATTAGAGGATGGTGGCAAAAAGTGTCGTTTTATGGTCCACCATTCAGTTTGGTAGTGATATTTCATAGCAAAATAACTATATTTTAGAGGTTAATTACTGAAAGTCGATTAAACCTTGTATTTTGTTAAAATATCTTTTTTTTTGTGTTTTAGGTCCTCAAATATGCGGAGAAAATGAAGTATACGAAGAATGTGGAACAGCTTGTCCCCTAACCTGTGATAATAAAGACAATCCTCCCCAAATGTGCATCCAAGAATGTGTTGGAGGCTGCTTCTGTGAACCCGGTTACGTGAGGGACCGTTATCAAAGATGCGTCAGCCCGACCGTTTGTGGTGAGTTAAAAAAAATAAAATCAAAAGTACAAAAACAATTTTGTTAGGGTTTGACCACCTTTTTGTAACTGACTTTCGATAAATTCGTGGTCGTTTTGTAATTATGATGCCTAAGAATTTTTTTTATCCACCATTTAGTTTGACTTTAACGGATATTTTTTTTAACAGATTGGTTAAATTTCTAAAATCAAATCAAAATAATCTTCATTGTTTGTGTTTCAGCTCCTCAAATATGCGGATATAATGAAGTATACCAAGAATGTGGAACAACCTGTCCACTAACGTGTGATAATAAAGACTACCCTCCCCAAATTTGCAACCTACAATGTGTTAGAGGCTGCTTCTGTGAACCTGGCTATGTTAGGGACAATAACCAAAGATGCGTCAGTCCAACAGACTGTGGTGAGTTTAATAACTAAGGTTTGACAATTTCTCTGTAACTGGCCCTTGATAATGTATGATAATTTCACCCTCCCCAATTTTGCACCCGACGGTGTGTTAGAGGCTGCTTCTGTGAACCTGGCTATGTCAGGGACAATAACCAAAGATGCGTCAGTCCAACAGACTGTGGTGAGTTAAAGAAGTAAATGTCTATAAACGGTTAATTTAAAAGTGAATTAAACCAATTAACTAAGGTTTGATCATCTCTCTTTAGCTGGCCCTTGATAATGTATGATAATTTCGGGTTAATTTAGCTTAAATAATATGGTGGCAAAAAGTGAACATACCATTTACTTTTCAGTTTTGTACAGATATTTCACAACAAGTTGGCTTTATTTTCAGTAATCAATTACTAGAAGACCTCGGTTAAATATTGTATCATATTAAAATGAACTTTTTTTTGTGTTTTAGCTTCTCAAATATGCGGATATAATGAAGTGTACCAAGAATGTGGAACAGCCTGTCCACTAACGTGTGATAATAAAGACTACCCTCCCCAAATTTGCAACCTACAATGTGTTAGAGGCTGCTTCTGTGAACCTGGCTATGTTAGGGACAATAACCAAAGATGCGTCAGTCCAACAGACTGTGGTGAGTTAAATAACTAAGGTTTGACAATTTCTCTGTAACTGGCCCTTGATAATGTATGATAATTTCACCCTCCCCAATTTTGCACCCGACGGTGGGTTAGAGGCTGCTTCTGTGAACCTGACTATGTCAGGGACAATAACCAAAGATGCGTCAGTCCAACAGACTGTGGTGAGTTAAAGAAGTAAATGTCTATAAACGGTTAATTTAAAAGTGAATTAAACCAATTAACTAAGGTTTGATCATCTCTCTTTAGCTGGCCCTTGATAATGTATGATAATTTCGGGTTAATTTAGCTTAAATAATATGGTGGCAAAAAGTGAACATACCATTTACTTTTCAGTTTTGTACAGATATTTCACAACAAGTTGGCTTTATTTTCAGTAATCAATTACTAGAAGACCTCGGTTAAATATTGTATCATATTAAAATGAACTTTTTTTTGTGTTTTAGCTCCTCAAATATGCGGATATAATGAAGTGTACCAAGAATGTGGAACAGCCTGTCCACTAACTTGTGATAATAAAGACAACCCTCCCCAAATTTGCACTCGACGGTGTGTTAGAGGCTGCTTCTGTGAACCTGGCTATGTCAGGGACAATAACCAAAGATGCGTCAGTCCAACAGACTGTGGTGAGTTAAAGAAGTAAATGTCTATTCACGTTAAATTTAAAAATGATTTAACAAATTAACGAAGGTTTGACCATCTCTCTGTAACTGGCCCTTGATAATGTATGATAATTTCACGTTAATTTAGCTTAAATAATATGGTGGCAAAAAGTTAACATACCATTTACTTTTCAGTTTTGTACAGATATTTCACAACAAGTTTAGCTCCTCAAATATGCGGATATAATGAAGTGTACCAAGAATGTGGAACAGCCTGTCCACTAACGTGTGATAATAAAGATAACCCTCCCCAATTTTGCACCCGACGGTGTGTTAGAGGCTGCTTCTGTGAACCTGGCTATGTCAGGGACAATAACCAAAGATGCGTCAGTCCAACAGACTGTGGTGAGTTAAAGAAGTAAATGTCTATTAACGGTTAATTTAAAAGCGAATTAAACAAATTAACTAAGGTTTGACCATCTCTCTTTAGCTGGCCCTTGATAATGTATGATAATTTCGGGTTAATTTAGCTTAAATAATATGGTGGCAAAAAGTGAACACACCATTTAATTTTCAGTTTTGTACAGATATTTCACAACAAGTTGGCTTTATTTTCAGTAATCCATTACGAGAAGACCTCGGTTAAATATTGTATCATATTAAAATGAACTTTTTTTTGTGTTTTAGCTCCTCAAATATGCGGCTATAATGAAGTGTACCAAGAATGTGGAACAGCCTGTCCACTAACTTGTGATAATAAAGACAACCCTCCCCAAATTTGCACTCGACGGTGTGTTAGAGGCTGCTTCTGTGAACCTGGCTATGTCAGGGACAATAACCAAAGATGCGTCAGTCCAACAGACTGTGGTGAGTTATAGAAGTAAATGTCTATTCACGTTAAATTTAAAAGTGAATTAAACAAATTAACGAAGGTTTGACCGTCTCTCTGTAAGTGGCCCTTGATAATGTATGATAATTTTGCGTTAATTTAGCTTAAATAATATGGTGGCAAAAAGTTAACATACCATTTACTTTTCAGTTTTGTACAGATATTTCACAACAACTTTAGCTCCTCAAATATGCGGATATAATGAAGTGTACCAAAAATGTGGAACAGCCTGTCCACTATCGTGTGATAATAAAGACAACCCTCCACAAATTTGCACCCGACGGTGTGTTAGAGGCTGCTTCTGTGAACCTGGCTATGTCAGGGACAATAACCAAAGATGCGTCAGTCCAACAGACTGTGGTGAGTTAAAGAAGTAAATGTCTATTTACGGTTAATTTAAAACTGAATTAAACAAATTAACTAAGGTTTGACCATCTCTCTGTAGCTGTCCTTTGATAATGTATGATAATTTCGCGTTAAATAGTGTAAAAAATGTTGTGGCAAAAAATTAAAATACTATTCGCTTTTCAATTTTGTACAGATATTTCAGAACAAGATGGCTTTATTTTCAGTGATCAATTACTAAAAGACCTCGGTTAAATATTGTATCATATTAAAATGAACTTTTTTTGTGTTTTAGCTCCTCAAATATGCGGATATAATGAAGTGTACCAAGAATGTGGAACAGCCTGTCCACTAACGTGTGATAATAAAGACAACCCTCCCCAATTTTGCACTCGACGGTGTGTTAGAGGCTGCTTCTGTGAACCTGGCTATGTCAGGGACAATAACCAAAGATGCGTCAGTCCAACAGACTGTGGTGAGTTATAGAAGTAAATGTCTATTCACGGTAAATTTAAAAGTGAATTAAACAAATTAACTTAGGTTTGACCATCTCTCCGTAACTGGCCCTTGATAATGTAATTATGATAATTTCGCGTTAATTAAACTTAAATAATATGGTGGCAAAAAGTTAACATACCATTTACTTTTCAGTTTTGTACAGATATTTCACAACAAGTTTAGCTCCTCAAATATGCGGATATAATGAAGTGTACCAAAAATGTGGGACAGCCTGTCCACTAACGTGTGATAATAAAGACAACCCTCCACAAATTTGCACCCGACGGTGTGTTAAAGGCTGCTTCTGTAAACCTGGCTATGTCAGGGACGATAACCAGAGATGCGTCAGTCCAACAGACTGTGGTAAGTTAAGGAAGTAAATGTCTATTCACGGTTAATTTTAAAAAGAATTAAACAAATTAACGAAGGTTTGACCATCTCTCTTTAACTGGCCCTGAATAATGTATGATAATTTCGCGTTAATTTAGCTTAAATAATATAGTAGCAAAAAATTAACATACCATTCGCTTTTCAGTTTTATACAGATATTTCACAACAAGTTGGCTTTATTTTCAGTGATCAATTACTAAAAGATCTCGGTTTAATATTGTCTCATATTAGTCATTTTTGTTTTTGTGTTTTAGCTCCTCAAATATGCGGATTTAATGAAGTTTACCAAGTATGTGGAACAGCCTGTGCACTAACGTGTGATAATAAAGACAACCCTCCCCAATTTTGCACCCGACGGTGTGTTAGAGGCTGCTTCTGTGAACCTGGCTATGTCAGGGACAATAACCAAAGATGCGTCAGTCCAACAGACTGTGGTGAGTTATAGAAGTAAATGTCTATTCACTGCTAATTTTAAAGTGAATTAAACTAATTAACTAAGTTTTGACCGTGTCTCTTTAACTGACCCTTGATAATGTATGATAATTTCGCGTTAATTAGTTTAAAAAATATTGTGGCAAAAAATTTACATACCATTCGCTTTTTAATTTTGAACAGATATTTCACAACAAGATGGCTTTATTTTCAGTGATCAATTACTAAAAGACCTCGGTTAAATATTGTATCATGTTAAAGTAAAGTTTTTTTTGTGCTTTAGCTCCTCAAATATGCGGATATAATGAAGTGTACCAAGAATGTGGAACAGCCTGTCCACTAACGTGTGATAATAAAGATATCCCTCCCCAATTTTGCACCCGACGGTGTGTTAGAGGCTGCTTCTGTGAACCTGGCTATGTCAGGGACAATAACCAAAGATGCGTCAATCCAACACACTGTGGTGAGTTATAGAAGTAAATGTCTATTCACGGTAAATTTTAAAGTGAATTAAACTAATTAACTAAGTTTTGACCGTCTCTCTTTAACTGTCCCTTGATAATGTATGATAATTTCGCGTTAAATAGTTTAAAAAATGTTGTGGCCAAAAATTAACATACTATTCGCTTTTCAATATTGTACAGATATTTCATAACAAGATGGCTTTATTTTCAGTGATCAATTACTAAAAGACCTCCTTTAAATATTGTATTATATTAAGTTTTGACAGTCTCTCTATAACTGTCCCTTGATAATGTATTATAATTTTGCGTATATTAATTTAAAAAATATAGTGGCAAAAAGTTAATATACCATTCGCTTTTCAGTTTGTACAGATATTTTACGAGAAGATGGCTTTATTTTCAATGATCAATTACTTAAAGACGTTGGTGAAATATTGTATCATGTTAAAATGAACCTTTTTTGTGTTTTAGCTCCTCAAATATGCGGATATAATGAAGTGTACCAAAAATGTGGAACAGCCTGTCCACTAACGTGTGATAATAAAGACAACCCTCCACAAATTTGCACCCGACGGTGTGTTAGAGGCTGTTTCTGTGAACCTGGCTATGTCAGGGACAATAACCAAAGATGTGTCAGTCCAACAGACTGTGGTGAGTTAAAGAAGTAAATGTCTATTCACGGTTAACTTAAATGTTAATTAAACAAATTAACGAAGGTTTGACCATCTCTCTTTAATTGGCCCTTGATAATGTATGATAATTTCGCGTTAAATAGTTTAAAAAATGTTGTGGCCAAAAATTAACATACTATTCAATATTGTACAGATATTTCACAACAAGATGGCTTTATTTTCAGTGTTCAATTACTAAAAGACCTCGGTTAAATATTGTATCAAGTTAAAGTAAAGTTTTTTTTGTGTGTTAGCTCCTCAAATATGCGGATATAATGAAGTGTACCAAGAATGTGGCACAGCCTGTCCACTAACGTGTGATAATAAAGAAAACCCTCCACAAATTTGCACCCGACGATGTGTTAGAGGCTGCTTCTGTGAACCTGGCTATGTCAGGGACAATAACCAAAGATGCGTCAGTCCAACAGACTGTGGTGAGTTATAGAAGTAAATGTCTATTCACGGTTAATTTAAAAGTGAATTAAACAAATTAACTAAGGTTTGACCATCTCTCTGTAACTGTCCCTTGATAATCAATGATAATTTCGCGTTAATTTAGCTTAAATAATATGGTGGCAAAAAGATAACATACCATTTACTTTTCAGTTTTGTACAGATATTTCACAACAAGTTTAGCTTCTCAAATATGCGGATATAATGAAGTGTACCAAAAATGTGGAACAGCCTGTCCACTAACGTGTGATAATAAAGACAACCCTCCCCAAATTTGCACCCGACGGTGTGTTAGAGGCTGTTTCTGTGAACCTGGCTATGTCAGGGACAATAACCAAAGATGCGTCAGTCCAACAGACTGTGGTGAGTTAAAGAAGTAAATGTCTATTCACGGTTAACTTAAAAGTTACTAAAACAAATTAACGAAGGTTTGACCATCTCTTTTTAACTGGCCCTTGATAATGTATGATAATTTCGCGTTAATTTAGCTTAAATAATATGGTGGCAAAAAGATAACATACGATTTACTTTTCAGTTTTGTAAAGGTGTTTCATAATAAGTTGGCTTTATTTTCAGTGATCAGTTACTAATAACCTCGGTTAAATATTGTATCATATTAAAATGAACGTGTTTTGTGTTTCAGCTCCTCAAATATGCGGATATAATGAAGTGTACCAAAAATGTGGAACAGCCTGTCCACTAACTTGTGATAATAAAGACAACCCTCCCCAAATTTGCACTCGACGGTGTGTTAGAGGCTGCTTCTGTGAACCTGGCTATGTTAGGGACAAAAACCAAAGATGCGTCAGTCCAACAGACTGTGGTGAGTTATAGAAGTAAATGTCTATTCACGGTAAATTTAAAAGTGAATTAAACTAATTAACTAAGGTTTGACCGTCTCTCTAAATATAACTGGCCCTTGACAATGTGTGATAACTTTGCGTTAATTTAGTTTAAAAAATCTGGTGGCAAAAAATTAACAAACCATTCGCTTTTCAGTTTTGTACAGATATTTCTCAACAAGTTGGCTTTATTTTCAGTGATCAATTACTGAAAGACGTTTATTAAATATTGTAGCATATTAAAATAAACTAATTTTTGTAGTGAGGTCACCAATGTAACAGCTGATACAGCTGATGTAGTTAGTTCTTATCAGATCATTAGTTTAACGATGCTATAAAGTTTATAGTTTAAACCTTGACATTTACTTATAATGCTTACGATGCATTATCGTAAGTTCCACGACATTAACCCTAAGCCTAGATAATGACTAGAAACCATAGTATATAAGCACAACGTTTTACCAATAAAATATAGTATTCTCCAAGACTCTTGAGTGTTCATTTCAACCTAGACACCTACACTTCATTTTGTTTGTGTTTAGCTCCTCAAATATGCGGAAATAATGAAGTGTACCAAGATTGCGGAACAGCTTATCCACTAACGTGTGATAATAAAGACAACCGTCCCGAAATTTGCAACCTACAATGTGTTAGAGGCTGCTTCTGTGAACCTGGCTATGTCAGGGACAATAACCAAAGATGCGTCAGTCCAACAGACTATGGTGAGTTATAGAAGTAAATGTCTAGTCACGGTAAATTTAAAAGTGAATTAAATTAATTAACTAAGGTTTGCCTATCTCTCTGTAACTGGCCATTGATAATGTATGAAAATTTCTCATTAATTAAGCTTAAATAATATAGTGGCAAAAATTAACAAACCATTTACTTTTCAGTTTTGTACAGATATTTCACAACAAGTTTGCTTCATTGTCAGTGATCAATTACTAAAAAACCACGATTAAATATTTTAATATATTAATGGCAGAGTTCACCAACAATTAAACGGAAGGTTAAGTCTTAATCAGCTGTCAGTCAATACATTTAACACCCGTTAAACCGCTAATCGTCCGTTTAATTGTTGGTGAACTCGGCCCTTAAATGAACTTTTTTTGTGTTTTAGCTCCTCAAATATGCGGATATAATGAAGTTTACCAAGAATGTGGAACAGCCTGTCCACTAACTTGTGATAATAAAGACAACCCTCCCCAAATTTGCACCCGACGGTGTGTTAGAGGCTGCTTCTGTGAACCTGGCTATGTCAGGGATAATAACCAAAGATGCGTCAGTCCAACAGACTGTGGTGAGTATAGAGGAAAATGTCTATTCACGGTAAATTTAAAAGTGAATTAAACTAATTAATTATGGTTTGACCGTCTCTCTATAACTGGCCTTTGATAATGTATGATAATTTCGCGTTAATTGAGTTTAAAAAATATGGTGGCAATAAATTAACATACCATTTGCTTTTCTGGGGGAGATCCGGATAGTTTATTTACTTCTTTATTTAATTGTATTATTGAGGAATTTGATGCCTGCTTTAGTCTGAAAAAGGTAAAAGCCAAGCAAGGTACGAAATTTAGTGATTGGGCTACACCGGAGATTCATGAAAAGAGGTACAAATTGTATGAGTTATATGCTATAAGAACTGTCGATCATAGGCCTGAGTTTCTAGAGTACGTCAAAAATTATTCCAAGAAATTCAAGCAGATTTGTGCTGCCGCGAAGTCCGAGTATTATTCGAATAAAATTTGTAAATCTGACAACAAGATTAAAACTGTCTGGAATGTAATTAACACTGAAACTCGTAGAACTAGACATAGAGACCCGCACTACAGCCTGGAGGCAAAAGAATTCGAGCGGTTTTTTACGAATATACCTTTGGAGACCACTAAATCTTTACTATCATCTCCTGATAAGGCTGCGATATTATTAAGATCTAATATTAAGGAATGCACGAATGTGTTTAAATTTTATCATGTCACCTCTAAAGTTGTGATCAAAATGTTTAAGTCTCTTAATATCAAAAAGACTGAAGATCTTTGGGGCCTCTCAGTTACAGTACCTAACTCCATTTTAGAGTCAACTGCGCCTTACCTAGCTACTATGTTTAACAAGTGTGTCGATATTGGAGTATTTCCTGATTTGATGAAACATAGTAGCAAACACACACACTTGTTATACACTTGTTTAAGTCAGGGGCAAAATCAGACCCCACAAATTTTAGACCGATTTTGATACTACCAGCACTAAGTAAAGTTTTTGAGAAATTAATTCTTAATCAAATATCCTCACACTTTAATCAATATAAGCTACTTCATAGCAGTCAATTCGGATTTACCAAGAGACGATCAACTACTGATGCCGGTTGTACCTGTAAATCACTAGATGTATTTGGAGTGTTTTGTGATTTGTCCAAGGCATTTGATTGTGTTGATCATGTTACGTTAGTACGGAAATTAAGCTACTATGGCATCAAAAACGGTGCACATGATCTTATTACATCTTACCTTGCTCACAGAACTCAGCGGGTAGACATTAACAGAACACAATCCTCTGGGCCATCTGTTGCTATGGGAGTGCCTCAAGGCTCTATTCTGGGTTCTCGTTTTTTTTCTATATTAACGATCTCCCTTATGTAGTGCGCGATAAACATGAAATAGTCTTGTTTGCTGACGATACGTCACTTATATTTAAAGCGGATAGGAAACAGGATAATTTTAATGACATTAATGTTGCGTTGTCTAGAATTGTTGACTGGTTTACAGCCAACAACTTACTTATAAATGCCAAAAAAACCAAGTGCATTAAATTTTCTCTGTTCAACGCGAAGAGTATGAATGCGGATAGAATAAGACTGAAGGATGAGACACTGGAATTCGAAGATAGAACAGTATGTTTAGGTGTCACTCTGGACTCTAAACTCGCATATCTCGACGCAACTGAGGACCTGCTTGATAAACTGGAGCGGCTACAGAACTTATGCATTCGGTTTATATTTGGCTTGCGAAAATTTGATCACGTGTCTGAATTCCGTTCTCAGCTGAATTAGTTGCCCATTAGGTTTCGTAGAAACATTCATATCCTGTCGTTGCTATTTAGCGTTCTTTTCTATCCTCTTTCCCCTCCTTACCTTTCGGAACGGTTCAGTTTTATGGCAACTAGTTCCCAGAATCGATTGCGGTCGAGCGCCAACCTATCCCTTGCTTTTCCTTCAAACAAATCTAAGGTTTATTCTAAATCATTTTCGGTGCACTCTGTGCGATTGTGGAATCTACTCCCAGTTGATATAAGGCGGTCTCAATCTGTTGCATCGCTTAAATCAAGATTAAAAAACCACTGGTCTGACTCTTGTCCTTGAACGAAGACTATCATTTTTATGTCCTTTCATCTTTGTCTATTCATATATATATGAATTATATATGTGTGAATTTATATATGTATATATAAATTATTTATATATATATATATATATATATATATATATATATATATATATGTATGTATATAAATTTATATATAATGATATATTTATATAAGTATATATCCATCTGTCTATTTGGCATTGTATTAAATTATTTAACTAAGATCTTGCTCATATTTATTTATTTATTCTTAGAACTTTAAATTGGTTATTTAATATTAACGTTTTTATGAAACATCTAGTCCCTTTCATTGTTGTACGTTTGGCTATTTATTTTTTCAAACTTTTCCCAATCGCTCAAAGGTTAACTGGAAGAGATCCCTTAAAGGGATAAGTTCGCCTTTGTACATACCTTTTGTGCTTCTGTCTATTTTGTTGTTTGTTATTTTCCCTTTTGTACAATAAAGTATTTACATACATACATACATAAACTGCAATGGAGTGCGCATATATCCACACTTGCAGGTAAACTAAGTTTGGCGGCTTATGGGGTAAAGCGAATTCGACAACTTACTGACGTCGAGACGGCGAGACTTGTGTACAGTCAACAGCATAAATAAGTGATCATTTATGTACCTTGTCACTTTAACGTCGTGTTTGAAATGTCATACAAAATTGTGAAACGATTGATAGCGACAAGGTACATAAATAATCACTTATTTATGCTGTTGACTCTACTATAGTTATTTCCATAGTGTTATAAGCTACGGAATTTTGCTGTGGGGAGGAGCGGCCGACATCCAAATCATCTTTGTACTACGGGCTGTACGTGCTATTAATCAATTGGGGTCTCGTGTTTCGCTGAGCGATAAATTAAAAGAAATCAATATTCTTACAGTCGCGCCTCCATATATCTTTGAGAATATCATGTATGTACGCAAACACATATATGAGTTTAGGCATAACCGCGACGTTCATAATTTAAATACTAGAATTAGGGATAAGCTCGCTCTTCCAGGCCACCGTCTCCGTAAGGTAAGCACTTCGTTTGCGGGGAACTGTATACGTTTTTACAACAAGATACCATCTGATATCGTCAATATGCAGTTCAATAAATTTAAGTCTCATATCGAGCGCTGCTTGTTGGGTAGGGCATATTACACTGTAAATGACTTCATTAGTGACCAAGATGTCTTTGAGTAGTGTCTAGGATATTTACAATATTTGTACCTTGATAAACATAGCCTTTAAGCAAACTGTGTATTCAAGCACTCAATTTTATATTTACTATTTGTATTTTATCTTTCCTAGTTCTTGTATTTACAAGACGCTTTTAAACAGCTGTTTCATATAATATTCCTTTTATGTTGTCCGGCAGCATGAGCATGTCATGCTCGCTCAAAGGTCTTTGCTTAAGGCGGCGTCGTTGATCGGGTCGCCACTTTCCTGAACACATGGTTGAGAGAGGCGATGGCATAGATACGCGTCATACTCGTGAACGGGTGCTGTTTGTGGGGTCCGGTCTGTTCACGTCTGCAAGGACTTGTTGCTCAATTAATTATTCTAGTTATAGCTTTTGACGTAGAGACCTCGTCGTGTTGTTCTCATATCCATTATTTTTAGTTTAGGTTTATTGACCTTAAATTTGTAATAAGTTTATTTTTGGTAGTTTTAATAATATTACTTTATTACCTTATTATTACTTAATGTAATTTACTCTTAAGTATTGTTGTTGTATGTTTTTATAATTGAAAAAATTACCTTCTGCTGGAGTTTCTTGCGGCGCTTCTTCTCCGCAATGATAGTCTTGTCCGAAGCGCTAGTAGATTTACTCTATATTACCGACGTGTAAAAGAGCCCTCATGTGGCCTATTTGCTGAATAAATATTTTGAATTTTGAATTTTTTGAATTTTTCAGTTTTGTACAGATATTTCACAACAAGTTGGCTTTATTTTCAGTGATCAATTACTAGAAGACCTAGGTTAAATATTGTATCATATTAAAGGAACTTTTTTTTGTTTTAGCTCCTCAAATATGCGGATATAATGAAGTGTACCAAGAATGTGGAACAGCCTGTCCACTAACGTGTGATAATAAAGACAACCCTCCCCAACTTTGCACCCGACGGTGTGTTAGAGGCTGCTTCTGTGAACCTGGCTATGTCAGGGACATTAACCAAAGATGCGTCGGTCCAACAGACTGTGGTGAGTTATAGAAGTAAATGACTATTCATGGTGAATTTAAAAGTGAATTAAACTATTTATCTAAGGTTTGACCGTCTCTCTGTAAGTAGCCCTTGGTAATCCTACTAATATAATAAATGCGAAACTTTGCGTGTGTGTGTTAGTTTGTTACACCTTAACGCTGCAACAACCGGACGGAATTTAATAATGTAATGGAGATAGCTTATGCCCTAGATTAACGCATACGCTACTTTTCCTCCCGGGAAATTTAAAAATTCCCCAGGGAATATTAATAATCAAAATCTACGCGGACGAAGTCGCGGGCAGAAGCTAGTTTATGATGATTTCTAAAAAAAAATATTGGGTAAAAGACTCAATTTTTAGTTTGTACAGATAGGGTAAATCCGGGATAGATGCCGCAAAGGGATAGGCGCCTATTATTCAAAAACCTAACTTCCCGAAATCGCAGCAAAGAAATAATAGTCTAAATAGGGAGCGCAGGGCCACCTCACCTCAGCCACCGCAGGCCGTCGCGAGAAAAAAAAAGCGTCACGCTTGTGTGTGTGAAAATCACCTCGATGAGCGCAAAAAGTGCCTCAAATTTTCAAACGGAAGTATTTGCAGTTTCATAACTTTATAATGAGTATTAACTTCTGTTCTGTTTTTATTATATCAATATACTGGTTCATTAAGTGTACAACTATGTATTAATTATCGTTCTTTTGTGTTTGGTTTAGATAAAAAATAAAAAGGCACCGTTCCATATCAAAAAGGATAGTCGCCGGGGTATACGTGCCCTTGGGGCATCTATCCACCCCATACTCCTATATAAATAATGGTAGTTGATATGTTTTTAGCGTATATTGTTTTTTTCCAAAGGGCAACTATCCTCCTTAGAATTTTCATGGTGGGGTATCTATCCACATAGGTAGGCATCTATCCTAAAAAAAAGGGTCATGCAAAAACTCAATTTGTACACAATCAAAAATTATTAGGTCAACAAAAACAAGCCGTAATGTAAGATTAAAGACTAAACTAGCTATATCGAAAGGAAATATTCATGGGAAATTGATAGTTTTAAAATTAGGAGGCCTTTTCAAAAAGTGTGGCATCTATCCCGGATTTACCCTATTTCATAACAAGTTGGTTTTATTTTCAGTGATCAATTACTAAAAGATCTCGGTTAAATATTGTATCATAATTATTAAAATAAACTTATTATTCTTGTGTTTAAGCTCCTCAAATCTGCGGATGTAATGAAGTATACCTAGAATGTGGAACAGCCTGTCCACTAACGTGTGAGAATAAAGACAATCCTCCCCAAATTTGCACCCGACAATGTGTTAGAGGCTGCTTCTGCGAACCTGGCTATGTCAAGGATAATAACCAAAGATGCATCAGACCGACAGACTGTGGTGAGTCATACAAAAGTAAAGGTCAAACACGATCAATTACAAATAAAATATAACTTAACTAGGGTCTGACAAATTTTGAAAAAAATATGGTGGCAAGAAGTTAACATTCTATACCACTAGTGAGTTTTAAAGCAAGTTAGTTTTATTTTTATTGGTCAATTACTGAAACACTTCCACTTAAGATTCTAAGTATACTAGTCTGATGTAATGAAACCAATTAATCTGATTTGATAATTTTTTTGTGTTACAGTTTCTCAAATATGCGGTGATAATGAAGTTTACCAAGAATGTGGATCAGCTTATTCATTAACGTATGATAATCAAGACAACCCTCGCCAAAGTCGCACCCAACAATGTGTTGGAGGGTGCTTTTGTGAATCTGGCTACGTGAGAAATATTAATCAAAGATGTGTGAGCCTAACAGATTATGGTGAGTCAATACAGAATTGTATGTGAATCGTAATGCGTAAGGACGAAATGGGACCAGTGCGTTGGCCCTAAAAAACCAGTTTAGGGCCAACCGCGACTTAGTCGTTCGCGGGCGACTGTCATTGCTTGACGTTAGTTCGCTTGTCATAAAAATGCCTAGTTGCGTGGTTAAAGGGTGCAAAAATTATGATACGAATGTTAAAAAGAAAGATGGAATACCGTATCATCGGTTAGTAACCTTAAATTATTTTTATTGCGTGTCAAACAATTAAATAAACCCTAGAATAAATAGAGACAGTTTTGGTATGAAGTCAAAAATGGCGGTCATGATGGCTCAATGTATCGACTGGCGACGCGGACCTTGTAAGGGCGGCGTAAGTATCTGTAAAATATCACCGAAAAACTGACTAAATCAAACAAAACGCCGAGTTCGATAAAGTTTTCGCTGCTGCATTTTTTTATTAGGGGCTCCATGACTTCTTTTAAGTCGGTTTTTATGTTTTTATAGAGTCTTAATTTCTTTTAGTTTTTAATTTTTATAGACATATCTTCTAAACTTCTCAGCTATGGGTAAATAATGGTATAAATAAATATGTAGGTATAGAAATAGCGTCAGTGATCATTCTAAATTGTAGGTAAAATAAAATCAAACTATATGTGTATATCGGCGTGGAGCTGACTTACAAAAGTATGTATGTATATACATATAACTCTTTAGTGCATTAAAAAATAACTACATTACCTATACATTTATTAATGTTACACATTAGAAATTACTTATTACTATAAAAAATAATATAATAGAATAGAATAGAATAGAATAACTTTATTTCAGACTACAAGGCCCATAATTACAAATACCTTACATACTAGCATACATATCAATATCACTACATAATATAAAACAAAGTCGCTTGCCGCTGCCTGTCTGTACTTATGTATGCTTAGATCTTCAAAAGTACGCAACGGATTTTGATGCGGGTTTTTTTAATAGATAGAGTGATTCAAGAGGAAGGTTTATATGTATAATCCATGCATACTATAGTAGAAGAACACTGATAATTTTAGAGGTTGCTAATGTGATGTCGTAAATAAACAAAAAAAATTTCGCTTACATTGAAAACGCTGGCTAAACCATAAGAGATATATCAAAATAATGTACTGAAGAATTGTAGTTCTTCAAAAAACCTAAAGAAAAGTCCGCGATGGCTTATGTTTATCTCCTAAGGTGGACTCACAGTAACCATTTTTATCTTTAAAATTTTATTAAAAAATATTAGGTTATTTGCGAAGCTATTTTCTCCAATTCAGTATTTATTCTTATCCAGATTAAAACCTTAGTCACCTTGGGCATTTAATGTAGATTAAAATTGTCTTTTATACTATGATATTTAAATAAATACTTTAGAAGATATGGCAGATTCAAAATTACGCGCTACCTAAATCTGTATTATCGCCCTTTAGTACCTACAGCACAGCAGCCATAGAACACCGGATGCATAGTGCACCGGAGCTCTCCTGTTACTTACTTATATTTATATTGATAAAGAAATATTTTAAATTACGGAAATGGTTAGGTAGTTAGATTGAGTTTAGGTTTTGATTAAAAGTTATTTTTATGTTGTTTTTCATATTTTTGAATACAAAGTAAATTCATAAAGGTAAAAGGTAAATAAATTAATATTGGTAAATAAAATAAGTTTTTTCCCTAAGTGTTTTTATCAACGAGAGGTAGTGTTTATTATTAAATTTTGTGGACTTATGTGGCGCAATTCACACAGCGGACGGGAGCGGGTCGTGCGCCGGGCGGGTCGGGAGTTCGGCGGGTGCTTTAACATGGAGTTATATGGAATGATTCACACACCGGCCACTATCAGCGTGCGGGTGCGGCGGGTCCGTCGCCGGCCCGTCGCGGGCGTCCTTGATCGTAATAACACGCATTCTCGGATAGGCATTCTCACAGAGCACGTTGTAAATTCTACTAACATCCGATCCCGAATGCCCGCCTGCGATTACCCGCGTACACCCACGCAGGGCCCGCCGCGTTTCGGCGACGCGCAAGCCCGGCGGTGCCCGCGCGGGGTCCGCCGCGGTTCGGCGTTCTGTGTAAATAGGACCACCTGCGCGGGTCCCGCGATGAAAACGACATGCTCGGCGCTCGACCCGCTCCCGCACGCTGTGTGAACTGCGCTTAAGGGATAAAACTCCATTTTTCTTTTTTTAAGTTTGTGTTGTAAATGTTCAGAATATTTAAGTACCTACATATTTCCTTCCTATTTGGTTATCAATGAGAAAGTGTGTTGATTTGTTAATGTAAATTTTTTCTTATTTTGAGGTTGTTTGTGTTGTAAATATTTCGAATATAGGTACATGCGTATTTCCTGTTGTAAATTTAAAAATAAATGTTATCTTTTATGCTTTTAGCACATTACCTTAGCCTGGTTGGTGTTAGTTTAGTATTTGTCCCATCAATGAAGCAGGTAGTTAATTTTGTGAATTGGGGTTAATAGGTATTGTTTGTTTTTTTTTAAGGAAGAAAGAAAATGAGTTACCTACTTATGAGTGCCTATGACGCGAAGAAGTCGTTTTAATATAGATCGTAGAATTAGGGATAATAACGGCACATGCAAGGAACAACATTGTATCTCATATTTAATGTTAGCTTGAGATACAATTTTGTTCATGTTCAAATACGTTTGAAATTAGAAGTCACAGTAAATTGAGATGCAATGTTTTTCCTTACATGTGTCGAAAATAGAAACAATTTACGTCTTAAAGATGAAATCAAAGAAGAAATGGAAATCAGGCTGTGTAATAGAAGAGAAAGTAATTATTTGCAAAGAAATAGGGAATCGTCTATTGAACGTGACGTTCGTCTTATAGTTGATAGGGATAGACATAGATCTTAGCGAGCCAGGGAATCTTCTACTGAACGTGACGTTCGGCTTATAGGCGACAGGGATGGATATAGATCTCAGAGAGCCAGAGAATCTGCTACTGAACATGAACGTGGGTCCACAAGTACTTCTAATTTATGGCCAAATAAAGTGAATTCTGCATTCCTCTGCAAACCTCTATGCAAATGCACCTATCTAAAAAATATATCACCATTTGAAAAGTATATTATTCGAGATGAACTTGGGTTATTTCTACTTATATTTACCGAGGCGAAGCGAGGGCGGGTCGCTAGTATAACATAAAATGAACACAACTATTAATAAATTTTCGCGGTGTCTGCTAGACGGCGACCACGAAATCGCCGAAACAAGACTCCCCTCGGCCAGTATTCCTCCTTTAAAAAGGTCGACAGATCTATGGTCGGTACTCTCATCACAAATGACTTAAAATTAACCTTGTGGCGAGGTTCTAACCACTCGACCCTAAGAGTAAATCCGGTCTTAACTCGTACATACTCTACAAGATCTTTTGCCTCCGTAGAGTAATGTAATCGGGACACGTACAACTGCGTCGTAGGCGTAGCAGGACAGCAAGTGGTTCGGTCCGGTCGGTGCGGTGTCGCACAGCTTCCTCGGGGCAGGCTTCTTCTTCCTCTCCACCCGGGTAAAACCATCCTTGTCCTGCTTAGGACACGTCGGGGCCAGCATCCCGCGAACGGGCTTACTGCGGTTCTGCGTCACCTCAATAGGGAGCTGTGCTGGTTGCCTAGCGATTGGTCGCCTGGCAGCAGCAGCATACGCACGATTTGAGGTCGTCGACTGCGCGCATGGTGTCACCACAGCCGGGACAAAATCCTGAAAATCGGGGAAATTAATCCTGGACGCACACACAAGGTTACATCTATGCAACGCGGCAGTCGCGGCACTCTTTCGCGCCGTTCGTGACAACGTATTTCGTAGGAGTTGTGACAGATGGCGCTAATAATTGCTTGTATGAAGATGCTTTATGTCAAATGTTCGATGGGGCGCGTCCTTCCTTTTGAAATCATTGATGTGAATTCATGGTCAATTCAAGAGTTAAAAAAAATATTAACTAAGTTTGACTATCTCTTTCTAGCTAGTCACTAGCCAGTTAGCTCTTGATAATTTCGTGTTTAATTTGTAAATAACAGATATAATTAGAGATATTTAAATTAAAGTCGGTTATTATTTTCAGTTGGCAATTACGACTTGATTAAGATTAGATTAGATTGGATTATTTTATTGGTAAAATAAATTTTACACGCCACATTTTACATTAATATCCATAATATCACCTGTTTTACAATCAATTATGTTATTTAATACACAATTAAAATATTAAAGTGTACCTTCATTAAAATAATACTACCGCAAATAATAGAAATTTATAATGATTATATTACCTCTACAGTATGTGACATCTACATAATTATCTATATATATATAAAATAAATGTTTTAAAAAACAAAAAACCGCCTTCAAAAACGCAAAAAATAACTTCTTTAAATTCTAGGCACCTAATAGGTTAGTCCAACTGATGTCGGCTTTTTGTTGAAAATGTTGTGGTCGCCGACTTCAGTTGGACTAACCTATTAGGTGCCTAGAATTTAAAGAAGTTATTTTTTGCGTTTTTGAAGGCGGTTTTTTGTTTTTTAAAACATTTATTTTATTTTATACTTTTTAGTGATCATAATACGCTGTTACGTAGTCCCACTTCTTAGTTGAAATGAAACTTTAACTTAGGTATATCAAGCGCGCCGCAAGCAACGCCGCGGGAAAGTCATAGTCATATTTCAACAAGTAAATATTATTCGTTGTAGGTAGTCGCTCAACTATCTTAATCGAGATATCTTATCGCCACCCTTGAAATCGGTACCATTGAGGAGTTCCGGTGGCCATCTGTGGTCTTCATAATCAGTTCCACTACAGCAAATGATACTTTCTGAATGCAAATGCTGGACTTGTTACTAAAAATACTAAAATCGCTATATGTTTGCCTACAATATTTGAGGAGTTCCCTCAATTCCTCACTGATCCCCTCATCAGATACAGATTTGGTGACAATGGAACCACCTCGAAAGTATATTCTATCAAACCAAAAAAAAAATTTTGAAATCGGTCGACAATTGACGGAGTAATCGGTGAACATACATAAAAAAAAAAAAAATACATACAGTGGAACGTATAACCTCCTCCGTTTTTGAAGTCGGTTAAAAAGGCAATGTCCCGGGTGACTCATCATCGCCCTGCCAAAACTACTAATGCTAGAAATATGAAACTTGGGCAGATTTTTTTTTTGTGATGTACAAATCCACTAAGAAGGGATTTTTTGAAATTCAACCCCTAAAGGGATGAAAGGGGGTTGCAAAGTATGTATGGGAAAAAATATTTTTATGGTCCAATTTACTTGAAACTTGGTAGAAATGCTCTTCAATGCAAATAATGAGACACCCCTAGAGGGATGAAAGGGGGTTGCTAAGTTTGTGTGGCAAAAAATATTTTCGTGATCAAATTTACTTAAAACTTGGTAGGAATGCTCGGCAATAAAAATAACGAGACACGTATTTCAGCGATAACTAAAATTCAACCCCTAGAGGGATGAAAGGGGGTTTGAAAGTTTGCAAGAAAAAATATTTTTATGATCAAATTTACTTAAAACTTGGTAGAAATGCTCTTCAAAGAATATAATGAGATACATATTTCAGCGATTACTAAAATTCAACATCTGGGGGGATGGAAAGTAGTTGCAACGTTTTTGTGGAGATTACTTTTATGGTAAATTTTACTTGAAATTTGGTAGAAATGCTCTTCATTGCAAATATAATCTACCTACAAAGGCAATATACATATAAAAAATAATACTTTCGGTGATTCAGAAAATACTACCTCTTAGGAGGTAAAATGAGGGGCAGAAATATGATATATATATTTTTGAAGTGAGAAACGTGGCTAATGTATATGAATTAAATATATTGCTTTTAGCGATTTTGGAAAAACTTACGGGTAAATTGGCGGTAGAAGTTTGTATAGGATTTTGGACATTTTTGAAGGGAGAAATGTGGTGAGACTACTGTTTTTATTAAAAAAAAAGTTAAAGGTACTTTCGGCGATTTAGGAAAATCTACCCCAAAGGTTGTAAAATGGGGGAAGGGGGGTTGAAGTTTCGGACTTTGGTCAATTTTAAAGTGAGAGATGTGAAAATTAGTATTCAGGCTACTTACTTATTAATAGGAAATACAATTTTAGCGAAATTAGTAAATAAGCGACTTCGGTTATTGTTTAGGTGAGCAACGTGTAAATAGGTGTCAGCCTGTTAGAGCTACTAAATTGCTTTTGGAGATTTTGGAAAAACTATCTCTGTAAATGGCGGTTGTAAATTGGCGGTAGAAGTTGAAGTTGTGTTTTAAGAGAACTGTCGAAATATGTTCCGCACGATGATTTATAGCGATTTTTTATTTTATCAACAGTCACATGTTGATAGGGATTGCCGAACCAAGATTTTTTTTTTTTTGTTATTTCACTACCAAACTAAGTAGCGGCTTCTACAAGACACCTATTCCTACTCCAAATTTCATCAATGAACCTCTGTAGTTTTCGAGTAAAATGCGTGTGACATACGGGCGGACGGACGGACATGACGAAACTATAAGAGGTTTTGCCATTTTTGCTACGGAACCCTAAAAAGGTGTTGGGCGACTTCCCCAAAGGTGGATAAATTAAAGAGAGTTTGGCCATTTTTAAAATGAGAATAGTGAACGTCGTAGTTTACGACATAAATGAAAAAAAAATACGGCAATTTCGAAAAAGGGGGTAAAATGGGGGTAGAAGTTTTTGTGGGAATTTGGTCATTTTTGATGTGAGAAATGTGGACATTATTGGTATTAAGGTTACTGTTCACGTATACATAAGAATTATGGCTGGACAAGTTAGATACATGAAAGTCGGTATCAACACCAATATTAATTAAATTAAAAAACAGGTTTTAAAATAAGCCCTTAACAATGTGAAAAGCGGGGTGCAAAAAAAGTGCAAGCTTCAGTGTTTTTTTAAACACTTGCCCCTTAGGGCGTGTTGTTTGACCAGTAGTTAACTTAACTATTTGTTAAAATTCGAAAAAAGAATCTAAAATTTGACAGATTTCCTTGAGATTTAACCATTAGTAACGTTTTTTGACCATTAGTTAGTTTAACTACCGATCAAACAACAGGCCATTAAAGAAACAAATAGTCAAGAACAAACCCATCATCAATAAAAAAACTAAAGGGAAAACGTAGGATCTAAGACTACTGATAGTGACTGTAAAGTTTGTTTGGAAATAAAGTTACTTTCAAACGTATATACCTACAAGATATGAAAATAGGTATTACGACTAAATACTGTAACATAAATAAAATATCCAACTTTGGTGTTTTTCGAAAATCTTCTGCTAAGCTAAGTGGGTTAATTGTTTGTTTAGAAATTTAGTAAATAAGTAGATGAGATGACTAAATTATCAATCTATTAAATAAGGGTTTATTAAAAAAAATGTAATGGTGAAAGAGGGGCAGTGAATTTATTTTGTATGGCAATTTTGTTCTTTTAGAGTCAAAAATGAAAGGTGTTTGTGAACCGCTTACTTAAAATTCACGTTCTGGACTTTTTTACATAAAAAAAACTCTTTGAAGGTGATATATACTATGTCTGTACTTTTAACATAAGTTCTGACTCTCCGCAGACGAAGTCGTGGACGGAAAGCTAGTACGAACATATATTTTGACAATAGTGAATATGCTTCCTAATTAACATAAAAACATGTATATTGTTAACATAAGTTGTACTTTTTTTTCTCATACAACTAATTCGCCACGCAGTGTATCATAAATTGCTCAATTAACCCTCAATTAACTTGCAGTTAACTTAGACTTAATGTTATACATTGCTGCTCGATGGACCTTTTAAAAATGAGTTACACCAAATTGATTGAAGCTATTAACTTAATTCCTTCTGTAAAGGGTTCACAGAACTTAAAGCTATCGTTACTTAAAATTTATGTTCTTATGGATGCCACATACTGTATATTGAATTGTTAATTTTAATCTTTAACTATTTTCCTGTTTGTAACTGGGTCAGTGACTTGTATGTTTCAAAGAATTCGACAGCAAAAGCCATGTGGAGCAACACAGATTTAATTTTATTCACAAATATCGTATCACTAGCAGACTTTAAACCTTGAATCATATTAAAATAATGTAAATTCTTGTTTCAGCTCCTCAAATATGCGGACAAAATGAAGTATACCAAGAATGTGGAACAGCTTGTCCATTAACGTGTGATAATAAAGACTACCCTCCATTGTGCATTAAGCAGTGTGTTCAAGGCTGCTTCTGTGAACCTGGCTACGTGAGGGACAGATACCAAAGATGCGTTAGACCAACAGATTGTGGTGAGTTATATAGAAGTTTATGATAATTCGTGGTCAATTAAAGATAATAAAACCGTTTTAACTGTTTTGAATAACCCTCTGTAACTTTTTCTCGATAATTTCGTGTTATTATTGTCATTTATTCTCGATTATTTATGTTTTAGCTCCTCAAATATGCGGAGAAAATGAAGTTTACCAAGAATGTGGAACAGCTTGTCCGTTAACCTGTGATAACATTGACGACATTCCATTTTGTATTGCGCAGTGTGTTCAAGGCTGCTTCTGTCAACCTGGACTCATCAGAGATAATAATCAACGCTGTATCGAACCCAATGAATGTCAAAAAAGTAAATAGAAAAATTACTTAGAGTCCATGATTCATCTTTATGGTAAAGTTCAATGTTATAAGTGATAATTAGTATAGCAAAGAGTTAAGTATTCTATAAAAGAAAGTGCTTTAAACCTTTAATTGGCGCCAGATTTTATACCACATTGTACAAAATTCGTAGTTGTTCTACGTTTTGTACATTTAGCATAGTTTTTGTTTCTCGTTAAGATCATCATTAATCATCTATTTCAGTTCCTCGGAGTCCAATAAATGATTACTTTGAAATTGAAATTGAAATTGAAAGTGAGTGTTTGTTTGAATTGACCTCTTTTAAAGTGACTTCGATAAAAGTGGGAGTTCTTGACTAGGGTTCGGGTGTGGGCTTGTGTGGGTGTCCCATAAAAAGCATAACAGACTTTGCATTATCATTATCATGCATAATATTTTAACTGGCTTAATGATAAAATAGCACAATACAGAATCCGGATAAATAGTAATGAACAACTGTAATTTAAATTCGCATTACGTTAAATAACTTTAATGTAATGCGAATTTAAAGGCATAATTTGGCTTAGCATAATTAGTAAGTTTCGTAGTAAGTCAATACGAAAAAAACATGGGCCAGGCGGTGGCCGAGTTTTGTTAGGTTGGGTAATTTTTCTCCCACATGCTCGGAAATGTTAACCTTACTGTTGTAAAATCAGCCTGCGAAGATTTACTGACATCTTTAGGTACAAATGGAAAATCGACCACGTGAAATAAGCATTCTGAAGTCGGGTCACAAGTAATAGTATCAAAAGTGAATTTAGTCAAAATGTAATTGTGCTGAAAAGTATTTATAACCAAATTTATTTTCGTCGTAAATCAATTAAGTCCCAATGGAATTTTGTCCATTATAAATTATGAGCAAAATGAAATACGCACAAGTAAATGTAGTCTCATATGAATTAAGACCATATTAATATAATATAAATTGTACATATTTCAGGAAGGACGTATTTACAATTGGTCATATTTCTGAGTGTACGTAAATACAAATAGACATATTTTTCGACCATGATTCCATTTTAGACGCAATTCAGGATGGTCAATTTTCCTTTTTGTTGTATTTCAAATGGTAATTTTTCTGAACTGACGTATAATTTCAAGTGGACGATTGTCTATTTGTGCCTAATGACAGTACATCCCTGCGAAGTTCTGAGAACCGTCCGGGTCCAGGCAAAATTTTAAAAAAAGTTATTATTTACCAACGACAGCGGCTGCTAAAATGTATGAAAGTTCATAACATTCTGGTGTTTTACTTTTTAAAACCATGTTTGCACTAGGGTAACTATTTCCAATCAGCCCAACAATCATGCAATCAAAATTCTTCCTCGGATATTTTACTTTTTAAATGTGATAGACTAGAAAGTCAAACCTTTTCAGACAGCGTTTACAGCGTATTAAAAAGTGTATCAATGAGTTTGTCTTTTTTTTAGAAATTGCGTTAATAAATAAAATAAATTTCCGTAATAACATAAACGCGTGTTGTTATAATTTAAAATACATTTTATTCAAATGGAATTTATTACGTTTAAATTAGTGATTTTATTTGCTTTATTAAATTTTTATACTAAATCGTCCCTGTTTCGAATGTAAATAAAATTATGAGTAACGTTGACGATGATGGCGACAGTGTTTTTTTTTCAAGGACAATGAACAACGATTGTGTTAAATTTTCACGCATTGTTGGAGAAAAGCACTATACTATACAAGCATCAGCCGGGAAGGGCGGTTGCTGGATTCGTAAATAGCACGGCCTCACTCGACTGAGTCTCGGCCGCGCTAACTCTACTCATCCCGCAACAGCCATTTTCCCGGTGTCTACAGTAATGTACTATTAATTCATAATTTAAATTACCACGGGTATTTGCGTTCCACAGAATGATTGCCGTGAGTTTTTGTTTGAATACACCCCATTTAGTTTAAAGTGACTTCGATAAAAAAAAGTTCGTCTTGATTGGGGTATCCCGTAAATAAGCATTGTGTTAACTGTCATAATTCATAATACATAATTAAAACGCATAAATAAAGAGAGATTTATTTAATTTCTAATTTTATTACAAGTATGATAACATTAATATTACTTATTGACGCTCAAATTATAAACTAACCATTTCAACGGGCGTTTTTATTTTTTCATGTTTTTTAATGTTATGTCAAATCATGACACAGAAAATAAAGGAAAGTGCTTCGATTGACACCAGATTTTATGACACGATCATTTAAAATTCATATAGTTATTCCACGCTTATATTACACGCGCTTATTTTACGCTTATATTTTGAGCATGTTGTATTTCGAACTCGTTCGGATCATCATTATCATTATACATTTTCGTTTATTTCAGATCCTCAGTGTCCAATTAATGAATACTACTCGGATTGTGTTATTGGGCTTTGTATCCCTAAAACTTGTGATCAGTTGGGTAAGCCAATCGCTTGTCAAAGCATCTCCGGCCCTTGCGCCGGAGGCTGCGTCTGCGTAGACAATTACGTCAGGAATAGCGACGGCATTTGCATTCCGCAGAATGATTGCTGTGAGTGTTTGTTTAAGGGTACCTCTGTTTAAGTGACTTTGATAGAAGAGAAGATTCCCTAATATTTGTGTACCAAATATATTTTTAATTATAATTTTAGCTACGCAGCAACCATGTTCTAGTACCGAAGAGTACACTCAGTGCTCAAATAATTGTGAACCAACTTGCGAGAACCCTAGTCCTGATCAACGTTGTTCACGCAGTTGTGCACCTGGTTGTATATGTACCAGGGGTTTAGTCCGACGAAATGACGGTCAGTGCGTTAACTTCGGAGATTGCGGTAAGTTTTTTTTTATTATTTTCATTGATTTTATACCATATGTGTTATTAATATTACTTGCTGACGCTCTAATTAAAAACTAACCATTTCAATGGGCGTTTTTATGTCAAATCATGACACATAAAATAAAGGAAAGTGCCTCGATTGACACCAGATTTTATAACACGATCATTTAAAATTCATATAGTTATTCCACGCTTATATATTTTGCGAAGGTTGTATTTCGAACTCGTTCGGATCATCATTATCATCATATATTTTCGTTTATTTCAGTTCCTCTGTGTCCAATGAACGAATACTACACGGATTGTGTTATTGGGCTTTGTATCCCTAAAACTTGTGATCAGTTGGGTAAGCCAATCGCTTGTCCGAGCATCTCCGGCCCTTGCGCCGGAGGCTGCGTCTGCGTAGACAATTACGTCAGGAATAGCTACGGCATTTGCATTCCGCAGAATGATTGCTGTGAGTGTTTGTTTAAGGGTACCTCTGTTTAAGTGACTTTGATAGAAGAGAAGATTCCCTAATATTTGTTTACCAAATATATTTTTTGATTATGCTTTTAGCTACGCAGCAACCATGTTCTAGTACCGAAGAGTACACTGAGTGCTCAAAGAATTGTGAACCAACTTGCGACAACCCTAGTCCTGATCAACGTTGTTCACGCAGTTGTGCACCTGGTTGTATATGTACCAGGGGTTTAGTCCGACGAAATGACGGTCAGTGCGTTAACTTCGGAGATTGTGGTAAGTTTTTTTTAATTATTTTCATTGATTTTATCCCATATGTGTTATTAATATTACTTGCTGATGCTCTAATTAAAAACTAACCATTTCAATGGGCGTTTTTATGTCAAATCATGACACATAAAATAAAGGAAAGTGCTTCGATCGACACCAGATTTTATAACACGATCATTTAAAATTCATATAGTTATTCCACGCTTATATATTTTACGTAGGTTGTATTTCGAACTCGTTCGGATCATCGTTATCATCATACATTTTCGTTTATTTCAGTTCCTCAGTGTCCAATGAACGAATACTACACGGATTGTGTTATTGGGCTTTGTATCCCTAAAACTTGTGATCAGTTGGGTAAGCCAATCGCTTGTCCGAGCATCTCCGGCCCTTGCGCCGGAGGCTGCGTCTGCGTAGACAATTACGTCAGGAATAGCTACGGCATTTGCATTCCGCAGAATGATTGCTGTGAGTGTTTGTTTAAGGGTACCTCTGTTTAAGTGACTTTGATAGAAGAGAAGATTCCCTAATATTTGTTTACCAAATATATTATTTGATTATGGTTTTAGCTACGCAGCAACCGTGTTCTAGTACCGAAGAGTACACTGAGTGCTCAAAGAATTGTGAACCAACTTGCGAGAACCCTAGTCCTGATCAACGTTGTTCACGCAGTTGTGCACCTGGTTGTATATGTACCAGGGGTTTAGTCCGACGAAATGACGGTCAGTGCGTTAATTTCGGAGATTGCGGTAAGTTTTTTTTTATTATTTTCATTGATTTTATACCATATGTGTTATTAATATTACTTGCTGATGCTCTAATTAAAAACTAACCATTTCAATGGGCGTTTTTATGTCAAATCATGACACATAAAAGGAAAGTGCTTCGATTGACACCAGATTTTATAACACGATCATTCAAAATTCATATAGTTATTCCACGCTTATATATTTTGCGAAGGTTGTATTTCGAACTCGTTCGGATCATCATTATCATCATACATTTTCGTTTATTTCAGTTCCTCAGTGTCCAATGAACGAATACTACACGGATTGTGTTATTGGGCTTTGTATCCCTAAAACTTGTGATCAGTTGGGTAAGCCAATCGCTTGTCCGAGCATCTCCGGCCCTTGCGCCGGAGGCTGCGTCTGCGTAGACAATTATGTCAGGAATAGCTACGGCATTTGCATTCCGCAGAATGATTGCTGTGAGTGTTTGTTTAAGGGTACCTCTGTTTAAATGACTTTGATAGAAGATTAGATTCTCTAATATTTGTTTACAAAATATATTTTTTGATTATGCTTTTAGCTACGCAGCAACCGTGTTCTAGTACCGAAGAGTACACTGAGTGCTCAAAGAATTGTGAACCAACTTGCGACAACCCTAGTCCTGATCAACGTTCTTCACGCAGTTGTGCACCTGGTTGTATATGTACCAGGGGTTTAGTCCGACGAAATGACGGTCAGTGCGTTAACTTCGGAGATTGCGGTAAGTTTTTTTTTATTATTTTCATTGATTTTATACCATATGTGTTATTAATATTACTTGCTGACGCTCTAATTAAAAACTCACCATTTCAATGGGCGTTTTTATTTTTTCATATTTTGTAATTTTATGTCAAATCATGACACATAATTAAAATAAAGGAAAGTGCTTCGATTGACACCAGATTTTATAACACGATCATTTAATAGTACATTATTGCCTAGGCATGGAATTAGGCAATTGCGGGCCGAGTATTGGTTTAAACGGACGAGCTTGCGAGTCCGTTTAAAAATACGAAGCCCGCAATTGCTGTTCCTGCCGAGGCAAATATAGTGCTTTTCTCAAAAATTGCCAGAAAAAAATTGTGCTGGAGTAAAATCTTCATCGCTTGAACTCATTTTTTAAATTGCATTCAAACAGAAACTTCATGTGAAAAAACCATCACTCTTTACCGCCTTTTTGTTTATGACAAGGAGAAACGCAAGCTTTGTTTTTAAAAAAACATAAGCTATTCCAGACACAGATAAAAAAGTTATGTTTCGAATAAAATTTGGATGTATAAGACTTGTGCCATCATTTTATTATGGGCTTTTTCACTTTTTAAAAACTTACAAGGTAGATAGTAATGGCTTGTGTAGCGAGCACGCAATGTTTTTTTTTTTAGTCTGTCAGTAAACTAAGTACTTCTCGTCTCATTATGTAGATTGTTATGTCAACATTTCCGATCATTTTTGAGAAAAATTCATATAGTTATTCCACGCTTATATATTTTGCGAAGGTTGTATTTCGAACTCGTTCGGATCATCATTATCATCATTTATTTTCGTTTATTTCAGTTCCTCAGTGTCCAATGAACGAATACTACACGGATTGTGTTATTGGGCTTTGTATCCCTAAAACTTGTGATCAGTTGGGTAAGCCAATCGCTTGTCCGAGCATCTCCGGCCCTTGCGCCGGAGGCTGCGTCTGCGAAGACAATTACGTCAGGAATAGCGATGGCATTTGCATTCCGCAGAATGATTGCTGTGAGTGTTTGTTTGAATTGACCTCTTTTAAAGTGACTTCGATATAAAAGAGGGAGTTCTTGATTAGGGTTGGCCCGGGGTGTGGGTGTCCCATAAAAAGCATAACAGACTTCGCATAACATTATGTTATGATGCATAATATTTTAACTGGCCTAATGATAAAAACCACAATAAGGAATCCGGATGGTAATGAACAACTTTAATTTTAATTCGCAATACGTCAAATAACTTGTATGTACATGATTGCAAAATGCATAATTTGGCTACGAGTAAGCATTATAAGTAAGTTTCATAGTAAGTCACTGTGAAAAAAATTGAGCCAGCCGGTGGCCGAGATTTGTTAGGTTGGGTAATATTTCTCCCACATGCTCGAAAATGTTAACCGTACTGTTGTTAAATCAACCCGCGAAGTTCTGAGTTCCAGGTCCAGGCAAAAAAAAAGTTTTAATTATTTACCAACGGCAGCCGCCGCGAAAATGTATGAAATTTCATTACATACCTGGTGTTATACTTTTGAAAACCATGTTTGCACTAGGATAACTACTTACTTCTAAACAGCCAAACAATCGTGCAATCAAAATGCTTCCTTGTATATTTTACTTTTTAAAAGTCATAGACTAAAAAGTGAAATCAAGCAGCGTTTACAGCGTATTTAAAAGTGTATCAAATAGTTTATCTTTTTTCATAGCAATCACAGAAATAGGATTCTTATAGAAAGAAGTTAATGAGAAGCACACTTGAAAAGTATATCTATCGCATATATTTTAACGCAGATTGATAATGAGTTAGACAAAGAGGGATATAGCAGCGCATTTCGGCTTAAATCGGCGTATCAAACCGGGGTCATGGTTGAGGCCACTGTGGTGACAAAACCCGTCTAATTTAAAAATTATCAAGTTATGGACATATTAGACCAACCTCCAAAGAAGCTGCGGTGTATTCTTTCTTTGTGTAATACTGTCACAATGCTTTCAAAACAATTTTATCTACGCGGTACAACAAATTATAAATTTCATTATTGAAACGAAAGTATAATCCACAATTAAGGTAACGGCACCTATTACCGTGGGAGTTAAGGTAGTTTTCAAATAACAGCTAGAAATTAGGGGTATCAGGACACCCTAACGACCGAAAGGTTTTTTTTTTATAAACGTGTGTTAATTGAACTTTGTAATTTGCACCTTTTTGTTCAGGTGATTATATGGGATAAAATAAATATTAAACACGAAAAGTCGGATTCTCCTATTACCGAGGTATTGGACGGGCTTTAACCCTATTACCGCGGATGAGGTTCCTATTACCGAGGGTAGAGGATTAATGTATTTTTGGTTCTGTACATTTAATATTTAACATCTTTCTATAATACAATATAAAGCCCATCTTTGCTTAATACAATATAACAATTTCGATAAGTACAAGATGACTGTATTTTCATCAGATTTACATAATTATGTATATAAATATGTCAAATCAATGCGATAACTGGAAGCGGATTATTCAAGATTATGTTCTACCCTAAACTGGCAAACTAACAGGCTTGTCATATAAAAAATAACCATTTTATTGCTTGATTCTTAACAAGAAAAACCGCATTAGTAAAGAATTAAATTCGCACTTATACATCTCGAAATATCAGATACGAGTTTTTTGATTTTTCTAAAGTAGTAACGTTATACTCTCTCGTGCTTAGCTATAAATATCTAAGTTTGATAGTGAGTTTAAAATAATTAGTACCTGTGTTCATAATGTAAGTACATTATAGATGCCGCTGACTTCAAAACATAAATTAAAACTATAAAAAGAGCAAGTTTTACTGAAATGTTTGAAATACAAAATAAACATACGATTAGTCTTACTATCCCAGTTTTTGACAGATTAACCTAAAAACCCAGTCTACCAGATAAGCTCTGTACCATTAGTTAGTACAACAGTTTAGCTTTACTATCAAAAAAAAGCTTAATTTTATTAAGGAATCTGGACTACGGTACCCTAAAATTGTTATTTCATTTAATGTCACACGGTAATAGGAGATAGAATGGGATCCTAACTCCGACCCATAAAAAACCTAAATACCTCGGAACTAGGTTCCCATACATCCTATTACCGAGGGTTATCTTTTCTTACCCTCGGTAATAGGATAAATTCACGGTACTATAAAACCTAATTACGACCCATAAAAAAATTAAGTTATCGTGACGTTAGTTAAACAAATAAATACTTAACATTTTAACCATCTAATAAAACTAAACTCATAAAACTAATAAGAATATCTTTAAATATATCTTTAAATTTAAACGATTAAAACATTTAAGGCTTTCTATGGAAACAAGTAGTATAGTGCGCTAGTTTTTAATAAAAAATAAGGCCTTTATTAGTATTTTTCATACCACGTAAATTGCTCTTTAACTGCTTAGATAGATAAAGTTTTTTATAACACTAAAAAGGTAAATAACCGACAGCAGATATAAAAAATAAAGGCCATTGAACCTAAAGTACCATTTTAGCTGTTACCGTGGTATACCTCTGATTTAGGAGCCATAGCAAAAAACGAAACCGATTACCGCGGTATTTAATATTCTAATTTTAACGTATTTCCTGACAAAAACACACAAAAGTAGTATTTGGAAGTCGCAAAGAAAACAATAATAAATAATTTAAAAATCTTAGCATTAGGTTAGTCATTACAACTATTACGCAAATCACAAAATAAAATGTGAGTTTTCTTACGTGTGGCGTCTCGCGTTTCTATGGCACAAACTGCTTCTACGCCGGCGTCGCGGATACTGGCGGTTTGCGAGTTGTTTATTTGATGCATATACACTAGTGCCAAAAAAAACCGGGTTGTCTACAAACTGAGCTTTGCTCGTGTAAAATAAGTTTCTTAATGAGTAAATCGACTTGTTCATAAAACGCAATTTTAAAAATACCGCGGTAATAGGTGCCGATTTTGGGGCCTGCGGTGTCCTAGGATGTAAATCTCGCACGGTATTTAAAGAAAATACACCCGAATACATTAGCTTTCACAGGCAAGTCGGTATTTTGTTATTATTTAGTTATTCCTGCAGTAATTTTGTGCCTTTAAAAGCGTAGAATTGCAGAACAACTATATATTTAGTACATACACCACATACATATATCTGTAAATTATAACGTAACATGTATTATTTTGAATGTTTTAAAAATTTACCATGGGATATAAGATATAGTGCTGATAGAATTATAGCGACAAATAAGTTTGTTTTATTTTGTTATCCATCTTAGTAGAGATGGAACCCAATTTGACTTGGTGGCCTAATAAATTCTTTACCTTTCATTTTAGATTTCCAGAGGACAGTTTCTTAAGGGAAAAATGGGTTGCGGCCGTTTGCGTGTCCAGGGTCAATCGGTCCTGGAAAAAACTTCAACGCGTGTGTTCAAAACATTTTGAAACCAACTGCTTCCTTAAAATTGCCAGTTGCAAACGTAGACTCCGACCAATTGCCGTGCCAACTTACTTAATTAGCAATAAAGTTATATGTAAATATTGTAAAACTATTTTACTTTATTGATATCAAACTTGTTTATTTCGAGTTTACAGCTTCAGTAAAACAACGAAGGTTTTACAAGTAGGTACTTACTTAAAAAGCTAAAATCAGGGCATCTATTCCAAATTGCTCCAATTTCGTAATCATATTGTTAATGATAAATCATATTGTTAACAAGATTAAGATATACCTAAAATGTGTTAAAACAAATTGAAATAGAACCACTCCTATTTTATACGGTTACTTAACTGACAAATATTTAAAAAAACGGCAGAACTAGGAAACATATTTATTCATATACAGGTCGCAATCGAGTAGTGTAGATATCGATATTATTGCCTAGCCCCATGTCAAACTGCCGCACTCAGAGACGTCAATTAAATTTAATGCTTGTTTAGTGACGTGTTGCCTTATTCTATTGCTATAGCAAAGAAAGTGACAGCAGCAACTTTAATCAAGCATTAAATTTAATTGACGTCTCTGAGTGCGGCAGTAAACCATGTTTACATACGAGGGTTGATCAATAAGTTTTTAGAATCGGTATAAAAAATGGGAGATATGTAAATCGTTATATTTTAATTGGAATATGCACACTTTCTATATTTACAAACATTTATTAACGTCATTTAAATGTTTTATTTTACCCCTATAAAAATATTTTTATTTTTGTAGGTCAAATTTTGTACCTTAACAAAGTTATCATCAGCTTGTGATTTTTATGTAGTTGTTTTTGAACATTGGTGAATGAGAAGTAGTAGTCGAAAGTTAGGGCTAAATAACAGAGGGAGCGGTTATCAGTTCTGAACTTAGGTCGGAGAGGAGCATCCTTGTGAATTAGATGGCTCTGAAGAATAATTCCTGCCGAAAATACGTAAATTTTTTTCAGCACTTTTTTTTATTTATTTTTCCTTAACTATACGGCAGAATAATGTTATATAACTCTCCTAGGTTTTTTGATAATTGCTAAAAGCTCACAGTATTTATTTGTAGGCCTCAATAATCCCGGAAAAGGCCGAAAAATCCACCCTAAATGTTGGTGACCGAGCTGGAAATAAAAAACTCCACTGCAAAGATAACTTGTTTATCCTCAAAATCATAATGATAAACCAAGGTTTCATTTTCAATACCATTTTTTTTTATTAGGGCATCAGTACTTTCTCCGCATCGCTCCAAATAATTACAAAACTAACTCTTATTTTTGCCGTCTTGTAAAATTGTTCATACAGACGTTTTTTGTTTAGCTATCACAGAAAAACAAATGAATAATGTTTTTTTTTCTCTAATTTAACGTTGATTAGTGCCATGGTATAGTCCACATTAAAATAATATCATTACGAGGATGGTTCATACCGATTCTAAAAACTTATTGATCACCCCTCGTAACGTGAACTTTTGAAAAATGTGTCAATTTTCCTTCAAAATCAAAAGAAAACCGTGTACAACCTTACTTTTTCAGACACATAGTGATCTCTTTTTAGCATATTCAATTTCCCTGAACAGTAAAGATGACCGCTATTGTTATATCGTTTTTTATTTTATTACTCCTTCTATGCTAGTTCTTATTCTGTGATAGAAATTGCGATCATAAACAAAAAAAAAATGCCGAAATAACATAAACGCGTAATAAATGTTATAATTTAAACTATCAGTACAGTTTCGACCATTAAAAACATAAATAAGGTAAAAAACACGTTTGACCAAGTTTTATTGACATCTGTTGGAGTTACAGCAATAAAATTAAAGATATCAAGATCTGGTGTGGCAAGGATGGGGGGGTTAATGATTCAGCCTTTAAAAATTTTGTTAAATTATCGGAGCAAAAGTATATAAAAGGGCAGGAGGAGCACGCTTAGACAGATTGTGATAACGTTTACGGAAAATCACAGAAAGTTCTCATTATTAATGACGTGACCTGCCTTCTGTTGATACATGATGTATTCATGGCAAGCGATATTTTATTGTTTTAAGTTGAGGTAGATATCCGTCGGTGACTAGATTTGCTACAGCTATTAGCTTTGAGATCTTGAATAGCTGTGATGAGGCAGACAGCAAACCTTCCAAAAATTGGTAACAAAGTTGAAGTATGCCCCAATTTGATATAGTTTTTTTCATTTTAATAATATAAGATTTATTATGAACCAATAAACCTTGATTTTTTTGCATTCCTTATATTAAATATTTCTAACCTAATTTTGTCTTTTTACTTCTGGGACACCCCAGTAATACTTGCTGACCCTTAAAGTATTAACAGACGTTCGAATATGGTGCGTCCGAACCGACGGAACGGTACGGTGCGCTAGACACGCCACACCACCGCACCGCATCAAAGACGTTCCAGTGCTTTCCATGCTACTAGACAGTGATCACGTCGACATGCCTCCAAACAAGCTAAAATCGCGGCTTCTTGGTCTGACGCCATTGAAAACATGAGTCTCACTCGAAGGTAGAATTTGATTGCGACTAAAGCGCTGAACGGTGCGGTGGTTCGGCCACACGAGCGAACTAGGTGCGAACCGCACCAAATCCAGTGGAAGATTCATCGAACCGAGCGCACCGTCATTAATAATAATAATGTGCGGCGGACCGCTGAACATAGGTACCATCGAATATGGTGCAGAGCACACCAAGGTCACGGTGCGGAGCGCACCATATTCGAACGTCTGTTAAGATTCTTAAAGTCGTTACAAAAAATAATATAGCGTAGATAAAGAAAAAAATATAATTAGATCATAATAAATAAAACTGGATGATAACAGTATTAAAATTAAAATTGGGTAAAAATAAAAATATATGTGCATATATATTTGTAATTTAATAATAATCTAATAATGTTAATTTAAGCGGCGCATGCCGCATCCACTTATCGCATATATTATTGTTACCCTAGCACCTTTACCTTTAGTATAATATCGATGCATAGCAACCTAGCGTACTGAATGAAATATGAATGTGCCCACATGGTTAATTTAGTTCGGTTGTTATTCATCTTCTAGAATGTAAGCACGCACGTTTAATTGTAACTCTGAAAAACATTGCGTTCTCTCTTATGAGAATAAAGATTCT
Source organism: Acleris literana (assembly GCA_946894065.1). Taxonomy (NCBI): domain Eukaryota; kingdom Metazoa; phylum Arthropoda; class Insecta; order Lepidoptera; family Tortricidae; genus Acleris; species Acleris literana. The sequence goes on from OX335669.1 coordinate 10,713,984, forward strand.
TTAACCATAAATTAAAAACTAGCTATTTTAATGGGCGTTTTTATTTTTTCATGTTCAAAGACGTTGAACAGGAAAAAATAAAAAAAATAAAAAAATAATAAAATAATTATTGTATGACATATACAATAATGGAAAGTGCTTCGATTGACACCAGATTTTATATCACGATCATTTAAAATTCATATAGTTATTCCACGCTTATATATTTTGCGCATGTTGTATTCCGAACTCGTTCGGATCATCATTATCATCATACATTTTCGTTTATTTCAGTTCCTCAGTGTCCAATGAACGAATACTACACGGATTGTGTTATTGGGCTTTGTATCCCTAAAACTTGTGATCAGTTGGGTAAGCCAATCGCTTGTCCGAGCATCTCCGGCCCTTGCGCCGGAGGCTGCGTCTGCGAAGACAATTACGTCAGGAATAGCGATGGCATTTGCATTCCGCAGAATGATTGCTGTGAGTGTTTGTTTGAATTAATGTGACTTCTATAAGAGAGGAGATTCCCAAATATTTTGTGTACTAAATATTTTTCTTGATTGAGCTTTTAGCTACGCAGCAACCGTGTTCTAATACCGAAGAGTACACTCAGTGCTCAAAGAATTGTGAACCAACTTGCGACAACCCTAGTCCTGATCAACGTTGTTCACTCAGTTGTGCACCTGGTTGTATATGTACCAGGGGTTTAGTCCGACGAAATGATGGTCAGTGCGTTAACTTCGGAGATTGCGGTAAGTTTTTTTCATTATTTTCATTGATTTTATACCATATGTGTTATTAATATTACTTGCTGACGCTCAAATTAAAAACTAACCATTTCAATGGGCGTTTTTATTGTTTCATATTTTGTAATGTTATGTCAAATCAAAACACATAAAATAAAGGAAAGTACTTCGATTGACACCAGATTTTATAACACGATCATTTAAAATTCATATAGTTATTCCACGCTTATATATTTTGCGTAGGTTGTATTTCGAATCCGTTCGGATGATCATTATCATCATACATTTTCGTTTATTTCAGTTCCTCAGTGTCCAATGAACGAATACTACACGGATTGTGTTATTGGGCTTTGTATCCCTAAAACTTGTGATCAGTTGGGTAAGCCAATCGCTTGTCCGAGCATCTCCGGCCCTTGCGCCGGAGGCTGCGTCTGCGTAGATAATTACCTCAGGAATAGCGACGGCATTTGTATACCGCAGAATGATTGCTGTGAGTTTTTGTTTAAGTTTACCTCTGTTTAAGTGACTTTGATCGAAGAGGAGATTCACTAATATTTGTGTACTAAATATATTTTTTTATTATGCTTTTAGCTACGCAGCAACCGTGTCCTAGTACCGAAGAGTACACTCAGTGCTCAAAGAATTGTGAACCAACTTGCGAGAACCCTAGTCCTGATCAACGTTGTTCACGCAGTTGTGCACCTGGTTGTATATGTACCAGGGGTTTAGTCCGACGAAATGACGGTCAGTGCGTTAACTTCGGAGATTGCGGTAAGTTTTTTCATTATTTTCATTGATTTTATACCGTTATTAATATTAATATTACTTGCTGGCGCTCAAATTAAAAACTAACCATTTCAATGGGCGTTTTTATTTTTTCATATTTTGTAATGTTATGTACCTACCTAAAATCATGACACGTGAAATAAAGGAAAGTGCTTCGATTAACACCAGATTTTATAACACGATCATTTAAAATTCATATAGTTATTCCACGCTTATATATTTTGCGAAGGTTGTATTTCGAACTCGTTCGGATCATCATTATCATCATACATTTTCGTTTATTTCAGTTCCTCAGTGTCCAATGAACGAATACTACACGGATTGTGTTAATGGGCTTTGTATCCCTAAAACTTGTGATCAGTTGGGTAAGCCAATCACTTGTCCGAGCATCTCCGGCCCTTGCGCCGGAGGCTGCGTCTGCGTAGACAATTACGTCAGGAATAGCGACGGCATTTGTATTCCGCAGAATGATTGCTGTGAGTGTTTGTTTAAGTTTAGCTCTTTTTAAGTGACTTAAAGAAGAGGAGATTCCCGAATATTTGTGCACTAAATATATTTTTTTATTATGCTTTTAGCTACGCAGCAACCGTGTTCTAGTACCGAAGAGTACACTCAGTGCTCAAAGAATTGTGAACCAACTTGCGAGAACCCTAGTCCTGATCCACGGTGTTCACGCAGTTGTGCACCTGGTTGTATATGTACCAGGGGTTCAGTCCGACGAAATGACGGTCAGTGCGTTAACTTCGGAGATTGCGGTAAGTTTTTTTTTAGTATTTTCTTTGATTTTATACTATATACAACATTGCTTTGATTCTTAAATATTTTGCAGACAGCTTTGGACTCTGTAGTGATCCTAATGCAGAGAGAGTTGATTGCGCATCCCCATGTAAAGCAACATGTGCAAGACCTAATCCTGGACCTTGCATCTTGATCTGCGATGTTAATGGCTGTGTTTGCAGAGAAGGGTTTATTTTGTCAGAAGAGGGAGGAAATTGTATACCAGTGGACCAGTGTCCAAGTACGTTTAAGTTTAGTAGAGTTGTTATTTGTCTCATTGCAAAATATATTAAATTTCACAGAGTAAAAGATCTCGACTAATTCAGATCCTCTTTTTTGAAGCTGGTTAAAAACAAGAAAAAATACAAATAAGCCTATGTGTTACAGAAGGCGCTCCCTGCAATGGAGACTCTAATGCTGTCATAACAGCTAATCCTATCCCTTGCCCATCGACCTGCAATGCTCCTAATGCAGAACGATTCTGTGAATTATACTCTCCCAATATAGGGTGCCAATGCAGACCAGGATACATCAAGTTGAATTCTGACATTGAGAGTAAATGTATATTGCCAGATACATGTCCAGGTAATGATACAACTGTGTCGTAACACTTTTTATATCCATAAACAATAAAGAAGTAAAGGAAGAAAAATATTTTTATAGTTATTTTTTGTGCTAAAAACAGATGCGGGTAAGCAATTTATACAAATATGCCGAATTTCAAGTTGCTAGCTTGTATAGATTCTGAGAGTAACTGCTGTGACATACACACAAACAGACACCAAAGTCTCACCGTAAGGGTTCCTTTTTTACCATTTTAGTACGGAACTCCGGGTGAGAACGTTTCTCACCCCCTAAATCAAGACCGATAATTTTTAATATGTTGTAGTTATTATGAAAAACTAGGCCCGTACTCCGTACGTTTCAGTTTTTGTTTTTTAAATTTGTTTCATGCTTACAAATATTTTATTGGAAAGGAAAACGTACAAACATAGTTTTTCATAATATCTACAACATATTTAAAAATCGTCAAAATCAGACAAGGTTTACGTCTCCATAAAAATAATCTTAAGAATTCATTAGTGGTAAACACTGTTTACGCTGAATCTTATTGCAATCGTTTCAGGTGGTAGCCCTTGTGAACCAAATGAAACCTTTGTATATTGCAACGTTAATTGTCCATCCAACTATTGTCCGGTAGACGACAGCAGAGCCATCATTGCGTGTAGTGTGGCGTATCCTTGTCCAAGTGGTTGCGGTTGTAAACTTAATTACAAGAGAAAAAGTGGTCAAGACAACACTTGTATTTTGGCTTCCGATTGTCGTAAGTTGATCAACGTTCGTAACAACAATTGGCTATTTTTCATTTGACATAAATCAACGATGAATTTGTTTGCGACTATACTATGACTATGCGATTTGTTATCGAAAATAGATAGGATTGATGTAAGCTGCTGCACGGTACATACATTTCGACAGTTTTCGAAAATTGTTTGCGTTAGCGTTATGCATCTTGTCTATGGCCTCGGGTAGAAAACTTAATTAATTGTATAACAGTCTATTAGAAAATTTACAAACGTTTTATGATTAGGAAATGCAAATCACCGGTTATAACCAGTTTTAACCGGTGATTTTCATATAAAAACGTCTAATAACCGGTTAAATTGCATTCCCTATTTATGATTAATTTACGATCCTGATACAAAAAAAAAGAAATCATACTAATTATTTTCAACATTAAGTACTAAATGTTGAAAAGTCTACCAAATTCTTGCCATCAGCGGTTACACGTTACATTTTATTTAAGCCAAGCCGGATATTAAAATATATTCTTGAAAATTATCAGGCCTCAGCAACGTTAATTAAATTTTAATAATTGTTGGTAAAATTGGTATTTTGGCTAACATTGTTCAAATATTTAAATTTAGATCATTCATCTTCAATCTTACATTTCATCTTGCTTTCTGTAGATTTGTGTTCTTAGTTTTATATACTTATTTTGATTACCAAAATTATTTGTAGCTCCAATCAAGTGTACCCGGCAGAATGAAATATATTCGCCTTGTCCTTCTGACTGCCTTGCCGAATACTGTTTGGATGTCGGCAGCCCCCCAGCCACATGCAACAACGTCGTCTTTAATTGCCAACCAAAGTGCATTTGCAGAAAAGGATACTATAGGAATTACGATGACATGTGTGTTCCTGCATACCAATGCCGTAAGTTTTCAAACAGGTTCTTTCGTTGGATATTGCCTATGAGATACAGGGATTTTGCTGCAATTAGGTAGGATTTAACTTAATAGTAACGGAAAAAAAAATGCTTGATATTGCTTTGGCAATGTCTAAAGTTTTGCACGTTCTCTTTTACTTTGCTTTATCTTTCTTAGTCGCATTTCTGGTGGTTACGCTTATGCAAACCAATAACAAAATATTAATATCAACTCACTATCTTGTGTGGTATCTCATCGTACCTAATATTAAGTTATTAAATGTTTGAGTCCCCTTCCGTGGTATCACCGAGCGGTCCCAACGGGAGATAAGAACTGCCTTCACAGCCAGCACATTGTCATGTCGAATTGGCCGTTTCACAATTACTGTCACTTTCGTACCTATCTCAGTGAGTTCTTTAAATGTATTGTTTGAATAAATGAAACATTTACACATAAACACATAAACTCACGCACATATATACATATATTCCCAGAATGGGGTAAGCAGAACTAAAGAATTACCAACAACTCTAAAAACTTGTTCATAAATGATAATCAAACATTTCACTTGTTATTTAAAAAAAACATTAATATGTTGTTAAAAAATCTTATAAAAAATAATAAACATGTTGAAATTAACAATTTTATATTTTTTTAGCTAACAGACAACAATGTAATGACCCCAACGCAGAGGTAGTGGAGTGCGCTCTGGCCCCGCAATGTAGACCAACTTGCGCTGCGCCAAACCCTAGGCCGTGTAATATGGAATGCATACCAAATGATTGCTTCTGCAAACCAGGTTTTGTTCTGACAGAGAGGGGAGGAAACTGTATACCACTAGAACAGTGTGGGAACATAATTAATCTTTTGGATGGCACAATGCGGGCACGTGTTGTCCCAAGTACGTTGAAAAGTTAAAACTTACTTGAATAGTTATATGCTTTTTATACCGAAAACTATTAGAACTCGTTGTTTATAAATAATCCTGATTTAAAGTGTTCGATGTTCACACGATTTTCATAGAGGTTGTAAATTAACGGGGCCTGTTGCGGTGGTTTTTCCAAACCGCTTCGGATGTATTTTTTCTTCTTGCGTTTCCCCTTGCGGTTGTACGTGGCGACGGTGATTATTTTGCTGCCTCGTTTGCCTCCTCGTGTGAAAGCGTTTAAGAACCCTAAAGTGGACATGGCAATACGCAATCAATTCTTGTTATGCATCAATTATTAGTGTACATACCTGCACCTACCCATAGTATAATACTGCACCTTCCTACAGTAGTTTACATACCTGTACGAGTACTTGTTTTTTAGCATCGCCACCTCCAGTATGCGCCGGGAACGAAAGATATCTAACGTGTGGAACAGCGTGTCCTCTCACGTGTAACAATTACAAGAATCCTCCGTTTTGTACCGCACAATGTGTACAAGGCTGTTTCTGTGAAACTGGCTACGTCCGCGATCGCAACCAACGATGTGTTAAGCCCAGCGATTGTAGTAAGTTATCTGAGTAGTTTACCCACATGCTGATAGGCTATCTCCTTTTTAGGTAATTGACCCAATACTATTGTGATCATTAACTTAAGATGTGGTAAAATGTTGAATTGAGAAATATGAAATTCACCTTTGTTAGAAACAATTATGGTGTAAGTAACATATATAGTTTCATACTTTTTGGTTTTGATTCTTGAGTATTAAAATAGATAGAATGTCAAGTGGTTATCACAACGTTTTAGCCAGATAAAAAATCATAAAATTATGGTAAATTGTGGCCCCCTCGTAAATAACACCGGTAGGCTACTACAAACATGTACCTAAAAGCGCCTACAACCAGTATACCAGTATATAGGAGATACCATGACATATTTGAGCAGTATTAATAGTTTTCGGAGAGAGAGAGAGAGAGGGCTGCTGCTATAGCGCTGTCCCATACACTTAAAGCTACTTAAGAGGTCATATGATACTAAAGTCTGTAGTGTTAGGTACGCGACTTGGCTTTCAACAACCATAACGCATATGACGTGTTTGTTCTTTGAATATAGGTGAAGCCGCTGGCTGGCTACTATTTTTTAATAAATATTGTGCTTTTATAGTAGCAATTATTTGAATTTTAGCTGCAATCAATCCGAGCGCGAACTAAACAAACTACACAAAGCCTTACTTTTTTATTCTTGGTGTAGCAGCATATATGCCCTCTTAACCTACTTCTAATAAACTACAGTGCAGTAGCTCTTAAAACAGTCTTCAACATGTTATATCTCTTTCACTCGCTCTCATAAGTTCCAATGCTAGTCTAACCGACTTCACCCTCTTGCACTGTACATAACTCTCAGGGCACTATTAATTACTCATGTATGTCTTTTGTTTAAGTTATAATCAAAATTCAATTTAAATGTCGTCACATATATTTCCACAGCACCTCAATGCAATGTAAACGAGGTATATTCCACCTGCGGCTCACCGTGCCCTAGAACGTGTCAGAACAAGGAAGAGACCTGTCCCTGCACCGAGAACGAATGCGTTGAGGGCTGTTTCTGCCGTAAAGGATACGTGCGAGCTGGTGATGGGATTTCTTGTGTCTTACCAGAGAATTGTCGTAAGTGATTGGACTTTTTCACGTGGGTACCTAATGCAAATGAAATCCAAAGGTGATCAGAATTCTTTTACGGTTCATGCAGAAATCCAACGGAAGAAGCGTATCATCATGTTAAGAGTTTTGAAAACGCAAATATATTTTATTTTATAATAAAAAAAATCTAGATAGGGTGCTCAAGTAAAGCAAAAACGAATATCTAATCTTAATTTTTTCAAGCGGGTACATAAGCAATACCATCGAAATTGCCTTACCTAAATCTTAAAAAACTACAAAACGTTTCAGTCAGGCCAACTAGAAAATGTTTGCCTTGACTCTTGAATCTATCTCTAAAATTGTATTCTACTGGGTCCTGTAACACAGGGCTTCCTAGCTCAGGATCCAGGACTAAAGATAAATTGTACTAAGTTAATTGCCAATAAATATTTTTCATTTTTTCATTTTCACTTGATTGATTCACTGTTAAAGAATGGAAAATATAATTGAAAAAAAATCAGATCGTCCTCTTGTATATATTTTTTTTATGTTTACTTGGTGTTTGTTAAAATGATGCTAAATCTGTTAATACGTATATTTTTACAGCTCCACGATTCTGCTCAGATCCCAACGAAATCTTTGACGAGTGTCCCTCTACTTGTCCCTCAGTCGACGACTGCTCCAACATGATTGTAAGAGTAGACTGCTCCCAAGCAGAGAAGTGCTGCAAGCCTCAATGTCGTTGCAGAAATGGCTATCTCAGGAATTATGAAGGAAAGTGTGTGCCTACAGAACTGTGCTTGTAAGTAGATGTATGTACTCGTATTCTGTTTATCGACGGCAAACTTCTTAGATAATACTAAAACATTTTTTTTTACTGATATATACCTTTTTGGAAAAGTAAAAAATATAAGTATATTAGAAAAGTTGTGAGACTTACTTCTTAATTACTTCTTAGAGGCATTTTAGAGATAATTAAACAGAGGGGCTAATACCTAACGCACTCGCAATTGCAATCGTTTTCATTTTGAAAATCGAAGGCTGGTCTGCGTACAAAATGAAACCAATTGTTCCGCTTTGACGCCGATCGCGATTGCGAGTGAGTTACGTAATAGGCCTGCCGTTCCTTTTTCAAAGGGGTTTGGGTAAAAGTGTTGCCATTTGCAAAATTCATACATTTTCAAGGTGAGCGGCCATTCGTAAAAGTGGTAAATTATGATAGAATTATTAAAAATAAACATATTTTGTTATGTAATGTAATACTCTTAAGTGCATCGGAGCCGAGATATTTAAATATTCATACTTGGGCGTACTTTTGTACTAAAAACTGAATACTTAAATCTTTAAAATCTCCGCTCCGATATTATTTAACGCCATAAATTATATATATATCTATGTGTATTTAGAGGTCCTCTAAATAACTATGTAAAAATCATCAGAGGACGCTTAAAAAAAAATGACAATATTCTTCAAACAAATTTACCCAATGCCCTTTGTGAATGTATGAATCGTTACTAAGGAACAACTTACTGCCGCACTAAGAGACGTCAATTAAATTTAATGCTTGATTAAAGTTGCTGCTGTCACTTTCTTTGCTATAGCAATAGAATAAGACAACACGTCACTAAACAAGCATTAAATTTAATTGACGTCTCTGAGTGAGGCAATTAGTGCGAGTCGTTTTATTTATTTAGTTATTATTAAACTGTATGATTTGGATACATATATATAAAAGTGTTAGAAATTTCTATACACAGGACTCTGACAAATCTAAGTTTAAAACTATTTTTCCTCCATTAGAATGGTTCATAATAATCGTGATGATTTAATTATGTTTGTGTTTTTCCTGTTAGCGAATAACACCGCAACGACGAGTCGTCATAGTTGTCATCGGCCGGAAAATCAGAAGTAAAAAAATGTTTCTTTAATTAAGCCATTATTTTGTTCTTACCTTATGATGTTTGCTATAGAAATCAAACATGATGTTATTAAATTATTAAATACAAAATGTTTATATAGATATCTGTGTCGTGTGATCTGCGTTACAGACAGAGTTATAGGTGATAATGTTTTATTATATTCCGTTAAGTATGCCGTTAATTTTATGCATTTTTATTCTTAACCATGCTCAGCTATATTCGGCATCCCATCCCTAAAATCCTATACTGACCGCTTTTTATCTGCCTTAACCTCTTGACCGCCACGCTACGAATGAATTGCCGTGTTCTGTACTCCGCGGAACGCCCGTCTAGTACCTAGATAAAAAGGAACTTTCAATTCCGTCGTAGAAGGTTTTATTTCGAGTTGAATGTTTTTCATGTATTAGTAGGAGATCCGAATAGAAGACGATTTGCACCGGGCTGTTTATTCGATAAAAAGTATTTTATACCAAATTTAATATGCTATGGCGAATAGCTAGGCTGAAAAAATTCAGTCCAGTACATAATTAATTAAAAATTAAAAAATTAACTTTATTCTAAAAAAATGCAATAGTTTGTTTAATAGACAAAGTACATACCAATCGAAAGTATGGAGCCTATAGAATATGCAAACGTTAGTTTGACTATTTTTTTGCCGTCTAGCTATTGGGTAGGCAGGTATAAACAGGTAAGTCGGTACTAATAATTTGCACCAAACCTAACGTTTGCATATTCCATAAACTTCATACTTTCGTTTAGTATGTAATTTGTCTATTAAATAAGCATTTACAATTTTTTTTAAAAGTTCACCTTTAATAAAAAAAAATAATTATATAAGTACTGGACTGAAATTTTTCAGCCTACCTATTCGCCACATGTTATTTAGCGTATTAAATATGATATAAAATACTTTTCATCTAATAAACAGCCCGGTGCAAATCGTCTACTATTCGGATCTTAGACCATATAGATAACTATGGCGTGTGAGCTTTGTCATTGGCCGTCGACGACTAGATGACTGTGGCGGTCAAGAGGTTAAAGGTACAAGAACACCTAAATAAATAAATGTTGGGGGTCAACCTAACACAAATTGACCTAGCCCCAAACTAAGCTCTAGGCTTGTCTACCATAATAACTATAATGCCGCTAACTGCAATTTAGTAGTCGAAGGATTCTATATTCTATTAGTAAACACAATAAATTGTAAATGCTTATACTATTGGTATGACTTTTGGTATGACGGCAGTTGGGCTATGGATACTATACAACGATATAAATACTTATATAGAGAAATAGATACTTAAATGCATAGATAACATCCAAAAACTCGGAAAAAAACTCGGACGACATAAATATCTAGCCATACCGAGGATCGAACACGGGACAGCCAGCTTCGTAGGAAGGGTCAGTGACTAACTAGGTTAATGCTCCGTCGAATAAAGTTCGATGGCATTAACTCTCAGTTAATTATTAATTGAGAAGGCTTAAGACTCTACCATGGCTTGCAACTTCATTTTCCTCTGTTGTTAATATTAAAAATACACTGACATAGATGTGTTTTAACCTACACGTTATTAATTATAATAAAAGTATTGAGTATTGAGTTAAATGTGAGAGAGATCCTAGAAAGGTACGTCAAAAGCATTGTCCTCCTACTTCGACAGTCGAGAAAAAAGTATTTTGTTTTATAAAGTACTAGCGACCCGCCCTCGCTTCGCTTCGGTTAAAATAAGTTAAAATAATCCAAGTTCATCTGGAATAATATACTTTTCAAATTATAGATAGGTGCATTATGCATAGAGGTTTTAATTCAGGACGATTTTAGAAAGACGTCCAATTTTGCGAAATTGAGTTCTTGATGCTGTTAGATTTTAAATTCAATTCAAATCATGACTGCCAGCTTTCACAGAATCTCTCTATATACAATGTTTACAGCGGACTTCTCATTCCACAATACAAACAAATTTTGCCTGGAAGTGACGCGCGAAAGGGCTACATACCTCTATGGGAAAAACACTCAACACTCAGGCCTAGTAGCATGGCTGCGTCAATATCGCTCGTCAAATGTGGATAAAGCATCCGTCACTCTCGTTCTTATTTACGCGTCAGAAGGTGACGGATGCCTTATCCACACTTTGTCACGCGATAAACGCAGCCATATTAGGCCCGCAACTTTGAATGTTTGACCTTGTGACTTGTAAATTGTCATTGCAGTCGTTTAAACTAAAAAGTATGGAATCCGGGGAATTAAAACGACTTTTCCAGCCGCAAATCCGGTCAGTATTGTGCACTCTATTATCAACGTTTTTAAAGATGTTATTTGGGTGGATTAAGGTTCCGTTGTGAAATAAAAGGACACCCTTCTTTCAAAACCAATTTATGCGGGACGATCCAGAAGGTTGTAAGGAATTGAGAAATTCCGTTGGGAAATGGATAGCCTCTTCCAGGTCGAGCACAGTGTCTACAGAGTAGTATGTTTGTGTCGGTGCATTGATTTTCTATACCTACTTGACTATTAGTTGGTGATGAAATAGCTCTCTCCCTAGTACAGTCTTAGAATTAATATTATTAATTTCGGAATAAACATTGTCGACTAATTATTTTACTAAAACGCAAAGGTTCTCATTTTGAAGATTAATGCTCCTATTATCTTGGGGCTTCAGAGCGTCGGTGGCCTAGTGGCATAGGCGGTCGACTCTTGATCGTAAGGTACCGAGTTCGAACCCCGCGGGCACCATGTACCAATGAGTTTTTCTAACTTAAGTGCATTACCCGATGCTCTTACGGTGAAGGAAAAACATCGTGAGGAAACCTGCACATTCGAACAGCTGAGTGTGTAACAGAGTAATTGCACAAAAGATCCTAAAGGGTCGAAGTGTATCCGAAAGGGCCCATATGTAAGATAAGATAAGATAAGATCTTGGGGCTTCTGTCCATTTCCTATTTTGAGCAACGACTTTGCAAAGAGCCGTTTTCATACGTGCAGACAACGAAACTCATATTTGTTTTGAGTTCTAATCTATGTTGCGCGTAATTTTGAATCTGCCATATATTCTAAAGTATTTATTTAAATAATATATTGTACGGGACAATATTAATCTACATTAAATGCCCAAGGTAACCGACGTATTTATCTGGATAAGGTTAAATATTGAATCGGACAGAATAGCTTCGGTAATAACCTAATATTTTAAAATAAAATCATAAACATAAAAATGGTTACTGTGAGTCAATCTTAGGAGATAGACATATGCCATCTAGGACGTTTCTGTAGTTTTTTTAGAGAACTACGATTCTTCAGTACATTATTTTGACACATCTCTTAAGGTTTAGCCAGCCTAAGCTATGTAAGGGCCCGAAAAACGATTTTTGACGGCGTGGTAGGAAAACATTGAGTTTTCTCAACTATATTAAAACTTAATTAGAATGAAATGTACATATAAACCATCAAGAATAAATTCCCTAAATGACAGTGAAAACCGTATCATAATCCGTTGCGTGGTTTAGAAGGAGTTATCGGAGGAACAGGCAGACAACGCAAAGCGACTTTGATTTATACTATTTAGAGAAGAGATTAGAGAAGAGATGCATGGTTTCGGTTAAATTATTAGATACTTAAGTAATATATTTCTCATCATCACATACACTCTTGAAAGTGAAAAGAAAGAAGTGGTATCTGCCTACCCATCTTGTACCTATGTAGGTATGTCATACACTCTTTGATGCTCTGCTGACTCATTTACACAATATACAGGAACCATTAGCCAAATTTTACGTGTCTATCTATTCTCTGTTGTAGATAAAACCAACTCAAAATCGTCTCGTGTGGTTGCCGAGTTAGAATAGTGCCACTCCATGTCTTCCCGTGGATGTCGTAAGAGACGACTAAGGGAATAAGGGACTAAATACTGTTAGGCGATGGGCTTGCAACCTGTCACTAATACGCTGGTAAACATCTTAGCCTAATTGTGCAAATTGTGGTTATAGAATTATCAACAAGTTTTTAGAGATGTTTGTAATTCTGTAGCTCTGCCTACCCCCCTCTGGGAACGAAGGCGTGAGATTATGTATGTGTATGATAACTTTTGAATGGTATGTCCGATCTAAATAATTCAAAAAGTAATTTACAGGTACTGATATAGCCTTGAAAACGAATTTATTTATTTGGATACGGATTAATAACAAGGTACGAATAATGGAGCCTAGTTAGAACCGGCGTTACTATTGCATATTTTAACATGAAAAAGTAGTTATTGTGACATAACTGTAATAGTTAGACATATGGTATTACGAACTTTTTTGTAGAAATTGGTGTCTTCTATAAAACTGTAGTACATCACATTGCTCTATTGTCAATAGTTTCCGCAGCGTACGCGATATAAGGATTTTTTTTGATATATTTTTCACACCTTGGGTTACATTATCGAAGCTTTCATACGGATCCCTAACTTTTTTGAAAATATTGTATAACCTATGTTCATCAGGGATAGTGTAGGATTCTAATGGTGAAAGAATTTTCCAAATCGGTCCAGGAGTTTCGGAGCCTATTCAATTCAAACAAACAAACAAAAAATCTAATCTTTCCTCTTTATAATATTAAGTGTAGAAGTGTAGACATAAAAATATATTTTAATCAAAACCTAAACTCAATCGAACTACCTACCCATTTCCCTAATTTAACAATTTGAAAAGCTTAATATAAATATAAGTACCTACGTAACTAACAGGAGAGCTCCGGTGTTTGATACTATGTGATGCTGCAGGCTGTAGGTACTAAAGGGCGAAGCGTGGCTATACGTGGTTATAGGACCGGCGGCCAAGCGTTTCGATAATACAGATCTGATTTAGGTTGCGCGTAATTTTGAATCTGCCATATCTTCTAAAGTATTTATTTATTTAAAATAGTGTAAAGGACAATTTTAATCTACATTAAATTCCCAAGGTAACTAACGTATTTATATGGATAAGAATAAATACTGAATTAGAGAAAATAGCTTCGCAAATACCCTAATATTTTTTAATAAAATTTTAAAGATAAAAATGGTTACTGTGGTTCATCCTTAGGAGATAGACATATGCCATAGCGGACTTTTCTTTAGGTTTTTTGAAGAACTACAGTTCTTCAGTACATTATTTTGATATATCTCTTAAGGTTTAGCCAGTGTTTGCAATAAGTTTGCAAATAAGCGCAAAAAAATGTGTTTATTTACGACATCACATTAGAAACCTCTAAAATTATCAGTGTTTCTGTACTATATTATGCATGTATTATACATATAAACCTTCCTCTTGAATCACTCTATCTATTAAAAAAACCCGCATCAAAATCTGTTGCGTACTTTTGAAGATCTAAGCATACCTACCTATTGTGATGTGAGATGTACCTACATATTACGTTAGCCATCTTGGGCGTTAATCAAGGGTTGTGGAAACAAAACACAAAATAGATTTAGATTGTTTTTTTTCTGTATTAATATTAAACTTAATACTTAAAATCCACTGACTTTTATTAACAGTAACATGTTATTAACCTAACGAAACATAGAACAGCCGGCCTATTGCCTAACGCACTCCCAATCGCAATCGACTTCAGAGTGGAACAATTGTTTTCATACTGTGCGCAGACTCGCCTTCGGACTGTCAAAATGAAAACGATTGCGATTGCGAGTGCTTAAGGCAATAAACCTGCTGTTCCAAGGTGTTCACTGGGCGCGGTTTGCTGACCACTTGAACTCTGTCGGGCGCGCCAAAGGTTCAACTCTACAAAACCGTATCTCTTTTCACAAGTTATCGCACTGTCAACGATACGTTAGCTTTTATTTACTTGGCAGTAATGGCGGTCGAGTTATACAATACCATAAAAAATGCCAAAAGCAATATTGCTTTACTTAGCAAAATAGAGGGCTCTCCATTGGCGCAAATTGTTCTATTGAGATCCTTTACTAATTACCGTCTCCGACGTAGATACAACGATAAATGTAAGTAACCTAAGAGTATAAAGGAGAGTTAAGGCTTGTACAGACTAAATACATTAGTAATTTAGTCGAGTAGCGATTGTTTTTGTAACTAGAACAACGAAAATTTTGTCGAATAGAAATCTACACGAATTATTTTGATAACATTATTTTTAAAAATCGTTAAAATCAGACTACAGATCGTCATACGTAAAAAGAGCCCTGAGTGACCTACCTGCGCGGTGAGCAAATTACGGACCAAATTGGTGGGAGCGGCGGGGGGAGCGTAAACCGCTTCGCTTTGCTGCCACGTTATTGGTTGCCAGTAATACACTCTTATCTATGATTGGTTTGTTAGTAGACACCATGCGCAAACATATCCCCTCTACTAGCCGCTCGGAGCTCTTTTTACGTGTGTCGACCTGTACATTTAAGGTGAGAGAAAAGTTATCGCATTTTGTATGTTTTTTTAAGCTTCATAATCCTCTTAAGTGTGGCCCTATTGTATGCTGTTCAACGCTACTCGATAGCCCAGTGTATCGTTGACAACGAAGGGTTAGACACACATAACCCGCAGGCTGCAACCTCTTTTTGCAACTAATTCAGCTTCTGTGCTCGAGATCGCTACGGATATTTGTCTGCGACTTGCCCAAGAGATTACTCCTCCTGCATAGATGTACAAAATTCCAGATGTAGAACGTCCTGTGCTTTTGTCTCCACCGTGATCGGAGTCACTATAACATTCCAACACTCCGGGTTTGTGTCCCTTCTTGTAAACAAAACCTGAATCGACAGTTCCTTTCAGGTAACGAAAGATTATTTTTACCTTGAGAACGTCTTCATTAGATGGATTGTCTAGTGTTCTGGATACGACGCTAACAGCATACGATATGTCTGGTCTGGTTTTTGTCTGCAGGTATGCCAGTGCACCGACAGCTTCACGGTAGGGGAACTTTACTTCCTTCTCCGTTTCCGTATCTGTTTGTGCTTCTTTAATTATTGGTGTACTGATAGCCTTGCAGTCACTCATTCCAAATCTTTCTAGAAGCTTGTTTATGTAATACTTTTGAGACACTTTTATGGAACTATCTTTGTTGTTGAAGATTTCTGGCCCAAGAAAGTAGGAAGCTGGCTTTGTAGTTATCTTGAACCTTCGTTTCAATTCAGCCAAAAACTTTTCAGATTCCTTTGGATTCGTTGAGGCTACTAACCCATCATCGACGTAAAGTCCTATTATGATTTTGTTTCCATTCTTTTGTCGAATAAATAAACATGGATCTGTGTCACATTGTTTGAATCAGATCAATTTTAAATAGTCAACAATACATTTATTCCAGTAACGTGGAGCTTGTCGGTTGATTGTTCATATCAAGACCCAGTAACCGATAGCCATCATCACCATCATACCCAATCAAAATACATTTTTGAGCTTTTTTAGCCATTTTTGTTAGCTTTTGTTTTGGAATATGTGCAAAACATTCTGTGCCAATAACCCTTTAATGTTTTATGGAGAGTTTCTTTCCAATCCAAAGTTCAAATGGTGACATTCCTTTGTAAGAAGTAGGCCCAGTTCTGTTTAAAATGTACGCAGCCGTGTTAACAAGCTCTGACCAACAGGCAATTGGGAGTTCTTCGTGAGTATGCATTATCGTACGTGCAGCTTCTACGAGGGTTCTATTTTCCCTTTCACTAGATCCGTTTTGCTCAGGGGTATATGGCATTGTAAACCGGTGCTGAATACCATGAGAGTGGAGTATTTTCTCGATAGCTTCGTTTTTGAACTCTCCACCATTGTCACTGAGTATTGTTTTTATAACATGACCAGCAGTCTGTGCTTCTTTGATCATTTGTACGAGCTTATCTTTGACTTCAGACTCGTGCTTGATGAAGTAAACATGACGGAAGTTGCTGTAGTCATACTTAAACAGTACAAAGTAGCGAAGTTTCGTGAATGAATTTGGAAATTGACTACACACATCCGTGTGTATTATTTCTCCTGATTCTTTAGCTCTTTCTCTTGTTCCAAATTTATGACGGTATGTTTTTCCATATACACACCCTGTGCATAATTCTGAGTCGAGTTTAACTTTGATACCAAGTTCCTTTTCAATCACTTGTTTGACATGTCTTTTGTTCTGATGAGCAAATCTTTCGTGATAAAGTTGCAAAAACAGGGAGCTCAATGCTGGAGTTTTATATATATTTTTACAGGTCTGCACTTTCACCTTGTATAGACCTCCATTTTTGAATCGCGTGCCAATCAAGTTAACCTTTTCATTGTTTATCAGGTGACAATATTCTCTTTCAGATGTGAAGACACTGTTGTCAAGTTCATCTTGTGCGGCAAGTACAGAAAATAAATTTCTCCTTATTGCGGGACGTACCATACATCGCATAGGGTTATGCGTTCTTGTCGACCATGAACATTTGCTATCAATTCAACTGTTCCTTTTCCAATAGCTTCTGTTGTAGACCCGTTGGCAGTAGTAACCGTTTGACTCTTGGTGAAGTGTTCAAAACTGTAGAATACGTCAGATTGACCGGTGACGCGACTTGTGGCACCGTTATCGACATACCAGTTATCAGGATCTTCAAGTGTGGTTACTGCTTCATTAGTCTCAACTCGCATTAAAGTCAGGTTTAAGTTTTTATTGTTAGCTTGGCTTGTAGATGGTTTTGGTTCTTTAGGAGTTTTCCCATCCGAGATCCATTTGCGACAATTCTTGACGTTATGGCCGAACAGTTTGCAATATCCGCATTTTTTCTTTGTTTTGCGACTGAAGTTCTGTACTACTAGCGCTTGCGCCTCAGGTTCCTCTTCTTTACTCGTCAATGATCTTTCGTAACAGCAAATTTGGGCGGGTAAATTCTCAATGTTACGATCCTTTTTAGACATGAGCATCCAACTTGATTTGAAAGGGAAGTAACTATATTCGGGAAGTGTTTCTAAAATCTTGCATATGAGTAAAATCTCTAGATCATATTTAGCTTCATCCTTTTGCAGTTCAACCTTTAATTCATGCCATATATTTTTCAATTTGGATATATGCATGGACATGTCATGTAGGGGGTCTTTGCGATAACTGAAGAAGCTGTAGCATAGGTTATAGCTTTTGTCCTCAGATGTGCCGTCGAACAGAGTGTGTAATTCATCCCAAATGGTTTAGATTGCCGTTGATAGCGTCTAATCCTCCAGGCGTTCCTCTTAGCAATAGCAGTACCTTGCAGCGCCATGTTGACCAATTTTCTTTACCTTCTAAATGACCGATATCAATTTTGCATCTCGTTGACGAAGTTGACATTTTGACAGGCCTTGGTAGAAATAGGTATGAAAATTGTTGCTAATTATTCTTGGAAAATAATTACGTAAATCCAACGCTCTGCTTGGAAAATAATTACGTAAATCCAATGCTCTGCTACCATGTTGAGGTAAATTTTCTATAATTTTTAGTAATCAAACATGACAGTTACATAAAGCACATATATACCGCCAGTAGTATTGTGCTAGAGTTTAGGTGTTTGCTAAAACCTCTTCTAACATTTTCTAACGTTACAGTCATTTTTTGTCAATAAGGCCGACCATAAGGACAACAATATAATTGCGATAAAGAAACAGAATGGGATAAAAAACTAAAATAGCCAGGGCTCCTATTCAACACGGTAAAAACAATATAGTTTTTCACCTTTTATCGTATTATCAACGTTTCGTTAGCTCTTATTTAGTTGACATTCATGGCGGCCGAGTTAAAAACAATACCATAACTGGTCAAATACGATATGGTTTTTACCGCCTAGAATAGATGCGCAGTGTCCAGTGTTTTATTTGTATGAGACTTTTAGCTGTCAACAATGTAACATCATTGACATTGTTGCTGATATGAAAACAACATTTACGAGTATATGTGTTTTTTAAAGTCACAAACCAATACTTTAAAATATTTAATTGTGACATCTACACGGGCCTTGAGCTCGGAGTTTTGTACATATTTTTAATCTCGCCGTGTGTTTAATTACGAAACGACAAAACATATAAGTTGGTACCTATTTACAAGTACCTTGTAATGAACGCGGGTAAAAAACAATTTCCTCATGTTTATATAGGTGTATACTTATTTAACTGTATAAGGCTCATAAACTCCCACGTCATTAGCACCGACAATTGTTGCGAATTTATCAATTAAAAGAAGTCAATTTACACAGGTGGTTTTAATAAAATCGATACGAGGACTGCGATCTTGTCCAATAACATTATGCAAAAAACACGATAATTATTCTAAAACCTCAGGAACAAGATAATACATTACTTTTATTATCAATTTAAGGTTATTGTCCACTTGAGCCAACTTCAACTTGTCTCTGTTCAGCTTAGTAACAAACAATCTAGACGAAAAATATGTAAAACTGCAAAATTAACTTTTTAATTTTGTCGCGTCGTACGACTACGGAACACTACTTTATTTTTTTTTACTAAACAAAAAAATCTCTATATAAGGAAGAGACACGGTCGTTGAACACTAGTCGGACGGAGATCATGTCTCGCGTTATATTCATACTGTCGTTGCTTGGAGCCTTGGCGGCTGCGCAGATTGTTGCAGCAAGCAGAAAGCAGTTTTTTTTTTAAATACCCTCATACTATACACTATATACTCAAACTTTTACTTAAAAACAAGGGTACATGTTTGTATTTAAGATTTATTATAAAGTAAACAAATAAAGTTACGAAGATACTTCACTTTATTGTAAAAATATTTACAAAGTTTTAATATTAAAAAAGGCTCAACTCTAAATGAGGCGGTTTATGTGAAATAATAAAGACAAACAGAGATGTACATTTTGTGTTAGATCATTTTAATAATAAATATATGTTAGTTTCCTCGTATGAATGTGGAATATAGCGTTTTATTTTTAATTTGGGGTTAGTAGAATGTGGTATAACTCATTTATACCTGAGATTTCTATACCTCCAAACCTAGTAAGTTATCATTAAACTATCGTTTGTCCAGTAAAAAATGTAGTAAATCACCTTACCCATTTAAAACCCTAGAAGTGCGTTCGGCCGAGGTTTGGTCAAGTCACTCTGAAGCGAGGCGCCTTATCTAAAATGAAGTACCATTTGCAGTTTCGCAAACAAATGTAAGACGCAATTATAAACAAAAAAAAACCGGCCAAGTGTGAGTCGGACTCGCGCACGAAGGATTCCATTATCTATACAACATTAGCAAAACGCGGCAAGAAAATCACGTTTCTTGTATGGGACCCCTGGAAGGGGCCCTTTAATATTTATTTTATTTATATTTAATTATTTATCTTTAAAGTGCATATACAACTAAATATTCTACCTGTTGCTGTTATTAATATCGAGCAAAAAACGGCATTATATATTATTTTTATTCGGTTTTTAGTTTTTGTTGTTATAGCGGCAACAGAAATACATCTTCTGTGAAAATTTCAACTGTCTAGCTATCACAGTTCATGAGATACAGCCTGGTGATAGACAGAGGGACAGACGGACAGCGGAGTCTTAGTAATAGGGTCCCGTTTTTACCCTTTGGGTACGGAACCCTAAAATGGATGGAGCATAGATGATTACAAATTCATGACTGCCATTGTGTTGTTAATACTGAAGACTTAATCAAATAATTCTATGCTTGTTATTTCACCAATTAGTTGTGTAATCCCAAACTGAAACACAACAATGCAAACACATTTGCTTATCGGTAGGTTAATAAGCACGATTATGGTAGTAATGTGGTTGGGTCCCGCACAAAGTTCTACCACCGCTTAATCAGCTAAAAACATCAAATTTATTTCAAAAAATAAGCATGATCTTGTAGTGTTGGTAAAAACTAATCCGAGACGCTAGCGCAGCCCGACCGACAGTATCTGGATGGAGTTAAACTTGTCTGCTTTGCTTTGTAAGTAATCATCGGCAGGCTATGAAGGATTTGGTATGGTAGTTTTTACCGACACTACAAGATACTATACTTCGTTGTTACAGCGTAAAGGTACAGGGGCTCTAGACAAGATGCATAATGCTAACGTAAACGAATAAAAAAAAACAGTCATAATGTACGTCCACGACACATGCACTAGTCGCGACCGTCCGGCAGCTCACGTCAATTCTATACATTTTCATCAACGATAACGTTCGCAAAATGAATCTTGTCCAGGGCCAGCCAAAGAACGGTCACTGTATTAAGACTAACCCCCTTATTCATAATTATTTTCATAACAGAATATTGACGATCATATGACCAAGTTTCAGTTTATTTTATCTGGTTATATTTTTATTCTTCACATATTTGTTTATTTCACGATACATTAAGTTGTGTCACTTTTAAAAAATAAGTTATAATTCAATGCTAAAAGCCCATTAATTGATAATCTTAAAACTAGACTGCCTTATACCAAATGATTCTGGCGATCGTTATTTTTTATTTATTTTATTAGGAGAAAAAACAGGATACAAATATAGAAAGTAACTAAAAAGGTAGAGTAGTACAATCGTAATGAACAAATTAATAAAAGTTATGGATGAATCTTTCGGAGAACGACGTTTTAGTTGCTTGGGTTCTGGGTGACTAAGGCTGAGATGAGTAAGGAATTAATGATTACTAAGTAAATATAATTATAACAAATAATTGGACAGTAGTTTCATTGAACAGCTACGATACGCAAAGTTTCAATTGAAAGATTGTAGGCACAGTTATTTATTATTATTTAACATCCTATTATGTCCTCTTGCTGGGCAAAAGCCTCCCTCCCTCCCTTTCACGTAGCCCTATCTTGGGCAGTCTCCCACCCGTCTTGATAGAAGGCATCAAGCGCATCTCGTCAACGTCGCCTTGGTCTGCCGCGACGACGCTGAATTGTATCACGTGGGACCCATTTGGTACGCACTTTAGCCCACTATTCCTCTGGCATGCGACGGACATGCCCAACCCATTCCCGTTTGAGCTTGACGGCTGCTTGGGCTACATCAACTATTTTAGCTTTGGAGCATAGTATTGTATTCCTGATGCGGTCTGTTAATTTGACTCCCAAAATGCTACGCTCCATGGCTCTCTGACAAACTTTGAGGCCAGATTTCTCAATATTTGTCAAAGACCAAGCCTGCGCTTCTTAGGTCAGGATCGGAAGAATGCACGTGTCCAATACTTTACGCTTAAGTGACGTTGGAAGGTTTACCTTCATCTACCAATAACTCCTCCAGGCGTTCTCGGTGAGTTTTGCGACCTCCTGGTATTGTCGAGACTGGAAAGAGACTATTTGGCCTAAGTATATGTACTCATGGATATGTTCCATTCCTCCACCCGTCCACTGGACGGCTCATGACCAATAGTGGAGAAAGTGGGTACATTACGAAGTTGAAAACCTAGCAGGTACTTTCTTCTCCCTATCTTACTAAGTTTTGAAACTAGATTTTACATGAACTTAGGCGTATACAACGTGTAATAATCCCTGTACAAGAACATGATAACCGCAAAAGCGGATTTGATTTGATTTTATTGTCCAGGAAAAAAAACATGTTTATGTTCATATTTTTATTATTACGCATAGACAAATGATAGTCAGCTCTAAGAATAACTTTTTTAAATGAATTCTTAAATGATTTAGTGAAACACACATAATATATGCCAGAATGGAGGTATTTTAAAATTAAGCACTTAGTAGAAATTAATCATTTGATATGTATAATATTGATTCTTATTTTATTCTCCTGATATATCTAGACCAAAAACCAATATTTTTACTAACAATGTCATTTTATTTAACAGATTATTAGGATACAATTAGGTAAAGATAATTGTCACGAATAAGCTGATATGAGCTTATTCTCGTATCTTGAATCTTCCTTTTGGTATTGTAAATGCGTGTACCAGTATCTCGTGATTTCCCTGCGTAACGTTTTATTTTTAACCGACTTCAAAAAAGGAGGAGGTTATACGTTCCACTGTATGTTTTTTTTTTTTTTTTTATGTATGTTCACCGATTACTCCATCAATTGTCGACCGATTTCAAATTTTTTTTTTTGGTTTGATAGAGTATACTTTCGAGGTGGTCCCATTGTCACCAAATCTGTATCTGATGAGGGGATCAGTGAGGAATTGAGAGAACTCCTCAAATATTGTAGGAAAACATATAGCGATTTTAGTATTTTTAGTAACAAGTCCAGCATTTGCATTCAGAAAGTATCATTTGGTGTAGTGGAACTGATGATGAAGACCACAGATGGCCACCGGAACTCCTCAATGGTACCGATTTCAAGGGTGGCGATAAGATATCTCGATTAAGATAGTTGAGCGACTACCTACAACGAATAATATTTACTTGTTGAAATATGACTATGACTTTCCCGCGGCGTTGCTTGCGGCGCCCTTGATATAAGTTAAAGTTTCATTTCAACTAAGAAGTGGAACTACGTAACAGCGTATTATGATCACTAAAAAGTATAAAATAAAATAAATGTTTTAAAAAACAAAAAACCGCCTTCAAAAACGCAAAAAATAACTTCTTTAAAATTGTAGGCACCTAATAGGTTAGTCCAACTGAAGTCGGCGACCACAACATTTTCAACAAAAAGCCGACATCAGTTGGACTAACCTATTAGGTGCCTACAATTTTAAAGAAGTTATTACAGTTACAGTACAGCTTTTTTTAAGTAAAATTTATTGTATTGTTCGTGACATATTTGTGTTTATTTCGTTTTACCAGTAACACAAATACAGATTAAAAAACAAAAAACCGCCTTCAAAAACGCAAAAAATAACTTCTTTAAAATTGTAGGCACCTAATAGGTTAGTCCAACTGATGTCGGCTTTTTGTTGAAAATGTTGTGGTCGCCGACTTCAGTTGGACTAACCTATTAGGTGCCTACAATTTTAAAGAAGTTATTTTTTGCGTTTTTGAAGGCGGTTTTTTGTTTTTTAATCTGTATTTGTGTTACTGGTAAAACGAAATAAACACAAATATGTCACGAACAATACAATAAATTTTACTTAAAAAAAGCTTATGTTGTAATGTAACTATGGCGTATGTAACTAATAAATTGACATATTACAAAAAAGCCACAGCAAAATGCCTTATTACATAAAAATAAACTAGCGTTTTTCGAGATCGAACATGAAATAGATTTAAAAAAAGTAACGGGCTAAGTATTATTACTGCACAACGTCTGGAACATTTTGTACCTACAATAAAACGACTTAACTCAAAATGTGCGCATATTTCACAAAAAATATGTGAAAATCTTACATGATCTTTAAAGAAATATCGATATAAATCCGATTGCCATACGCAAGCGCCGTCCTCTTTCGACGGCGACTGGCTCATGTCTGAAGGAAGCCGCTTTAGGACAAAACAAACTTAGCGAATATGTTAAAAATGAAAAGCGTTAACTAAGGCTATCTCTTTTTCTCGCTCGATTATGGCCGTTCTAAGAAAGAGACATGATAGTCCTATTGGATTAACGGCGTTTTATTACTAAAACTCATTTTTTCCAAATTTTGAGTTAAGCCGGTTTATTATTAAGTGAGCGATATCTCGTAGAACTGGTGTATGTATAAGTGACCTTATTTCTTAAGGGGTTAAACTTGCCTTGACTATCAAATTGCACATGCGGCCTTTTTATTTAGAAGGGACGTATTTCATTTTACGTTATTGTTTGAATTGTTATGAAAAAAGGAGAATGTACTGTGTACACAACTACCTCCACTTCGTCGGCCTAAATTGCAAACCTGCTAAATCCATTTTTAGGATTTAGCAGGTTTACACTTTATTCCATCTATTTAGAATGCAAAATTACTAAATCCTAAAAATGGATTTAGCAGGTTTGCAATTTAGGCCAACGACTTGCCTTTTCATGTTACGTTTAGTTATCAAAACAACAATGCAACATATAAGTATTTAAAGCAGAGGCAAAAAACTATTTTCCTTATCTTTTGCATTATGTACCTATTCAGGTGTAGAATAAATAATTGTTTAATGCACACAATACGTTCTGTTGCAGCACAACGCCCAGAATTTCTTGTGTGATCTCACTTGTCGCTCATTGTGTCTCTTTCGTTACATGCCTAGTTGAGAGGGACGTACTGCGAGACAAACAAATCTTAAGTGGTTGAAGAATCGTTGTAACTATTAAATAAATTAGCCCTGGTATTGTATAGGTACTGAGTATTTCTTTATTGTACCTACCTATATGCGGTTTTAGATTATTTTTTCTTCATTAATGGCTTTTATTTTACTTCTTGTTTTAATAAGGTGTATTTCGCCAATGTCGAGTTTTAGACAGTTACCATGAATTTATTAAAGAAATAAGTTCATGGATATCACACGCGAGGACAATTATTCTTGGGTTAAAGAGTATTCACTGTGGTGGACTAAACAGAAGCACATGGGGTCAGCTCCACGCGCGTCTGTCAAGTCAATTAATTACTGAATATAATATTACAGTGTTTACCCAAACACGGCATGTGCAATTATATACGTAGGTCGCTAGTTGGTGAGGGTAGGTACGTATTAACCCTACCTTTACCTACCTATGGCAATACCTAATAGAAAGAAGTTAAAAACAGTTCGTTGCTCCAGTTTAATGCGATTCTATTGGACATAGAGAAGCCCTATGATGTACGAGTATGTGACGTGCTGAGTGGTACAGTAAGTGACGAAGGACGTTAAGTTATGATGAGGCTAAGGTAGGCTAAGGTTGCACAACACTTGTTACATCAACATCTTATCGCATAGCATGTATCGATTTTGTGATTGTACGCTGACGTTTATTTATGAGAAGCAAATTTAGTTATGAACTCTTATAGAGTAGGAATGTTGAGCTAGTACTTCGCAATATGAAATCACAAAATGTGTAGCGGGGCTTAGGACAGTCCCGACCCGTGAGGAACTTTTCGAGAACGGGACTGTCCCTGTCCCACGACGAATAGTTAAGTACAATATACCTATGCGTCATGCCTTCGCTTCAATATTTATTATTAATTCCTCAACACGATGAACTCTAAATTGAGTTTATTTACTTTTCATCTTAGGTGCCTTACTTACGACAATTATGTAAAAACTTAATTTATTCTCAAGATTACTTTCGACTTTTAATGTTTTTTGTCTTTATTCGTACGTATGTATTTAAATTAAAACTGGAACACACTTATGTTGAGCAGATTGGTAAGTATTTTTTTATTTCTGCTTACACTACTCATCATACTAATAGTTAAAACATGCGAACAATAAAAAAAATACCAGCAGAAATAACTTTAGTTTTCTTTTTTACGGGACCCTATTAAATAAAGACTTATTTTTTATGCTATCGTCATATCACTAATCGCAGTACAAACAAGAAAGCTAACATAAGGAAGAAACAGACGAGCAATTAGCAGTTGCTTTACACTAGTCTAATGGAGGACATGTTTCGAAGTGCATTCGTATTGTCGTTCCTCGGGGCATTAGCGGCGGCGCAGGCGCCGGAACCCATTGCAGCAAGTTGTAAGAACTTTTTTTATTACAGAATCGTTGATCCACCAGGGTCTACACGAAAAAAGCTTACGATGGTAAAATTTCCATCGTAAGCTTAAAATCTTACATATTTACTACCCGCCCGCCATTCCGTCTAACATCCATTGGTTGCCGTTGGGCCGTAAAGTCTGAACTTACCACAAGACAAATGATTACATTTGTATTTTTATTTATAATATTAGTAAAGATTAGGATAACAATAGTGATAAAGAAATGATTGTTAATTTTTAATCTTAGGTGGTAAGGTGGTGCGGTCATCAGTATAATAGTTACACCACAACGAAGTATAAAAGAAAAAGCGAAATAACTATTTTAAAATTGGCTGTAATTGCGAGAAAAATTTAGAAAAGGATATTTTCTGCAATATTCTTATTTAAATAAAACCATAGGTATTAACTAAATTACTTTTGTTCCAGCTCCAAGAACCTGCTCGGACCCCAACGAAGTCTTCGTCAAGTGCCCTCCCGTATGCCCCCCTGGTGACAACTGCTCCAACATGTGGACTAGATATGACTGTTCCAAATTCGTGCAGTGCTGTCGCCCTGGGTGCAGGTGCAAAAACGGATACCTCAGAAACAGACAAGGAAAATGTATCACTACAGAACAGTGTAGTGAGTATGATTATAAATGTTTAAAACATATCTACATACAGCCGAACATCTTTTATGAAGTCGTTAAAAAGGACACTAATTGTCTCTAATTACTGTAATTTTGTGTGTTTTAATATAACAAGAAGCCAGATGATTTTTCTGCACAACGTAGTAACAACTGATTCATAGGTTGTCATGTTCATACAACCTTTTTGGAATAGTGTTTTCCATTAAATTAATTACAAGAAGGTCAATTTATCATAAAGCTTTGTTATGTAGCTTTAATACTTAATTTATTACCTTCCTAGCGATAAACCAAATTGTATGTATAACAAGGTTTATGGTATTCTGGGGAAATTAGTGTAGTAGGTGCTCCAAAATCTTACCTCCCCGTATAAAATATAGTTAATCGTCATAAAAGCGTATAAATAATACCACTACAAAACAAACGATTTTCTTGTTACAGTTCAAACAGGCGGAAATAGAAGTTCGGCAACTGCAGAATCGCATTCTGGATACGGGAGTGCGACAGCGGTTGCCACAGCAACTGTTTATTGATGACGACCAAGATATAAAGAACATATAGAACATTGTTGTAGTGTAGAGGCCGGAAAGTAGACCAAAGATGGATTAGTGATGTACAGGGGCCGAAACTAAATCCAAATAAAAGCAATAATACGAATCCATCTGTATTTTCCGCCGAAGCAGACATAGTGCTTTTAGACTAGGGAATGCAATTAAACCGGTTATTTGCATTCCCTATTTTAGACCGACTGCGAAAAACAGCTTTCTCATACGGCAATTTTATTTTTATTGAAGTATTATCGCCTTTATTTCCTTTAAATAAAGTTCATGGTGCCAATAATTGGTAGCGTACGAAAAAAGAGCAGTTTTTTTAATTAATTTAAGGTCAGTTTCCTTAGTCAAGATACATGCTGCGAACGTTGTCGCTATCGCAAATCTATGGGATTACAGGTAACTTAAAATGCCGGTCGAGTCAATATCGCTCATGTCAGTTGCATATTATATTGTCAGATTTCGAAAATCGTTACCGTTACCTAAGCATCTTGTCTACGGCCCCTGCGGGCCTAGTATGGTTGCGTTAATCGCGTAATAAAAAGTGGATAAAGCATCCATCACTTTTTGATACGTATATAAGTAAGAGAATGACGGGGCGTGGGAGAGTCCAATTCAGCGTTAGTTTGCGACCGGTCGCCAGGTGATATGGGTCCGTCCCTATGTCAATCTACTTCTCCGGTAGTTGGCATGGTTAACGGCCGAAGGTGGAGCTCACAGTTGCGCTGATACCCTAGGCAAGACTAGTTGTGTTCCTTCCCGAGGTTGCTGCCTGTCAACTACTCGGTTTCCTCGCATTAAACGAGTAGAACCAAAACAATAGTCCAACTCCTGATCGTCCTATATTCACCCTTCCATGCCTCCTATATTTCCTATCCAATCAGCTGCAAGCGATGTCGTGGCATGTCGCAGCGGGCCTCAAGATCCTGGTAGGTTGAGCTTGAAGAGAGTCGGAGTCGTTACCCTCGGATAACAACACGCCACTTTGGCTCGGGATTCATTTCACACGGGAGGTTCTGGCCTAGCCAGTCAGAATCAATCGGCTGTCGCGTTTACAGTAGTCTGGCCGCGGGCAAGTGTTCTGGGATGTTGAGGTTGGTAGCCGGCGGTGTACGGCCCCGAGTCGCCGTGGTAGGTGACGGAGGGCTTGGCACCGTGCGGGCTCACTCGGTAGCTCACTTTGGGACGCTATATCCGGCTCGTATCCCTGATGCGTCAAAGCATCCCCAGTAGGAGGGATCCAAGGAGGGCGGGGAACGGGTTGGATGAATTTTAAAATGTGATTTATGGACAACAAAAAACCCAAAATGACAACAGCTGAATCCTCCGCAAGGAGTGAGGCAAAAGCGCCTAGCGCAAAGATGGACTGTGAGGTGAGACGCCGATCTGTCGCAGACAGGGACGCGGCATCCGGGAACAGTGGTGTACACAGGCCCATAGGGGCAGATAGGGTGCTTCACGCCATCAAGGGCAACAGCCGAAGTGTCGCCGAACACCCCAAAGGCATGAGCCGACCTCTCCCCTCGGGGATCGGGGCCCACCTAGGGACGGCACCGTTGAAGTGGGGACAGCAGCAAGGACACAAAGAAGGCCGTTGGTATCACCAAAAACTAGTGGTGACTCCAAAAGGACGAGGGTAGGGTCGTATGCGGAGCCAGCCAAGAAGATCTTGGGGTGTCACATGGCGGCCATTCAGGGGGTGGTAATCCAGCGCCTCCTGATCATCCCCAAGCCATTCCCCGATATTAACTTCGGGAACATTGTGGGAGGCGCCCTGCAAATCAGTTGCGGTGACAAGGCGTCTTCCACGTGGCTCAGCTCCCTCATCAGCGAAGGAGATATTGCGGGGATGAGCCTCAAAGTCGTGGATGCCAAGGATCTTCCAAAACCGGTGAAGATGGCCTGGAAGACGAAGATCATTGGCATCCCCGATGCAAAGGTAGTGTTTCAGCTGCTCCAACGCTTTAAAGAGCGGCTGAACACTAACCAGTGGAAGGTGGTCGACATCTCGGAGACGGGGGCTGGCACCCGGCGCATCATATTGATGGACCGGGAGTCAGCGGACGTAATCCGAGAGGCCGGCTACATTCTCAAATCGGGGATCGACGTTAGCACCTTCAAACTCTTGGACGATGCCGAGAAGAGGGGTGCTGGCGTCGATCCCGTAGAGGCTCCCCACACTGTCGTAGCTACTGAGGTGGCGGCGGACGAGGAGTCGGACAGGGTGGCCGAGGTTGACGGGGTTGGAGTGGACGATAGGCCGCATGGGTGTCGGGAGGCATCACCGGTATCGGTGACGACATCCGAGAACCTGCGTGACCTGGAGGCCCTTTACCTCGGAAACCCCTCTTCACCAATGTCCGAGGACTGCGAGGCGCCGGCGGAGGCTGCTGACCTCAGCAAGCCTAAGCCTCCAAAAACACCACAATAAGCCACGGGAGGCATAAGGTGCGTACAAATTAATTTGCAACACAATAAAGCAGCCACAGCCCTTTTGGCGAAGCAGCTAAAGACTGATCAATTCGATGTAGCCCTGATTCAAGAACCATATCTATACAAAGGCGAGATCAGGGGACTAAACGTGTATGTCAGAAATGGCATAAATGCCATGCCTTGTAATGCTTACTGTTCCAGGGATCTTACCACTATTAAGATCCAGGAGAAGAGGTTAGGCAAGACTCTCATCATCTCGTCTGCCTACCTCCCATACGAAGCGACGGACCCTATCACACCTCAACTCCGGAGTCTGGTCGCAACTGGCAGTCAGGTGAACACCGACCTGATCATCGGCTGCGACGCTAATGCACATCACGTCATCTGGGGTAACTCGGATGTCAACAAGCGGGGAGAGAAGTTACTGGATTTTCTGGTGAGCTCTTCTTTACAATTACTAAATAAAGGGAACAGCTTAACTTTCGTCAATACTAGGCGTGGAGAAGTAATTGACATAACGGTGGCATCTAACCACATTTACGAAGATATTCACTCTTGGCATGTTTCCAATGAAATCTCACTTTCAGATCATAGATATATATGCTTTAGGTACAGGACCGACATACCAGTTGAAACTGTGCGTAAAAGAAATCCTAGGAACACCGATTGGTCATCCTTTAAACGTGACCTAAAGGTGGAACTAGTGGATCCAAAAGGTAAGCTCAATTCTATTATTGACATTGAATTTGAAGCGGACAACATGGTACGGGCGTTACACAACCACTTGGACCAATAACTGCCCGGAAAGAAATGTGCTAGCCAAGAAGATACCCTGGTGGAATCCTGAGATAACCAAAATCAGAAGTGAAAATAGGGCGATCCTCAATGACGCGAAGGCGACGAATGACTTTAGCAATGAAGAATGTCAGTAGGTACGCCAAATCGCTAGAAACGTTCTAGCAGTAAAGTTTATAAATAAACAAACATACTACTTTTTATTTTATTCAAAAAGACTCGGTAGTTTTGATTCTATGAACGTTTAAAATTTGGGTCAATAATATTAAAGCGCGCGGAGGCCATCTTGCTGGGGTGACGTCATCGCTTAACAGCGGTACGCGCCCTTATATGAAAAAGTAAGTTTACAGGGCTATAACTTTTTAACCGTTATAAGTAGACAGTTGAATTTTTCACAGAATACGTGTTATTATAAAATCTATCGTTTAAAATTGTACAATGAACAATAAATCAAATCCCAAGAGGGGTCCCCATACAAGAAACATGAAAATAAATCAATTTTTTTAGCATTATTATACGGATTGTATTTTTATAATGGCTTCTTGTTTTGATGCTATTTTGAGCTTAAATTGTAGTCTAATTTTTGTAGTTTACGACTAAATAGCAATGTTAAGTAAAACTGCTACAGATATGTGACAAAACTGATTTTATCAACATGATATTTTAAGCGGTCACCCATCCTGTTTTAGACTACGCGTGTAGTTGCTTAACTTTGGAAGGCGAAGTACGGGTTGTATTTGTATAATAGCTTTTTATTTTGGTGTCACATTAAGTTTAGATAATACTCAAAACTCCATACAAACATATATAGTTTACGACCAAACAGTAAACTGTAGTAAAACTCTTAAAAATATGTTAAAAAGTGCCTAGTTTAAATCAACACGATCGATGTTTAGGTAAAGTCTATTCGCTTAGATAGTGTCACTGTACTGGCACGTACTTGTGGTTATTGTAATAAAATACGAATATAATGCGACATAAACTGCCAAATTTACTTGCGCCGCCGTAACACCCGCTAGTGAAATTGGCAGTTTACATCGAAATATATTCGTATTTTATTACAATGACCACAAGTACCTGCGAGTGTAGCGACACTATCTAAGCGAATGGACTATAAGCGGTGGTTGCTTAACTTTGGTGGTAGGCCTTTCTTTACAAACTTCGTGTTAATTTAGAATTAATATCGCTACTGTATAAAAGAGTGAACTATAAAACATGAATTTTTGATTGACCAGCAGTAGTTCTGATACTTCGTGTATTCATTTCATCGATTTCAAATTTCGCGCGCTGCCGCTACCAAGTCGATAGACGTACCTACCTACATACCTACAACACTCTCGCTTTCCTAGGTCGAGGCATTATTGCCACTATCCCAAAATTTAAAGTGCTTGATTATTATTCTAATTTTATTTAACCAACATATTCGACAAACATTACAAATAGAAAAGCCGGTCAGTGACAGACAGTTAGTTATGTTGGTGGAGGTGTGTCTTATCAATAAAATGTATTTCTTTCTTTTCTTTCTTTTTCTTAGTTATGTAATACAAATAATAGATAAACATAGCTGCCATAGTAACATCAAAACGAATTCGTAAAAATATCGTTCGTCTATAACAGGATAGGTGACCGCCTAAAACATCGTGTTGATAAAATCAGTTTTGTCACATATTTGTAGCAGTTTTACTCGAGATTCCTATTTAGTCGGAAACTATGAAAATTAGACTACAATTTAAGCCTAAAATAGCATCAAAATAAGAAGCCATTATAAAAATAAAATCCGTATAAAAATGCTAAAAAAAAATGATTTATTTTCATGTTTCTTGTATGGGGACCCCTCTTGGGATTTGATTGATTGTTCATTGTACAATTTAAAACGATAGATTTTATAATAACACGTATTCTGTGAAAATCAACTGGCTACTTATAACGGTTAAAAAGTTATAGCCCTGTAAACTTACTTTTTCATATAAGGGCGCGTACCGCTGTTAAGCGATGACGTCATCATCCGTGAGCGCTAGCCGCCGGGTTTCGAGCGCCACATACGAAGTTTAAAATTTAATATCTCGAAAACTATTTGACGTATCGAAATGATTTTTTTACAGCTATTTTTAGTTTTTAATGAATAATACGGTAAGCCAAAAATCTAAACTGGCTGACATTCTCTATTACGCTCACAAGCTCACGGAGCAAAAAAAAAGCTCAAGCTGTAAGAAAAGCAAAAATGAGTGCGTGGCGGAACCACTGCAACCAAATAGGCTCGATACCAGAAGGTATCAGGCTCACAAAAGCACTAGCAGTATTGGTCAACCCCATTAACGTCAATAAAGGACGATAAGGGAAGGATGACAGAAACGGGTTTAGATACCCTGGAAGTTATGTTTAACACACACTTTCCCGGCTCCGTCATACGAGAGAGCAAAATAGACAATGTACCAATTTTTGTGTCTGAGCAGACAGCACGGACAACAAGATACAATTGGGACACTGCCAAAAAGGTAGTAGATGACAGCAAGATAAGGTGGGCATTATCCACTTTCCAACCGTACAAAGCACCGGGCCCGGATGAGATATATCCAATCCTACTACAAGAGGGCGCAAACATGATTGTCCCGCATTTAAGCAGGCTGTACCTACAGAGCGTGCGTGGCCTTCGGGCACGTTCCACATGTTTGGAGGCTTGTAAAAGTGATCTACCTGCCAAAACCAGGCAAGGCAGATTACAGTGATGCCGAATCATCAGGCCTATAAGTCTATCATCATTCTTTCCAAAAACACTAGAGAAGTTGGTAGACAGGCACATAAGAGATGGACCTCTAAGGCGGTATCCACTGCACAAAATGCAATGCGCGTATCGACCGGGCAAATCCACAGATACTGCGATTCATTTTGTAGTGAATAAAGCTGAAAATGCTCTCGAGAACAAAGAGATCTGTCTCGCGGCATTTCTCGATGTGGAGGGAGCATTCGGTAGAACTCGAAGCCATAAGCCATAAGCACATCGACTGCTAGGCACGGCATTGAACCAACCATATGTAAATGGATAGGCAACATGCTAATCAGTAGGCTAATAAAGTCAAGTTTGTTGGGCGACGTTCTATTCGCCACTACGACAAAAGGATGTCCCGAGGGGGGGTGCTCTCACCAACTCTGTGGAGTCTGGTGGTAAACTCTCCTGTTGGGTATGCAGATGATCTCGTGATACTTATTAACGGGAAGTTTCCGGAAACAGTATCGGAAATCATGGAAAAGCTGTGGGAAAGGTAGAAAGCTGGTTCATTAGCCATCAGCTATCCATCAATCCCAGCAAAACTGTAGTAATTCCATTTACTAAGAAACGGGACCACAGGTTTGGCGAGGTACTAAAACTGTCAGGTGAGGTAAAATATCTAGATATCACACTAGATAAAGAACTCATCTGGAAAAAACACGTAGACAACGCGATAACAAAAGCTCTGAGAGTGTTTGGAATGTGCAGATCAGCATATGGTAAGACATGGGGCCTTAACCCTAAAGTACTAAAGTGGATCTATACTATGATGGTAAGACCCATAATTATGTATGGTTGCTTGGCCTGGTGGCCAAGAACAACACTAAAGACATGCAAGGACTCTCTAACTAAGGTGCAGAGGGTGGCCTGCATGGCCATAACAGGGGCATTCAGAACGACGCCGACGGTGGCAATGGAGGTCCTACTAAACCTCCCACCGCTGCATATCGCCATACAGTCTGAGGCGTGCAAGTCACTGCAGAGGTTGAAAGAGACTGGCCTGTGGAACGACGCAGCGCCTAGAACCAGACACACTAAAATGGCACACAATGTTGTTCCAGACAGAATACTGACGATGGGCTGCGATAAAATGCAGCCTAAGTATGTATTCCAGAGGAACTTCAATGTCCACATTCCGACAAGGGATGAGTGGAAAGAAGGGTTTCACCTATCAGAGGTAGACAACTCGATATGGTACACGGATGGTTCAAAAATGAGCTCCGGTACGGGGGCGGGTATTCACGCCAAAGACTATAACAGTAGCATAAGTATGGGCAACTACGCAACGGTCTTCCAGGCGGAGTTGTATGCGATAATTGCCTGCACACAAGAGAATATTGATATGCCTCCACAGGAGAGAACTATCTTCATTTTAAGTGATAGCCAAGCTGCACTTATGGCGCTGACAGCGCCTAAAGTAGACTCAAAACTAGTCTACAATGGAATCCAAGCCTTAAACAAGCTTGGTAGGCACAACAAGGTGAAACTGATGTGGATTCCAGGACACGAAGGCTTTCCCGGAAATTAAGCCGCGTACGAGCTGGCAAGGGAAGGGTCCAAGGGTGCTTACGTCGGACCTGAACCATTTGTGGCACCATCACCGGGCACCATAAAAGCAGCCCTGAACAATAACTCCCTAGTAAATCACCTAAAAGAATGGAAAACTACGGAAGGCTTAGGGCATGCGAAGCTCTTCATAGATGGAGTTGACCAGAGCTGGACCAATAAACTTTGGAAACTCAGCAGAAGACAACTCCGATATATTATAGGAGTGTTTACCGGGCACTTCGGGGTTAAACATCTCCTAGAAAAGATGGGCATTTATGACAACACAGATTGTAGAATGTGCGGCGAAGAGGTGGAAACAATGAAACACTTATTGTGTGAATGTGATGCCCTCGCCGGAGTAAGAATGAAAATACTCGGTTGTGGCTACCCAGAACCAAGCGATTTTAAGGCACTGCCATTGCACTCCACTATCCGCTTTCTGGAAGGGGTGGAGGCTGCATTGGATTAAGTGCTAAAAAAGAAGGGGTAACTACACAAAAGATCCCATAGGGTCGAAGTGTATCCGTAAGGACCCCGCCAATAAGATAAGATAAGATAAGAGAGTGACGGATGCTTTATCCACATTTTTTCACGCAATAAACGCAACCATACTAGGCCCGCTGGATCCCTATTTTCTCGTGGCTCTTAATATGAAGATTAATTCAAGATGAAAATACAAACTGCAAGTGAAATTATATACAGGGTGCCTCTCACCTTGGGGCTTTAAATGCATGGATCGTTTCTACTCCTGAAACTGAACTTCTTTTGTTCTGTAAGTTGTTAAAAATATGTCCAACTTAAATTTTATTTTTTTCACACAAATTAAATGTAATTTTCAATGTACGCGATCCAATTCTCGATCTTCCTTTAGCCCTCGTACCAAGGAAATGTCACCCCCGTACCATGAGATCGTGATTTTATGGTCATGTTGTAATAAACTGATTTTACAACTAGACCAACATCAATTAGTTATCTAAATTTAAGTTATTTTTGAATGTTGCAGAACAAAAGTAGTTCAGTTTAGCGAGTAGAATCGATCGTTGCATTTAAAGCCCTAAGGTCAGAGGCACCCTGTATAATATATTTGTTTTTATATACCTCCTTGCGTATCTCTTAATATAACTTCATCTCGTTTGGTTTAAGTATTGATTATGACATTTTCGAGGACTTTAAAGAAATAGTGACATTATTTTAAGTCCATGTACCTTTTATTTTACGAAACAAACTGTGTGTTCTGATTTAATTGTTTAATTTATTTTTATTGGTCCTTAGGATTTTGGCACGTCTAGATCAATAGAGAGCACGACTACATACCGCGTGTCGTAAAAATAAATATTTCATTTGATTCTTGTGAAAAACTTGCTTGACTTAAAGTTATGACCCTTGGTTACGGAATAGTTATGTACTTACTCGAAATAAAAGACAGCTCAAAATAAAAATTAATTAATTTAAAAATTATATTAACAATCTATTCCACATAATTACAATACAATCTTTTATATTTCCACATTCAACTTATTATATATAAAATTTACAAATTTACACAAAGAAGATTTTAAGGTAACATTTTACAATCCTAGCCAATAAAATAAATACGAGTAAATATTTAAAAAAGTGTTAGTTTGTTTGGCACAAGCACTTTAGAGACAGGTTCATAAAATTATCATAAAAATCTGAGCATTTTTCAATGTATTATGCAATTATGCTATAAGATATTATTCTTTACTTTTGAATTAAAAACCTACAACGTTTAAAAGTAACTGGCACAAAATTCATACAAAAAATATAATAAGGGAAGTAATTCAAAAGGCATAAAAAATAAGGAAATTTATTTTTCTCAACTGGCAAAAATTATCACAATATAGAACAATTTTAATTACAAAAATGAAAAAGTTAACATTCTACCAAATGGCACAGGCCAAAACTAAAGCGTTCCGAACTTAAGTCGGTATCAGATTTCACAGAGCTGTGATAAATTGAACAAATAGCATCTCATTTAAAATAGACTTTCAAAGCCCATGGTCACTTTCGTTTGAATGTAACTTAATATTATTATAGCGTTCATATTTGCATCTCTGAAATCCATTAAAATCAAAAAATTATGCCCTGCAAACATTTTAACGAGCCTTGAAGACGTTTTAAATCGTTGTCGTTGTTTAAATCTTCACAGTTCTGGACCCAGCTATAGAGTTCAAAAAAGATAATTTGTACCTGTATACTCGCAGGTACCCTACAAAAAACAGGGTGTTACAAAACCCTGTTCAATAAGAAAACTGTAGGATAACTGATCTGCGCTAGGGCCTAGCACAATGCCAGTGAAAAAAAAAACTATAGCAAAAAGAATCGTTGTTTACGGAGAAAAGATATTCCTGTACACTCGACTCCACACAAAACTAATTTCTTTTTCGAATTTCGATATTTACCATCTTGCTTTGTGCTAAGGGTCGATAACCCTACAAACGGTTTTGTATTGTCCGGGATTTTGTTACACCATGTATACACACTGGGTGTTATTCGAAATCCATAATAACATTTGTCCCAATGCATCGCGAGTCCTAATTACTATAAACTTCATAAGTTTTACAAAAATACTAGCAGTTAGGTTAGGGCAGAATCAACACTAAAACATTTTATAATTCAGGCGGAAATGGATTTAGGAAACGAAAATTCGGACTAACGATACATTAGGACGATTAGGGATTCCAACAGACCCATACATACACTATCAAGGTAATGCCTCTATTTACAAATCGATACAAAACACCTATTATGCACAATTTATTCATCATTACAAAAGACTAGCCTTCGCTAAGTAAGTACACTTAAGAAGTAGGTACCTATATAAAATTATCTAAAAATTCGTTATTCACATTAAATTGCTACGTTGGAGCATATTCAGTCGTATTCCGTTCACGCTTAAAATATTCGTTGAACACAAAAAAGTTTGCTACGTATTATTTAGTCCCATTTATTTTGGACGGACGAGTTATCACTTTGTTATCATAAGTAACAGTTCGAGATTCAATATGAAAGTCACTTAATTCACACGTTGTTTTTGGAATATGGCGGCCCTGAGTTCAAGGGTTTCTTCTATAGCTCTGTAGTAGTTTCCACTGGAGATTGGTCGTAGCTAAAGCCAGTAAAATTCCTTTTACCAAATGTAACGTTGTCGTTCTCTGACGCCCTGTAAATATTTTTTAAGTTGTAATATAAACATTTAAATCATTTTTTATTAGAAACATTTTCTTTACTTAAGGTTCTATTACTATTGATGTGGCTCTTAATTTTATTTTAAACTTTATTTCGGTACATGTACCTACTAATTTTACGTACGCGAAAGTGAGTTTGCTCGACTGGCTGTTATTTTATCTTTCACGATTAAACCTAGTAACCGATGTTGATGAAAATTTGTAATGAAAATCTATCCGGGGAAATCAATAACTCATAATACATTTTAGTAAAATTTTTTAAGAAGATTTCGAAAGTCGATTAACGAGTTTAAAGCGCGCAAAATTGCAACTCTGTCTTTGTACTAGTAGAAGCCGTTTATCGCTATCCTCTGGAAAATGTTAGATTTTTCAAGAATATTGGCACCCTAGGGTACCGCCTCCAGGCTACAAACTATCCCTGTGCCAAATTTCACTTAGATCAGTTGAAGAGAACAAATGTGGCGTTATCTATGAAAAGGGACCTTATTGTCGATGGCGCTTCCGCCATCATTAAAGATGCTCCGATATAAATACAACGTCGCGTGACGCAGTGCGGCGTAAGCGCCATCGACAATAAGCAGTGGCGTGCCTAGGGTTTCAGGATAGGGCAAGCCGAGAGATATGATTTTGTAGTTTTTAAAGTTATTGCGGATAAATGTCTCAATTCGCTTTTTACCAAAATTACTAAAATCGTTCGTATCTTATTGCAAATAAAATTAATATGCCTTTTAATCGTGTCAGCTAAGTTATTTGATTTTTCATAATAAGATAGTAGGTATATTCCAAACTTTGTCGTTCGATAATAATATACCTACACTACAACAGCAGCAATATTGTGTTTTTACACTGATCTAGGTATTAAACATTAAACCGTCTTTTACTTATGCGAGAAATGAGAAATAGGTACTGAAAATCGGATGTTTTATCAGCAAAGTTTAAAGAGTTTACCTTTCACTCGCCAAGGAAAATTTGTGCACAGTTTAAATAATCACAATCACAAGATTCACAAGGGAATACTTCCACCATTGCCAATCCAATTGAACAACACAAAAAACAAAATACTTAGTGACCGCAGTTGACTCAAACAAAACAATTCACAATTTACAACAATCAAATAAGTTAAATTATTGAAGTAAGTAAGCAAGCAAATAAATAGAAGTGAAGTCGGCCGTCAACGCGGCTCAACACGCGCATGCGCGAATTTCGCATTTTACTCGACTCGGGTACAACTTCAGACGCAAGCAGGGCTTAAAATCTCGTACTATTTGCTATATGAACCTATGAATAGTTATATCTCATTATAAGGCAGTTCTAATGCGTAAGAAAGAGATATATACCGGTTAAGATAGAAGCCCCCCTGCAAGCCACCGCGTGCGAGCGGGATGACTAGCCGTGTCTCGAGCGAGTTCGGGTCGTCTCAGCGCGCAGCAGTGCTGCCCGCCGTGCGGCGGCGGAGCGCGATCAAATTCGGTACTACGCTGCTGTTGCATTATTTGAAAATTTTAATGAGAGCGCGAATTGAAATAGTTCGTGATCGTGACCTTTGATTTTTGATCGTTGTTATATTTGTAAGGCAAGCCCGGCTTTTGGGCTTGTACTCGTATGGCAGTACCGCCACTGA
The DNA here is from genome assembly GCA_946894065.1 of Acleris literana. NCBI lineage: Eukaryota > Metazoa > Arthropoda > Insecta > Lepidoptera > Tortricidae > Acleris > Acleris literana. The sequence goes on from OX335669.1 coordinate 10,753,982, forward strand.
CAATAAGGTCCCTTTTCATAGATAACGCCACAAATAAACAAATTTTTGCATTTAAAATAATCATTAGTATAGTATAGTGTTTTCAATCCACGAAGTCCCCCCCACTATTCACTTTTACGTACATCAACGCAACTGTGCAATGTCAAATTGATTAATGGGGGGATCGCTTCATAGGCCATTATACATAATGGTCATCATATATAATGGTTTTATTTCTGAAACGGTAAACTTTTCAGGATTTCTCAATTTGCCATTGTTTAGAAACCCATTTGGTAAGTTTAGGTTTGTTTTATAACAACCCTGAAAAGCTAACGGTTTCAGAAAAAAAAAACATAATTCTGACCATTGTGTATTATGATAAGTACCCGAAATGGGGCGCCTTGAGTTGAAAACAGTACAAACGAAATTATAGTAACTACTTATATGGATATTACGGATAAGGAAATTATAAAAGGTTGTCAAATATCCATTAAAATATAACGGGTCGTGCCAAATATTACGAATATGAAGAAAATAAACTCACTCACCTTTGCAATCCGGGTATTTCATCATACGCCATGATCGGCTGCGAGGCTTTCTTCTTATGGTTGTTGCCACCATTTATCTTCCTCCCCAGGGTCGCAGCTAGCAACCCTCCGCCAACGTTGTTGTTGTTGACCCGTGGTAACGTCCCTACAGTATTATTCAATGGAAGGTTGTGAGGTGCCCTTCTGTTTAGAGTTTGGGTATTGCGGGTGAAACTGCTGTTGGTCTCGTAGTGGTGGTTGTTGAGGGTCCCGTTCTCGTTGACGCTGGACGCACGGGCCGTCGCAGTTTCAGACAATGTTGGACTTCGCTCACCTGAAAAACATTTTTCATGTCTCATTCTCTGAAAGTAGGTTGTTGTTTATCTTAGAAGTGGGTTGTAAGTGATGCATGTCCACTCTAGGGAAGAAAAGTAATTTGAAAAAAGAACTATGCCAATGAACTTGTGTAGTAACAGAAACCTATACCTGCAGCCTCACTCTAGTAATATTAAAAAACAACCTAAACCCAGCCATGCTAAACTATACTTAACTATACTTAGTCTTACTTTAATAAGCTTTATTATCAAGTTTCCTCATAGTCGACATGTTTTTTTTTTATGGCACGGAGTATTAGTATTTGCAATCTCAAGATTACAATCTGACGATGCCAATCTTAAGACTACGAATTCGTTGTCAACCCTGACTTAGATGGAATGCCTCTAGTCATTTCACTGGTTTTCTCCTTCGCACCGGAACATAGCAGTGCAAAAATTGCTGATAGGCGGCAGGTTCAAGAGTAAAATGGTGGTAGCGATCCGGGCGGACCCTGTGCAAGGTCCTTCCTTCACGCAAAATAACTTATATTTTGGCCCTTCAAGTACTAGGCGACCGCTGAGGTTCAAAACCCCCCCACATGACGAGTCTTCACTCTAAAGTTGCAGAGGCTCTTACATTAGCATTATTTAAATTCCCATATAAATTAGGCATGCATTTGTCAAAACGTTTAAAATAGATTAAGTTCATTTAGAATAAACCCCACATAACATTGTGAAACAGAAAAACCTCACTAAGTAATAGCTAATGTATAAATCTAAGGAAATTAGATGTCAGAAAATATCTTACCATTATCTTTGGTCAAATATTGCACACTGTGTATGTTGAACGCGTGGTTGTTCGGGCTGAAGTCCAACTGGAGGTCGGCATCGTCTACCGCCATGTTCAAAACCTAAAAAAAACCCATTAATGTTACAGGTTAGGACTATACCTACGTTACAGTGAAGCGGTAAAGTCAGCCTTAACAGATTGCGGACTTAGCAAATAGGATACAAAAGCTAAATACAAACGCAAACTATTCAGAATGTATTTGAATGCGTGGTGCCGTGTTTACACCTTTAGCCGTGTTTACACCTTTAGCCGTGTTTACACCTTTAGCCGTGTTTACACCTTTAGCCGTGTTATCTTGGTCGTCGGGGCATGAAAAAAATGTAGTTCAACCTTTTTTTGGACGGCTGAGTAAAAAAAATTTTGTTTTATGATTTACGTTATTTGCCATTCAGATTTCAATAAACTGCTTGAAGAATGCTGAGCATTCTCCTCTTTCTGATGAGTATGCTGTTGTGAATGGATGGACTCTTCATAAGCGCGACAAAAAATACCAGACTAAGCCCTGAAATAAGGTGCTACTGAAATGGGATAGTGCCTGGTCAGCTTTAGAAAGAGATGGCGAGGCGTCCTCAGAACCAGGGATCCTTATCTTATCTTATCTTACCGATGGGCCCTCTCAGGTACTCTTTGACCCCTTTAGGATCTTTTGTGCAATTACTCTCTTACACACTCAGCTGTTCGAGTGTGCAGGTTTAAGTTAGAAAAAGTCATTGGTACTACATGTTGACCACGGGGTTCGATTTCGGTACCTTACGATTTCGAGTCAACCCCATAAGCCACTAAGCCACCGATACGCTCTCAAATCAGGGACTCTTTCGGGATGTGGCTTCTTAAATAGTTTGCCACAGCGGGTAGGTATAGGTACCTGTGTCTCATATCTGGGCGCAGCGTCATCTTCACTCGACTCGTAGCCGGAGTTAGGTCGGGGCGGTGCAGTACTCATACTAAGAGTTCCGTAATGTTGCACCGCTTGCTCCTTGTGCTTCTTGTATCTGGAGAAATATAATAATATTAGTTCAGGAATTATGATTTGGCCCTCTGTTCTTTGTCTACTACTTTACGATCTTCTTTTCTGCGTTAAAACTTACCGGACCTAACCTTAACCTTAACCTTTCAACCCACTATGCTGTTTGAAGAACGAGAGCAGTTTTACGATTACCTTTTATTGATATATTTAACAAAAAGATCTTAGTGAAGATTACAGACGGCCAATTCATATTTCCTGAAATATACTACTACAGAGTACACAGACTAGGTATGTTTCAAAGGCTAAAAGTCGTTCAACGGGGGCCTATGCTGAATGACTACAGACTACAGGCCATTAAATATGCTTTTCATGTAAAATTTACTAAAAATAGAAGTACCAATATTGCATTTCTTCCATTCCCATTCCCCCCGAAAGTACTATTTCTCGCAGTCAAAAAAATTCGAGCCAACCAAGAGTGATTTTCTATTAGTTGAAATAAAATGAATACAATATTTAGGATATTATTAAGTCAACCTAAGATGATAGTAACAACAGAAAGTTCATTAGTGATTCAACTAACATCTAAGAATGTATCTAACGTCTTGTTAGGCTCGTATGGAAGCAAGACGCTTATGCACAACAGTTACAATGCGGCGGCGAGGCGCGGGCGGCGGGGGGGCTCCTGGGCCGCGAGCGGCGCGCGCGCCTGGCTCACGGGGCTTGTTGCAGCAACTGTACCAGTTCCACGAGGCGCAGATGTAGATGGTGGCGGCGCTAGCGGCGACTAGCACTAGCGCGGCTAGCGCCAGCAGCGCGGCGGGGAGCGCGGTGGCGAGCGGCTCACGGGGCTTGTTGCAGCAACTGTACCTGTTCCACGAGGCGCAGATGTAGATGGTGGCGGCGCTAGCGGCGACTAGCACTAGCGCGGCTAGCGCCAGCAGCGCGGCGGGGAGCGCGGTGGCGAGCGGCCCACGGGGCTTGTTGCAGCAACTGTACCTGTTCCACGAGGCGCAGATGTAGATGGTGGCGGCGCTAGCGGCGACTAGCACTAGCGCGGCTAGCGCCAGCAGCGCGGCGGGGAGCGCGATAGCGAGCGGCCCACGGGGCTTGTTGCAGCAACTGTACCTGTTCCACGAGGCGCAGATGTAGATGGTGGCGGCGCTAGCGGCGACTAGCACTAGCGCGGCTAGCGCCAGCAGCGCGGCGGGGAGCGCGGTGGCGAGCGGCTCACGGGGCTTGTTGCAGCAACTGTACCTGTTCCACGAGGCGCAGATGTAGATGGTGGCGGCGCTAGCGGCGACTAGCACTAGCGCGGCTAGCGCCAGCAGCGCGGCGGGGAGCGCGGTGGCGAGCGGCTCACGGGGCTTGTTGCAGCAAGTGTACCTGTTCCACGAGGCGCAGATGTAGATGGTGGCGGCGCTAGCGGCGACTAGCACTAGCGCGGCTAGCGCCAGCAGCGCGGCGGGGAGCGCGGTGGCGAGCGGCGCGGCGGCGAGGCGCGGGCGGCGGGGGGGCTCCTGGGCCGCGAGCGGCGCGCGCACCTGGCTCACGGGCGCCTGCAGCCGCGCCGATACCACCTTGTTTATACCGTCGTCTATTGCTCTGGAGAAGAACGGGTTAACAGTCAAGATTAGTCAAAATCGAGAAAATGCTACACTTGAGCTGTTGCGTTTTCGTGTATCGTACGTGTTTGCGTACGAAAAAAGATCTCGCAATGATCGCAATCGAGAAGTCAGTTTATTAACAGCAGTGTAAAATTTCATTACTCACTTTTTGACAGCGGCCGATTCTCTGGTCAATATTTCTCCAGTGCTGGGATCCAACAAGTACAACCACAAATCGGTCCCCTTCGCGTCGCTTTCTAAAGTTCCGTTTTCTCCCAAGTAGTGTCTGTCGGTGACTTTCTCCAGGCCCGCTATGAGTCCACTCTTTTCTTCAATGGCGTCGAGAAGGTTTCGAGCGCGACGCCGTAGGGTCTCGGAGTTGACATTGGACACTTCTACTACTAGTTGGTTGTCTTTTTGAAGGAGGTTTATCTAAAAAATACGGTATGATACAATAGTAGGTACGCGAGCGAATGAAACACATAACAACAGCGCCATTCTTTACGTAGGAATGACAGGAAATTACTTCTATTCTGTACCACCCAGGGTCATTAAATCTGTTTTATTGACAAAAAACCAGTGGACATGTATTGCTTGTTCAGCACAGAAAAAATTACAGGTCAATTAATTATCCCCCAAGAGTTACTCTCCCTTCTTAAGTAGGAAACTTGCACTCGTCGTCTGTCGTAAAATGGCGCGTCGAACTCCAAATTTAAAACGTCTATGGTTTATTAGTTCTTTTGGATTGGAAAAATAATTAGACCTACCAAGGGTTAACTAGCATCGTAGAAGAGAGTCGGTCTCATAGCACAGTCGGTCTTATAAGTAGCTGCATATTTTTGTACCTTGTCGCTTTAACGGCTTCGATACTTTTGACAGATTAGTGCAGCAATTCAAACATGACGTTTACAGGACAAAGCTCTAAATCGTCCAGCTTATGCATATAAAAAAAAATGAAGACTGGTAGATTTTGTAGATACTTACTAAACTAAGAAGGCTAAGTAAACTTACCACAACAGAAGTCCTAGCAATGTTATAATCTTGTGGTGAATTAGGGTTGTCACGCGCGGTGACACTAAACTTGAACGGCAGTACATTCGGAGGAACGTTCTCGAACGTCTTGATGTTACTGATTACTCCTGTATCAGTTTCCAGACTGAAGTATTCTTCGGCGGCTTTAGTCCAAGAGTTCTTGTGGTATTCAAGCTTTCCGTATTCTCCGCTGTCTTTGTCTTTGGCCTGGAATATATTTTGAACAGTTTTAACTTGCAACCACAGACAAGAATATAACTCGTAATGATGATGAACTAGTAAGACTTGCAACAAATGGTCTGTATTGTTGTGGTTACCATGATTTTTTTTATTATTAAAATGTGTGTATGTTTTTCACGATTTTAATGTTATTTCTTATACTTTGACATAACAAGCAAAGTATAACTGTGACTTACTTTGAAAAATAAACATAATCCATTTATTAATTCATTCATGCTTTCAAACCAGTTAGTTTACGATGACACACTAAACTAACAAAGCTGTTCTTAAAACAGCTGTTTTTCTTTTAAACGTTTTCTATTCCAAATCAAATGTCTATTTTGATTGGGTACTAAATTATCATCTGATTTCTATCATTAAGTCCTTGAAACGTAAAAAGCCAAAAAAAGAACACCGATCCCATTTGAAACCTTCTTGTTCCAGACCAAATTCCATTTCATGTTCAAAAATTTTGTAAACACACTAATTATAGGTAATACGAAAACTAACCTTAACTTGGACAACATTAGTGCCCATATGCATGTCCTTAGCAACGATGGCAAAGTACTTCCCGTAAGCGCCAGCTATAGTAGATTTGTCAGGGTACACAAACACAGGGGAATTATCGTTGACATCCGTAACGTGAACTTTCACGTTGGCCTTGCTGCTTTCTGGATTGATCAGACCCTGGATGGATTCCAGTTGAACCTCTAGGGAATACTCGTTGAGGGTTTCGTAGTCGAGGGAACTTGTGTTCAGGTAGATAGCGCAATCGCGCTCTTCTGTTAGTTTTACGTAAAATACTCCTAAAAGTAGAAAAAAACATGAAAATTTACCGGTTTTTCCTCATAATTTTGGGGTGTTACGATACTAAATGATATTAAATAAAGAAGTTTAGAAGTTTGTTTGTTTAGTAGCGCATAATCTCAGAACCATGTGAACCTATTAAAAAAAATCATCCATTAATAGCTAAACCTACACTATCCCTGAATAATAATAAGATTATTTTATTTACATAAAATATAAGTTTTCAGGCGAAATCTTAAGCTCGTATTAACTAAAACGAAGTAAGCCTCACTTTGCTAGTCTATATTCTGAAGCATTATGGACTTGAAATAATAGGTACCTTTTTGCGAAGAGTCTGTCAGTTTACACTTCAGCGGGGTATTTGGAGAATGCTCCCTCTTGTTCAAAAGAGGCAGAATTCTTACTAAAGTGCCATTGGCAGAATTTTCTGCTACATGCTCTGTGTACACAGTATCTGCGAAGCCAAGCCCGACCTGGGAAAAATAGGCAAATAATAAATACATGCAAGTGTTTTTTTTCCATATCGAATGCAGATCGAATGATCGAACCATGTAAACAGATCGGTCAAATAAACTCACGTCTGGCGGCACAGTAGCGGAATGACTGACGTATACTGTAAGGCTTAGAACTGAGGACATCACTGGTTCGCCTTGATCGTATGCTTGCACGTCGACCTGAAATAAAGCCGTTTTTCAAACTAATGCAAAAACGGAAAACAACATTGCAAGCTTAGTCGCTGCGAGGTCGACGAAGTGTTCCAAAAAAAAATGTATTCAGTAATTTAGCCACATGAGGGTTCTTACACGTCGGTAATACGGAGTCAATCTACTAGCGCTTCGAACAAGATCATCATTGCGGAGAAGAAGCGCCGCAAGAAACTCAAGGAAAAGGTCATTTTTTTAAATCATTTATAAACGGTGCTTTACCACCGGTTCGTTTTTTTAATTTACTTTTGTTTTTCTTTGTTATAACATGATGTGGATGACCCCTATGAGTCCAATCTACATGGGGTTTTTTTCTTAAATAAAGATTGTAACGATTACGCATACAACAGTGATAAATCAGATTTTAAAAAAATGTACCTACCTCAGAAATTAGAAAGATGCTTTCTTAAGCTTCACGTACATTTTGACTATAGTATAAATGAATCACTCACCGTATATTCACTATCAGCTTCTTTCCTCAAGTCGTCCCGGACCCTCACGGCACCGGTATCAGGCTCCACATGGAAGTACTTGGAGGCCTTGCCGCGGCCAACCAACTTGTATCGGATCCTGTTGTTGGGAGCCGTTGAGTCAGCATCCACGGCTGTCACCGTTTGAACCAGGCTGCCTATTGACGAGGAATCCTCGATGGTGATTGGACGAACAACCGAGGTGAATATTGGCGCGTTGTCGTTTTTATCCTGAAATAAACATAGAGACATTAAAGAGCATGCTACGCGAAAAACTATTTTTCGAAAGTTCGTTATTTTTAACGCACTCTTTACACCTGAAAAATAAATGCATTTTTAGACAGGTGCCGGTTTACGTAATTGCATTTTTAGGTTTACCTAACAAATTAACGCATTTTTAGACAGATGTTGGTGTACCACTACACTCAAAAACCCTCTAGTGTTTAACCTGTCTGATAAAACCACGTGTCTCACCTAAGAGTCTGTATACAGTAGCAGCAGTCAACAATTTTAATTGTTTTGCCTTTTAAGAACCCTGTCGCAGAAAGCCAACAATATGACAACTATGGTAAGCACATTATATCAACATTTTGGCATTGATTTAACATAGTAAGGTCGAAACTATTTAACTATAATCAATCGTAAACCAGAACCAAAAACCTCTCATCTCATCGAAATGTATAGCCCAAAGGCCGGAGACAGGATGCATTCGGCGTTCGTTATCGTTATCAAAAATTGACGTAAGCTGTCAGACAATCGCGTCGAGCGCCTAGGTACGACCATCCCATACACTTTGTCAGTTTTCGACAATCGTTTAGCGTTAAGGAACTTGTCTAGCCCCACTGATGACTTTTATGATTGAATTTCATAGTTTATACTCACATCAACCAATATTTCAACAGTGGTGGTGGCCTCTGTCTTCTCCTCAGGGTTCTCCTCAGTGCCGATCACCAGCTCATGCCTAACGGCCTTTTCCCGGTCTAACTCCTGAATAGTGCGGATGGTGCCGGTCTTGCGGTCTATTGAGAAAAGCTCAGTATCGCCACGGAGAATGGTGTAGGTTATCTCTGGAGTCGTATCCGGATCCTCAGCCTGGAAAATCGAGCAAAATTTTAAAAAATATTTTGCGAAGGGAGTATTTGGAGAAAGAGAGAGACAGAGAGAGAGAGAGAGAGAGAGAGAGAGAGAGAGAGAGAGAGAGAGAGAGAGAGAGAGTATTAGGAGCTTAGGTTGTAATAAAGCATTAAAAATATAAATAACTTTACTGGTACCATAGGTACGACGCAAAACTGTCAATCGAAGCAAAACCATTCGAAAAAAATACAGCAATGCAAAAGTCAAGATGCAAAAATAGTCATGAATTTTTCCAAGATAGCAGAATTATATCCATTAAACCTATTTTGACATAATTATTCTGATCCTAAGAGCGATTACTACAATTAAAAACTCTATTAAGCGATAGGTACCTACTTACGTAGTTTGAAATTACTTTCCAATATAGAAATCGATCTGGCAATTTGTTATCCCGTAAATAAATACTAACCCCCTAATAACGAATAAACGTGGAGTAACGGTGGTATAGCTATACAATGTTTTGTCCTTATCTGTCATTGTGACATTTGAATTTGCCAGATAAAGACAAAAAATTGTATAGCTTTACCACTGTTACTCAACTTTTATTAGTAAGGGGGTAAATAGCTAACAACTCTCAATATACGAGAGAGAGGGTCTCTGAAGCCCTACTTTCAGAGACGATAACTCTTAAATGACCAAACCGAATTACATCAAACCTAGTGAAGAACTGGGGATTTCACAAACATTCGCATTCGAATAAATCGATGCGAATGTTTAGCGAATGCGAATGTGTGCAGGTCATGTCGTACGTGATTCGCCGGCCGCGCGTATTTTGCGTTCTCTTATTCTCTAGAACGAATTTCAAGAGAATTAAAATAACGTTTATGAGTCATCATATCAGCCGAAAGACCTCTCTACTGCTGGACAGCCTTCCCCAAGGATCTCCACGACGGCCAGTTTTGTGCTACTCGCATACATCGACTTCCCGCGATCTTCACCAGATCGTCGTTCCACCTCCACCACCACCTCCACGTTTATGAGTACACGTAGGTACTGTATTTAGCATGTAACACTGGTATGTTTCACTTTAAAAAAAACATTCCTTGACATGTGAAAAATATGACATTCGTAACATCCCTACTATCAACTATACCGACTAACGTAGCTTTACTTTTTATAACTGCGTCCGCTATTGGCCTATCTGTATAGAAGCTGCGATGCCACATAGACGGATACACACGTTGAACGCTACAAAATAACCACTAATGGCAAATGTACTCACTTGAACCTTAACGACGGGGTAGTTAGCTACGTTTTCCGGTACATGCACCGAGTACACCATCTGCGGGAAGATTGGCTTCTCATCAGGAACGTCTTCTACTTGCACTGTCACCGAAGCGGTGCCGAAGCGCTTGTCGATGGCCCCGTCCGTCGCTGTTACTACGAACGCATACTCCTGGAATAAGTTGAGAAAATGCGGTTAAAACATTATTGTTGAGGCCGGGAAGAAAGTGTTTGCTATAATAATAACTGTCAAATTTTACGGACTCAAAACGTTTCCAGTGTCGATCGAGGACAACTAATATTTCATTGAAAATTGGTATAAATGAGACGAGCAAAGAATACATTCTGAGTAAAAATAATTATATGAAACAAAGCGCTCCCGTGATAACAGAACGGTGTAATTACTAGGATACTTATTGGCAATGCAATTTGCAGTCTTAGGATTGCAGTATAGGGATTGTATTCTTAATAATGCATAGGTGGCTTGTATGCTAGTTTACCTTCTCGTTGCCATATAAAAAGAAAAACAACACGAACAAATGTTTTTTCTTTATCTTTTCTTTCTTTAAAATTTTTTAGACACCTACCTTAGTCTGTTCATAATCGAGTGCAGTCTTCGTGCTGATCATTCCCGTGGCGTTATCAATACTGAACGGCAGATGAGGCGGGAGGCTGTAACTAACCATCGCGTTGATGCCTTCGTCGGTGTCCGTGGCATGGACGTAGCCTACGAACTCGCCTGTCAAACCTGGAGAAAAAAATAAAACAATAAATATCACACAAATTAATCTAGCCCGAAATTGAGCCGTAGGAGTGTACTGTGGGACTAGACATAATATTATACTATTTAGTCATTTTATGTGGAGACAAACAATTAAATACGTACAAAACTCAAAAGAAATACTCGCTGCTTAGTTTCGTAGGCAGCGCTACCAACGACGCTTAGTTACTTCGAGGTCATAATTATTTTCACAATAAATTTCATTTCACACTCAAAAAGTTAAGTCATGTTAAGTTCTTTAAGATTTCTTTAATCATCAATTAAATAAATGAATATCAGGGTACATGTATGTACACATTATTTATGCTAGAATTTTCAGACGTCATCTTCCTAACATGCTCCGAGATACAACAACAAATTGGACTTTTTCAAAGAACATCTGACCTTTGAATTCGTGGATTTATTACACAATATGATATACCTTCTTTAACTCTGAATTCATAGCTGTCCTCATCAAAGACGGGGTTGTTGTCGTTGATGTCAGTGACCTTGATGTTAACGGTGGCTGTACTGGAAAGCTTTCCAGGATCTTCGGCTTTTATCATCTGCAATTATTTAAAAGTAAGAACATTAAAAAAAACAAGAAACAACATATTAACAACCGAATACCAAAAAAAAAAGCTGTGACAGAAGAATAAAGGAAGAACAAAACCTTACCATAAATTCAAAATTTTACATAATCTACACAATATGATTATCATCTGATATGGTCAGCCAAAGGTCGTCCGCTGCCGCACATTGGTCTTTCCCATAATGTATTAACGTAAATTCCGTATAAATTTAACACAGTTAAGCATGGTTTTTCCCTTATGTAAATAATTGCGAAAAAATCAACAATGATTTTTCGCATTTAGAATATACGTACCAACTGATATCTTGTCAGCACCTCTCTGTCCAACCTCCTGATGACGGTAATGATGCCAGTTGTTGACCCAACAGAGAACTGGCGTAAGTCGTTTCCGGACACAATAGAGTAGGTAACTGGCTCGTTTTCTGGATCTTTGGCCTGTGAAAATTAAAACAACGTTCATCATTTCAACCCTGAAGGCGTCCACTGCTGGACCGAGTTTTTCTAAAGTCTTACACAAAGAACGGTCCCCCATTGTCTGTACCAAAGCTGTATCATAGAAAACATATTGTTTACCCGACTACCTTCCCTAGAAACATGTTTTTTTTTAAAATAACTAACCGTATTATACTTTGAGGTAGAGACAATGACTTAACGCACGTTATTACTTATCTACGCCACAAGATAAAATGCCAATTTTTCACGTCGACGCCTGTAGAATTGCCAAAAGGTCCCTAATATCGTTTCAATATTCTACAGCCTGTACCTGTCACACAAGCAGGGCTCGGAAACCAGGTTAATATTTTTAACTAGCTCTTCAGAAACGCCATACATCTCAAATAAGCATTTTCATTTCGATTCCGCTCGAACAGAATCGATAGTATTTCAGTTTGATCAAAGAGCAAAATAAAACTGCTCCTGCCAAAAATAACAATTAATTTCTTTCGCTAATTTGTTCACACCGCCCACCACCACCACCGTCCTTTTCTTATCTTTTCTACCCTAAAGTCGCGACGCCATGTGTATGACTCTCATCTGATTCGATACTTTGGCAATTATGAAGATCTTTCGCTGCCAAGGCTACAGCTCAATTTTTATTTGAGTAAGCGGGCTGAGACCGGTCACGCTGCATCGTGTGGAGTGACTCACAGTGACAGTGGTGACAGTGGAGTTGATTGCGGCTCCCTCGGACACAGGCGCGTGGTAGTCGCGCGCCGAGAACTGCGGCGGGCGCGTGTTGGGCCCGGGCGCCACCGAGAGCTCCACAATGCCCTGCGAGCTGAGACCGCCGGCGTCCGACGCGCCCACAGTTACGCTGTATTGTTCGCCTGCTTGCAAATGGCCGGTGCTCGCTATCAACATTAAAAAAAAATACATTCCTACACTTGACAAAAATATACATAGTTTTTCTTAACCATTAAATGACTAAAAAGATAGGAAAGATAACAATACATTAGACTATTCTTACAATACATTGTTAATAGAGTTGAATTTGAAAAGAAAACTTTTATGTAGAGGTATAACTTACAAATGACTCCAGTCTCAGGATCTATAGTGAACTTGTTTCCTCCGTTGTTGGACACGTGGTAAATGCTGTAGGTGATTTGCGCATTTTTACCCTCGTCAATATCCATCGCTTGAACCTGCAAGATAGTAGTTAGTTTTAAGTTTGTTCCTCCGATGCTTACAAGTCAATAACTCTAGTAGATAATGACTAGTGAATCAATGATGGACTAGTTTGGCAACTGGAAATGCCCAATGTTTAAAAAGTTTACGATTTGGGGAATCAAGCATATTTAATTTTTTCTTTAGACGTATTTCTTTATTCGTTTAAACATTGTAGATTGTTTTATTTAACACGATTCCTCATACTACTAAATTGCTATTAAATCTGGCAACACCTTAAGCGTCAAATTAGTTTGTCTAGCTGTTTCAACAATAAATCATAAAAACACTAATGATATAGTAGGCTGCTAAGTTACCTTGTAAACTTCAGTGGGCTCTAAGTTGGCTGGCACGTTGATGGGCTGCGTCTTGGGTATGACCGGGGCGTTGTCGTTTTGGTCGAGCAACTGCACCGCTAACGAAAGCGGGGCTGACGCGGCGCCACCATTGGCCTCTCGGGCTACCACCTGATGATAGATGAAAACATCATTAGGCATCTCAACGTGTCCATTTTTAAAAGAGAAACCATTTTATTATGATTACGCTATATATAGTATACGCGTATAATATAGTAAGCCGGTGGTATTTACTTATGTATTTGTGCACATTCTGTCAGCATAATTAATATATTTCCTGGCATTTTTCGTAAGGTGTAGTAACATTCTTATTATTTGTATTGTTACTTACTTGGAACCTGAATTTTCCTGGATTTGGTGGATCCCGGTCTAGCCTTTCGTCGTTGACCACAAGTATCCCATTCTTATCGATATCGAAGAAGTTAGTCGTTAATTCAAACGTATAGTTTGGTATCAAGTCACCAGGCCCCTGAAAAAGTATTGAAACATGACATAAAATCATTATATAGGTAATAAATACAAATTTCCATTCGTCTTTCATATTAAACTTACGTAATAATTAAAAGCCAAAAAAACAAGAATATTGGTTTTTACTCTATTAAAAGTATACCAGATTCTGCTGAAATAATAATGCGCGTTTAATGGGTAGCAACATTCGCAACAAAGAAACACAAGTGTAACAAGTCAGCCTGATCACAAAACATAAAAATATGTAATTTATTTTACAAATATCTTACCAAATCAGCATCCGAGACGCTCAACCGTAAAGGTTGCCCCCTTTCGTCTAAGACTTTAGTTCCTTTTGGTGAGTTCTCCTCTACGCTTCCCTCTTCTGCCGTGGCCTCGACAATCGGTGGGTTTGCGTCGACTGGCCGCACTGTTATGGTCAGCAAAGCTAGAGTGTAGCGACGACTTTCCGATACTTCTTCAGCCTGAAAACATAAAAGTTTTTACGAGTCATGCAAAAATACATATTATGTATACCATATATTTATATCAGATATAAGACAATTTATACACGATGCCCATGCAGCATATTCAGTAAAAATACATCTGTGTTTAAACAATGAGAAGGTTGGTTATCTTTTGCAGATTCTACCAAACGGACTAGGAAAGGAAAGAAAGCTTGAACATTTAAGTTACATCTAATTATCTTATCTGGCTACGAGTATTTCCGTCGCACTACTACCGACAATTCACAATTCCCTACCTGTAAAAAACTAGACTTTGACAAAATATGAACATATCTTACCTTGATACCCAGTTGGAACTTTTTAGCGATACTAGTATCAACCGGTTTGAGCTGCCTCACAGCGCCCGTGTTCTGGTCTATAGAGAAGTAAGTAGCCCAGGAATCTGGCTCGCCAGTCTCTATGCTGTACCGGATCCGAGCGTCTAAAGTGTCCATATCCACTGCTTGGATTTTCTCTGGTTCGATGGATAAGATACCGGCTAGTACACCGCTATTGACCTAGGTTATGATATCAAAAATATATTTTAATGTAAGATCTCAAAAATTCACGCTTAGTTTTATGCTTAGTTTGCGGACCTCTTGTTTAGTTGTTTTGACTAGAAATTTGTTACATTTACCTATCATTTACCTAGACTACCTCTGTTTTATTTAGATTTAAGAACTCTTTAATCCCGTCTCTATATACCCTGAGCAAGCTCATAAGCCGGATAGCAAGAACGCTCCGAATCCCATGGATTTATGAAACTTGAGACTTTTGGTTAATACGCGCCTCATCAACAAAGTTCTTGAATTTTTGACTCCAATAGGTAATTGTGACTTAAGCTCCCAATTCAGCTAGAAACTTACATAGCTAGTGTACTCCGGTTTGATACAAGCGCCTTCGTGCAATGTGCACCCTTTGTAGATAAACGAGGGATCCTGGTCGTCGTCGTCCTGGACGTTTACTGTCAATGTGGTAGTACTTGACATTCGTTTTTTGGTATCGCGCGCACGATCCTGGAGGAGTTAAAATGTCAATAATTAAACAGGTTAATTGATTTAATACTGTAGTTTGAATTCACTTGTAAATAAATGTTTCGATGATATCAGCTTAGCTGCAATAGAAAAGCAAAGCAACGCGAAGATCATGACTTGAATGAATGTAAAACAAATGAGAACAGTTGAATTTATTGTTCTGGATAGTAATATGCAGACAAAATATAGCAAAATACTTACAGAAGCTACAATAGTGACTAGATACTGCTGCGTGCGCTCGTAATCTAAACTCCTGTTGACCGTCACAACGCCTTGGTGTGGCAATGGTATGGAGAAATACCCGTAACCATCAACTGCATTGCTAGCCTCTAACGTCTTATTGTCTCCTGGTACAACGAAAAACTCTGCAAGACCGTTGACGCCGACGTCTAGATCCACAACCTGTATTTTGTCGAACACTGTTGTCCCAACGGGCACCAACTGAAACAAATGAAAAAAATAATGATATAAGTTTTATGTACAAATGTACAATAGAGCTATATAACCATCTAACATACTCTCTCTCACTCGACAATCTGATACACGACGCACGGGCCTAAACTATTTAACGTATAAACAAATTCCATGCAAGAATATAGAGTGCAGTGGTAATATACTCTGAGAAAGAATATTCCGAAATTCATCGCCTATGGGGACTTAGCACGGAATGCACTATACGCGTATATATAAAGATGCGGGCGTCCTCTAGGAAATATTTAATAAGCAAAGCAAGAGGCGAGACGCAAGAGCAAATCTTGGCAGCGACGGTAGATGTAATTAAAATATTTATGGGGCAGTTTCGCATTAAGAATGTTGTAAGATTAAGTACGAGATTGTTAACCTTTCACTGATAAGGAGATAACAATGACATAGCTACAAGTACTCTACTGTTTTAGAGCCAGCGTGACAAATCATTACACAGTAACCATGTTTATGGGGTTGCTCAGAATTGCCCACAGATTTGTCCGCATAGAACTCTCTTTTCGATATTTTTAAAACAAGAGTATGTTTCTCGGAGCTTAAGTCACCTCTACACTAAATTTAATACAAATCGGTTGAGGCGGTAAACCGTATAAACATAACAAGCAGTCAGACAGACATGCTTAATTACTTAAGTACTTTTGTACTTATAAAGCATCTAGGTAGGATAGAACGAATGTTGAATGTTAAAGTAATCGTGATCTTATTGTTATACGTACAAGTTTTTATGGTTTGTTGATGATTTAAGTAAGTGGGACACCTGCGATTGCGATTTTTTTTTTAATAGATTAAGCGACGTGAAATGTTGTAATGCCAACCATGTTACAAGCAAAAAAGACTGACTTAAACAGAAGTAATAAACTAATAATAAATTTATTTATTATTGTTTACAGACAGACAACAAACCGAGCTAATAAAAACGTGATGATAAAACGTCTGTATAATTCTTCGTAAAATTCTCACACCACATCAAATTAAATTTTTAAAACGAATACAAATAACCTAGTTTTTTTTTTTATTGTTCTAAACTATATTTTTGCATCATACGTGTTTTTAACCGTAGTGACGTTTAGTACCAATTTCACCAAACGATGTCAAATTTAATCAATGTTAATCGACTGTTAATTCATACATTTTTGCAGCTGTTAACGCTCTAATCGTCTGTTAAGTGGTTAACATCGTATGGTGAAATTGATTAGGCTCCCAAGATTTAACAGCAACCTTGCGCTACTGTCATCATGTTGGTAAAATTGCACTGCCAGAGGTAAAACGAATGTTAAATTAATTATAGACTAATTTAACGTTCGCCTATAAAATGTTCACCTTGTCGTAACTACACAAACAACCTGGTTACTACAGCTTTGCATCATAGGCAGCTAATAGGTGACATGCTACGAGGTGCAATGTTCTAGCTAGCTAATATGCACCGCGAAAAGGTCTCCAAGGTATCGGACTATATGATATCCCTGGCTATACCTACTTTCTCCGTTAAATTATTAAGTACACGGCACTGAGGCCTATTTACCGTCACAGGCAGTGACACACGTGGCATGTACCAATTGCATACAATCGCTAATTGGTGGCGCTGAATTAGTTGAAGTCGCGCCCTTTACGTATAAACCTTTGACTCAGTTAAGCCAGCGGACAAATTCGCCAAGTCATAAAACAAAACCTAAGCAAATCTCTAAACATTAAACTCTAACATATTGACAAAGGGACTCCTCCTCACCTCTGACACATTGGCCTCATACGGCACTCCCTGGAACGCGGGCGCATTGTCGTTGACGTCCGAGACACGGACTATTACCGTGGTGGTGCGCCGACGCTTCGTCGCTTTCACTTGGCAAACCAGCTGGAAAGATTAGAACAGAGTGGTTAGTTGGTTGAAAAACGCTGCGGTTTTTAAACGGCTTTGTCTATCCTCATAATTTTAGATCCATGCGGTGGAAATATGAAGTGTGCAGGAGACTTAACTATTTAGAAGCAGTGAGGTATATAAGTCGTTTGCGACAGTGGTCACCTTAGAAGACCTTTATGTACAGAATAGGAAATCGTAGGAGGGATACAAATACAGTTCTAGAAATACAGCTAAACAGCGCACAAGGAAGTTCAAGTACAACTTGGAGAACATAATTCATTTAAATTCGTTATTTAATTTTTAAAGTAATTATTCCAATAAATATTTCGTAAGGGACATAAACCGGCTTTTCATTAATGAAATCCTATTCTTCCCACATAATGCCTAAAAACGCAAGTCGAATCGCTCATTATCCAACAAACCGTTCAAGCCGTGCCAGTGATATTTCTTTAAGTATACCTAAGCTGTAGCGTTCTGTAGGCGACTCGGCAATCATTAATTATCATCTTAACGGGTTATATTGACATCAATATGCAGATTCATTCAGCGTTTCTCTAGAAGAACGAATATTTTTAACCCAATTAAGCTATTGTGTAGGTGATGAAATTCGTATTTACAGTTGTATGGACCTCATTCAAAGATGAGTATCTCCTCGTGTTAATTAAGTTTACATTCACACGTAAACATTTTACATTCATTGGGCATTAAGAGAGGTGTAAAAAATAAACAATGCGATTGAGGTGAAGAGTAACGGGTGGCAATGATTGTTAATCGCTATGCATATATCCATTGCCTGATATCATACAGAAGTGAATGAAATATAAATAGATAGAACTAAAGGTTGCCGCAAACACATGAGTTTAGCACCGGCTTAACACCGCGTTATTTTATCTCCTCATTCGCCGCTGTAACCCAGCTGTTAGCGTTCACCAGAGCGCAAAGCACCACTGAGGCGTCAACGCAGCCACTCTTTGTAATTTAGTGATCATAAAACGGTAAGTGAGATATCGCGGCAACGTTAAGCCGACTAATCTGATTATTACGTTTCATACAAATAATACTAATTTACTTAATCTGAGGCGATACTAATTTGATTCTGCATGTCTGCAGCTACCTTAAGAGTACATCTAGATATAGGAGAGTTTTCTACAGGCCCAGGGGTTTTTTCCCGTTGTTCCTTACGCATGGGTTCGATTAGAACAAGCACAAAAGCCACCTGAGGGTATGTAGGATCTGAGACCCATGGATATTTACAACCCTCTTGACCCCCGCCAACCCTCTTTACCAACTTTAACCTTACCGCCAACTTAGATGCAATATCTCTACGCTAGTCTATTCACGTTCGTCCTTAGTACTTGCTGATAACATACCTGGAACACCATATGTGACAGGTTGTCCGCATCTCTATCTAGCGGCTGTAGCAGCTGCAAGCGCTTGCCGTCAAGCTGGAACAGCGTCGGTCCCTTGGGAAACACCGTGGTCAGCACCACGTCGACATCTGGATCACCCACAATAGGAAGCTCTGCTGGGACCGTGCTTTGGTTTACTTCTGCAAAAAGCAAAACAGGCATACATTAATATATAAGTCCTTGGTCAATATCCATATCTAGAGAGGTCTGCGCTGCTGTTGGTGAAATAATAATCATATTCAATTTCAAGGTAATCTTAAAATTTAAATAAATACATTTTAGGTGACAATCTCACACGGACTGACCTAGTCCCAAACTAAGCCCTAGGCATGTACTATGGGTACTACACAACGATATAAATACCTGTATAGAGAAAAAAATACTTAAATAAGTACATAGCAAAAAACACCCAAGACTCAGAAACAAATACTCGCGCGCAAATATTGGGAATCGAATCCGGGCCCGCTAGCTTCGTAGGCATTGTCACTACCAACTAGACCAACTAGACCAACTAGGCGTGGTCTTGTTGATTAACGACATCTAACATTAAAACAAATGTCAAGTACTGTTCAAAAAATCTAATATCTATGTGGTGTAAGCAACAAATTTGATACAAAATTAGTGGATATGGTCTAAGTAGGGTGCACTTACGATCTCCTCTGCTCTCTTCTATATCGACGATGATGCTAGCCTGACCGGTCTCGACATCGCATGGACCTGTAACAGAGTGGCACCACGTATAATGAAAGCTGTTGCAAATGGAGGACACAAAGCTTCAAAAAACAATAGGTAACACATTTTTAGGAACACTATTACTAAGCGTCTATTATCCGTGCTTCTGTCTGTCAATGGGCTGTATCAACCGTAATAGGTAGCCGATAATATTTTTTACAGAATATCTGAATGTGTGTTTTTGGTTGAATCTTGTAAACCCTAAGATCTTTAACGATGATTTTGGATCAATTGTTGAGTATTTATAACTTCTTAATCCAGGTTAATATTTTTTTTGGTAATACTTATGGTTTTAAAGTAATCACCAAAATTATTTGAAGTTGACGCTGCCATCAAGGCAAAATATCTCCATCTCACGTTCTTCGCGCGGAAGCTCATTTAGTCATCCCTTTCAATTTTTGTGCGGGTGTGGCAGCATATGTGCATACGATTCACAGAAAACACATCAACAACATCGAATGTGTAAACTATACAATTAATAACAATAAAATAATACCTACAGTAAAACACAAATCCGAGTAATGTACAGTCACCCAATAAAAATGTTGAGCATACTTAGAACCTTGTCATTGTGACTGCCACTATTTTTGTCATACTTGTCACTTGATGTTCAGTTTGAAGTTTATTATGACAGTGCACTATTTAAAGTGCTTAACATTTTCGTTGGGGTACTGTACATAGGCGGCTTCTTGTTTCAACAGCAATAATAACAAGCAATTACCGTAAATAGTTATTGAACATATTTCACTTAACACTAATTACTTTACAATAGCAAAGCAATACGGAAGTGAAACGGCAAGCACATGGTTAAGGTTCGTTAGAATTAACAAACGATCATAAATAATCTAATCGACAGGAGAACTGTGGGAATATTCTAGATGTTTAGCTATTATCACCGACGCTTACAATAGTTTATGTTGTTCTAGTAAAGTATTTAACAACTTTTGTATCTTTTTTTTTACTGTATTTTTCTCACGCACTTTATGAACAACTCAAATTTTGACAAATATCTCAAATTATAAACAAAGGGTCGCAAATCTGTAAAAAAGACAATAAAAATTGACATCCCCTATTTTGTCTCAGTCAGGCTATTACGAAAACCATAAATTCACAATAAAAATTGACATCCCCGATTTTGTCTGTCAGGCTGTTAAGAAAACCATAAATTTAAGTTTAGAAGTTTCAATATATTGATGATTGATTTAAGTTAATGAAGTTAAGTAATAATTACCCCAGATTAAGCAATTACCCCAGATAGAATTATGCACAATAGTCAACTTGAGTGCCTAGCAATTTCAATTCAAACCAAGCGATTGCATTACGATGTTCGCTACTCGCAGAATAAGCTTCGCGGTGTGAAATTTTGTAGCATTCATTAGACCGTTTATAATTAAGCCTTACTACATTTGAATTGGATTTCCCTTAACTAGAATTTATGATTGTTCTTTGGAAACTGTTCATTTCTCTTTGTTACTTATGTAGGTACTTAATGTTTGTTTACATATAGGAAGGCTATTCAGTTATTTATTTATTTTAATACGTTATTGCACAAAATTAAAATAGTGTACAAAAGGCGAACTTAATGCTACAAGCATTCTCTACCAGGCAAAAATAATACACCAAAAAAAAAACCGCTAACATTGGTGTCTTGCATGCAAACGATGCGCCAAAAATGCCAAGCCCCAAGAACTTTATTTTTTTCGATACCAGTGAAAGAAATGCAGCTAAAGAGCTATAGCAATTGCACAGCTCTGTCCCTTTCTCTCAACCTAAACTGAACTGCTTTAGCATGTCAAGGTAACCCCCTGATGGTAAATGTGCTCTAAGACAACCAATATTATGCAATGCAAAATGCGTTGCCTACACTGAGGAATAAGAAGGAATACCATTGTGCCAGTAATTTTATGTTCCATATTTTCTGTAAGTAAGTAAAAAACGGTATAATAATTTGAAGAAGGCGGAAGCTTTTAATCACCATGAAAGCTCATGTACTTACCTACAAATGGGCTATAACAGTTGCCTTTTCCTTCAATTAAATATATTACATTGTTTAAAGTAGAGCAGATAGTCATAAAGTCTGTAATTGAATACAATTGTTTTGACTTATTTACGAACCTTTACACATATTACATTATATACATAATTATACCCCATAATTTAATTTGTCGCGTTTACTAAACTATTTTTTCTCACTCCCTCATCTACGAGTACACATATCACTTTTACTATGGGAAACCTTACTAGACCAGTACTTAAATCGATTCAATAAACGTAAATCCTACACGCCCTTCTAAATTTAGTAAATACTTAGTCAGTAAAAAAAGCTCAAATAAAGGATACGGTTTAGGATTTAATTAAAAATTGTATGACTTTTCCTTTTACCATCTTAAATTATATGCATTGGCTTCCCTGCAATATGAAGCATAGTGACATATCATTCACAAGCATAAACAAGTAACTGAGAAATAAAACTAAATTGCAAATAATGATGTGGGTACTAAACTGAAACGAATGTTTTACAAGCCTTGACTACTTAAAAACGACAGTAAAACCAAAACGCAAGTATAAATCTAAAAGTAACTGCAAAAACATAAATTCCGGTACACGGGCGTGGCTGGGAACCTTTTCGTTATAAAGCTATTTGTTAGCACAGTGGGCGTTCTATGAAATCGCGTCAAAATAAAGAGCTTATACCTTAAAAGACACCGTTAATTAGTACACAAACACATGTACCCAATAAGCATGGATTTAAGTCCATCGAACTCCTAGAATGGTTCTCAGTGACTTACCGAACCTTTTAAGTATTTGTTCCAATTAGAAAGCGTTGCTGTTTTCTTGTTTTGGTACTTATATTGAATGGTGCAAATAGTTTGCGAGGTTTTAATCATTAGTTAGCATTTGTTAATTAATTTCTGTTCGTTGCAACTAATACTAATGGGACAGCAGGTGCCGGTGGGCCTTTTACGTTGCATTGCCGTGTGTATTGACTCAACCATTAAGCGGGGTAATGAGGCACGCAATGCAATTCTCACAGGGCAAGACTATGAGTTAATAGGCTTTTTGACTTAGGTTTTTGCAAGTAATTTATCTGATACAGACTCTAATTATAAATCGTGACCTATAACATTTTGATACGTTCAAAACTAGATTTAAAAACGTCAAAGTCTTTTGTTTGAAGATAACAATAGTTATAACGTACTTATTTCTAAACTTAAGTTTTGAGACGTCTAAACTTAAACACGTCTTATTTGAGTTGAACCCACTATAGACTGTAAAAGTATGAATTTTTGGGGGTTATTCCAAAGGTTAGACCCCTAATTAGACCTTTTATCGAAACAGCTCAGTATTTTGAGAACCAGACCGAAACATTTTTTTTGTGTGATCTCTTTACTAAATTAAAGTCGTCTAAAGGGCCTCTGCCTATTGGCTTCCATAGTCCCGTCATTGGTAAAGACATAAAACTTATAATGAACACGCATGACGGATCGGACAGGAATAACTGGAGCTGAAGGTGAATGGGGTCAAAGAGTAGACTCACCTGGTGTCGCCTGAGCCAGATGTAGCAAACAGAACACGAGAAACCAAATCGGTGCTTGCCCATGCTGGATGAGCGCGACCCACCGCGCCATCTCACTGTAACAAAGGAAAACATTACGTTAAAACATTAAATTATAAGCAGGGGGAAGACTCAATAGCGTGAGCCCTGAACCGCGTAACGATAGGAGTTACAGAGTTGGGATGTAGTTTTGCTGCATAGATTTGTACAAGGTGGTATGGGGCTATTCCGATAAAGGGGTTAATGCGTAATTCAAACATTTTAAAGGAATAAAACGTTCTAAAACTATTTTGCTCCCGTTTATAGAAAATTAGGTACTTAAACTACTATAAAAGGCCTCGAAAATAGTTTTAAACTTTGCATTCCCTAGAAAGAAAAAAGACGGATTTACCCCTTTGTCGGAATAGCCCCATACCCCGCCTGACCTCATATAAAATTACTAGGAGTGAACGTCGCTGAAAATTAAGTTAAGAATACGAAGTCAGAGGTTTTTCGTATATTTATCGTGTTGCCAGTTATAATGTTTTCAATCCTCGATGTCCCGCCGTACTACTTCATTTCTCATTCATTGAGATGCAACGTCTATTTGAATGCATGCCGTGCGTCGTGGATTAAAAACAAACCGAGTAATAAACAAACTGTATTTCTAATACGGTAATGGAATTCTTAACGAGTTTGTTGTTGTTTTGAATGAAGTCGTAATGTTATTAATATACATATTTAGAATACCCGTTTTTAACTAATCAAAGAAAACAAGTACTAACCCAAATAGAATGTCCCGCACTAATGCAATAATAGGTATAGATTCCGTATAACAAGATTACACTGAGATTACAGAAACGGCGGCAACATTCGTTTCTACAAATACGTATTACAGACGAAATAACCTCGGCGGAATCCAATTTTCGATAAATCCATTTTATTTGGTGACGTAAAGACACCTTTGTCAAGGATGCGATAATAGCCTCTTTTTTAACCGACTTCAAAAAAGGAGGAGGTTATACGTTCCACTGTATGTATTTTTTTTTTTATGTATGTTCACCGATTACTCCGTCAATTGTCGACCGATTTCAAATTTTTTTTTTTGGTTTGATAGAGTATACTTCCGAGGTGGTCCCATTGTCACCAAATCTGTATCTGATGAGGGGATCAGTGAGGAATTGAGGGAACTCCTCAAATATTGTAGGCAAACATATAGCGATTTTAGTATTTTTAGTAACAAGTCCAGCATTTGCATTCAGAAAGTATCATTTGGTGTAGTGGAACTGATGATGAAGACCACAGATGGCCACCGGAACTCCTCAATGGTACCGATTTCAAGGGTGGCGATAAGATATCTCGATTAAGATAGTTGAGCGACTACCTACAACGAATAATATTTACTTGTTGAAATATGACTATGACTTTCCCGCGGCGTTGCTTGCGGCGCGCTTGATATAAGTTAAAGTTTCATTTCAACTAAGAAGTGGGACTACGTAACAGCGTATTATGATCACTAAAAAGTATAAAATAAAATAAATGTTTTAAAAAACAAAAAACCGCCTTCAAAAACGCAAAAAATAACTTCTTTAAAATTGTAGTTTTTCAACAAAAAGCCGACATCAGTTGGACTAACCTATTAGGTGCCTACAATTTTAAAGAAGTTATTTTTTGCGTTTTTGAAGGCGGTTTTTTGTTTTTTAAAACATTTATTTTATTATAGAAGTCTATGTTCGTTGTCTATACTGGAAAAATATTTATAAATAAGACTGGGACAATGGTGTTAGTGTTTTAAGATGATTGTGATGTTATTGCAAACACAACAAATTGAGCGCTCGTCGAGAAATTCATATCACTATAGTAACAAAAGCAATGCTATGGTTTTTTATTCGAAATGGTTAAAATAAAAAAAATGTTTCTCTTGCTTCTTGCATTTAGCTTTACAGTTTTGTCCTTCTCTTGGAAAGTCAAAGGAAAAAATTAAGAAAGAGGAACAACACAATAATATCAAGAAACCACATTTTTTAATGCAATATCAAATAAAGAGGAGCATAACAATTGAAATAGTATTGGTCCACACAGCAATTTGCACAATCGCAAACAATATTGCATCGACACTTAAAAACCCGCTTGTTTTAGTCCCCATTAGGCTGCACATAAACGTATTGAACTACGTTTAACTTAACATAGTCGTTTTACTTTCGGAATCCTAAGCATCTTCATTGATTTTCACATTTGAAAGACCCTTTAGGTCAAGAAGACTAACGTTAATGCAAATGACGGAATACTTAGAACAGCAAGTGGGAATAAGCGTTCAGTACCAAAAACACGAAATCGAGCCAATTTCATTAATAAATCAGTGAACATGGCTTACGAGTATGTGGCTTTTTCATACTAGTTTATTTGTATCTAGGTTGTCTAAGTATTTTGAATCAAGTGAAGTCTATACCACTCTGACCGGTTAAAAGTGGATCAAGTGGTTTGGAGCAAAAAGTTGTCCTGTTGAATTACCTATCGATACACTCGAGGTGAGAGCAAATCGTGCACATAAATAAAGAGGAATAATTTTACTTACATTGTACGAGTAGGGTACAAAGTGCTATTTTTATGAAGATAAGCAATGCAGTGAGTGCAATAAGTAATGGCTCATACATATGAAAATAAAATTAATGAAACTGCTTACTTTACGTACCTACCTACGAAAAATACGTTTAGGAAAGTGATATTTTAGAATATACATAAAATAAATACCAATATTAAGTTTACCTTATTTAAAAGACACTCAGGCATTTCATACACAAGTCTTTGAAGAATATAATAAAGATTAATGATGATTGGCATGAGCCAAATAACAATTTCACATAATCCACATCTACGGAATCTTATACTAGGTTAACGGTTAACTGTTCATCAACTTTAACTTAGCAATCAATAGCAACCTGATCTATTCCGCGTAGCTTTACTACTACTAAATCATGAAGGATCGTGGCTCAGTAAGCACCTAGCCTGCAGATAGATACCGAGTCAACAGCGAGAGGGAGGGGTCCTCAATAAATTCATGCTAATAGTCGCCGTGAAACATTGCCTTTAGGTTTCTTGCTTAATCACGGAAAAACTACACTGGTTTCGTAGATTATCAATCTCATGAGATTGTGTAAATAAAACGAGTGAAAAAATGGGTTTTATGAAAGACTAGAAATTATTTTCCGCGGCCTCCCGCATTTCTTCGCGTCAGGGGCTGATTTTCGAATTAGTACCTAAATTACATACCTAGGGCGATAAAACAAAAAAATACACCCGATCGCAGGCATTTGACTCCCGAGCCGAAGGCGAGGGCGATATATAAATATGCAATCTGAGGCTTTTTGAATTCTGAGGCCCATGGTGTGTACCCATTTTTACGTCGTTATACCTACGATGTACCTAGGCCTTTTTGTCCATGTAGCGGAGCATAGGCGGAAAATGCTTCTTTTAGGGCCAAAGGTGACGTAAAAAAATTAAAGCGCACCGCTAATAAAGTGCAAGCATAAATACGTAGGTATTTAAACAATCTATTTTATGCTTAATGATACATTATGCGTACAAAAATTATGCGAGCTTGCGTAATCTGTCAGGTAGGGCGTTATTTGTCAGTGAGTAAGTAAAGAAATCGAGCGATTGTTTCCTCCTGTTTTGAATTACTATACTGCGATGTAAGGGATACCATTGCAACAAAAATATAAATTTAGATTTAGCCTTAAATGCAGTTTAGCTCCGTCTTACTTAATGTCAGTCTGAAATCCAGACTTAAGACTAAAACTGGATGTCATTTCTACCTGCAAGTGGCCCTTATTAACAATAAGGTCCACGTATTTCCATTAAACAGTAAACTCGTAAGTTCTACAAAACTAAAAATATATACGAATAAAATATTTTCCACAACCACTTTATCTTACTTTCATTCTGTGTCTATTATCATTGGGTCATATTGCTTAGACAAAATACTAGTTAGCTTACCTGCCCTCGAACATGGGATTAGGCCTCAGAATTATGCTGAGTAATGGCGGGGTACCATGTAGCATTAATATGTCACGCTTCGCATTAGCATTCGAAAGGGTTCCGAGGTGTATGACAAATGCGAGTGTTGGGCGATAGCGTTTGTGTGCAGGCTCATATTTGCTGAAGCTTAGATCAACATGTCAAATAGTAATCGAATTCCTTGCTTGGTGCGACCACACTATTTATTTTATGAACTTTGTATCTTAAGTCAGTTTATTATGTAAAGAGAGCTGGGCTTCTACTCTATTGGGTAAAACCATATTGCGTTTGACATGTTATCGTATTGTAAACTCTGCCTCCGTTACTGTTAAGTAAATAAGCTATGGTAACGTTGACAATACGATAATATGTCTAAGCAAAAATGTTTTACAGCGTAGAATAAAAACTAATCTTCTAAGAGCCTCTAATCTGAATTTTAAGAAGCGTACCAGTACGGTACAGAATTCAGTAGACTTACACCCGTATTTATAGTCAAGAAAAGTAATTACTTGAGTAGTATTAGTAATGACAAAAGTCATATAAAAATCGTTATTTTAGTCATTACCTTTTACTCAAGTAATTACTTTTCTTGACTATAAATACTTAAAGTCGTCAGTTAATAAAAACGTTATTATAAATCTTATTAAATGACAAGTAAGAAGATACCTATTTCTTAATTAACGTAGTGATTCAGCTAACCACGTGAACACCTGACGGTTTACGACAGCCGCCGTATATAAAGTTAAAGTAATTTTGCTTATCTTTACACATAAAACGTTAGCTTTGGCGCCACACATATAACGCCAAATAGGTATGTCTCTGGTTCTTATAAGGCAAATAACAACTTAGTACTGCATAATCACTGCTTTAGGTGCAATCGCTCTGCTCAAATACTTGCACCACAAGAATCGGACAAGTTTGCGGACCCCCTAGCGATACTACGACATAAAACTTAACGCGTTTATGTGTAAAGGTAAGTCTTTCCACGCCCAAGGGATGTTTAGGACGTAAGGCATTCTGATTAGTTTTGAAAAGGTTTTCTATTTGTATACGTAGTTTCTAGTTAGTTTAACATGGTCTAAGATCCGAATAGGAGAAGATTTGGACCGGGCTGTTTATTCGATGAAAAGTATTTTATATCAAATTTAATACGCTAAATAATATGTGGCGAATTGGTAGGCTGAAAATTTTCAGTCCATTACTTATATCATTAAAAAAATAACAAAAAATATTTTTTTTTTTAAATTGAAAATGTTTGTTTAGTAGACAAATTACATACTAATCGAAAGTATGAAGTCTATAGAATATGCAAACTTTAGGTTTGGTGCAAATTATTAGAACCGATTTACCTGTTTATACCTGCCTACCCAATAGTTTGACGGGAAAAAAAATGTCAAACTAACGTTTGCATATTCTATAGGCTTCATACTTTCGATTGGTATGTAATTTGTCCATTAAACAAGCTATTGTAATTTTTTAAAACAAAGTTAATTTTTAAATTTTTAATTAATTATATACTGGACTGAAATTTTTCAGCCTACCTATTCGCCATATATTACTTAGCATATTAAATTTGTTATAAAATACTTTTTATCGAATAAACAGCCCGGTGCAAATCGTCTCCTATTCGGATCTCCTACTAACATGAAAGGTTATTAATTTAATTTATGTAAACATCGTAAACAGTTTATAATTCATACAGAGTTGCTTGCGGCGTCTCCTTTCTTGTTTGCAAAACGCAACTACGGCGGTTGCTTTGTTTTTTTTGTACGAATTGTAGGAGTGTGTAAATTATAGCACAGGTACAAATTAACCAATTCCCCTATTCATAAGCGCCACATAAACCTATTTTGGGTAAAGTAGTCCGTTTCTGTGAAATTCAAATGTCATAATGAAATATAAGGACAGAGCATACGAGTATTTCAATCAAACTTTAGTTATCGTGTGTTAAATTAACTATATGACACGCTTTGGACAGGCTTTGGTAGTTTGATGTTTCGTTGTTTTTATTTAGATTATACTAAACTTGAAGAGAGTTATTTGTGACAGCCTAAGCATACAATTCTAGCACAGTTTAATGTTGAACCACTAGACACTAGACTAAGCCAATCTAAAAGAGAAATCACAGTCTTAGCATTCCATAATTGTGCATGTCCTTGATTGAATATAATCCTCTAACAATATTACAAAGCGTTACGAAGTAGGACGTCTTAGCAGTCGGCGAGTAGACGTTTTAATCCTATTACTCGGTTGATTCTTGGGAAACAAACTGTTTACCATACTAATTGATTGGGATAGCAGAACTGTATTATAAAGTGTTATGGCTTGAATCACGCTGTGCTTGTTTAATTCGTTTAGTTAATTGTAGTAACTGTTATTTTGAACTTAAATGTTGGAATGCGTGAAATTGATAGTTTTACATAGATGGAACGACAGAGGTAGGAGGTAGCTGTCTGCAGTAGACAGACAAGTTACTTTCTATCCATTATTAGACAACTCGGTTAACTTAGTTGTTAGTGAGTTGGGATCGCGTAAGGGCAAATATGTATGTGCTAATATTAATGATCTCTGTCTATTCAAGTATTTATTTTACTGTTTTAAGTATTTTTATTCGCGTCTAATGCCCACAGTACAGTCAATTATATATATACACTTTTGGACCTTCTTTCTTCGCAACAAGGTCCAAAAAGTGGATGCATATCTTTGTAGTCGACTGTACGAGCCTAAAGCATAGAATGGGAGTAGGTAGTTTAATTTGTGTGATATCCTCCAGATATTCATTTACTAGCTATTTGCCGGCGATTCCGTCCGCGTAGAAGTCGTTTATCACAGGCAAAAAGTACTCTATGTTTATGTCCTTTCAGGGTTTAAGTTATCGCTATGCCAAATTGCATAGAAATCGATAGACAGACAGTCAGACAGTCACTTTCACATACATAACCCCGTAAGGCCGACCATACTAAAAACGGAGTTTTTGAAAGTGGGACTTCGAATCTACCATCAAGACAATAAAGTTCAATTACGTTTGTTCGATAATGCCATTTTCAGTTTATGAAGATACGAAATAAACCTTTTTCTTAATTGCAACACAGTTCAAATTAAATTGCCTTGATTAGTTCATCCTATTGCACACTGGGCCTTACGAGGACAAACTCACGCCTTCGTTCCCAGAGTAGGCTAGGCAGAGCTACAGAACTAACTACAACTCTAAAAACTTGTCGACAATTCCGCAACCACATTTTGCATAATCGGTTAAGATGTTTACCAGCGTACCTATTAGTGACAGGTTGCACGCTCATCGCCTAACATAACTACAAGCCTTTATTCCCTTAGTCGCCTCTTACGACAACCACATCACACGCTCATCGACATCATTTTCACATTTATTATTAACTAGTTTTTGCACGCGACTCCGTCCGCGTAGAAGTCATTTATCGCTATACCCTCAGGAATCCCATTTTCCGTGATAAAAGTAGCCTATGTGATATTCCAGACTGTAATATGTCTCTGTGTCAAACTTCATCCAGATCCGTTCAGCTGTTCTGGCGTGATTGAATAACAAACATCCAAACTTTCGAACTTTATAATGTTATTAGTAAGAAGTTAGATAGTATGTATAATAGAATAGTATATAGTACTGTATGGATTTAATTGACATTAGCTAACGCAAGATAAATCATTAACGTGTGTCTCACGCTATGAGCACACGTTATGTAGCAAGACTGCACTGAATAAGTGTGCAAGCATAATTGAAAATTAGCGATTTACACTTCTGTTTGACATATTTAACCACCGCCTGTGTATGAAGCATAGTAAATTGCCTTTTAACAAGGTTGGTTATGTTAAGGTCCAATATAGCATGACGAACCAAATTGCTATCTCAGACCTGTGCGAAAGTAAAAACCAGAAACATGGACACGCTCGATTGGACAATTTGGCAGTACCTAGTCAATGTATTTTTTAAATTAATTCTCTTGGATGTATGTACCCATGTTATGAACTACGAGTACTTGACTAGTCTTAATAAGTACAAGAAATTGAGAAAAAAACCTCAAGATTTTTTTAATAAAGAGTATAATTTGGGAAAGCACACTTAAGTAGCTAGTGAGAACTCTTGTATGTCATTTTTCCACAACTACTTTCTCGCTTTTGTTGTTAATTATTTTGTTCTATTAGCATCTAGATATTAATACAGTCGTAATCACCTCTACACCTGTATTCTCAGAAAATTCGTGCCTAATTTTAACACTTAATAACGCAAAAATAAAAAGTCGTGAATTCAAACTATTTTGCTTTTTAATCAGCATAAAAAAATAGCAACCAATAATAGCGCCATGCCATGGTAAAACTTCAGTACGTATAAACTGCGTGTTAGGGAGTGTCTGTGGAAGTGTGGATAATGTCTCATTTTAAACTGAACGCCTCTCAGTGTTTAGACTTACATGTGCATACATGACTCATAGATCGATTAGTGGAGGGGACGTTCAGTTTTAAATTAGACGATCTCTAGCTCCGATAAGGTTGTAGGTACCTAAATCCGCAATAAACCTACGACCGGGTGGTATTAGAGACACTTGTATTCGATTGTTACATACCTACATGCTAGTAAAAATAAACAGCGAAAGGGAAAAGGTGCTAATGGAGAGTAGCGTCCTTGTAGCATTTATGTAGATTTATCTTTATCATCCTCAACTGTAGGTTCATCTACAACCAATCTCTTGAAAATGTTGCGAATGAGGACAAAAATAAATGTAACATTAAACACTTGATACTATTTACAATGAAGAAAAGCCGTAGCAGAAATGGCAATCTCGGTATAGCCCTACTACGTCAATCGCTCCCACACATCGCAATTGAATGTTATTCATATCCTTATGGGCCATTTACGACTGCTATAAATAAACAGGACTTATGTAAATCCCCGTTAGGTTCAGATTATCCCAGTCAAATCGTCGGTGACACCGAATACCGCTTAACTAACAAATTAAATTAAATGCAAAATACACCTTAGCACGCATATCAGTAAAGTACATTTTGCAACTTATAGAATTTGTTGGTACGAGGTTATTGCAGTATCCCAGTCAAATGTCGGTTTTGATGCCTATCTACATTTAGATAAGGTGTGCCTGTCACGCCATTTCCATCTGTCTAGATAATTACTAGTAAGATCTTATGGCAGAAATAAATCAAGCAGGAAATGAATGTTTTGAATACACGATCGTTACAGGCAAGCAGAGGTTTCTATGCTTTTGATAGTATTATGATACACCGTATAAATTGTGATACACCATAATACTAGGTATGCTTAAAATGTATCGTAAGATATGTCAATATTCAATAACAGATATTTCAGTTATGACAACTCGTAAATGCAAAGTGAGAAACTTTTCACGAGAGACAAACAACTGCTCAGTCAGTTACGAGACCCCACCTTAACAAAGTTGTTCCGTGATTATATTACCAGGTGTCACGTAGATCTTACGAGGTTACACCAGTTGAATGCTTGTTACGAGATGTCACTTCTATTCGTTTTTTGCCGTCAAAATCTAATAATGCAGGAGAGAGTTAACACCGGAAATACTATTTGAAACTTTCTGCATCAAAATCTCATTTTACCAAAAAAAAATAGTTACGAGGTGCCACATATTTTAGACTAACGATATACGTTATTCGTAATTTTGTTTTTTAATTTGTTTGTCCCTTAAATTATTTAGTAGGATAGACATTAACGAATTGGAACTTAGAAAAATGTTAAGTAAAAAAGGAAAAAAAAAGTTATTTAATTGCAAAATGTATTCCAGATTAATGCAATAAGAATATAATTAATGCAGGGTGGTGGCGACAGGTCTCGGGAGTCACATGTGATCCGCAAATGCCATTCAAGCTCAAGGGCAAAATTTATGGCCATATTGTGAGACCGGTCGTCATATATGGGTCTGAGTGGTGGTCTACCGAGGAGAAGGATGAAAGGAGTACATGTGACGGAGATGCGGATGTGAGTGGTTTCATTAGAATGGATAAAATTAGGAATTAATATAAAAGAGGACGCTGGAAAGTAGCGGCAAAAATAGAAAAGTTGAGAAGTAATAGATCGTCGTGATATAGACATGTAGTGAGGAGGGACGAAGGAAACATAAATAGAAAAGTGATGAGTATGAATGTGGAAGGATATAAGGGTAGAGGAAGACTGATAAAGGTTTTCATGGATTGTGTGAAGGATATCATGTGTATGAAAGGTGTGAGTGCAGAGTTAACAGGCGGATAGAGGAGGGTGGAAGAAGAAAACATGTTGCGCCGACCTCACCTAGTGTGGGCCAAGGGCAGGAAGATGATGATGATGATTATCCCCATTTAATTCAATTATTTAGTACATAATGATTTTCCTGTAACAAGCACTGAATGCATTCTGTTCTAATGTAAGAAATGGATTTTGAGCTAAAGTTCATCAAAATCTGTCCAGCCGTTCTTCGACACACGCAGAAACACGCAGTTCTTACATATTGACCGGTGAGATTAAGTTCACCAGCGAAATCAGACACGAATTAATCGACGAAGTTTTCTAAGAGAATACCTGCACTACTGGAACTTTTAAACTTACGTAAGCACTGTTAAATTTAATGGAAAACGAATATTTTATGACCTCTATAAAGCCATGGTATAATGATTTCAGTCGCTAGCGAGTCCAAATGACTTAATTCTCGCACCAAACTATAAATACGAGATTAGACACCGTCAGCATTATTATTTTATTGCCTGTATTTCTACAAACATAAACAGCCATATAACTGTTCTGTTTTTTGGACGCCATCGCCATTAAATTTTATTTAAATTTTCTCTATTAAATTTTCTCCAATCATACATTGTTTACGTTGATAATTAATCTGGGATTATACTCGTATTTAGCCTTTTAATTTGATTTAGTTTCAAGACAGTGAAGTTTTTTAATGGTGCTTTTTTTTAATGCTTATTCAAAATCAAAAAGGGTTTAATTAAGGTTAACAAAATATCGTGCGAGATAATTCGAGCTTTACTACACTTGTTCGTATCATATTGTATTGCGAGTAGTGATTTTGTTTTGATAACGTTATTGTTTCTTGTTTTAACTTGACAATTAAGCAACTGAGGCCCTTTATAGTTGTTTCCTGTAAAAAACTCTTGTTATTTGTTATAGCGTTGTTTTTTTTGTCACATTTGCACATTATAAAGCAAAAAATAAACAACAACACATTAACAGCGTGTTCTTACAATTTAAATTTAAATTTAAAACATAATTTTAATGGCACGCGTTCCGAACTGCGTAGACATCTTCGGAGCGCTTTTAAACTTATATTTATTAATATTCAAACTCAAGTTTATTTATTGCATATTTACGGTCCAGTGGTCGAACACCGGGCGATATTTTAATGTATCGTTTAATAGTTTATAGCGAGCATCGGCGTTTTTACATACTTAACGAGCGGTGCAACACAGAACCATCGGGACCTCAAGTTTACGAGACACCCGCAGGACTAGACTTAAAGAAGTAATCTTTATAAAGAACGAGCTAAGGACAGCCATAATATCCGACGTAACATATTATACGTGTTCGCTTCATACCGCGTCCACGATTAAAATTGATTGCAGTATTTAGTTTTTAAACTATGAATGATTAACAACAAAATGATTTTCTCAGATAAGTTGTGCAACCGTCTACTAATCAGATTCCTTGGGATCTATCTTCTATTCAAGGTTCCAAAGTCGGAACCTCGGAACCTTTATAGTTTCGCCATGTCCGTTTGTCCGTCTATCCGTCTGTCCGTCTGTCCGCGGCATAACTCAGACTCTTGGCACTGCCAAGTTGTAATTTGGCATAGTTATACATTGAAATTACGCCGAAAAAGTTTATAACCTCAAAGCGCTCCCTTTTCGCCTAAAATAACAATTTTGTCATAAAAAAAACAATCCATGATGTAAAACCAGGAAAATTGTGAAAATGAAATGTGGTCTCTGGTTGCTTTATTCAGCTGAAAACGGGCATTTTATCCAAAAATGATGTATTTTGAGGTTATAAAAGTGTTTACTAAATAAGACAAGTCTATTGGAATGGACCATAGACTTGATTGGTTCTTGAGATACAGGCGGCAACGGTGTTTATGGTAAACACTTAACTAAGTTACCTATAAACTTTATACCTACTAAAAGTCATCTAAGACAGCAACAAATAACTTCCGGAAAAGGGTTAGATGATAATGTGATAACTAGGTATGACTGTCAGCAATATACCTAAATGTAAAAACCTACCTTAGTCATAAATTAAATAAAAGTTAGTTCAACTGCCTTCAACCCTATAGAATAAATAACCTTACAAACTATCAACTATGTACAACAATATAAAGAATCACAGGAACAATTAGCACAGCTATTCATGGCCCTACCTTTTACAACAGTATAAAACCATATACAAGTTTAACAATGCTTTTAACAAATTAACATACAGACCTCAGACAAATGTAGAGTGTAATTTGCATACAGCAATAAAAAGGAGCAAAAGTCAGGTGTGGAAAACTATCGGTTTTAGTTTGGAATTTGTATTGTATTAAATTGGTTCTATTACCCATTGTTTAGAGGACCTGCGGTTGTGCACTCCTGCACGATCCGCTCGAACAATGCTGAGGAGATTTAAACCCAGTCTAATGAAATTGTTGGTTAGGAAGATGCAGTATTACTGTTAGCACTCGAAACATCCGTACCGTATGCACAATCTGGTACATAAACCAGTTCTGGAATGTAAGTAACAATTAAATTACCATATCCTATGCCATCACACATCTCTAGATGACATATTTTACTTTTCCTGGGCCTCAATTCTAATGGTTAAAACAATATTGCCTTTAAGGTGCTATGGTATGGTTTTCAACTCGGCCGCTATTGCTGTCAACCAAATAACAGCTATCAAAATGTTGACAATAAGGAAACACGTCAGTAGCAATAAGCAATAAGGCAATAAGGTTTTACCGTGTACATAATCTTAGCCCAGAGCCATTGCTAACCTTTCTCGCATTTGCTGATATTTTAATTTTAATAATTAATGACAGTATTCAAGGCTAGCGCCAGCTGTTAGTAGATAACTATTTCAGTGAACTTCACCAACAGGGTGATTTTCAGCCACTATTATAACAAATCGAAAAGCCGCTTTTCCGCTCAATTACTGAATAATGTAACACCCTGTCAAAATAAAAGCAGCTAAACATAAAGAAACAACTTCGAAATGATTTGGCTTTTTGCCAAACAACAGTGGTTCAACATTTGAAGTCCGAGGCCGTCCTAACGAACTGTTATTAAATCTCCGTCTGTACGACCCGCACAGATTACTCTAGTGCTTTATTAGCCCCAGCCCGTTAGATCTATGTTATCGCATTTCCGTATCCACCCCTCGATTTGCTTAGCTAACGGCGTTGAGCGCACGCAGCCCAAATGATCGATGCTTTATTACAATGGCCCACACGCGCGTATTGGGCACAATACGAGTTGGAATTAATAGAATACTGCGCCTGAAGCTAGATGTGGTTTTCGCACTTATTGTTCTGAAGCGTAGCGAAACGTTATGCAATTTGCCATATGGTGAAAGATGGATCGCTTCACATTTTAAACATAGAACCGTTTACAGCTAAGCTTTATCCCGGTCTAAATGATTTTAATTATTTCGCATGTATTTCTGTGGGAACTGACAAATGGTTAAATATTGAAAAAAAAATCAAAATTCATAATATTTATTCAGTCATTTGGCCACATTAAGGCTCTTTTACTCGTTGGTAATATGGAGTAAATCTACTAGCGCTTCGGACGAGATCATTGCGGAGAAGAAGCGCCGCAAGAAACTCCAGCAGGTCATTATTTCAATGATAAAAACATACGAAATACCCGAAACCGACGTGCGTCCATGACTCGATGTATGAAAGTGGAAGAAGCGAAAGAGATTTGTCAGGATCGAAGCAGGTGGAACGAAGTGCTCTCTGCCTACCCCTCTGGGAAACAGGCGTGATTTAATGTATGTATAAACATAATAATACTGTGTGTATGTAAAAACAAAATAATACTTAAAAGTAAGTTACATTA
Organism: Acleris literana; assembly: GCA_946894065.1. NCBI lineage: Eukaryota > Metazoa > Arthropoda > Insecta > Lepidoptera > Tortricidae > Acleris > Acleris literana. Next base: position 10,791,296 of record OX335669.1, read on the forward strand.
CAAGGAAATAAAGTAATAAATAATAATAAATTAATAATAGTTTTTATGTTGAACAACATACTAGTATAGACTAATATTATAATGTTAAATCACTCTCTGAACGGGTAGCACAAGTTGTATTTTCTCGCTCGTCGATCAGTGCGTCTTTGTCTTTACTGACTAAAGGAAAGGGAGATCCGAGCGACAAAGAAGTCGCAAGCAACTTGTGCTAGCCGCACAGATTTTCTAACTGCCTGTATGTAAGACCAAACTAGGCTTACGCATTTACAATATACTTAAGAGTAAGTTTTATCTAAAAATATTTTTGAATGACACACTCCATAGCCAACTTTACCTACTTCTATGACTATGAAAAGCACGCTATCATAAGACAAGTCAAATGAGTTCAAACTAAAAAGACCTACTTTCAGCCACTGTGGTGGCGGCATAGGATGATTTCAGGCCCAGCCACACCGCTTGCGTGACATGCACGTGCACGTGCGCGTTCCCTTTCCACTGCGTTGTATAGTATGAATTCTCATTACGACATGTCACTATACAACGCAGTGGAAAGCGAACGCGCACGTGCACGTGCACGTCACGCAAGATGTGTGGCTGGGCCTTTCATCCCTATGAAATTATACCAGCTCGATGGTGTCATAATATTGTATTATATGAATATTGCATAAAATTAATCCAGTAGGGTTGACTTGAGTCGACTTCTTATTAGATACATACAAGTAAGCGTGCGTGTATTTAGCTGTATAAGCGTGTTAAAGAAGGGTAAAAGTGTCACATCAACATCACATTCACATCGAAATTCTGGCAAACTAAGTCGACATCGCGCCGGTGGTAATACCGAGAGGTAGCTAAAATCCAGTAGGTGTGCATATGTTATTTTAATTACAGGAAATTGCACAATTATGAGCTCAGGAAATGGTGATATAGGATTTCCATGTGGTCGAACGAGATGCAATCCTGTCAACTTTTATTTTACCTCAAGTGGACAACAACATACCTTTTGGGATATTTCAGACTTAATCTTTCTTGTACTCACTAAGTATATTAGTTCTAGGTACATGAAGTACGTCGCGGGCAAAAGCAAGCTTTACTAAATAAAATATAATAAGATGTCACTTGTTGTTGTAACTAAGTAGGTAACTAAATACTCACGTAGATCTATAAATTTTGTACGAAAGACATTTGGCAGAAAAAAATAAATGGCATCGTGTATTTAAGTGTGATGTAGGCCTATTTGAAACTTTAAAAATGTCAATAGTTATAAAAAAATCCATCGTATTATTAGTGTTCTAAATTAGTAACCGGTTTAGATAGTAAATTATTAGTAGGTTAAAATAATAAAAAAAACTGACAAAACAAAATTTCTCTTAATGGATATAAGTCGTATTTCTTGTTAAAATGTCACTTGGAATTTTCAACACGGTTATAATCGTAACGTAACGCAGATTGATAGTAATTTAACAGAGAACACGTTTTACTTTAAAAAAAAAGGCAATTCAATATATATCTTACTGGATGTGGAAATACGGGTTAGAGCGCGGCATTTAGCTTTATCTTAACGATCTAATTAAATTATCGGAATAACGCAGTAAGTAGACCGAAAGGTGACGTAACATAAGCTCTTTTCGCGTCGAGTGTGAAGTCAAGAGCCAGATTAAAGTTTCATGATCCTTTGCGAGAGACAGGTGTAAAACACGGTTAAACAACGCAATGGAAATTACACTTTCGACGCTGAACACAAAGTGGAGTTCTGTTTGAGTGGATCGCGACACGGTTTTAGTTCCTTTTATTAGCTAACTTATAGTAATTTCGACACTGTTACTTCGCCGAGACACGGCACGACCACGACACGAGCTTTTTTGCCAATAAGAAGCAGCAGGTAAATCTTATCTAGGATTTTTTTTCTTGTTTAGTTACCTACTATTATAATTTGTCGACAGTCGCTATCTGAAGTCCTTACTTACTTATATACTAAAGCAGTTAAGTTTATGTTGAGAGAAAGGGACATAGGTATAACAGTTATAGGTACAGATCTATCCCTTTTTCTGTGAACTACGGTATGTCATGGTAACCCCCCTAATGACAATAAGGACTTAAATTTTACCTATTGAGAAGTAAGTTAAATCATTTTCAAAGTCTTATCATCGTAACAAAAAAAACAGCTTACGCCAATTCAATACAACTGTTTAGATACAAGCGATTAACCTTCATAAAATGTAACTCTTTTACCCTAAAGTAATCGAAACACCCTCAGTAAAATTTGCTTACCATTACCACCTTTATAAAATAAATAGTAAAATTTGCATTTCTTTAATGCATCTTTGTAGGAAATCAAAGCAAGCCTTCACATTCCCGATAAAACTACCAGATACGGGCCCACCCAATAAGAGAGGATACCAATAAATATCTAGAGCCTAGACTCAGGTTATCTATGCTGCGGGGCTCTATCCACCGATCTCATGAGTTTGCTATGCCGACGTCACAGACTTCACCAGCCAGCGATGCTACTTAGCATGATTTTTCAATCGTTAGACAAATCAATCTTTATATATTCATCGAAAAGTTTTGTTTTAAAATATGTTGGGTATAGTTTTAATGGGCAATTCACAAGCATTCAAACTATAACTTTACATACACAGCCTTTATTATTAAAAATTATGTCAATCTGTTTACATAATTTTACTGCGTGTGGTTCAGTTTTGACTTTAATACAATATTGATACATTACCTAAATTGGAGCAACCAAATATTTTTTTTTAACACGTTTAGTATTCGGATTACGTTATAACATTTAACTATTACCAGTTTTATTTAAACCACTTACAATATTCGAAATGATTACATTATCTATGCAGAAAAGAAAAATCTATTGATATTAAAGTGCGCTGACTGTTTTGCTCAAGTTATGCACCCAACGATGTCATGACTTGACTCAGATGCTATCGTCACTGCGACAACCTGCATAGATACTTGACATGTACACGCTATAAGCCCTTTTACAGAACCGTGTTCAACTGTGATAGTGTCTTCATTAGATTTATAATAGCATGATTTTCGAACAAGCCGTCATCAATATATAAACACTTATTTAAAAGAACATTGATAGGTTATGGGCCCAAGTCGAAGCTGTAATCTTCTAAGAGGTGTCTAAATCGAAATATTAAGATTTAAACGTGAACGAAGATAAGACTACGAGTTTGGTGCTTTTACAAGTACCTAGTAATTATTTATTTATTGTATTGTCACTAATTTGTTTTCAATTGTTGTTCATATACGTAGGTTTCCAGATCAGCGAGAATTTACAATTCTTTGTTAAAACGAACTTAACATCTCACGCTGGTGGTCGGTAGTTAATTTATGTTTTCTATTAATGAAACCTTCTTCCCTTAATGTATGGTAATGTAACATAAAACTATAAATAAACTTTTAACGACGCATTAAATTAATATAATTCCGAACTTGAACATAGCAATAATTGCACACCACAATCCCACCCGCTGTAATAGAAATGTAAATAAGCCATAATGCAGTTTATAATCTGAATTATTAAGTGCCCTCCCAAGCCGAATGGAATGGAGGGCATATACGACGAAACTCCTAGGGCTTTTTCCAAACCCGATAACACTCATCCGTGAGATCTTTTTTTAGATTTACCCTTTTCTTTTATACGGCAATGTAAAGGAAAGCGAAAACTTTAACTATCAGATAATTTTATTTAGGGATTGGAAAAATCGACCCTTAGCAAATGAAACTAATACAAATGGAAAACAATCAAATCTTTTTTATCTTTAGAATTAAAGATTTATCGACTTTTAGGCTTATTTAATCATCATGGACGCTCGTAGCTCTAGGTTATCCGAATATATTTGTCACAAAAATATCCCTTTCTAACTAGGCTAACTATGATAGAGACGCACTGAGCGAAAGCGAGAAAAAAATATCAGATTAGCAGGCGCTAAATTTCTAACCGTAATTTTCGTCAATATCCTGAAGCACATTTGAGTGGGGACTAAACATTCTTTTAATCAGAATAATGTATTTGTATCCTACTCCATTCATGCACTTCGTAGTATGGCAGTACAACGAGTACAAGATCTCTATTCTTTCGAGTAGATATTGTATCTAAAACTGAACGCCCCTCGAATGAGTTTATCTCATCGGTCGATTACTGGAGAGACGTACAGAATTAAAGTATACGATTTCTAGTAACTAATCTGTCTTGAAGTACTGTTAGGCGATGGGCTTGCACCCTGTCACTTAGACACTGGTAATGATTTTAGCCTAATAGGGAATATGCATGGATTTTTTAAATCGCATTTCTCAACAAAATATGAAAATACCATAAAAGAGATCACCAAAAGTGAAATTAAAATTAAAATCGGTCAAGAAATACGGATGATACAAGCATTTTAAACTGTTAATTAGACAGAGAGATCCGAAGTGCACCGGTGCAGTTCGGCCATGTAAACTCCACGTAAAATTCTGTTTTGCTAGAAATAGATAGGAACAAATCTTGCTATTCAAAAAAATAATCTCACCTGTTTGTTACATGAATCAGGTTTTATTGAAGCAGTAAAAAAACCATGCATATTCCCTATTGTGCAAAATGTGGTTACATAATTATCAACAAATTTATAAGGTTGTTGGTAATTCTGTAGCTCTGCCTACCCCACTCTGGGAATGAAGGCATGAGTTTATGAGCAGTAATGTACATATACTTATAGGTACAGCGTAAGTAAAGATAGCCGTATGATAGTTGACCTTAAACAGGAAACGGCACCTCAAGAAGATTTCTCTCGCTCTTTGTGCTGCTGGGAGGGATGCTCATTATAAATGTAGTTGCTTATAGTCAATATATTCGTAGCTACCTAAATAAGTAAATTAGCTCTGCCTTTTCCGATCACTGCTCATCAATGTACATTAGCCCACAAAAGTGCAACTGACCCATTGAACTTTGCAGATGAAGTCGTTACGTAAACTTATGCAAATCGAGGATGCGCTAGCGCTTCGCACTTTCACGTCTGAATTAAACTAATGGACATTCGTTTTAATCCCACGCCGATAAATAAGAGGCAACATTAGTGTCAAAATACTAATTAAAGATTAACATATTGCGTGGCTAAGGCAATTGAATTATAGCAATTAAATGATGTGAAATTTACATACCTATTATTATTGTTAAATCACATAGACACCTTCTAAAAAGTCTTAACAAAAATATATTAACAAGCTTGACATTATTTACAACTTAACTAATAAGAATAAAGACTACTTCAATGCAATTCCTAGAGCTAAAATAGCACCCATTTCTAAACGCAAAAACTTTTTTTTATTATAATGCCAACAAAACGTAAAACATACTCCCACACTGGAAATAGTGAGGCAAGAATGCCTCATTACAAGTCCTCCCAGATGCGATCGGCACGCGAGCCAGATCCGATCTAGATTCTATCTCGCGACATCGCCACCGAAACCCTTTCGGATAAATTTAATATTTGCTTTTATTATACTGTTTAAGGGATTTGAATTTCACGTGGGATTGGTTTAGAATTGACTTAATTTACAGTTTGCGTATAAGTAGACGTGCACGAGGTGCAGAATACAGTGGCAGTCGATTTTAATCTCGCAGACTGGTCACGGACGAGCAAAGCTATAATATGACTCATCGCATCATCGTTGTAACTATTAGTATAGTATAGACCAGCGTTTCTTAACCTTTTTTGTCCACGGACCCCTTAGGAAATCAAACACAATTTTAAGGACCCCCTTAATTTTTAAAAAAGCAGCAATAAATTTTGGACCATTTATTTTAGTACACAAATTACAAAAAAATATACTTTTTCATTTAAAATAGGTTAATGTGAAGGTCTGTGCTGTTTTTTTGCAACTAAATTAATGATATTTGGGTTGATGTTAATACTGAGTTGTAGTCTCAAATCGGATTTCACTTGAAATCTATTTCTGTATTTGTTTTTAGTACACAAATACAAGCAGAGAATGACTTTTCACAGAGGTATGTGGTTGAGAAGAGCAGTACGGACCCCCATACATATGCTCGCGGACCCCCACAGGTCCGCGGACCACAGGTTATGAAACGCTGGTATAGACTATAGACATTGCTAGATCACTTAAGAAATGCTTTAGGTTTAGTTAACAGGGAACTTATTGAAAACAAATTAAATCGTTCTGATACTTGCATAAGATGAATTGCCAATTGCAAAAGTCATTTATTCGTAATGGAAATGAAAAAGCTTCGTCAAGATAATTCAGGTGCCTATGTATAATGATATAACTGAACAATAATAGGCCAAAGTAAATAACCCATCAATGAACTTCACGGATATCCATGCATGCCTTCTTATGGCCATCAGATAACCATCTGTCAGACGTGTTCACTTCATAGATGGCAGATAATCCGAACATTACCGCTGAAACTTCAAATTGCTATAACGGCGCACCTTAATGCCTTAAAATAAGCACGAAATTTGCGTTTGCGACGATTAGATTGCATTGTAAGCGTGTTAAGCGATGCCAAATGTCAGAGAGGCATTTAAATAATGACCTACCATAGTAAATAGGTAATAATGGGCCTCTTGTAACCAAACAGGATAATCTAAGATTTACCGAAGAGGAAGCATTGTGACGTAAAGCTGATAAGTTACATTTACAATTAGGAAATTTCAATTAACAAGTAGTCTTACAAGATTAAAGATATAAAACCCTATTCAATTGTTATATGAACGAAATGCCTAGATATGATCTGCATTAAAATCTATAATTATGACTATTATGTTATGACAGTAAATATTATGGTCACTTTATAGCACCCAATAAGCCCTTTCTAAGATCTGACAGAAAAGTTAAATTAGAATGAACGCGGAATTACGTTTAAAGTAGCATTTTAAAATTGTGGTTCGCACACAACTATGGTAATTTCCCGTGCAGGCTTTGAGAAACTCGGGGCACCCTTTAAGGAAATAATCCATTAACATTTTACCTGTAACTACGTATTCAACGCACAAACGGACTAAATGTAAGGCAATCCAGATGCGATTAAACAGCTAGCAGTCCGAGGCGGCGGTTTAATTTTATGGAGTATGGGGCACTTCCTAGTTGTTTGCCGAGAGACAGTGGAAGGGTGTTGACGATTTCGTTATTTTCTGTAACGGTTCATTATACTTCTTAGGCCCCATTTCACCAAACTGGAATAAGACTTACTCCGAGATTAGTCTATACAAATTCGGCGTTTAATCTAGGTATATCAGCTTATTCCAGTTTGGTCGAATGCAATCTTATCTATATAAAAAGTAAGTTTTGAATTGATTCAAATTGTCAAATAATCACAGGGAATTTTCTTGGGCAAACTTAGTTTTTTCATCAATCACATCGAATTATTATCGTTTATAGAAAAATAAATACATAGTAGGATTTCATAATGTTTCTCCCAGATCCGTGTAATGTAAACTGTCTGACTGACTCTCAAGATGCAGGTTCAACCTTGTTTGTTGTCCGCCGATTGTATTCGTAAACTATGATTCGATTTAGTAAATGGTTTTAACAATAACACAAACATAGCATGTACAGACAGATACAGTAAACAATCAAGCGACATCGTATTTTGTCTATATTTTCGTATTTATGATGCTTTCTTAGTTTTCTTGAGTACCTATCGATAAGCTAACTGAGAAAGCCAGATTACTTAATACCAACGTATCCGACAAAAATCGTTGTAATTTAATTCATTATAACATTTATAACAGAACAAACACCTAGCGCTATAACAATTTTAAAAATGTTCCGCGTCTCGAGATCAGTGTCCTCTCGCGACGCCGTGTAAATGCATTCCTAAGCACAAAGCCCCAGTTAGTACTCATTATTCCCTAGGAACAGGTAGCTCAGTAGATACGCCGTTATTGCCCACTTGAGCGTCGTGCAATTTTGTGCAGCACTTAGAACGTGGCTCCACTGACTTTCGATAATTGCAGGCTGCGGAATGAGGAAGCGGTTTTTAGTTGCTTTTATGAGGCTTGAGGTGATTAGAAACCACTGAAGAATGGTAGCTTGAGAGGAATTTGTTTAGTCTTCAAGTAAATTTTCGACTAATTTTCTAGAGCTTGTTTTTGTTTATACTGTAGATCTATACGTCAACTTAAATATTAATAATGGAATGCAATAAATTAAATAACTAAATACGCTTATTGTATATTGGAAACGCGCTTAAACCATCCAGTCCTAACCCCAGGGTTTAGAAAGCATTACGTTATAAATTATTGAGAAGAAGACCTGCGCCTGCGACGCATAATTTGCTAGAACCAGTTCTAGATCGCGATATCGGACTATCATACGAATGGATTATGTTCGTTTCGGTTTAATATAGTACGGTTAATGTAGGTATGATTGCGGAAGATTGTATCAAACATTCAATATTGAATGCGATTTAAATTAAATATAAATTCTGCACCGTTTCTGGGGTCAAAATAATTCTTAAGAGGTTGAAGAGTAATATATTTACAATTTAAGTCAGGAGCAATATGTTACAAAAGTATTTCAGCTGTCAGCCAGACAGATTGAGCGAAGAATAATAACCAGCGTTTTTTTATTTGAAGGAGTAGACAATTTGAACACATTTCATACCTTTTGTATCAGATTAAATAAAAACAAAAAATACGATCTAATGATGAGGAGATTAAAGCCTATTCCTCCAAAAGGTATTCGTCCAAAACGAAACTTTTAGGTCAATATTAAAAGTCAAACAAAGGTGAAACTTACTTACGTTACGTATCCGTAATAACTAAGTATACTCGTACCTTTTGTTAAAACGTAATTAAATCAAACAGTTACAAAACTCTAATCGTCGATATGGTTATAAAATAAGGATACGAGTACATACATTGCAAAAATGTTGACAACCCCCATTGCACTCATAAACGAATTATTAACTTAAAAAATAATATGGAAATCGGTCCGATAAAAATGGACAAGCTGCAAAAACACTAGATATTGTTATTGCCAAAAATAGTTCATATACCAACTTAAAAATATTCATGGCGTGTGGAGTGTTCTAAAAGCGGTTTGACCAGACTAACGTTAGGTCCGATTTCGACAAATGACGATAACAACAATTAAACATCATAAAATACAAAATTAAAACGGTATGTTGTTAGGTACATAGTACAGGCTAGAGTATTAGGTGGTAGTGACTGCCCACGAAGCGGCGGTATCGGGTTCAAACCCCGGTAAGGGCATTTATATCTGTGATAAGCGGAACTATTTGTTCCTGATTCTTTAATATTTTCTGATATCTATTTATTTGTTATTATTATTTATTTATTTTACTGCCAGAGAACTATACAATGTTCCTAACTATTTATACAGTGAAGCTAGACAAGTTGCTTAACGTTAACGTAAACTATTTTCGAAAACTGTCAAAATGTATGGAATTGACGAAAGCGCTCGAAGCGACCGTGTGACAGCTTACGTTACGTGTATCCTATACATTGTTTGATAGCGAGAACGAACGCCGAACGCATCTTGTCTACCTCAGAGGCCAGCGATTTCCATGAACTGACATAGTGTATGGAACTGTGGCCCTAGACAAGATGCGTGGCAGATTTTTATCGTTATCGAAAATGTTTAGACGACGCGTTGACCTAGTTGGTAGTGACCCTGCCTACGAAGCTAGCGGTCTTAAGGGCCTCATCTAAAATAATACAAGTTTATGAGGACGTGATATTAAAAACTGTAAACTTATACAGCGCTTAATTTGGATAGTTGCGGTAACAAACGAACACGATACCACTTGAATGGCATTTCAACTAACACTCTAATAAAACTACAAAAACTAATTGGGAATTGTAGTGGCGTAAGGCCTTATGCAGGGTTCTGATTCTCTGAACAAGCAAAGGTGATCGTTCGCTCGAGTGAAGGTCCAAGCGGCGAGTTTAAGTAGTCCCGACAGAGCGAACAAAACACATTTTAGCGCGCGTATTCAATTTGGCAGCATGACTTCACCAACGTATAAGGCTCCCTAATTGACAATGCACGCGCTAAAATGTGTTTTGTTCGGTCGGACGGGACTACTTAAACTCGCCGCTTTTATTCGCTCGTCCGTCCGACCGGCCGCCGTTTTTTGAGAGAATAACACACCAGGATCCGCTACCACTATCTTTTCCTTTAGCCTCCAGCTAAGCAGCAGTATTCGCATTGTTGTGTAAGTTGTGTTCCGGTGTGGGAATAAGACAACCGGTAAAATAACTAGCATAGATGCTTCTATGTCCATCTTAGTCCTCAGGATTAGCAACGAATTTAGAGTCTTAGAATTATCTATGGGTTCCAGATCTTACTTGGCCGGTGTGTTAGTGTACTTTATTTTGGCCATAAAAATGACAGAAAATAAGAACAACAGTTTGACATCGCTGTATATCTAGAGCGTTTTCAATTTCACGCATCGCGTCGGATACCTACAAGAAATAAGTAACATGCGCCAGTCGATGATAGTCCGAAATCTCGGATCTAGTGTGCTATCGCTCATATAATAAATAGTATATCCTCAACCACATAAGTAGATGACTTATTGTTGACTGTCACCTTCACGCGCTTGACAATTTCTGTGTCAATTCAACCTGACATAAAGCTATTAGTAGTAAGTGAGATTGATTGTAATTCTTATATTCCTCAACAACCACCAATCCCACTAAGTTTTATGGAATATTAATTCAATATGTACAAAATTTATACTTAATGCGTCTATTAATCAAACAACTAAATTTCTAAACGTTGTAGCAAGAAAATCGTTAATCTTAGCGAACGACCAGTATATTGTTACTGCATTAAGTCCCTGCTCATGCAAGTAACTAAATAACTCTACTCGACCACTTTATCGGCTAACCATCCTCGCGCCGTAAGATATATAGGAGAAGGTTTGTACAGTGAGCTGGTAGATGATTCTCTTAAGCAATTCCTTGTTGAACTCGACGCACCAAACATTAACCAGCGAGTTTGCTCGTCAGAGCGTAAAAACCACATTTAAGGGTGGGCATTCTAAGCTTACTCGCTTTACCCGTCGAGTGAGCGAACTCGTACGACTTCGCTCACTCGACTCGACAAAATGGCCTTAGAAAAGATGCGTGGCGAGATCGTTATCGTTATCGAAAATGTATAGGATTAACGTTAACTGCCAGATGGTTCTGTCGAGCGCTTATGTCAGAGGCCCTACATGATACTTAACGCTATCGACAACGATTTCCGAAAACATACGCGTTTAACACGACGATCTGGCAGCTCACGTCAATCATAAACAAATATCAGGGGACAATTTCACACTAATTGACCTAGTCTCAAACTAAGCTCTCTGTACTATGGGTACTAGACAACGATATAAATACTTATATAGAGAAATATCCTTAAATAGGTACATAGAAAACATCCATGACTCAGGAACAAATATTGGCGCTCATCACAAAAATGTCTGCCATTACCGGCATTTGAACCCAGGACCGTTAGCTTCGTAAGCAGGGTCACTACCAACTACGTCAACGCGTCGTCTAAACATTTTCGATAACGATAAAAATCTGCCACGCATCTTGTCTAGGGCCAAAGTTCCATACACTATCTCAGTTTATGAAAATCGCTGGCCTCTGAGGTAGACAAGATGCGATCGGCGTTCGTTATCATTATCCAAAGTGTATAAGGATTGACTTAAGCTGTCAGACGGTCGCGTCGAGGGCCTACGTCAATTCCATTCATTTTAGACAGTTTTCATAACATTAGCGTTAAGCAACTTCTCTAGCCTTACTGAGCCGTTTTTAAGAAAATAACACCTAATTGTAAACCACTAGACTTTATAATTTTTCCTGCCTCATATGGTGAAACTGAAACCAATTTCAGTTTGCGGTGTTGCACCTAACAATGAGATGGGGGACTTCAGGAAGATAACTTTCATCCCCTAAAAGACTGGTAATGTCCCGACACCAACTTTTACCTTCCAATATACAAAACAATCATTTTTCAAGGATAAGATTTTCAATATGTCCTTTTCTGAGGCTCAAACTCAAGCTATAAGGAACATTCAAAGTTGTATCAAAAGAGCCAACAGAAAGTAGATAGAGACACACATTCGCCTTTGCATTTATAATACTTACTCGCAGTGATAATAATGATATACACTAATATTAACAGTAAAGATTTGATTGTTTGTTTGCGTTGAATAGGCTCCGAAATTACTGGACCGATATGAAAAAAATCTTTCATCATAGAATCCTATATTATACCTGATGAACATAGGCTATGTTTTATTTTTCTGCGAAGACGGGGTCTCGGGCAACACCTATAAAATTTAACATTAATACTTTACTGGTAGAGTTGTAGATTTAAGAGGAATAAATAAAAATCTCTAAAAACGCACTGAATGATATTAATAATTGTGTATGTTAGGTAGGATCCTTCACTCCCTTCAAAACGGAGAAGTGATAAAAATTTACTTTTTACAATGATATTTTTATATTAGTATTGTATTGGTAGTAAAAAAATTGACGGTTGTCGCAAATTCTACGCATTGCATGTAAGTTGTTGAAATATTTCTAACGTAACAAATAACAATGAGAATCATGAAACATAATAACAATAAATTTATTGTGTACCAAACAGTCTTGTGTGATAGACTCATTAGCTGAACAACGACTTCATTGTGATTATTAATGGAGCAATACGCGTTTAAATCAAACTCGATCTCTTTGCAATCGATAAGGAGATAACGAGTTAACCAATTATGCAGCTAATGTCATTCGTTCCAATTTTAAAGGAGCTAATTAATGGCTAATGGCGTTGACTGGTTAAATATTTCATGTATTTTTGGAACTGAAGCAACATGATCAGTCTCAAAGTCTGATTTTGAAGCAAAATTTTATTGACCAAATATCATGGTAGTCTTAAGAACAAAGAATCGAATTGCAACTGGCATTATCCATGTTTTTAACCCTTAGTCTGACTGTTTTCGTTCGTGGTTATCTAGGGTTCGAACGGTTGGATAGGTTTTTTTTATACAATTTTTATAATTGCTAATTTACGACCATGGTACCTATATAGGTTTATTCGCATTTTATACACTTTCGTATTTTATACACTAATGAAAAATTTCAATTCCAGACCCAAGGCACCCCTTAGTGCCATAAACATGAGGTAGGTTTAGGTTATGTTAGTTCTTCAGCAGGCCCGGAGGGCCAAACCACCTAGAATTCGAATAAATCCCTATATAACCCGGAAAGCATAAACGCCATCAGCTCCCTTTGATTTGGACACAGACAAATAACCTTAACAATGTGTAACAAGTAATTACAACTCAATTAATCAATACAACAATGTTACGACCAATTACCATGATTACAGCTGTACAGTTTTCTGGTCATGGTCTTCACTTGCGTAAGAGTAAACGTATCTCGATCACTTGGATCGCCGGCGCCTACGCACTGAATTATTAAAAATATACGGACAGCTGATTGAAAGATCAGTATCAGATGTTTGAACTGACCGTGATTGTCAGTTATGTTGATAAACGCTATTTGTTTAAGTAGAGTCCAATTAAAACATGATTTCGAAGTATTTCTATCAGAACAGTACACGTCTTGTGGTAACAAAGTGTTTATTTATTTATTTATCTATTTTTATTTATTTATTTAACAAATACATCTATCGTTACAGGTCAGCGCCATGCGATAGTGTAGCAAGTGTTTTGTTATATTGTTGTATGTTACTACTATTTATTATTTTTATATACAACAATTTATTAGTGGTGATACACCGACCGGTGATACACAATATCCCCACATAATTTTAATACTTTCTCCTTCTTCCTTCTTTTCTTCCTTCCTGGTCATTTTCGATGTGTGCGTTATCCCTGGCGAAAACAGTGCGGCTCAATATTCCTAACCAAAATATGATTATAACAAGAAGAGATCTAAGTGATTTAGATGAAAGCCACAGAAAAACTATGCCCTAAAAATAAGTAGTACCACAACAAAAAAATCCCAAAAAAGAACAATTTACCGTCTGTGGCTAGTTTCCCGAAGCTACAAGTAACAAATTACACGCGGATCTCTTTTTCTAGCACAAGGAGTTAGAAAGAGACTTCCGCTTGTAATTTGTAACTTGTAGCTTCGTGAAACGGGCCTCTGAAGTCTGTTTACGTGGATGAAGCCTGTACTAAAGGTAAGCAATAAACACTTCAATCAATCATTGCGACACCATCGGCGTTAAACAAGCATTATCCGGTAATGATATTACTTTAATTGCACACTAGATAATTAGCGTATTCCATATTTACATAGGCGATGTTTACCTAAGCTTTCTACAGGAAACGATGGGTGTAGAACGCTAGGTGTTAACACATTTGGCCTAGATATCGACACGAAGAAACGGACAACGCTTTTATCTTTATGTTTGAGTAGCAAATTGACACAAATGTTTTTGCAAATTAGCAGTAGGTAAAAGACCTGACACACGTTTTTGCTGGTTTAAAATAATGATTCAGTGAAACCTTTACACAGCTTTCTTGGAAATGACGAGTCAGTATTCTACCACGTTTATTTAAAGGGTCATGTGTAAAGAAGGCACCCAATACTAAGGTTTTGTGTCTTCTGGCTAGCGTGTTAATCGCGGACTTAACTGATGGATTGGTATTGAAACTAAAAATGTTTATTTGCCTATTTAGACGACACGGTTTGCCTATTTAATTGGTAGTAATCCAGGTAGGGGCTAGCTAGCGCTCCCGGCCGGGGTCGAATCCAGGTATAGGCAAATATTTGTGAAACGAGCGCGAGGATTTGCTTCTGAGTCTTGGTTGTTTTTGTATGTTAGGTATTATACATTTATTTTTTAATTTTATGAGCAAGAAAGGAAAAAAGACCTCCTTCCTGGATTTCTATAACTTTCTGTCCATTGCAACCTCCAGCCAATCTTTTAGAAAAACGGATATTTGTCGTTTATTTATTTTATTTACATACATAACTCTGATATGCGGTTATTCTTTCACGTCAACTAGAATATTCCGAGAAGGCTTTAATTGTCAAGATGCCCTGGCATTATTGCCGAGTGCGGGTCCGTGTGAAACGTGAGATAGTGCGGCCTTGCAGCACGCTAGACGAGACGCTAACGAGGGCTTTTTTAACTGGAACCGACTTGCTAACCCGTTTTGAATAGCCTTTTGTTATTAAATATACCTATATTCAAGTAAGACATATTCCGCCGGGTCTCAGATTATAAATTTAAATTTTGTATTTATTTAAATTGAATAACCCTACGTACTAAATTAAGTTTATCAATGTCACATAAATCGTCGAAAAATTTCAGCAGAGCTACTGATAATAAATCAAAGATGACATAAGCTGTCTTCTTTCCCAATAAATACCAAAAAAAAACGTTAATATTTGCTGCGTAACTTGAATTCTATAGGAACGGGTGGGCGTCGAAATCGGTATTTTTGTCGATGTCGTAAAAAACTGAATTCTACCTGTCAAGGTATTTACAATAAAGCATAATCGGGTGTCGAGTGATAAAAAGACTATTAATTTTTTAAAAGAGGTTATTCGGTGGGGCAACCAGCATGTTTTATAGCCAGTGAGCACGAAATTGTTCAAGTATTTACAATGGGTGACGTTAGATACGGCGATTTTAGTTTTACTAACAATGTTTTTGGGTTTTCGTGTTACATGTTTATCTCGGCGCGTCCATCAAAAACATTTTCTTTATCACTTAATTGTAAGATAATAATATAAATGTCATACAAATCAGCACCCTTATCAATACCAGTTTATGGATAGTACATAAAACGCCTTCTACAAAGTGGAATAGTTATTTGCTATGTAGAGCTGCAAAGTTGTTATTGCACGTGAATGCTTTAAATCCAGCACAAGGATCATAAAATCTTATCACAAGCAAAGCGAGGCTTCTGAGCAAAATAACTTTTTTCACCTTAATGCAGCTAGAAAAACTCTAGATGCATAAAAAAACTATTTCACAAGTCACACATCAGTTTTCGTATTCGCGCAACTGCAGCCTCTACTATCAACACGATTTGCATTATTTTTCTACGCTATTGGGTAAAGTGAATGCAGATTTTGAGCGACACAAAAGGCGTTTCGCAAAAATTATCACTATATTAGGTCATACGTTTTTTTTTTTTTTATCAATGTTTTATTGTTAGTATTGTGAACATCCAAATATATTTTTTCTTTCAGAGCTAATAATGGTAAAAAAAATGCCTAAATTACTATAATTTACATTTCAACGAGGCTAGATTAACCATGTTATATGTTTTTATCACCCTTGTCAAAGAATGAAGTGACAGTCCCTAACTAAACTTGACAGTTCGTTGGAGATTTATCTCAACGTACCAGTCAATCTTGTTGTTAGCTCCAATTTATAAATCTCAAATTACTAACTAACACGCTTGCATTTCGTAACATAACACTCGCATTTTGTAAAGCAAATGTTATATGGACATTGAACAAGAATTTATTTTCCTAGAGAAAACCACAAATCTACAGACCTCCTAACAGTCGCGTACTTCTGGATGTTTTTTAACTGCTAAACAGTTAACTATAATACGATCTAAACGATGGAATAAGTATTGGGATTTTTACTAAAACCTCGAACTCGGCTGGTTTTCTAAAACCGAAACCACATGCAAAAAGAAACCCGATCATTTAAGGTCGTCATCGCTACGTGGTCGACCGCAAGTCCAAATGGCTTTCGTCACGAGATACAGATGCTAAATGGAGCGAATGACTTCTGCATTAGGATGTGACCGTGAGTTTTGAAAAATATACGTGGCAAAGAGATCAAGCTGATATAACAAAGGATAAATTCCGTAAGTATGGATGTATTTCTACATCCGCTACTTTGTAAGAAAAAATGATGATTTTTGAATAAATATTCCTTAATTACCCCTATCGGTTACTCAAGAAATATTCCCTCGAAGTTTTTAATTTGTAGGTATAAATAGATAAAATTTGTTTCGTATTCAAGCGTAAACATTCCATTTTAAAACAAATGTTATGCCAACAATTGTACTGTTGACATGAATTCTTGATCCTTTGCCAAGCCTGATCGGATCACTATCAAAACTAAGAATTAAACGTTATTTACCTCTTGGATTATTCCTTTATCCTTAGCTTTACAACGATAAAATAAACTAAAACCAAAACTCCGTTTTGGAACGTCTCAAAGTATTAAGTGAGTTTGAGTACTGTGACAGTTATGTTAAATGCGTTATGTCTTGGTACCTACCATTCGTAAAAGGCATTAAGGAATATACCAACAGTGAATGAAGACAAGTTGACGCCGGCTTCAGAATACAAACGTTGGAATGTGGCCCCACTCGGTGTGACGAAACGTAAGGCCGTTAGGTTTGTCCTGCAGGGCAGCGGAGGTATTCAAATCACTACTATTTTATTTAGATAAGCATCTTATACGATAATCGATAAGATTATTAGTGTATTTATTTGAGCGGGACTAATCTGCTTTAGTTTTAATCGTTTGACTTATCGAACTCGTAAATCAAAAGATTTTGTAATAGAAGTTGATAGTCCATCCAGAAAGCAGGTTGAAGTCCATTTATGAGTAACATCTCTCGTGTGCCAATAGAAACCATGTTGTGAACTTTTTATAGAAAAGCTGATTATTCAAAAATATTTTAAAGAGATACCTAGATCAAAGTCCCGGTTTAAAAAAAAAACCTTAGTAAGTTGACGAAGTTATTGGCATTCACAATAACATAACTTCAGCGTTTTGCTCCTACGACTCACTTATCTTATAAGGACAGAATTTAATAGCGTTGAGTATTTTGCATATTTGCATTACAAAGGTTGCATATGAAGGCTTTTCACAAGCCAGCCACCTGTTCGATACCGGTGGTGATACCTAAGGCGACAGGTGCACTTGTACAAAATATACAGTTACATTACATGAAGTTAAAGTAACATTTGAAGCGAACGAAGAAATAGTACATTCCTACAGAGGCCGGGACAAAAGGGGTTGCCGGCCCAAGACATATAGACTCTGGAAGGTCTGAGGCGGGCAACCCCATATTTCCCGCCGAGGTAAGTATAGTGCTTTTTTCAAACATGCAATGAAATAAACAACAAAAAAATCAAACTTTTATTTTTTTAATACGCATAGTGGCAGACTGTCATGATGCCTGCGCCACAAATTTATGTGGAATGGAAATTAAAAAAGCAGCAATGTGCACAAAAGTTGATGCCATCAGGTCAAGTTCGCTACGCACTGGGTCTCCGTTAAAGCCCTTACTTATATTAAGAAAGGCAATGTTTGTTTTCCCGCTCAGCGAAACCCACGTGCAATTCATCAAGATTCAAGGCGGATTAAAATGTAATTAATTAGTGAAGTTAATTTATAATTATTTGACAAATTATGAAATATTTACCTAAGACACTATCGCCAATGAGAAGGTAATTTAGGTATATGGTGTAGGCTTACTTGAACCGTATCAAATTTGCTCCAGATTTTAATTTCCCAGACATAATGAATATTAAGCAAAAGTCTGTTGAACAAATCGATACTTGTTTGCATAGTTATCTTAATTGCTATTTTGCGATACGGTTGGCAATTTTCATATCGTGTTGGTGGGCGTCAGAGTTCAATCGATTGCATTACTCGATCACATCTGACATGGTTTTCAATCGATACGTCTATATCATTATCTCTTACCTTAATCAGCTTGAGTTTATTTCGAATATTTCAATTACCTTACAAATAAACAAAAAATTGGTGTAATAATAATAATTATAACAAGTTTTCTTAGAGAGCGAGATTTAAACACAGGCAACAAGTTTCAAGATGTTTTATTTTAATAACTTAATCTACATCATTACCCCTCTTAAAATCCTGTTTTCCCATTCAAAACAAAAAACAATGAAGACATGCGCCACATCGAAGTGTCATGTCAGATTAAAGCCTTTTTATGCGTCTCATCCAGAACACCGTATCGTACATTTTATTTTATTATACGAGCTCAAAAACAGGTATAATGTTGCAGGACAATTTAATGATAATTATTTTACAGCGGGGTACCAAGCTATTAAAACAATGGCAGTTTTATGGTTTGAGATTAAATTAAAGTTAAATCCATTAAGGATAAAATTAAATGAAATGATATTGCTACATTAACTTAATCTATTAAAAATACACTCGCCTTCGGAGGTTAAAAAGGGCGTATGATAAATAAATATCTGTTATTCCTGAACAAAACGTGGAAACAAGCTTTCACCTTGGCTATCATGGCAAGTGCGGTCCTCGACTATACGTATAATAAAGGATTACAACATACAAAAAGAATAAATATGATAAGTGCATTCACAAAATGTGTTCGCTTCTGATTACTATCGTCAAAATATCACTAATATTGGATTTTATTGATACCTACAACTATGCAAAAAATGCACAAACTAACTAGTATATTCCTTGTGAAATAGAAGTGAACTAACTCATTACTGTAAGATACCATACCAAAGTGTACTTGATTACAAATTCACTCAAATAATTTATTCAAGCGTTCACATACCCGATTCTACTACTTCCAACATATCATTCGCCCAAGTGTTGCACTGAGTGTCATCTTAAGAAAGTATCTCAAGTTAAGCGGTAAATTTAAAGAGCAGGTAAACCGGTCCCTATCTAATTGAGTTGTGCGTACGTCCGCTTAATATCGTTTAAGTTTATTAGACGTAAGATAAATATTTCGTAAGTCAACAGCAATTCTTCGAGGCAATAAGTTAAATGTGTCTAGATGTTGCGGTTTTACAGACTTGCTCGTTTTTTGCCGTAATTGATGACAGTTATTAACGGCCTAGTGCTAAATACGTGAAGCGAATTGAGATGATAAATTTTGAAGCGTCGTAAAGTGTATATTAAACTGATGCTGTAATTTGCAATTTATAACATACTTAAGGGATCAGACATCTACAACCTACCTAGACTTATCTAATTATTTGCTTAGTTTTTATTGTAAAAATATTTTACAACTCTTCAAGTAAATACCTAATGAATGGCATTTTCTAACAGTTTACTTGGAAAAAAAATCAACACTTACCCAGCAAATTTCACTCCTATGTAATCGCATTCCTTGATTTATCTATTCAAGTTATCCATCTGAAACAATTACAACGAACTTAGTAATTTTATTTAAATTGTACTTCAATCAAACAATTAAGAAATAGCAACAATGCAAACGCTATTTAATAAAGCCATTATTGTGTTGATGTATAAGATTTCTGATTAAAAAACATTCAAAGATCAGATCGCTTCCTGAACGGGTAAAAAGGAGTTGCATCACGGACCACTGAGGTCAGCTGCAGCTCCCAACATTGTCCAATCACAATAGCAATTGTGTGAGGGAACCCACAGACAATGGACCATACTCAGCAATTAGCAATCCCAATTAAATGTGTTTGAGATCGATAAACACATTGTTTATTTGTTACGTTTAGAAAAACAAACACTGCACTGAAGGAATTTTAAGAATCCAAATGACTGTTTACGTGTATAGAACAATAGGAATTCAACTTAAAAAAAAAATAGCTTTAGCCGTGTATTTGCTCAAGGAAATAGTTTGTCCCGAGGGATTAGAAGATATTCGTATTGTTGTTTATATGGGAAATGCTATTCAACTGATAGAAAGTGAAGATCTGACAGTATAGTAAATTTTTGCCGAGGGTAGAAAGTAAGCGATTTATGGAGCCATAAGGAGGGCTAAAACGTATTTGAGGCCCTTTAGTGTACGAGTCCATAAATTGCACTTTTTGCCGAGGCAGATATAGTGTTTTTGTTAACTATTGCGAAAAAATAATACATTTTTATTAATTATTTACAGATTAGCAGATTTAAGGAATACCCTCAAAAACAGGATAGGTTATCTTTATCTAATTAGTAGAAACAAAATATAATTAGAAAACTGGAATTAAGAATAAAGTGTTAATCCAGACTCCGTTAACAATAAATAAAAGAATAAGTTCTCAATCCGAATGGGATGTGGTGCATGATATAAAGTCACATAAAGTTGTAGTCGTATATCAGTTCAGTTATAAGTACTCCCTTTTTTAATGAATTTATCTTGATTACCGTTAAAGTAAAAATAAGCTATACCACCCTCCGTAGATATAAACAGTGACCAGAGCGATCTGAAAGTGCGTGGGCACAAGTAGGTGTGGGAACCGGTCTCTTACATGACTCACTTCATTGGTACCATAATTTTGGTAGTCGACCATTGCGTTAAGATCCGAATGGATTAATTCGATAAAACAGAAAGGTGGTCGATTGGAAAAGCCAATGTGGAGCAGGTTGATGATTTGTTTAGATAACAAACCTGACAAAAGGTGACAGGTTCACATGATAGAGATGACGCTTCTAAAACCGAGTGCGGAATGTTTTTTTAGCATCGTAAACAATAAATAATTCTGCGAATCATAACAATCGAATTGCATTCCGATAACGTCAAGACTGATTGGGTAATGTAACACATAACATGGTGTGTTCATTATACGAAAATAACATGAAAAATCACTTTGGTTCTACTTTCGCCGACGACGCGTGGGCAGATGGGAGTCACCCGGCCGAGATCAAACATACACACACGGAACAGGTTGAATCCGTAATAGCCCGCATTGGCTCATATTAGTCACACAATTTGATTGTTGCATGATGATTTTATATTCAAATTTTGTTTCATATTCTAATGTGATTTACGTTGTGCTTTATGTTTTCACTTTCACTTCGTAGCTGACTTATTCCATATAGGTTCCATATTTCCAACAAAGAAAAAGAAGATCAGCATCAAATTTTAGATGCAAGTATTTTTTGAAGTGTTAATGACTCGAGTATTAAACTTTCATAACCAGTATTTGCTAAAATACTTGCTAGCAAAACTAAACGAGGCAAGGTTAGTAAGCATGACAACATTGACAACACAACAAGAGCCAAGCGATAGTGCGACATGAATCTACTTATCGGTGGCATTGTCTGTGAAATTGTCGCGTCGTTGCTAAATGACCTACTAAGCATGTGAGACAAAGGACAAGGCATGCTGAAAACATTCTTACATGTAGATTTGTGAAAGGTTAGAGAAAAAAATGAAGATGCTGCCAATGTAGGTTGCTGTACCTAATAATACTGTATCATCAAGATGGTCTTTATTGAAAGTTAAAGCGAGGAAATACAATCTTTAATCCCATCGCATGTTAATAAGCTTATAGAGTAAGTCGTTGCATATAAGAGAGGATTATAACTCGACAATTACTGCAATAATCAAGATAAATTCATTTATGGCTTGTACATGGTTGGCATTAAAGCAAGACTTATGCCCCGCTTACACGCAACTTGTCATTTACCAGCTTTCAGTAACTAATTAACCAGTATCGTGCAAACTCGGTAAATATAGGGCCCATGATAATTCAAGGCTAGTCGATATTACAAACTAAATGCATCAAAACTCTTAATGACAGTAATCTCCTTCCAATCATAAAATTTTTGCATCCTCCAGGAAATTGCAACAATCAGGAAGTCTTGTTAAAGTTTTATTACAGCGCTAGTATTTTAACTAACACCGGAGGTGTCTTTAGAAAACTCTGATGCAATATCGATAAACTCTATATAACGGACTATTCATTTATCTGTTTCAATTTCTAAAGAATTTATTACTATTATCAATAGTTAACTCTTTACCATGCCTTCTAGCCGTTCGTTTATAAATGTGGTTCAGCAGGCATCGCGTGCTGAAGTACCGACTGATTTTATTATCTAAGTGTTCTATGTGTAAATAGAACCAGGTGAAATCGTATATTTTAATAAAGACGTGATCATTACTGCTCGTTTGCATTTACTGGTTTCAGGATATATTAAGTTAGAGTTATATTGAGATGGAAGCTGCGTAAATATTGTGTTCTATACACGAACTTGAGGTTATAATTCTATCAAAAGTTGTTAACTTTATGTAATGCTTCTAATGTAATAAATATAAAGGTTAAATGTTGCCTTTATTTACTTATTCGTAAATGGCTGAACAGATGTCGGCAAGCCGTTAGACCATGTAAGTAGAACGTTTTACACTATAGCTCCTGGAAAACTTCATAGATCTTTGGGAAATAACGATATAGTACTTTGGGCCACAAGCGATGGTGTATTTACGGCGAGGGCGCAATATTAAATCCAGAGCAAAGCGAGGTATCATAAAGAAAAAAATCAGAACGTAGTAAGACCAGCGAGGAAGTAAGTCATTTAGTTACCGGACTACGGATACTGCTTTAAGGAAAATGTTTTACAAAATACAAAATCAATTTCATTAATAAACTTGACTATTAAAATAATAAAACTTTTCAACTAAAGCAAACTTGATAAAAAAAACTCCCTTTTTTGAGTAAAATAATCTTTAACGAAATAGTAGTGAAAACACTGTTTACGCAGATGAAAAACAATTCCTGCTAGCTACATTGTTGCTATAGCGAAGCAGGCTTATACGTAAGCTGCATTCAATCGACTTCACTAAAAATAAATCGGAATTGGTCGTTGCATTGACATTTCCTTAAAAAGGAGTTTTATTGTGCCATTCTCTTGTCCCTTGGTCCTAACAAGTAGGTAGTCTCGCTGAGGAGTTTTTACATGCAGTTAAACTTGCTCGAAGTGCTTAAGTGTATAAACGAGAGTGACTACTGGGACTTGTATACTGGCTGCGATTTCGCTTAAATACCTAAGCCTTTTCTAATCACTCTGTTTATACTATGTGAAGATAAAGATTACATAGAAAACACCCAAGACTCAGGAACAAACACTCGTGCTCATCACACAAATAATCTGCCCCTACTGAAATTCGAACCCAGAACCGCTAGTTTCGTAGGTAAGGTCATTCACTACCAACTAAGCTAACGGGTTATTAAATAATAATTCATTTGTTTTAGTTATTCTAGTAAAACTTGGGCTGTCTCATTTATATTCTTGAGTAGTTTGAATGCAACAATTAACAACAGGATTTTTTGAAAAGGGGTTCTGACAAAAACTATGCTTATGGAGGTTTATCTCAAAAGCATACTTACCTACTATAGTTTTAATTTTGCTTTTAAGACATACCTACCTCTGATTTTATTTAACACCCCTTATTAAGTTTCTTTTGTCAATTGCATAACGGACAAACCTAACTTTTAACACAGTTTTTCATAGAACCTATTTCGTTTAATATAATAAGTACCTACCGCCGCATTTATTTACCTTTAGTCTGGTTTAAAACATGTAACGTTAAGCTCATAACGCGTCGAATTGCGCAAAGTCACCGACGTTGGCTTGGTAAAGACAAAAAATATACATGAATATTGTAGGCAGAAACCTGATCAACCTACGTCCGCTCACTTTTTGCTGATAACACGTGCCCCATTCACTTGTGACGCCTTTTTAAATTGACCGACGAATGCTTTGGCAATAATTAATGTTATAAATTTGCAGAAAGGCAATTAATCTTTAGACGTGCGGTTAATGAAATCAAGATGGTCTAGCTTAGCCTTCCTTAGTCCTTTTTATCTAATTCATCATCGTCCTGGGAAACGGTTGTTGGGTCATGTCATTACAAAGCGACTCCCATCTCCCATGTGACGTCCACAGACTATTTTAACTCTTAAGCTAAGAAAATAAACATCAAGGCAGAAAGCTGAAACCTAAAGCTGTCAACAGATTATCAATCTCTGAGACATTATAGGTTAATCAAACAAGTCACTATGACCTAGCTAACCTAGGCTAGAATTTAAAAAACAAACAAAGGGCGAAGGTTATACAGGGGAAAACGACAATAATTTAGTTTCACCAAGGCATAAACTTTACAATAAACGTGATTGGAGGTAAAATGTGAATCTCCCACGTCTCGACCTGCTGCTGTGACATTTGAAAGCCTAGACAATTGTCTAGGTATTCGCGCCATTTCGCGCACGTTGGCGTGGAGACACTGTAATGGATGGGAGCGACGTGTTTATATAAATTGTTAAAGTTACCTCAATTTGTACCAACTAATCCATTAGAAATATAGAACAACAATAGAACAAGAATTAATGTTACAGACGATTATAAATAAGAGAGTAAACTAAACATCGTCGCCTAATAATAAAAAAATAAGTGAAAATTAAGAGCCAATCCATATAAAGTTCAAAATTACACACCGCTCATATTGTTAGCTAAACAGACGGTATAGCAACAGGTATACATACAAATATTACTATTCAAGTTCCTGTTGCACCACACAGTATTATCGGTTATCACACATGTAACACAAACTCAGCTTGGACATAAAAGTTGACGGTACGGCATGGGCACTACCATTTGAAGTAAAGTAAACGCAGTAAAGACGTCATTGTTACCCTTAAAGAGTAATTTCCATCATTGCAACAAGGGTTCAACATAGTCTAAATACAACAGATTGAAAATCAACGGATGTACCTGTCTAATTGACGATAAACACAGCCCTACAGCGTCCCAGATTCACGAAATGCGCATGATTCACCCGCCGAAAGTTCAAGCTGCTAGTCAAGGTCTCGAAGATGCCGTTATCGGAACAGCAACGTCACGAGATGGGCGGACCGTCTGCAGTTGCCTTTTGTGGCACGGTTCGGCGGGTTTCCATTGTAACGTCGACTCCGTAAGTTAAATCCGATTGACTCTACTTTGTTGCCTGAATAACCTCGTCGATTAAATGCTGTGCATTTAAATTAACTGTCGTTCGATTTTATGGCCCGTGCCCAACATTTATCGGGCGTATCATGCTTGTTCGTTTGCATCTATAAAGCTGACACCTGATTTAAACCAACTTGGTTATTCTTGGCTATTCCTGTTCGTTTCAGGAGAAGCGAGTTCAGCCGCGAGTTCAGACAAGCGTGTCAGAAAAAGATGCATTAGCCAAAGTTACTGGGTCATTGTGATGACATGACCGTAGGTTGTTGCTGTTACACATTAGAAAGACTTGGCTTTAACACTTGCTTTGAATAATGTTAGTAAGTTATGTTGCAAATAAGCTTGAACGGTCATTTATTCACAACATCGCATTAAAAAAGGCCCACTTTAGTACTCCTTTAGCAAATAAGTTATTATTCATATCTCAACCAATTCAATTGTTCTCCATGTAAGACTAAATAGTGTTCTGAACTTTGACCAGGCTTAGCGCTGCTTAAATTATTCTCAGCCATCTGTAGAAGATATTATAATGGCTCATTAAGCAGTAAGCCTTAATGATACCTCTTCAATTACAACGTAAGGCTTATTTATGTTGTGTTAACGGTTTCTGTTCATGGCTAGTAATTTGTCTTCTAAGCATTTTCACATTTCCCCACTATTCGTGATTATTTCTGTGAACTCTTAAGCAACCAGAGATTATTAAATAAGCGATCATCAACGTACAAGATAACACGTTTCAAAACATTCGTGATCACGTCTAAATAGATAATGTTGATGTACGAATTCATCACGAAGCATATTTCCATGGCCAATATTTCTCTCTTGAAATTAAAATGATGATTGTGAGTGAAGTAAATGATGAAAAGACACAAGGCTTAAAACGCAATAAAGTTTTCATCAAGCAATTGCGTTATCTAGCCTGTCAAGGGTACAATGGCTCGTGCACAAATGGAAATGAACGCCAACAACTCACGAACCGCGCTTTACTTATTATCCCAGAGCGAGCAAAGAGTCAGTAACTGTCTCATGATTCTCGTGACTAGGGTAGCTAAACGGGCCAACGAGGGAGGACAACATTTTGGAGGCAATTACTTTTAATTTGATTAGACAGTTCTATTAATTATCAAGCTCGTTAAAAAAGTACCTACAAAAGAAAATGTCAAGTATTTTTTAAAAATTACTGCGAGTTCATTACCATGTTTAAATGAATTTACGAAACGGAATCTGATACAACAAAATCCCAGACGTACTTCAAAACGCATGGAAACCTTAGCGCTGCGACGGTTTCGATTTTACTATCCAAATACAGACAGTTTAGACCCGATAGCCATGTATGAACGAATACAGACGATAATGGTTTGAGATTAAAATCTTTTCCAAATGAAATCAAAGTGGTGGTGAGATTGCTTGTAACCATTTTGGGATCTGACGATTAGACTGTTGTCAGCTGTCCTGCGACATATTTTATTGGCATGCAGCTTTAGTAACAATAGCGTAGGTTAATATAATTTATAAGGGCATAAAATGTGCGTATTTTATAGGTACTTGGCAAACCACACCACGCCTAATTTCCATTTCGTTCAAAGAGCAAAACCGCCATAGTCGGGTCAAACAGTTTTCGTTTCGGCCAGACACGAAACGATAATGTCACAGATTGCGAAAGTCACGCGCCTTGTTCTAAATCACATTTGAGTGCAAAAACGTCGAAAATTTGCCGGATAATTTTGCCCGCCACAATTTATAACATGACGAAACGGCGGAGAGAATCGGTCGGTTTTTACTTTTGTTTTTTGTTACAATTTTGCTATCGTGTCCGTATTGTCGGTTTGAGGTCGGAGTGCGTAGTGCTTACCGCTTTGGTAATACCGATTATTGAAAAAGTGAAAGGTATTGCGGCCTTGATCCTTTGATGTCAGAGGGCAAAGTAGAGTAACAGATAATATAACGAAAGTTTCAAGCTGTTTAAATCGCTTTCATGTACCTACGCTTACCTTTTTCCATAAATTTCGCCTTATCATGTTTCGCAATAGTGGATCATTTTGTTTAAGAACTGTTACAATATCAGAAGCAACAACGTCACCATGTAATATTATTTTAGAAAGTTTCGAATCATTACTGGGTAGTAATTGGATGTCACTAAGTAATTACTCGACTGATGAGAGTACTCACTCTCGAGTTCACGCTTTCGTACTCGATATCGACGTGACATGTTCCAAGTTTCTCTCTTACCTGGTAGGAGTTGGGTCAGTGACATTTGATTAATTTCCTCCGCAGTTATATTTTATTAAATAAATTATAATCGCAAATAAAATCAGTTATGATGGCTAGAAACGAGGATACGCATTTCCTCTGAAGATGCATGTTTTATGTTGATATATTACATTAATAATCCTATCACTTCTAACCAATGATATAATATAGTTAAAAGAGGTAGATATGTTATTCGCACTTCGATAGTGGCACCCTAAAACCAAGCCAATTGGTACACCTTTACTTAGTCTTGCGCCGTCAACGGAACCGTGAACTAGTCTGCAGAGCAACATACACTCATCTCTGTTTTGCTCCCGGAAATTAACATACCATCCTGCTTTGACTTGTCATTTATGAATTAGTTTGTAATTGCAATATTTAGTGATTATGTGTGCCTAAGCCGGGCCATTTTTACACGCGGAATACCGTATAAGTAACATATCTACCTCTTTTTATATTAGTTTAGTTTAGTTTATTTATTCATCAATGTAATATTACAATATAAATTGCATTGCATGTCAAAAAATACGAAATTACATCATTGCTTCTATCAGTTTTATTGACAAAGCTATTAATCTAATAATCTTTATTTCACACAGCGTGAGAATGACTTTTTCATCACACTTGCTCGTAAATGGTGTTATTCCATGCCTGTATACAGAAGGACAATGGCCTACGTAATGACTTTCTTTTTAAAATTTGCAACTCTTTCGTACATCATTTCTGACTAAGGAGGTTTAATTTTCAGCCAAAAATTAAATCGGTTTCTAATTTCATCTTTAAAAATTAGCTATAGACTAACTTACATTACACAAAACCTATACGCTTCATTAAACTTCATTATTTTTATACCTATTTCAAGTTTATATCAACATTTATCATTAATTTTAGTAATTATACATTTTTATCAAATTGGCTAAATCTGGCTCGAATCCAGGTCGAAACTAAACGCAGTTATTATCTGTGGTAGAGGTCACAAAAAAAATATCGTTTCCATTTACGTTCCCGTTCGTCAAAAGTTATTTCTTTATATTTTGCAGAGTTAAAGTGTTTTATTTTAAAATAGATAGGTACAAAACAAAAAAGAAAATGGCTTCTTCATCCCAGGATTCGGACACAAGATTAATTATCACCAATACACCACCGGAACTAAGAGATGCAGCTGAAGTAATACATGGCAATATGTTACCCGCCAAATCGAAAGAAATGTACTATTTAATTTTCTCTTTGTTTTTTTTCCTCGCAAATGTGATGAAAACCATTGTGTGTATCACAGGCAGTAAGGGGATTACTAACTCGAGTCATTAAAAGCCCTCCGCCTTCGGCGTCGGGCTTCTAACACTCTCGTTAGTAATTCCCTTCATACTAACCTTGATGCACAATGTACTATTAAATCATTAAGATTAATTCCACTGTGATAAATACTGCCCTAAGCCAGATAACACCCCTGTATCAACCTCATCACTAAAAGAAGAGAATTGAAACTGCTTTGGTTATTGAATTTGAGACACTGCTTGGGTAAGGAGGGTAAAATAAGAATTATATAAATTGGAAAGTTATCACAAGATACTTAGTTATTGTTGTGAATAAGCATGTAGAATTCATAAAAACCTTATAAGACGTTACACAAACTAACGAAATAAGATATAGCGTTGTTGCTACTATCATCTTTACTTGATGCAACTCTTATCATACCTAATTCAATTTATATCAACAATGAGAAATTATCTCTTATTTGACGTTGATTTTGTAGTGTAGGTAGGTACTTTTAATAGGATCGATACTGTAATTCAGTTACCATACATTATCACGAGTCCTTGCGAATTTGTTAAAGAAAAAATGCGCATCTATTTTTTATTTTTGAAATTGTTGTTTTCATGTTGATACTGGTTCCATAGAAAAACGTATGAAAGAAAAAAAAAGTGGCCAGGTTTGAACAAAAAAATAAATGTTTTAGGAACCATTCAATTTAAAAAAGTGTTTAGTTCTTAAGTTATAGCGTTTCATAAAAATAAGTTCAATTGGTATGCATTTTTTATATTTTTTTATATTTGTGATATTTCCGTTTTCTGCAATAGGAAAAATAACTAAAGAGATACTTTTTGCATATTTTTTATTAATATAACTTTATTGACACAGCCCCCTATTCTTCAGTATTTAGATTAGAAATGATTTTTAACGAAGAATACTTGGTTTATCATGTTTTTTTTAATTAATCGGTGAAAAGTTGTGGATTTTGAATATTTCATGACTTGTTTTTTTGATAAAATAAATAAATGATTCAAATTCAAACATATTCTAGGTACTTACAGTAAAAAAAAAAAACGTTCAAAACAGGCCACTGTTTTTCCTCCATACATTTTTTTATGGAACCAATATCCACATAATTTTTCACTAAATTTTTATTTCTCAAAAGTTAGTCATAAGATTTTATTGCCCTCCAAGTAATTTTATATATTGATCAAGACACGTAACATATTTTTTTATCAAAATTCACCGAAGTTATTTTATCATAGTTTCCGTGCGGTGTCCTTTGACAAAATAACACGCCTACAGCACTCCTACAGCATGCAAGCCACTTCTGAACACAAACCTCCACAACTGGAAGAAGCTAAACTTTACTAAGTATTGTTCCCAGGTCGGAACAGGGAGTCTTAGCTCAAGCCGCCCAGTGTGATGTCATTTATCACAATCCTTCCTCCGCTATTGCCTTTCGCCACCCGCTGCGTTGCTCACAACTATACTGCATTACCTAGCCACCAACGCTTGCTTCCTACTACTTATCAAATGTAGAACAAAGTTAAATGGATACTTTACGGTTCAGATTGCGATCGTGAAGGGAAGCGGTGGAATTCATATTATTTTGATTAATATAAGTAATTTTCTATCTGTTCATGATTAGGTAAGGAATTAGGTAGTTTGTATCGCTAAGAGCTCAATAGCTGCAACTACTTTGCCAACTTTATTTATTTGCCTATAGTGAGAACTGTTATTACGGTTACGCGACAAAATGCAAATAGCTTGCATTAAATTAAGCGTTAAAATTAAGTAATTTTAGTGCTTAGTTTATTATTATAACACGATTTCACCAAGTCGATCTGGAGATAGCACATGATTTGGGAGATAAATTATTATTAAATAATGTATCTTACAGATCCTGATAAGCATAACAAATGACCCGCATACAAATAGCAAGAAAAGAAACTCTTTGTAGAAGTGAACCAATCTGAAAGCGATCTTAGTTGAGAGTTCTAATTACAGACCAATTGCGTCGGTAAAAAATAGGTTTTTGTTGGACTAGGTTTTGGTAATCTCGTGTTGCATTAAACTAAGTAAATAAGAAACCTTATTTTGTATGGTCTAACAATATCATTAGTATCCAATCAATCAAGTCAAGGTAACATTTAATACTACCTATTCTGTATTAAATAGTGCAATGCAAAAACAACAATGCTTGTCAACATATCAATCACTACGCATACCTATTTAGAAAATCCTAACACGGTAATAATAATCGTTTAGGCATTAAACATGGATAGGAGCTTTTAGGGCTGTCCTTGGCCTGCAACCTTGCAATCTACGAAATCTAGCATCTTTTCAAACATCAAAAATTATTGACACAGACGAGCACTGACACTCATGCACCCATCTTTTTTTCTGCAATCGTTAACGTTTCGAAAATGCTATACTGGGCATGGCCCATTTAAAAGTAACAAAATTGTTTTTTTCTTAATATCTTACTTTTTAATTCATCTGAAAGAACTAACCGGCAAACTAATGTTGACTCGTGCGCTCGCTTAAGGTGGGTTCACAATATAGGGCTCCATCGGATCGGACTACGTGGCAAATCTACAGGACTTGCTTTTTACATTAAAATGTGGACTGCGTAAATTTTGCGCTCAGTGATGGGTCACATCGCGACAGTACGTCGTAACAATAAAATGACAAATGTCATCCTCATAACCGGTACTGAAACAGTCACGGAACCATGTTACGATGAAGGGTCACAAATGTGGACCCACCTTTCGGTACCTTAGGCCGACTTAGGTTAACTAGGTTAGGTTAAATTAAAGGTTGGTCAAATAAAACTTTTAAGCTCAACTTAGGCTTGCCGGATAATATAATCCGACCACGAATTGAAAAGAGTTGTTTAAGGGAATTACCTAGCTGTTCAAATATACGAAACGAACTATGTGTAATGATAATAATCCATAAATAACATTATAATACATGCAAGAAAGTGATTACCATTATGGACGCCATTAGAAATATGTGTTGTTGTTACCACAACGAGAGAGAGTGTTGTTAATGCAATGAGAGTGCGTTATGAAAAACAATCAACCGATAGTGCCTGTTGAAAGGGGCAAGGACCTCTTATCGATAAAGTTGCAAGTAAACAATACTACAGTAATATTACAGCATCGGAACTATTACATTAGTTATTGCACTTGCAAGTCAGAGCGAACAGTCATAAAAGGACAACAATACAGTACCTATTGATTTTACTTTTAAAGTTTACAGGCCATTTACTTTTGGGTAGGTACTTGTAGGTACTATTAGCTATATAAATATATTATGTGCTACTGCAAACCTGTTAGAGGGAACACGTCTGACATACAAAAGGCTATATTATTAGAAAGAGATATCAGTACTCGTTGTATGTTCTTCCTAACAAAACAGTCTTAAGGTATTTCAAACGGACCCGCGTCGTCATTCCTTTTTTGTTTTAGATATTTAAGTTAGATGGCACAAAGCTGAGCCCTTTTTAACGCCATGTTAAATGTAAATTTTTTTAGTCATCTGTTTTTTTTTTTTAAATGTGTGTATGTTGACGGCACCGGACACTTTTAGGTGACAGGCACCAGTAATGGACACTTCACTCTTAATTCAAATTTCATACGGTCCTAAATTGATTCTTGCAAAAAAAATGAATAACCCTTCTGTAAAATAAGAATCAAGTGTCCATAATCGGTCCTTGTCCATTACGCGTTGAATAAATTATTTCTATTCCTATTTCTATTTAGTAGGTAACTTAAATTTGTTATAATTTACGGACATACAACCAGCGATGTTCAATCACCTTTTTTTCAACGGTAAAGTGATAGTTTCTAGTAGAAACTGATAGTTCGTTAAAGATTTAGATCAAGGTACTTATAGATCAATCTTGCTAGCCAAGTAGGACCCAAGAAAGACAAAATTTTTTTTTTAGTTTCGTAAGTAGGTACCTATGCTTCAAAACCTTTACAAAAGTATAATAATAATCAGAATTGGAGCCCACACTAGATACAAAAAAAACTTCATGATATTTAGGCTCCCCGACCCAAATACTTACCTACGGCGCCGTGTCAAAGCTAGTTAAGCATTGTTTAAGAAGAACCTATGGTAATGAAGTAACCGTTATACAATAGCACTAAATCAAAGACTGTTTGGAATCGAGAACGATAGCCAAACAAGGCAACGTGGTCACAATATAAATCATAATACCGGCCTGGAAGCGACGTGCATAAATGCATACCTGATGAAACTTGGCACCTTTGAAATTATGAGAAAAGTTAAAATTGAGAAGTTAGAACGGAGTACTTTATAAGCATAAACCATTAAACACGCGTTGAAAACTGGGCAAAATTTAATTATATCGTGAAAGTTATAGAATATTTTTGATAATTCACAGAAGGATATTACTGCGGAGCAAATCGCTATAAAGCAATTGGCATGAAGCACCATAAAGCACTTGATATTGAGTTATTGCATCGAAAGCCAGTTAGATACTAGAATGTTGCAGCATTGAATTGAACAGGGAGCAGGCTGAGCATTACACGGAAAGTGATATACATGAAGAAGCCATTAATTATCCACGAATACCAAATCCGGATACGATACCACATCACAATCGCCGTGAGAAGTGGCTGCGCCCACGGCCTATCACAGTACACAAGAATAAATACGCAATAAATAAGCAACATTATTTAACTCTGGACTATGGATGACTATGGTACGGTTAGTACAGTGCGGACCCGCTTTCATTGGTCAAGACAAACGACGTCGTAAATTCCTCTGATTGCCATAGATACATCAATAAATATTCACTAAGTGATGAAAAGACTAGCCACCAGTTGTTTGAAATATAAAACAACACTTGTTTTAATGTAGGTAACCCATACGATCATGGCAAGATGCCTAAGAAACAATTCTACTCGTAACCTAACCAAGCAACGCCTCCTTAGACATTCAAGACACGATTCTGTTATCAAAAATGTCGTTGTAAATTGTCCGAGTTAGTGCAACAACTAACACTAAGATTACAAAGAGATTATAACTTTTACAATGCGACAGACAGAAGTAAGTAGATAAGGTTACTTATCTGACGTAACCCTTAAAATATCAAATATCAAACCAGACCGGTGCGGTTTACTTCGCGCACGTTCCTCGTATTGCAGAAATGGTATTTGGCTACGTTCACGTTCCAAAGGCAATAAGGTCGAAAGATTGAAGTAAAATACATTTGATATATTGGCAACTCATAATGCTGAAATATATATATATGTATAGAAAAGTACTAGGCTAGTATCCATCTAAAAGACCGCCTCTTTGTAGATTTTACTCACAGAATAGATGACTAATAAAAAGGAAATTCACCATTATTATTGCAAGAATTTGAAGAGCCCCGTTTCACATTTTGACACCATCTTATATTGACTCCTTACTTGTGGGTCGTTTAAAAATAAAAACATGTATGACACGCCGGCTGTCGAACACAAACAGGGTTTCATAGCAACAGGAAAGCATCTCGAAGTTGAAGGGCCACCTGCCGACTCTGTCGAGTCTTTGCATAACGAAGCACAATTTATAGAGCCGTACTACGTAGGCGTACTGCAGTCGTCCAGACATCGCAATGTTATCTCTTGTGGATAGAATGTGAAGGCACAGCGGTACCTTATTATGAGTGAACCAGCCAACTGTTTAACAAAACGTTCAAAAGGTCTTTTATTGTTTTTTTTTTTCATAAAAATCGGTAAACGAGTTCTGCATCGTTTTGTTAGCTATAATTTGCTCGCAGCAGGCATCTTCCGCATTTACTAATCCCAGATTTGGTGAAGGCAGTTTGTACAGAGTAGCATCTGATCGATTCCCATTGATAGGTTTCATCACTGTGAGATTAAGGTACTTTTTTCTGTTGCACGCATTCTTCGTCAAACCGTGTCAGTCGCAACCTTTCTATTTCCGTGAAATGATTATTTTAAACCAATTCTGTACAATAATTTTCAACTTATTAACAATGTTGTGATTGGAAATATACTCCCATCCATACCTTTCGATTATCATTAATACCACCACATTTTTCTACGTTTCTCTTATTCTTTTTATACATTATAAATAATGTAGTGCCGCACCGCTTCAGATTAACATTATTTACTTAAATAAACTTCTATGGTTTTATTGGTGACAGAATCTTTATCTGCGCCGGCTCTACCAACGCAACTGTCCACGTCAGTTCTCTGGAGGATTGCGAGAAAATTTTAAATGAGAACTCGTCTGAAATGTGGTTGTTGATTGTGTATTTAAAGCTAAGTTTATACGACGACGTCTGCAGTCGACAGTCATCTAAGATGTCGAGCAAGTTGCTATTTATGTAAAGAATATGGCATTTGTTACAGTTAATGTTAACGATGAGTCATTGATGTGCAAATAAAAGCACCAAGGAAATAACTCGTAAAGTATTATAATAAAATTCAGGCCAATAATGTATACGACTAAGATTTTCAAAGAGCTGTATTTATGACTGGTTTATGCCGTCGTTTGAAGCGTAGTTTTGTGTCTCCTTTTCAATAGCAGTATTCCTACGTGACATAAAGTTTTGCTATAGAAAGTGATAGCCAACTAAAAAATTAAGGATATATTTTCTTACCGAAGTCAGTGCAAAATTTCTCCGATAGAATAAACCAAACTCAATTCACAAAAGGGCACACATTTCAGATCGAATTGATTCATTAGATATTTGATTAACCCGTAGATAGCCCCGCGATATGCAAAGCGGGACACGGTATCTTTGAGCGGATAAGTCTCGTATTTACATTTACACGTTCGCGTAACCGTGTGTTGGCAGCACGCTGCCGACTCGCGCGCAGCGTCGGTACTAACGAGCCCGAAAGCGAAGATGGCCTACTCACTATAATGCCTTGTTTGCCGCCAATATTTACTACAGCACAAAAGTCAGCGTGTAAAGACAATGTGTGAAGTAGGTCAACTTGGCCAGTTTAATGAATATACGTTTTTATATGCTCAATTTTGTGAAACTGCCATGACTTGCAAATATGTCGCGTAGCACAGAATTAATTAAAAACAAATATATTTATATACCGCTATGATTGGATTGTAATTGTGAAAGAGGAAAAGAAGAAATACAAAATAAATCATAAAAAGAAACAATAGAGTATTACGAATTCAGTAAAGCATAAAGCATGTCCCCTAATTTGACCAAATCAGGAAATTATGTTATAACGTTCATTGGCTTGAAACGATGGTGTCACGGTAGTTGTATAATGCTCAAAGACATCATTCTTAGAGCTTTTTATAATTTGATTATTTTGATAACCGCCCAGACATTTTTGACAGCTCTTAATCAAGCCTTTTTGTCAGCAGTCAGTTACTTTTTTACCGACACGCAGTTTAATTTTTAGTATGCCCATTGTTAGTATCATGTCGACGCAAAAAATATAGCGGCAGATGATTGAGTTAGCATTAAAAAATTCATATATGTTTACGGAATGCAGTGTTTCACAAGACAAACAACTAAAATACAACAGAAGACGATGTATCAGAGAAGGATGACACATCTGAAGTATTACAAATGACACTATTTCTTGCAGCACAATTTTTACGGCAATATTTAGACTCGATAACTGTAACGGTTCGTTAACACTGGCCAATTTGAGCGAAAACGCCCACCCAACCCAAATCATACCTCAGTTGGAAATAACAATAACGCTCGAGCACAGTTCCTTAAAATTGAAACGGTGATAAATTTTATTCTGCGCAAGTGCATCAACGACAATCAACGTAAAGGAGACAATGACCCTAGTGTTTTCGCCAACGTAAATTGCAACTAAAAAAAAACTAAGCGAAACAAAAGAATCATCAGACAGAAACATTTCACAGCAGGTGAAGAAGCGTGAGCAATTCTAAATAGAGAGGTTATAGAGTAGAATCTTATAGAACGACTATAGTGCGGGCAACTGGGCCCAGGTTTATAAATAATTTACAGACTAACATATATAACAAATATGCTATAGCTGTTTAATCCTTTGAATGTATACACAAGCTCTCACTTAATGCCGGTCACGTCCTCAATAGTGTGACGATGGTTCTTGCTCAAAACGTCGTAATTTCGAGCAATACCGTAATACTAGGGCGCCAGCTCGGTAGCGAAACGTGAGCGATAATTTAACAAGAACGGTACTCGAATATCGAGATCGTTTATGGATCGCTTATCTGGAATCGCCACGGTTGGAATTTAAGGTCGTATCTTCGGCGAACCACAATCTATGCAGCGCATCGAAGGGCCTGATAGAGATATTTACTTGGCAAATTACAATGATCTCCTACATTAGCATAGAAGCTGCTTTGTTTATTTTCATTTCGATAATGTACTGTTACTTTTCTGATTACTTAGTATAAACACTTTTTAGTCGGGCAGCGTCAATCTTTATTAAAGGCGAACGTAACTTTTTGATCAAAACCTATTGTACTATATTATTCAAAACGGTGCAAAATTAAACTGCTTACAAATGTGATCACGACTCAATAACGCGACAATACGAAAACAGTTAAGGTTAAAATTAAATACGAGTAAAAACGGTATCATCATGGGAGCAAAAAAATCTTATACAGAAATGGTTGTACATATTAAAGTGGCTGATTATGGCTGGAAGAAACACGTGTAATACCAAATTTGGGACCACCGCGGCAATATAGCAAAAAGTTGACAGACTATTTTGCGATGTTTTAATTATAACCGGCTTTCTCCTTATGTTACTAATAAATTTTAAAATATAAACCTGCCCATAGTAGGAAGAACTCATTAATCATTTCGTTAACCAGTCTGATATAACTAGTTTAGTCTCTTGGCACTTTTTGCAAATGACAAGTTTATACTAATTTATTCACGCTGAGATTACCCATTAAATAAACAAGAAACACATAACATAAGCAACTTGCCTAATTAACGAAGGAATTAAACAATTCGATATTACCGGGAAGTAAAAAAACAACAACTTTTTGGATATATGATGTATATGTATTCGAAGAAGAGGACTCTGCGTGAGAGGATATAATTTCGGAAAAAAGGAACCTATCTAGCTCCAGCGCTTCCTTTTCACATTATGTTACGTAGGTTTTTACGAAAGTGGACTGCACTCTGCACTCTCCTTAGCTCTAAACAAACCGGTCTAACAAAGAGATCTTATTAAAGACATGTTTTGAATCAACCATTACGCCACAGGCTAATTTTAAGTAGCAAATTAAATAGTATGCACAGAAAATACAACGTTGAATTATTCTTCAAAATACAATTTAGATTGATATCCGCGAAGATAGTTATGTAACATGTCTCTATTGAGAGCTATTACGTCGGATTTTCACGTCAATTACACTAGCCGTGCAATTATTGATGTGTATCGATAAATCATTGTGGCATTATGCGGTGATTTTAATCTAAGATTCTAGCCCCCGGCACATGTCGACAATGGTTTTGTTTCAAACCCTTTGTTTTCAACATTAGAAGTGTAAGAAAGCGATTAATCTTGGTCAATTAGTCTCATTATTTAAATAGAGAAACATCAGACAGCAATAGTCGTTGATCGATTAAAACACAACCACAGCAAATGATCATAGGACATGGAGAATTTCGAACACGCCAATTATTTTAATAACCGGAACGTTGCGACAAACAAGGAAACGTCAATTTGAATCGACTATTTAAAGCACGAACGCATGATACTTTTAAATCAGGACCAAAAGCAGATAAATGTGAATAAGTAACCGTTAGTTGGTACAGAGGCAGGATATAGAGCGGCGGGCGCGGGATTGATGACGTCGGCGCTGACAGAGACAAAAGGACGGTAGTACTAACAAATGCATGAACATGCTGGTTGCCTGTTAGATCAGAATGTGGGATCCAGGATGCAAGAATCGTTTTTGTTCGTGATGTTAAATCAAGATCCAGTGCCGTGAATATAGAACTTCATCAACGTATTAAATACTGGCTCGCTTCGCGACTCCATCCACGTAAAAGAAGTTTATCGCTGTTCTCTCGGGATCTGTTCAATTTTACGGGACCGTCCGTCTCCGGGCTGTAAAATATCTCTGTTCCAAACATATTTTCACACTTATAATTTTATAGTAGTAAAGATTCCAAAACAACTTGTCCGTCTGTCTGTGTTGTTGCATGTTAGTCTGCTTGTTACAATTGCTCTTATTGGCGATGTTTCCTGGAAAAATCAAAATAACGAAATTTTACTATACTTGTAATTATCATACAAAAGGTGAAACCTTTGATAGTCCCACAGCATTACTGTAGGTCCTCTTGCAATAAATAATTATCATTAAATGTCACGTCACAATATTTTATTATTATATTCCATCTGGGAGGAATATTCCATCAAGTATATATCTGTAGCAGGGGCATTATCACTCCGCAACCAGGGCGGCATACCGTTAGCAGAGAACTTGAAGACAAAAACATACGAAACGTCGTAGCGTACTTAAAACCGGTCGTACTTTTAATGTTGTGACTTTTTTTGCAAAGTAGTACGTTGCAATTTCGTTTTTTAATCCCTTGACGTTTTTGTTTTATTATATTGTTCTACTTTGTCATTAGTAATAATAACAATTAATACGTATTTCAAGATAAAAAAGGTCATCGTTATGATTGTTTAGTTCTATTCAGGCCTGCTCGAACCAAAAAGTTCACTATAATATTTAACGTGCATAATTATGCATAGACTATCTAAACTGACGCAGTAATTGTAAGAGACCTTATTAGTTCTGAGTTCCGTTATTGTTAAAAGATTAACTGCTGCTTAGGAGTGAAGTATTTATAATATACGGTCCAGTAAAATACGAGTATGTTATAAATATATGCTACTAGCTATACCATGTCGTCAGTATAATTGGAAATGCAAAAGAAAATGTTTAAATACCGTTAAAAAGACGAAAGTAAAATCGAAATACGAGTATACTTATAGGCATAAAAACATTTTAGAGAATAGCTGTTTTTTAGATAGTATTATTTTTTCCATTCTTTTTACAGAATACTTACGCATTAGTAGGCTCAAGAGTGACATAGTGAATAAGCCAAAAGCTGAAACAATAATCAAAATCTACGTTATTTTAGTCAAAAGCGAAAGTGTGAGTATAAATAATACTGTGTCGATCTACTTCTCCACTACTACTACTGTGTAGACCACTTCACTTACGTTTAACACTTTTTGTTTTTTTTCCAAATAAA
This sequence comes from Acleris literana, assembly GCA_946894065.1. NCBI lineage: Eukaryota > Metazoa > Arthropoda > Insecta > Lepidoptera > Tortricidae > Acleris > Acleris literana. Next base: position 10,831,758 of record OX335669.1, read on the forward strand.
CGCTTATAAATTGCCACATTCACTAGCGTGGCATTCGTCAATCAAGTCAGTTACGCAATGTAAACTCGCAGCTTACATTAAGCAAATGGTTAATAAGTAGACACTCGTAATGTACGGCCTAGTTTTTACATTTTTAATGTCTCACAGTCGAACTATGATCTCTGACGTGAAAGACACGTGATAGATTACACTAATGTGAAATCACATAAATAATATTATCTGGCAATGTTAATATAATCGGTTTGCATTGAGGTTATAATACATGCTGAGATCCAAACCACTTGCAGAAAGAAGCTGATTATTAGAAAGTAGACAATCCACCACTTAAATGGATACAGAATGAATGAATGAATGATATTTATTTACCAAAGTAAGTCACAGTATACATTGCGTGTTATGTCAAAAGTACAAGAAATTACATTAGAATCGTCAAACATACGAGTATACACAAATTTATAATCAAAAATAGAAAAAAGAAGTCAGGATAACAATAAAAATACAAAACTGAGGAGTTATCACCGTTAAGGATCGTCTTAAAAATAGCATGCAACCAAATTAGCAATTTTTTAAAATAAATAACATAATAAGTCAAAACATCAGAAATAATTAAAACAATAACACAAATTAAATCAAAACATTTTAACACAGACGGCCGCAATCAGAGTCAGTTAATGACTATGAAGTCGTTCTTTAGTGATGATTTTTCATTCAAAACTTTGAAAAAGGAACGAGTTCATTTTCTTTAAAAGGTTTTTGTACGGTGGTGAAGTGCTGCTCGGAAAAATTTAAGACATATCAGCATACAATAAAATCAACATCGTGTTTTTAACATTCATAAAACCTTCAGTAATTAACAGCATGAAAACCGATGAGAATGATGACAATATAATAGCTAGATAGCACATTAGCCCTCAAGTTGTCACCAAATGAAATCCACACTTATGTTTATTTTTCTCACAGTCTAGCTCACTAGGACGACGCAACAGTAAAGTCGGTTAGAAATCATTAACATATAACCAATAAGCCCACAGATCGTACTGCCGTGTTTGCATACATTTCTATCTCCTTATACGTAAACAAACTAACAGAATCAATGACTACTTGTTTACAGTTACATTCAGATCGGCGGCATTTGCGAATTCCGCAACCGCACATCGACGCCACTTTGTATTAGAAATTCCGCTGGTGGAAGTACACTGCCGTAACCAATTGATCTACAATGTATATCCAGTTTACTCTGTAGACTTTGAAACAAAACGTATCGTTAACAAAGCCTAGAGGCACAATTTGTAACACCTCCTATAACTGGGGAGAAACAGTTTTATTACGAAAATTAGCTACTAGTTTGTACACAATGCAATTGAATTAAATAGCCGCTGGTAGTAATAAAATAAGTTTCATAAATATTAAAATTTCATTCGATGTACGAGTATTGACTTGATTAAAAATTCTGAATTCTTTACTTACCTCTACAATAAGTTTTTAGTAGGTAAAGTCAAGAAACATTCGGCATTCCAATCGATCCAGTAAAGTTACGAGCGCCGTATGTCAACATTCACGACTGCGTTAAACCATAAAGCAATCGGGAACTCGCAGAATAACTTGTGCGTACCCTTATGCGGCAGTCGGTCTTATTCTAAATCATCGTCATTGTACTGTCACGCAGCGACAAAATAATTTAATGACTTTATTTTGTCACCAGCGAAGCGTAGGTAGTCCAATTCCTTTAGCTTTAGACTCGGTGCCACACCCTTCGCTTATCCAAGCACCCATTCATCCATATAGATAGTCAATTAAATACCAGAACGGCCGCATTATGACATAAACATGTTCGTTTGCTAAACTCACCTAAAAGCTGTTCGCTGCAGAGTCTCATAACCGCACTGCCATCTTTGAATCTGCAATCAATTAAAAGGCAATTGTTAATTACTCTGATGTAAACATATCCTATTATAAATAGCCTGATCGGTGTTGTGGTGGTTTTTAATTATTTCAAAAGACGGATGAACGTAATGAGGAACATGAATATCAAGATACGTCGTGAATACATTCAGAAGGTAAAATTTTTTTCTGCGCATTTAATAGTTATTTATCATTGCAGCAATAGAACTTTCTATTAATCATAGAAATGGGAACATAGCTCTCGTGCAATATGTTAATCTTCCAGAAATAAGTAGAAAACAAAATGTCGGTGCATGTTTTGAGCGTGCGATTACCGGCTGCGGTTCAAATAAATCAGACGCCTTTCCTTATGACGGATGCACTTTGGAGATTGCACAGAATGGAATTGCTTTTTGCCGCAACCAGTAAAAACGTGTGATCACAAATCATGGGATTCAATTTTCTGCCCTTATTCAGTTTAAATCATTCACCTATTTTGTACTTTGCGGGACAGAAAAGGTAAATAATTGTTAGCTGCTCCGACTCGGTTAAATTGCCACCTGTCGCTATTAACTCTCCGTTTTTGTTGAAGTAGCTAGCTCATTGATTATACTTGTAACATTTATACTTAGAAGTTTATCCGATAAGAATATTAAGGACTAACTCAGGACGTGAATTTCGATCGTGGACTCGTGATCGCACAATTACGTGACTGGGACAGAACTAATGTTAACAATCGCATTGGAGTACAGTTATTTGTAGATGGCAGTGAATTACTTATTTTCTGATAAAAACCCTGTTAATTTAACAAGGGCCTCTAGAGTGTATTTTTTGCTTGTGCACCAAAAATAAGCCGCGCATTTTTTATTTATATTTAGTTATTCTCAAAAATATTTAGTTCTAGGTTTAAAATTTAAAAAAAATCACGTAATATGAGAAATTTAATGCTTCTGGGTTTTATTTATTAGTTTAACATTTTCTAACAGCTAAATTATTAACTCGCGAGTCTAATAACTCCCCAATCGAGTCCACCATTCGGTAGATTAATACCTGTACTTACCTGTAAAAACCAGAAAGAAGTAAGTACTTGATAATTTCCTTTAAAATATATTTTTATATTGTAAACCGATCTAAAATTTTAATTAGCAAATAAGTAAACGGAAAATGTATGAAGCTTTTCAAACAAATGTATGACGTGACGCTGCCTCGTGCTTCCTTTATTTTCCTAAGTAAACGCTGCTGAGGTTATAATAGCGGAGTCATGACAATTCCGTGCTTTCTGTAAAATGTGCAATTAGGCATTCGTGGGAACTAGTAATTTACAATTATTCTGACTTAGGAGCTACTAATGGCGATAAGGTCATTTACCTAGATGATTGCTATCAACCAAAAACGCTAAATGACAAATTGAATTGTGCTGGTATAATGACAAACGAACATTTGTTTTAAGTGATATTTCAAAAAAACTAACCTTCTCTAGACCACTTCGTCGCTTATTTTGTCTCTGTTTTTGCCAGCATGCTTAACTTGATCCGTAAGAACAAATAAACTCCTTGTTCGGGTGTATCTCGACCTTTGTGGTATTTAAATAATAGTCTGACCAGTGAGTGGTGTCACAAAAAAGGCGGCAGAATTTTAAATATCCGTACCTGGTAAGTTGCAATGCATAACAACTGCCAATGAGAAACGAAGTTAGCGGCGAAATTTCTAAAAGAATAATACCCAAGGAAATAAAACAGCTTTAAAACGTCGATGGTTATCGAAGTCTCTAGCCAAACATTTCGACAGCCAATCATCATCATATTTCATGTGGAGATGTCATAATTCTTTAAACGGCTGCGCCCGAGTCGGTTTCTCACTTGCATTAGGAGCAGAGGTCCATGAGGTCGGCGGTGAAACAAGTAACACGTGTGGCTGGTAACATTTGTGACGTGAATATTTGTTATCTTTGTTAATTTCTAGTCACAAATTGAAGTCAATTCAAAAAATGCGTGGACCAAATAAAATAGATCTCTTTTATTTACAGTTGTTTTTAAATAGCTTATGCCTGCGAGCCTGCCACTTCGTCCGCATAGAAGAGAAGTCGTTTTTTGTAGTGACTGTGTCATTTCCCGGAATAAAATGTCCCTCTATGCCCTGCCGCTATATCTGTGCAAATCAACCAAACGATCCGTTGCGGCGTGAAAAAAAGGACTTACTAACAGACATACTTTCGTATTTATAATATTAGAAGGGGTAATATTAAGACAAAATACAGTAGAAGCAGTAATTTGGGTAAATATTTCGACAGTATTTAAGTACCTATAACTATTTTCTTTCGGAACACTACGTAAATTTGTGAACACCTTGTATTGTATAGGGACATTTATGCACGGAACGGGAACAGGAACTCGACGGAATGAGAAAAACATCGACGAACAATGCAACAAATAACTAATTGGTAAGTAATCTAGCCTTAAGAAGCTAATCGGCCGTAACAATACAGATTCTCAAAGGTTTTAATTTTCATACAATGACCCAGCTAAGCAGGCCCGCATTACTAAACTTTTTATACCATTACTCTACGATTGTGGACAGCAAACCGCAGTTTTCAGAGCGTTTCGTTCTCACAGGGCTCTTTATCGCTACTTGTTGTAGACTTTTAACGCAAAATATACTCTATGCTTCGCAATTCAAACTTCAATTTCTAAGGAACATTACTTATGCTTTAGTTTAGGGATGCTGCTGAATTAATCTGAACTGTAACGTTAAGTATTAAAGTAAATTATAGTCTGTTTATAGTTTAGTAAATAAGATTATTTGCCTAGATACTAAAACTATTGCCTGGCGTGGTCGGGTTTCCTCTGCGCAATAGATCTTTCATTTCACATAATTAGTAAAATGTTGCGACAAAGGTACAATTTCGTATCGAATGTTGTTAAGCAATATTCTAATATTCAATTTCAGTTTTGAACTATATGTAAATTCAAAGCGTTATAACTGTACGTAATGCTTTTAAGAATTTCTTCATAGAGATGAGAATCACTCAATCATTTCAGAATAAATGACTAATCCCAAAGAGTAATAACCATAACTGTACTACAAAACTCCTACATTATGCCTTAAAATTACCACAAATTATTGGTTTCATCGGTCAAAGCCATAATTAAATCCGAAAATGACAGTCGGCCAATTTGGGAGGAAATGGCCAATCTTCCAACACTGATATGGAAATACTCAAGCCAATGACCGCTAGTCACACCGTGGCGAATGTTACACTTTTTTAATAGTGAAATTGGGATCTCGTAACCATTGGCATTCGCAAAAGCAATGTATTGTAACAATAAGATATACTTTTAAGCTTTACAATATCTGACAATAAAGTCACGCTCCTAACGCTTTTTGCACTATTACTAAGAAGGCATTTTCAATAGGGATTTCAAATTCTGTAACTATAACCTTTATGACACGGCACGCAACACTAGAAACCCGGTAGGATGGTGTAATCCTATGACCCAAACACAGATGTGCAAAGTAAATAAATGTTTTTTTATAGTGATAACTTATTTACGGAGGGTAAATCATTTCGTTACGTAACGCGCGTTACTAGACAGCCTGTCTGGCTTCCCTTTCTCTCACGCATACGGCAGCGGTGGTAGTACTAATTTTTAAACAATTTTTAAAATACAAAAGTATACTGGAATCGGATGGGATTTGAACCGCGGCACCATGGCGACATCGACCTACCTCTCAGCCGCTAGGCCAATCGTAACTTACAAGTATGAACGAAAATGGTAAACGGTATTTGATCATACCTGCTGACGTCACTCCGTTTCAGAGCATAATTACTGTTGACAGTGAAAATATAGGTTGTACGTTATTTTACAGACAGAAGTTGTTTAGAATTTCATTTCATATAATTTTTTTCTCGTATTATCATTTCATAGAATAATCAATATGTAGAATAATTACTTTAAAGACATTTAAATCATCGTTTTTTATTTCAAATAAAAATCAATGTTTCTTTTTTCATATCATAGAATAGCAAATTAAATATTCTTTGTTCTCATATTATTTATTTAAAATATAACTTAATAACAATAAAATCAACTTATAGAATTGGGTGCAGTTTGTGAAGGTGTGTGAAATGAAACGTTTGAAAAAAAGCATACCCTTACTTTGCAGACAGCAAGTTCATCTTACGTATAATATAAACGCATACAACGATTTTAATTTACAATCAAATTGTATCGCGTAGCTTATTCAAGGGATATAAAAAAATAACCTCGAAGGCTAAGGCGGGAGCTTGCTTCGCTTCGCTCCCGCCATAGCCTTCTAACCTAACCTATTCAAGTCGGTTCTGCCCAGAGAGGTCTTGGTCGCTCGCTTCGCTCGCTCGCTCACTCATATTTATATCACAAAAATTACTCACAGAATATTGAGTTTCCCACGACTTTGAATACTGTTGTCGTTAAAATGAAATTCTATGAAAAAATACACTGACCAAACAATATTCGTTAAAAAATAATTATATTGTTTGATAAGTTTGTGTAATGAAAAAATAAAATTACAAAATTAATTGAATTGATTTTCTGTGGAATTTGTTTCTTTCAAGTAAATAGTTTAAAAAAATATATATTCGAAGCAAAAATACAAGGACCAAATAGTATATGAAACATTTTCTGTGAAACAAAATTCTGTAATTTTTCTGTCTGTAAAACAAGGGGACACCGAAAATATATCCTAAAACTATCACCGTTTTTGAAAGTGATTAGTTTAAGTTAGTTGTTACTGGTTCGATTGTTTTGAAAAGCGATATCTGAGGGCTCCTTTGGACTACAAATGCGAACCCTTAATCAGATTTTAAAAAAGTGGCCGCCATTTTGAACTTTTTTGTTACTAGTTCGATTGTCTTGAAAATTGATATCTGAGGATCCGTGGGGACTACAAATTCGAACCCGTACTCAGCTTTAAAAAAAGGGCGGCATTTTGAACGTTTTTGTTACTGCTTTGATTGTCTTGAAAAACGATATCTGACGATCCGTCGGGACAACAAATGCGAACCTGTAATCAGATTTAAAAAAAGTGGCCGGCATTTTAATCTTTTTTGTTACTGGTTCGATTGACTTCAAAATCGATATCTGAGGATCCGTGGGGATTGCAAATATGAACCCGTAATCAGATTAAAAAAAGTGGCCGCCATTTTGAACTTTTTTGTTACTGGTTCGATTGTCATGAAAATCGATATCTGAGGGCCCGTTGGGACTACCAATGCGGACCCGTAATCAGATTTTAAAAAGTTGCCGCTGTTTTGAACTTTTTGAAGTGATAACTTCTTATAGTAGAGCAAACGGCTTCGTTACGTAACGCGTTACGGCGCCAGTCTGTCTGGCTTCCCTTTCTCTCACGCATACGGCTGCGGCAGGCAGGCTCTTCCTCTCTCACTCTAACCCACAGATTTAGATTAGTTATCACTTCTGTCGGGCGTTCCGAGACGCACACGTTTTTTTAAATAAGGGTAATTTTCGGGGGACTAATTCGGAAATTAAAAGCAAAAGTTTTGCAAACCTTATTGTGTCACATATCAAATGAAAGGGCTCGTTATGAGGATCTCAAACATATTTTTGTTATTATTGTAAAATAAATAGTTTTGATTTTATTCATGAAAGAAGGCGAAAATTGACCATTCACCCCCCCCATGATCTCCGAAACTACTGAGCCTAAAATTTAGAAAAAAATACAATATAGTTCATTGCTTGTAGATTACAGGAAAACCTACAACAATCATATTTAAAAAAAAAACTTATGTACGGAACCCTCTCCACGCGAGTTCAACTCGCACTTGGTCGGTTTTTCTTACCGTAACAGAAGTGGTTACCGCTGTGTGTAGGCTACTTACCTAAATGAGAAAACAATGGTGACCGCTGTAGTTAGTTGTAGCTGACGTAAGTGTATTTTTTTATCAGCAACAACCCTAAACTAATAACCTTTAAAAGTAATATACATCTGTGGCGGACTAAAGCTAGCAACACTCGCCCCCACCGAGTTTCCTACTTCCGGGATCTGGCTCGGAAGGAAACTCCCTCCCTTCTTCCGCTTGGACAGCTCGGTGAGATCGGACGCTACTCTTGTTGTCAATCATTAGATTCTCCTAAGTTCTTTCTTACACGCATTAATATTGGATCGGATTGTCATTCATAAACATAATATACATTAACATCTTAAGTAAAGGAGTATTTTACTGAAGGCACCCGTTCCTACATTGGTGACCCCGACGTGATCGTCATCCTACATTGGTGACCCTCGACAATGGACAATTACGCAACCGGACGACCTTCAAGCACTATGACGCAGTTTCACAGCAAGCCAGACAACCCGCACTGTGCACCACTAGCATTCTGTCATATCTCTATGCCTGGTGTCTACAGTGTGCACACTACTCTCACTCAACAACGCGACTCACTGCGTCCTACTACGAGTACTTCACGAGCAGGTACACGACTCACTGTGTACTCCACTCACTCCTCTTCTCCTGCTACGCTCGCCAACGCGGCTCTGAGCACTACTGGAGACATCCCTACTGGCACTTGCAAGCGGCAATTCAACGCACAGACTGCACGTCATCACCATCAACCTCCGGTCTCAAAGGGGGGCTGGTGTGGCGACCTAGCGACATCTAACGGCAACTTGTATCAACCAACTCGCTACCTCGCTAGCGCCACCAGCGTCAGACAGCGCAACTAAAGTGTTCTACAACGCGCTAACGAAGTTTCTCCAGTCAGTTGACATATATACAACTTCCAACTTCATCCCAACGGACTTCGGTCCCCAGGCATAACACCCGCCTGGAGAGAGATCTCTCTATTGTCCTCTCTTCCTACACATCCAAAAAGAATAATATATCTTATATCAACAACAACGACAATGCTTTAAGTTTAAAATCATTAAAGTAAAGAAGATTGATGTCTTACTAACACGCTCCGTCAACAACCACTCGATGAAAACATAACAAATTGCATTTCTATTAAAATTTCCGTTACGTGACTGTGTAAAGATGTAAAATCGATAGTTGAAAATCATTAGGTTTAGTATCAATAAAACTTCAAGTGGGCCGTTCCGTTATAAGCACAAAAAGCTGCAGTGGGTCAATGGCACAAGACAAGACGCGCGCCAAGACGTGTCCCCGGCTTATTGGGACAACGCTTGGATCTTCTTTTTAAGGTCCCGTAAAAAAAAGATTAAAGTTCGCGTAGATCGATTTGGAGAAAAAAATGGTATAGAATTTGAAATTGGACGTCAAAGAGGTTTACGCGACTGCATTCGTTTTTTATTTCTTGTCCCGGAAATTGGTTCATAGCATAACTATAAATAGAACTGATTGAGGAATATTTTTAAGCAAAATTATTTGATCTATCAGCAGTGATCGGAATAGGTAGAGTATATTTACCTAAATTTCGCAAAAGGAGATAATATAGAGTGGTTACAACCGGGTGAAATATTAATTTATTTTATTGAATTCCGGATTTCCGGTATTTTTCTGGTACTAATAAATGTAGTTGCAAGGAAGTCTCCAGTTTATGACTCTGATCTACGAAGTTTAGGTAAATATGCTCCACCTATTACATAATTAGATATAAGGAATGAGTTACAAGCCCCTTTCATCACAAACCAACATAAAATATCCCATACATGAGTAAATATTACGTATATCAAAAATACCGGAAATCCGGAATTCAATAAAAATAAATTAATATTTCACCCGGTTGTAACCACTCTATATTATGTCCTTTTGCGAACTTTAGGTAAATATACTCTACCTATTCCGATCACTGTCTATCACATAATATATAATTGAGTATAATGTAAAATAAAACACAGTGCCGTTAGTCTTTTTAAAAATTGGACATTGAATTTGCAATCACAACATCTGACAGGATCTCTTAATCAACTTGAATGTGTTGTGGGATACCAACAGTTCAATCAAAGCAAGCGAACCATTTAATACTAGGCGTTTATGACACTGGTGACTGAACTTATAAAGGCAAAGTATCCTGCAAGTATTGCAAACCAGAAATAAGAGGTAGTGAACTATAAAGTCGCGATGAGGACATAACAGTTAAAGTTGCAAATCAAATATTAAGAGTGACATGAAACTAACAACAATATTATTCAAATTAGCATTAAATAAGCAATAAAGCCATAAAGTGGGTTTGACGGTAATAAATATTGAATTTGTTCCCAACAAATCCGTCATAGCGTTTTGTTCCCGCTCACGCTCTCTGTGAAACGAAACCGGGGCAGCATATACCGGTCCTTAGGGCTCTGTACAACTGTAGTTGGCTGGTTTAAGTATGAAAGTGTAGCTTGTTAAAGGTAACCTCAAATCGAGAAGGGCAGATAGTGATACATTGTTTTCAGTTAGTCGAATACTTGAGTAACTGAAGATGCATGTCGTGAACTCGTTATGAAGGAATCTTGAGAGTAAGCTCTGAACACGATGTTTAAATTTATTCACATTTGTACTTGATCAAATAACATAAATAAATACATGCAACCCGGTCAAAATTACTTAAGTGGCATACAATTACATTCAATTCAATTCAATTTAAATCATTTATTTCAGACACAGTCCATAGTGTTAGTTACAAAATACTTAGCCTTCAGTCTCATTCGAGTAGATAGGTATGACATCTGCACAACTTAACTAAAATTGAAGCTTCCAAATCTATTCTTCTAAAGCCCTTACTGGAGGTATGTGGAAACCGGACGGACATTCTATCGATTTGTCAACGTTAATTACTGTTCCATATTATAGAAAAACATGAATAAAAAATTAACAAGTAATGTGTGAATCTTTCCCTTTTTGTACGTAGCGCTCAGTGTAAATTACTTAAACAAACAACAGTGATACTGTTATGCGCCTGCGCTGGTTGGGTGGGCTCACGACGTCATCCGAACCAGTCACGGGGACTGACGACTACTGCCGGACGTTGCCGAGTGCCTGACGTGGATTTCCGTCAAGAGGGTTGTTGGGACGTCTAATGATGATTGTTCCACAGTTGACGCTTTGAGCGGAAAAGCTGTTATTAGTGGATTGAGTTGTCGCTTGTCGTGCAAGTGGCTGAGACTTGTGTACCTAATTGATTTTTTATCTAAGTAATTTACTTTAAAAGCCAATGATGAAGTAATAAAAACTTGATATAAGGTTATTTTTGCGCAGAAATCCAAGAGCCTTCTGAAGTTATATTATTTGTTGGTGCTTTAATGAATTCTGTAAATTTATGGTCCTCTTCGGACCTCAAAATAAAATTAACGGATACAGAATTCAACAGTAACTAATTAATTTAAATAAAAGTTATCACGCAAATTCAACACACGATCTATAATAATAATTATCTATTCTTTGTAGACATTCTGTGCGTTTGGAAACAATATTTCTCAGTCGCTTAGAAGGAACTAGCCAACTCTACATTCCATTTAAGGCTTTGTTGTCCTCTTTCAATCCATATTCTATGTTTTTACTCGCATTAGACCGGTAGAGTAAAAGGAAATAACTGACATAAACTGCTTTTTCTACGGCGTCTAATTGCTCGAATTCCTTTCTTAGATTAAGCTAACTACCTAGTCCTTATAGAAAACCAGTTATTGCTCATATTTTACTATTTTAGAAATCCGCATACTTTACATCTGGCATTAATTAAACTGATATATTAATAAAATCACATTTTGAGGCAGAGTCTGTGAACTTCACAGACTCACTACCGTTACTTCAATGTTTTTCTTGCTAGGAGAATCAAGTAAAAAGAAATGTTTTTAAAATTTCTTCATCTAAATATAGTCGTTTATAACATTGAAAACTAGCTACGAAAAAATATGTGTTCAAGCAATCTCGAAAAACGGTCATTATTGTGACAAAGCTATCAATTTAAGCTAAGCACGAACTTGGGCGTTCGACAATCGCAGCTAGCGGACTTGTGGTCTGACCGCGGGGTGACAGCGATACGATAACAGCTAATCGAATTAACACGAAAGCATTCAATAAAAGCGAAAGAATCCGGGTACTGTGGAAATAAATTCAATGGCACCTACATCAAACGACATCGTCTACAAAAAACATACATATTATTATGCGAACTTTTACTTCTTCACGTTGCAACGACTGAATAATAAATCGGCGGTTATTTGGATAAATTTGAAAAACAGTCCTTTTACCCTAAACGGCCACAATTTAACCCCTTCAAAAGTCACTGTTTCCGTAGGATAGTCAAGGCGGACGAAATCGCAGACAGAACCTTGTGTAGAACTAAATTAATATCTAGACTGCAATAAAATGAGCAAACTTTGCTAACTGTGGCATTATTACACTAGATTATTTGTAAAAAACCAAAGCCTGCATCTACTTCAATGTACATAACCACATGAATCACAAATTGTAACACAGTGCTATCCGTAACACTATAATCAATCAGACACAGATCTCTTAACAAAACCGCGGACTGTAATATTACGTCACGAACCCAATAGCCTTATTGTACGGCCGTTATCGATTTCACGAGTCGATGTGGGATCGCGATGTACGACAATAATCGATGGCGATCCATTAAGATGTCTCACGTCTGAATCGGTAGCTGCTCTTCACAATAGCACGCTTTGTGTAATTTATTGAATTTTTTTGAGCGGTTGTAAATGTTCATTACTACATTCAATTTAGTAACGTAAGCCGATGCCGTAACTCCTGGAGGCAAAAAAATATACTTGGTACTGTATGTAAACTAACGTGGTTAACTCTTTTCGTTTGGGCTAAATGTGTACCTAATATTAATGATTCAAATAGGCAGTAGAAATATGTCTTTTTCGACCGACCACAAAACGAACGGTTTATTATTAATATCTATGATTCTATTACTGCAGGAGATAATAAAAGTAAATCTTTACGTAGTGCACAGTAAAATAGGAGGATAAAGTAAGAGTCGAAGAAGATTCTGCAATAATGAGTCACGCATAAATTCTGAGAAATGCCAAGCTTCACAAGCGTGCCAGTTATATTACAGCCGTTGGTTGTTTACAGGTACCAATAACTCCTTAGAGCATATTACAACAAGATCGTGAAAAACCCATAAATCGGTAGAAACAGATGTCGATGTTCTACTAGCGGACGATAACCGTAAAAGCAAATGCATTTTCGATTCCAACCGTGGTTTAAAACATCTTATTTGAGTCTACGACCAACAGCACTTAACCCCAGTGTCGAGAATTCTATACGGATGGTTCTAATCGATTTCCGTTAGGGTTTCAAGTCCACCCACGTTCACGTTCGTGGCGCGAACAGCGGAGCGAATATTTCCATATGCTCCTACGGGGAATTAAAGCAGAACGTTTGCGGACACTAGATAGAACATCAGACAAGAAATGCAAATGTATTCATGCACGTCGAAATCTGTCACACGAACTTAACCGTTTGAATAGTTTGCCTAATTGGCTTTTGGGATTTGTACGTAACGTAACGGTCAAGACTTAAGTACACACAAAAACGAAATCAACAAATCACTGACTGTCAACCTCTACGAAATAAAAAGGTACAAAACGACTTGATCAACCGTAACTGCGCTGACTAAATATACTTCTTTTTAAGACGTAAATTGCCTTCCAAATGTATATACAAGCGTGCATGACATAATGAGCGGTTAAAGTCAAGTAACCAGCACGGGTAGCACAAGTTGTATTTTCTCGCTTGTCGCTCAGTGCGGGCAACTTGTGCTAGCCGTGCAATTCACGCAACGGCTCTATATCCACAAACCCCTATACTGGATGCTAAGAGTTCGCCGCGTCCGCCATTACCATAACTAGAGAAGCGCGGGCGCAGGTGAGCGGCTAACGGAACCGCGTATGCGCCTATCGACGATACATCTTCAACCAAGAAACATTACAAACTCAACTTTACCACTATTAATCCAGAAACTACTTTAGATTAGTGCGATAAACGCTCGAGTCGTTCTAGTAATTTATTCGTAAGTTCGGTTCGCGTGGCTGAGACAGCGCGCCGCTGTGTGTCAAACAGATTAAAGCATCACTATAAATTGTTTGTTTATTGCTTTCTGATATATCTCGAAGACCAAAAAGTACCACTGGATTGGTTGGCGGGGACTTGAGATGATTTATTTTATGGATATTGCTAAACCGAAGGGTACAAACAAGACATATGGACTTCGTCCGTGTCATGATAACGAATCTAAATCATAAAATATCCCGAGTTTAATATAATTTAAATTCAAATGCGAATGCTTACGAAAAGCTTTCATAGATACAATGCTGACACTAAAATGGAAACGTAGTTTCTCACTGCTACGATATCGCCTGTTGTCCTACAGTTCTGACCTAAAATAGTTCTCTTAAAACACTCAATTTTCTTATGCGTGACGATAGCACATGCAATTTCACGCAAACTGACCATGTAAGTGTTAACAAAAGATAAAGATATATTCGTAAATATGGAACATAATGTGAGTGCAGTTCTGAAAGTAAAACTCGTGAGCTCGAAAGTGAGCGTCTCGCGGTTATATATTGTTATGCCATGTAAGTCACCGTAACTGAGGTTTATGATCATACTTAACTGGGACAAAATGTTTAATTCGATGTAATCTTGAGTGCAGTTATAATAACGAAACATAATTATCTAATTTTACTGTGAATGAAGGGACTAAAGGGCCAGCGCAAACCAGCGAACGGCAGGGGAGCTTTCCCTTTAGATTTCCTCCGCCGCAATCCGCTGCGATGCTCCGAGTTCGGTCTTAAAGCATAGAAATTTATACCTTATTTCAATTGCAATAGCCTTATACATACAGAAATACATACATTGAGAAATTTAATATCCTCTGCCGTCCCGTCCGCCGCTTTGCGCAGGCCATAAGCGATATGAATGTTTTCCTACTCAGTAGGTAGTAGGTAGGTAAATAATGTTAATAAAACTATATTTTCTGGTCAGAATAGGTTTTGGGCTTTAAATATATTTTAAAGTATCACAAACCAAGACTAGTCATAGGCGTTCATCTTCGCATTAGGGTTGCCATATTATCCATATTTCACGGGGTACACAAACAAAAAATCCGTGGTAAACAAAACTCCCGTATTATTATTTTTATAATGCAAGAAACGTACAATCGCGGACGTATTGGCCTGGGTTGTTAAACCAAAAGATTGATAAAAAGTAACCTTTCTTTATAAAACACAGCTATTTAAATTGCGTCCCGTAAAGAAACAAAAACCCGTATTTTGGTACCGGTATGATAATATCAATAACTGGCCAGGCATAATCCAACCCTAATTAGCAGAGACAGACTTAGCAGCGTGCAAAGAGAAGGGACAATCAAGACTCCTGCAGTACTTGCGCGTACCCCACACACCGTGCATACCCCGGCTCACTGTTAATTACCTTAAACTTTTCAAACCTTATTAAAATAAAATTCTAAGTTAACCACAGAATTCCTTGGGTGTCGCAAGAATTACACGAATCTTCCCTCGTGCTCTCTGGTACTGTTCGACGTCGGCGAAAGGTCACATAGTTCCGTGTTTATTTCGAACATGAAGTGCATCTGCAATAACGTTCACAGGTCTCGTAACGTAATTGTACTGTAATGCTGTGGAGTACCGAGAAAGCATATATTCTCAGAGCCGGATTAGATTCAAAATTTTAGGACTGTAACTAAGATTTTGTGAACGAGAGTTCACAGCATGGACAATGCTATAATTTAATTTAATAAGTGACGAATCAGAGCAGATTCTTAAGTCAAGAATGGGATGTCATTTCTAATAGTGGCCATTCATCCAACGGAAATTGGAACTTAAAAAATAGTAACAATTTTAGTTAGCTAACGTATCGTTGTGCATTACACAATAGCGTTATTAGTTCTACGTTTTTACCGCATACATTAAATTCATTGCCGTCTACAATGAGAAGTGACCCATATCTGACAATAGTATGAAGGTATATCAAAAGGGTTTTAAGTAGTCAGTAACAATCAATTTGTCTTCGAGATTAATTATAATATGAACCATAAAAACATTGCTTAAGGAAGATAAGACGCACACCCTAATCCAGCCCTGATTGTCACGAAGTGGTGATTCCGAAAACGCGACCGACATTAGTAAATCACGTTACAAAGTGCGAGCGAAATTGCAGATTTGCTATTGAATACGTTTGCGCTTCGCTCGATAATATATCTTGTGATGTAACGCACGTATTTATGACGAACAAGTATGATTTTCTATTGGGCAAGCCTCTTTCACCAGCAATGCTAGATAATTTGGGTTCACAGCTCTGGCATGAGATCCTAATTTTCCGCTTGAAGATCGCATATAAGTGCGTTTTTATTAGTGCACTTCTATATGTAAGTATACTCAATAACGTCCTCCTCTTCTTATCATTTGGAACGAGAAGAGTTGCGCCGACATAAAGTTCTGCGATAAGGAGTGCGGGCCGCATAAGCAAGGTTTTTCACTTAAGCTAATAGTATTTCTGTAATAGTATCAAGCCATCATCATCAATTTCATAAAACAGCTATGAGTAGGTATGTCGGCAAGTATCTATGGCACCTATGCCAAAAATTACATAACGCAAAAGGGTTATATTGTAGCGTACCTATGACTTAACAATAAATGGATTGAAAAACGCTTGCGCCGTTTTTAAGCTAGGTGTCAAAAAAAAACCGATCATGTTTCTTAGTCGATTAAATTTTGACTAATTATTGCATTTTTTTGCGCTTTCGTAAAATCATTAATATTCATAATTGAATAAAACGTTTTTGATTTATCATAATATGTTGAATTCCGCGTATTAACTTAATTGACTAAATTATTTCGCGAATAGAATAAATAATATCAGTTTGATTGAATTCTTAATTGCATGTTATAAAAATAATATTACCTACCATTAAATAGAAACTTCGTCCTTGTTTGTAAGTAATTACTGCTAAGTTTTTTTCCTAATTCTCCGGCGTATCTTCCTGGGTGCTGGCTCCGTATCCGTAACCAGTTTAGTGTATCCACACCTTTCGCAATGTAGCTCTTGACAGGGAATGGGCGTGTAAAGGCTTTATGGTTTGGGACTTAAGTCAGGAGTTCCGCGCGAGGACAATGGGTTTTTTGTGTAGTATTGTCGACATGGGCATCGACAAGCGGAGGTCTACATTCCAACTTTGAATGGACTTGTGCGTGTGTTGTAAGTACAAAACTTATTTGTAGTAACAAAAACATGGGCTGGATACATGATGTTGGTTGGAGTACAAAGACCCATAAGAATTCTTTGTCAATTGTTTTTGTTTTGAGGCCAGCAAAGGGTTAACATCTAACTCGCTTGAAATAGTTGAAATATGACAACAAATAAATAGGTAAAGTACGAATTTAATTATGATACGTTAATAACTACGGTTTAATTAACTATACTTAAAAGCTAAGAAACATACAGATATTAATTCAGTTTAAATATCAAAGCGGATTTCCTTGCACCACCGCGTCGGCGCAAACATCGACTTCGCATGGAAGCAGGGGGATAATTTATGGGAGACGACTCGAGATGGGCACAAAACGGTGTTTAGCAGCTGTCGACAAGCAAAAAGTTGTTTCAAATTTGTTTGTATCTCGTAGTATGTTTGTTTTGTTTTTTATTAAATAGATATACGATACAGAGATATTTTGTTTGATATTGTAGCTGTAAATCAAATACCTAACTATTGTAAAAACGATATAGAGGATGGTCGAGACTTCATACGCTTCTTCATGCTTTGGATATTTTTTAATTGCGATACAATTTAAATATCAACAGAATGTAAGTTATTTACTTATCTCTGGACATTTTCGATGTGTGTATTATTAGGGACAAATCTAACAGAAACTAACTAAGTTATATATGATAATCAGTTTCTGTTTTGTTTTGCTCCAACGCTAAGCATTAAGTTGCATTGTCTGGGTAATATCGAAACAGTTGTGCTCGTGCATATATTTCTCAATATATTCTCCTCGTAATGTCTTGACGAGCTATAAATCCTGATCAGATATTCTTACGACAGGGATCCTAGTGCACAAAGCGATACAAGTCCATCAAATAAAACGGCTGTGATAAGAATCTATAGCCTGTAGTGATGTATGTTGGACATCAGTACGTAAACGGGAGGACTAATGGTCGATAAACACCAGCTTCCTATGTTAGCTAGGTACGTGAGGATTTATTAGAAGAGTAAATCGGGAAATGTAGATTTTATAGTATGTTTGTGTATCTTTACTGCGTTTAATTGGTTAAAAGCACCTCCAAGAATAAACAAAGCCATTGGAGTTAATAAAACAAAGCTTCGCATTGCTTTATTCTAAAAAAAAGCAAAAACATGAAAATAGTTTTGGTAAGGCTGATAATACAAATACGGATAAAACAAAAACATCAATAACAATTGCTATGTTTAACACGTACCAAAAGCAAACAGTTACATCCATCGTCAGACTTTCAAAGTTCATTGGTTTTTGTTTGAATGCTAAACACCTTCGTTCCGTTAGTCTAGGTGATCATGCCCATAAACGGAGTGTAAGTAGATATAATAATCAAAGGAATGCGAAGTGATACCAGTATGTGTCTAAGAACAAGATTATTACACTAATTCAAGTGGTAATTACACCTATTAAAGCCAGTCTTAAACACGACATAGCTAAATTTGCGCTCTGAAAAGCGTAGTTAAATAATCGTGATATCCAATTCAATTACAGCTGAACAATCGCCAATTACATTATCAAAATCGTATTTACCCCGTTCTCATGCTGTATTAGGTAAATAAATACAATAAGGTTAACTAAATGTATTGTAGAGCGGCGTAATCTCAAGATCTTCTCGGAAACTGTGTCGCTAGAGGCGGCGTGTCTTTTAGTAAATCACACGGTTCACGTATCGGGTATAGGGTTGCAGTTGGTGGTCCTATAACTTAATGGAAAATCGATGTATAGCCAAAAGCACTAATATATATCTATACGGCCATCGCGCCAAATATATGTAAACATAGACCTTATTATCAGTGATATAGGGGCGTGTAGATATTTCTGACGAGTTGGGAATGTATATATATATATTTATGACTTTGAATGTACAAGATTTCGCGTAAGTAGCCGTAGGTAGGCTCAGACTTCCGATCCGCCGAGCCGATTGAAAAGGCTAATACCGGTAATTAGCATTAACTGTAGCTAGCTGTTTTGATCTTCGTATTAAGATGATATTTTCTTTCAAAGTATTGGGGCATCAAGCGAGATGAATCAGGTAAATTGCATTAAGGAACAATGTCAAAAGAATACATTTTGCAAGTTATTCTCGCTCTGCCTTCACGCATGTAGCACTTATAAACGTATTTAACGCTTGTTACTTCTTTCTTTTGCATTACAGTAAAAATTTAACAACCCTAATACAAATCGATCATAGTTGTTTCCCTGCCCTGCCGCGAGCCAGTCACTTGTTTCGCTTCAAACATAAATACTAACGTTTCTAGCAATGTCCTTCTCGGCGGCGGTGGCTTCTTAATGGTATACTTTTCTTTCATTTTATTCATACCATAATGACCTAGGCTATAAAGCAAATGGGGAAAGGCGAACAACAATAATGGTAGAGAAACTGCAAATGTATTGTACTGCAACATTTTACTTACATACATACATACATAATCTCACGCCTTCGTTCCCAGAGTGGGGTAGGCAGAGCTACAGAATTACAAACATCTCTAAAAACTTGTTGATAATTCTATAACCACAATTTGCACAATTAGGCTAAGATGTTTACTTCTTACTCATAAAAGCACATTGATTGACCAAAACAGGGCCGGTATTCTAGGCAGTAAAATTCATATCGTCTTTGACATGTTATCGTATTGTCAACGTTTTGATAGCTCTTAATTATTTGACAGTAATGGCAGCCGAGTTAAAAACTATTCCATAACAGGTCAAATACGATATCGTTTTTACCGTCTAGAACAGAGGCCTAGAATGGTTGTATAAATCACCAAAACTTTATTGGAGTTTTATACACTCTTGAACAACATGCATATCAATGCAATTACTCTTTCAACGTAAACGACAACTTGTATGTGTTCTAGATAATGCCTAACGCATTGCAACCAATAAATGCGTAACAAGGAACAAATGCCCAAGGCTTATCAACATTATTTACCGCAAGCCTACTAAACCTGACAACTAAATCAATCTTCCTATAATGCAATATTATATTTACGGTCCAGGCATGTCATAAAGTGTGATTTAGTCAATTTGTTTAAGAATAGAGTGGATCTACTTTAATAATCTACCATCAAAGAGAACTATTAGACTATCAGCTAAACAAAAGCAATACAAATTTATAGGATTCAAATTGTGCGTTTAATCCTATGTCTGAGCTTCTTACGATACTGCAATAGGGTTTAATATTACTGTGGAAAAATATATACAATACAATACAATACAAATACTCTTTATTGAACACCACACAAGAAAAATTAAACAAGGGCAGACAAATACATGAAGTTCTTAAACGGTACAACATATACACAACCACCATACCATTATATCACAACTTCTCAACTTTTGAATAAAACATTTGTAAGTATCAATTAAACTTGTATTATTTTTACTCGTGTTTATATCTATTTAACTCACTGTATTTCAAACCCACTAATGTGTTTAGTTTGAAAAAGGAAGCGTTAAAGTTAATTATTAACCTTAACTAAGGCCTGATTTTTCAATGTCCAGATAACAGTAACTGTTGGGTAAATTTTAGCTTGGTCCTTTTCTTTTATTTGACGTAGAAAAGGACGAAGCTAAAATTTACCCAACAGTTATTGTTATCTGGAAATTGAAAAATCAGGCCTAAGTATATTGTTTCATGAGACGCATTAGTTTGAGAAGAATAGAATATAGTTTACTCTTCAATTCATAAACAATTAAGTACATTTAATATTACAGAAACATAAAGTGCACCAGAAGATATGTCGACTTACAGATGATACTTTTATAACATTTTATTATGTAACTATGCTACTGATCAATTATATCGACTTACAGATGATACTTTTATAACATTTTATTATGTAACTATGCTACTGATCAATTATTTTACTTTTAATACATACATATGCATGTAAACTCATTATTGCATACGAGTAGTCGGTAAGAATACATATATACGAGCTGTCACATTACACAGCAAACTGACACCATCTTTTCCAAATCCTAACGACTCTCATTAGTTCGCCGCCTAATTTGCATCCATTCACCCATGCAACCATAACGAAATCCGACTGCGGCATCTTTCACCAAAAATAACCATATATCACCAAAACATCGTGCTCTATGGTCGCCGTTAACGCAACATAGAAAGTGAGGCCTACTTCTTGACCATTCAGCGCTACACGAAAGTGTATCGGATCTAGTATCTCGTGTTTGGCTGGACAGCTAGTTGCTATTTTATACATTAGTATTAAGTAGTATATTTATGTAATCTTTATTGCACAAAAACAAGTAAAGGCGGTTTGAATGCCTAATGATATCGTCTACCAGTGGACAAAAATAATCAATCAGAAGTTTACACACCACGACCTCGCGACAATAAAAAATCGTTTATGCTGTATCCTTGGAAATTGTTAATAATTCTGGAAAGAATAATAACCCACGTCGCTTTTTAGCTATGCAATTATCTTTGTGCGAAAACAATCTAATCTGATGTAGATTTAAAGTAAAATAAATAATTAAAAACGTTCACTAGCCCAAGTAAGGTCAGCGTCATAAATATATATACGTTAACAAGGTTCCAGAAATATATATACACCCTTATTCCTACGCAACGGAGTTGTGTTTACATATTTTTGCAAGTTTTACTGTGTCTATATATTTGATGCTGACTGTACCTATACCAAAACCAAGCCTATGAAACTGTTATATATCCCATACTTTCAAGCCTGGCTCTGTATTACAACTACTTATCCCTAGTGAATGTAAACTAGCCCAAGTAATAGCTGTTTAGGCACACGAACAGCCTGGTTCAGTCGATATCAAAATGGAGTACGCACGCTCGCCTAAACAGATTAGCATTAATCTTCCCTGCATTGTTTCCTCATTGCATTTGCTGCTTTAGAGATGTTATTTAATATATTTTAGTGTATTGATGAATGAAAAAGATAAACAAGTGAATTGAATGGTTGGTGAATTCAACGTTGTACGAAGGAGATGGAAGAGTAATAGAAAACCTTTCCAAATGTCAAATCAAAAACATTTTTATTATTGAATTTTATGACTTGTAATATTTTATCTTGCCAAAGGTCTCATAAACTAACATCTAATATATTATATTATGTATTATTAATGCAAGTGAACGATAAAAAACGCTTAAGAACACCATATTGATGGAGATTATGGAAATTGCAGAAGTAAAGATGTCAGCAACAAAGAAACATAACTGACTGAGATGTTAACTTCACACAAATTATAGAAAAACCGCGAATTAAAAAAATTCAAGTTAAAATGGACAACTTGCATGTACAATAACCAAGTTGGCAATAACAAGTTTGAGCTCACTTAAAATTATTCAGAACAATGGCTAGTTAGTAACTAGTCATTATTTATGAATTAGAGATTGTATTCAATTATCACAAGTACCTTTACAATAAAACATACGACACGCGATGCGAATGCATCCTCTAAAGCATTAGTAGACATTATTTTATTACTACCTAACTAGTCATTTGATGCAGATTCCAACTCCATGTCAAGAAGCAATCTATAGAAAGTTAATTAACCGCTTGCATTTGCAAGCTCAAATCACAAGAAATCCTAGTTTGGGACACTATTACTAAAGAGCCATCATCACGCAACGACAGCTGCGATTCAGACTCAAAGTTACCGAAATCAGTAGTCATTTATTTCTCAACAAAGAGAGCTAATTCTTCTTTTAAAAGATTTCTCAACAATATCTGTGAATCAAAGCGCCCACAATGCTTCATCCAACGGTAAATGCGATTCGTTAATGGATAAGGAAAGTAAGAGTATTTAGTTTGACAGCGCCGCCATCTTGTATTTAGTGTCAGAGGTTACGCGCAGGTTTCTCTACAAACAAACACTGGGTGATTCTGCACACGATGATCGGGTACTTACTTACGGGTGTATCCGCATAACAGGTAGTAGACAAGCATATTCTATTTGATATTTTATCAGTAATGACTCGACAAAGAATAGTAGCTTATTATTTCGAAGGCACGTCTAGGAACGTTACCTTAAATTCTTAACCGACTTAGATCAATTTGATCGCATGACATGAAATGTTCGAGTAGATAACACAACTGTATCTTGACGGGTACCTATCAGATTGTAGCTGCTAAAATGTCTAGCCACCATAGTTTACAAAAAGTCTTCCGCCCAGAATTCAACTAAAGAATTCACGCCCCAGATATGCCATGTCATACTACACCAGTAAACCAAGAGGAAATGCACATGAGTTCACGGGCATTGACCCGGCAAGGCAGCCACCGTGACGCGCACCAATTCCTCTCTCGTTCATACCGATGACGGTAGCATGGAAAGGCCTTGATAACCCAAAAGAATGTCAACTGATCATCGGATTGATAATCAACGGTTACAAAAAGCCTGGTCCACTGTATTACAAAACTTCGTACCTAATGCCGCATTGTTGTATTGTCTAACTTAATTGAATTAAAACTACCAAGAATGTTCGTAATTACATTTATTTGATGATTGTTAGTTCAAATTATGTTTCCCAAGAATATTCTCCTAGCCGTACCACGCCCATTACTTCACAAAACCTCAGTTTGTGTGTCGAGTGTCGAATTTCTGTTAACATAAAACGGGTCCCAGTCGTGAGAATCAAATATCACTAAGACAAACAATATACGTCGAAATGTCGTGTTAAGTAACTGAGAATAAAACACTGCACTACACAATGTATTACTTCTAATTCCTATCTGAAATGATTTTGGAAAAAGAAAACATGCAGCAATAAAAAAAATAGCGCAATCAAATTGACAGGTGTGTTATTATTAAGGAATTCTAAGTTCTACTAAAATAAATCACTAACTCTCCTAATAGATGCATCACGGGCGCAGCACGATATTATCGGAGTAAAGCAAGCGTGGCATGCATGTCAACATGGAGGCACGTGCGGCGCATGCGCGATTGACAAGATTATGCAGCATTAGACGAATATGCAGCGCAAAGCTGTTTACTGCAATGTCTAGGTCGGTTTGTAGCAAGAATGACACTGGCTAGTTCAAATAATAATGCTACACGTGCAGTATACAGTTACATTACCTTTATTATTTGCGTTCAACCATTATGAGAAATATTTGATGGGGGATTCGGTTTCTTTGATATTTATTTAAAGACTGCAGTTCATGGATTCTAATTAGAATTGAAGTACAATTATTGAACAAACTTGCAGTAAGAAGGAAAGCAAACCTTTAATTTTCTTTAATGTAGCGAGGATGCGTTATCTTACCTGTAAACAAAAAGAAAAATTAATATCCTATCGTATCATAACTCCACTTAATTCCTCAAATTTAATACTTCCAACAGTCACGATCTAAGCCAATCACGGCTAATTCCTATCAAACTTGGCTCACTAAACGTTGTACAGTTATATTTATCTGAAGGGTAAAATGCAGCCCGTATTTACGCTGCCGCGGAAGGTACATACATCACACCACGACCACGTCGGCTCTTTTGTTAGAGATAAAGCCACGCTATTACCTGCATTTTGCGGCGCCCGGCGCCCGCGCCGCCGTACGGCTAGGGGCATAGCTTATCGGGCTCGGGCTTGCCATAGTGTTGCAAGCAGTACGTAGAGGATACTGACATCGACAGTAACTAGAATAAAGATAACGATACGTGCTCGTGAAATACGAGTATACATTTGTTATAGAAGAAGGTAATTAAAAACCGGGCCAAGATCATGTTGACTATGTTGATTGTACTGAAATGTAATTCTTCAAAATACCTCCTAACGTAAACAAAAAAATATAGATTGAGTGGGTTATTTTACTAGAATTAAGTATATACCTACGTAAAATAATTTTCAAAGCGATTAAAACTATAGTTTCATAGTGGTAATGATAAAAAACCAAGACCCTAACCCCAACCACAATATAAAGGCGCCAGAGCGGCAACATGGTCCAATAACCTCCCTGTATCAAGCAGCCAGGCGGAAGTGATAAAGTTGCCAGCCGTGAGGCGATCAGATTGTTGGCGTCACTACGATATATTGGCAGAGAATAGGGCACAAGTGGCACTTGTAAATAATCGAGGTGGTAAGCTAATTTATCATAGTAAGTGCGCTTTTGAATAAAGTCGGTATCTGGAGGGTTACCGCAGAACAAACAATTCGAACATCATATGCTCTACCACTTTCAATTATTAACAGTAATTTAATACTAAAAAATCTATTTATTACAGAGAAATACACTAAGATCATATTCTAGGTCCTCTGATAAACATCTAACAAATGTTGTACCTATATAATAAATCTAGTTTCAACAGCAAGAAAAGCTTAAATTTAAAGAATTCTCCCAATTACGAGTAACTTCCCTGTAACACAATTTAAAAACACATCAAGGCAGTTTTATGCTTAACGTTAGTATATTTTTTCGTTACGCAATGTAAGCGAAAATGCAATGTTGCGTTAAACTTTATTGCGCTGACTGAACAATAAAGTTCAGTTGAATAAAAATTATATTGCAGAAGTATTTAAAACATTAACTTTACGAGAAAGCAGAAATCTCCTGAGATTTATAACAGAAAATCGGTATTACAATTGAAATGTCTTGAGTTATTTGATCATCCCACGGACCTAAAAAAAATACCGACCTAACCTAGTCTAATCATGAGTGAAGCACACAAAATGGCCGTCCGTTTACGAGGGTGCCTGCTTTGAGGGTTGCCTTATGAATCGTCAATTTGCCCAACTTTAATAAAACAATTTTAACTAACATATAATTGAAACCGAACCGTCTTTACGTTTTTCATGTTTAGGAAAGCTATCAGAAATAAAAAGGGGCCGGATTTTAAGTATCCGAAACCGACGTGCATGCATGACTCGATGTATGAATGTGGAAGAAGCGAAAGAGATTTGTCAGGATCGTAGCTGGTGGAAAGAAGTGGTCTCTGCCTACCCCTCTGGGAAACAGGCGTGATTTAATGTATGTATGTATGTATGTATGTATTTAAAAAATAACATCTTTAGTAACACACTTTGATTCCGACTTACCTACTTCAAACAATGATTAAAACGCTCCCTTTAAAAAGACGAGTCAAACGGTTCCAAACTCGACAGATCCACTATTAGCCATTGAAAAGTTCCTATATCACCACCTGTCTCCATCATCATAACAGCTCGATAGTACCATATAATTATATTGTCATCGCAATTACATAAAGAAGCATGCAAAATTCCAAGAGAATCTGACAAATTAGAAGTAACTAAGTTAAAACAGATATCCAAGACGTAATTACATTCTTAGATTGTTTGTGACTTAGTTAATTAAAAGTGCGTAAAAACCGAACAAAATCAAGTCTGTCTCACATAAGCAGGGTTCCGTACCATAAGGCCGGGATTACACCTGTAAGTTATTACGTAAGTTTTGAAACCAAGCTATATGCAAGGGAGAGATGCAGATATTTGCCACTCACTCTTACCCATACTTGCATCTCAAAACTTACGTAATAACTTACTAATGTAGTTTTTACACGTTTTTACAACACAATGCTGCATTTTCTTCGGCGTAAAATTAAATGCCACTCGTGCTGTGGCTCGAAGCGTAATGGCGGCGGGTTAACAGACCTAGTGCATTTGTGAGACGGTAGACCGTGTATGACGGAACGAAATAACAGACCTTGCATACTTCACACCTTTTTAGTGTAACATTACGTCCGTATTTTTTTTAGGTCCGTGGATCATCCTATAATATTCTTCAGTCTAAACACTCGCAGAATGTACATTCGATTATGAGTATGACTTTGCCTCTGTTAGGCATTAATTTTCAAGAAAAGGAAATAACAGAGGAA
This sequence comes from Acleris literana, assembly GCA_946894065.1. Taxonomy (NCBI): domain Eukaryota; kingdom Metazoa; phylum Arthropoda; class Insecta; order Lepidoptera; family Tortricidae; genus Acleris; species Acleris literana. Next base: position 10,858,692 of record OX335669.1, read on the forward strand.
GCTAACGCAAATTATATGCTATTTTCAAAGGATTACAACACGACCCATCAACTCTTAGACGGTAGAAGCGACATTGTTTACGCAACACGCTCCTAAACAGGTAATTTACCCTCTTAAGACGTGTGCTAATAACGTACAGAGATCAAAACATTACAGTTTCTGTTATTGCAGTGGATAAATATCCCACTTTTAGTAATTGTTTCAGTAAATTGTATTATTATACCATGGCATATCAACCAATAAAGTTCAGCAATGCTATTAATCAATACCACTGTTATGAAATTTTGTAGCACCGTTATAAATAACAGCGGCAACATAAAAACAAACTTTAACCACTGTTCCCATTACACTTGCAAATTAAGTAGGTACTTTTGCTGTTGCGAAAAACTTTAAAGGTTTCAACTTTCGAGCTACTTTGTTACGCAAGATTTATTTACATTTACTTTGTGACACTGCGTCATTTAACTTATTCCTGGTCAGAAGTCAACAATCTACAATATTTATTGCTGCTGTGACAGTTTCACGTTTCACTTTCTCGACACAAAATAAAACTTTCACCTTTATTCTGATGATTCCATTTTTATCGTTTACAATCGAGCTATTAATGGTTAAAAAGGTCGAACCGGTGATTTATTTTGTCACGCCCAATACTACGATCTTTTGTTTAGTAAACGTGATTTGACTACTGTAATTCGAATCTACGACAAAGTCAATAGTGTTGCCCTTGCTCCTAGGGCTGTGTGCATGCATTTCTTGTTGTAGACATCAATAAGTTTTTGAAATTAGGAGGATGACTAGTTATTTGTAATATTCGTATTCCAAAAATCTAGTTACATATTTATTTATATAATAATCCATACTCACATTCTGTTCTATTTAAATAGTTAGTAACTAATGAATATTCAGTTCAGCACATTTTCGCACGTTCGCTATACGCAGTGATATATCTAAGCTGCGATTTAAATAGCATTTACCTGTTGCGTTCCGTTACACGCGTGGGAGATCTAAACAAAGGCATTGCTTCTATTCAAACATGCTCGTATGAATGAATCCGTTTATTAGCATAGTATTAGGTTAAAAGGCTTTTACTATTGACACACTTCCAAGGACTTTAATTCCGGGTTGTAATTATGTTTGGTGGGATACTACGTTAACACGGCTGGTATAAAAAATACGTGTTCAATATTCTTTGATAATTTTACAGACGAACTAATTAGAATTATTATTTTTTACCCGGGACACATCCCTATTAAAGACTTTTTCATGTTACTAAATGTCACTCACAATCACAATCACCATATGCTATTAAAAAATGGTACGATATTGAGGGTCCCATGATTGTGTTACATGATGAATGATCACTGTGTCTTCACTAGAGAAACTTCTATTATAGTCCTAAAATACGAGAAATTTAAAAAGCTTTCATGCATTGTAAAGCATGTAATCGACAACAAAATCGAAAGTCACACATCAGCAATTCTGAACGGCTTTTCACATCTCCATATGGCTTGTAAAATCAGAATAGTTCAAATAATGCAGTGTAAATCGGGACGAAGCACGAAAAGCATTGTTCCGGTGGTAGATTGATGGCATTAATACACTAGGCAACCAAACTAGCAAAGATATAACTAGCCTTATAACGATAGGAATAAGACACATAGTGGGTGATTTTGCTTTAGTTGTGATCTGTACATAGCGTGCTGACAATGTGAGGAGTCGTGGGAGAAATACTATATGGAACATGAGAAACACTGTTTTGAAGACCGTCATTAGACAATAGTCATTAAGAGAAAAACAGTTTGAGGCTGTATGGACTGTGATGAAGTCCCTTAGTAAACAATAAGACAACTGTCAGCATTTTTAAACAGATTCACGAATTTCAGTTTTACGTAGTTTTAAGGGCAAATCTAGTATTTATATTTAATTGGTTTTATTTAAATAAAAGCTATACCTAATGTGGATATTGTTAGTGAAAGAAATCAAGACGCCTCGAGATAATATTAGCTCGGCAAGACAAAGCAGGTTAGATCTATCATTAAAATCCCACAAAATAATAGTAAAAAAAAGGTCACGGAAATCTAAAATCAAAAAAACGACCCAGGAGCCACTAATGACCATAACCGCCAGATCGCAAACAAAATGGGAGGAGATAAAGATGAGGCAAAAAGTGTGGTCGTGGAACTGGTTACGGGCGTATGGCGTTACGGAGATACAATCCGCATCCGGAGTCCGCTGTGACACGTATCAGGTATCCTGGCTACAGCTGAAGGGGACAGCAACGAGGATCTATTACATTCTGGTGATAGTCCTTCATTTGTATATGTGCACCATGCAGAATATTTATAAATAATGGAGGATTTTCTAACAACGTCGTGACTTTATAAACCTTGATGGAGTAATCCAACGGATATGCATAAAGATAAGCAATTTAAGGAGTTCTAAACAGTCCTAAAGGCCTGAGGCAAAACCACCAATCTGACGCGATGAAGATGTTAGATAACAAGCTGGCCCGAAACTAAATCGTTCAGAATTCCCACGCCTTTGACCACTACAAAAACTTCTTTTTAGGGTGCCGTCTTTAGAACAAATGAAGTGTATCGTGCGTTCATCCGTCACAATCGTGCGTGCGGGCATATTAAGTTCCAAGGGAGATAAATGCTAGTTCCAAATCAAGGTATTTTTAAAGTCGTGATGTGTACGGAACTCTTGGGTGCGTCTAACGCACAACCAGTTTTTTAGATCAAAAAAAAACCACGCAGATGAGGTCCGTCGCCGGGAGCCATCCCGCCGCGTCCGCGCAATAATGATAGGGATCTAAGCAATTACTTCGGTATTAAATAATGCGCCCACAACGCAGGCGTGGTCCGCTGTGAAAGCCGAAGCATTTGAAATGATGTCATCTTCTTTCATTAGAGAAACACGGTCAAACAGGTGTTTTGCATGACACGTTAGACGAGTGATACTTTTGACGTAACTACTACTATTTAATATTCTGAAAATATAATCTAATTTTATTTACCTACACCAAAGCCCTTTTTCGATTACGACAATAACGTTTTTTTCGAACTAAAACGCTTTTAGTATTTGCTATTTCTTTCTTTACGAGTAACAATATTTTAGCGTCTACTTGTGACAGAAATCTATTTTCAATGCATAAATTTTTGGATGAAGAATGTTTTTGGTATTGTGGGTATTCACAATAAAAAAGCGAACATTATTTAAAAATCGTGAACGCGAACCCAATCAATTTAATTAGAGACGCTCTTCAAGTTTTACTCGTTTTACGAGTTAAAAATGATGTCGGAAACGGCAACTCTATGTTTAGATGATATAACTGTTATAGCCACATTTAAATATCAAGATCTTAAGATTCATAAGCTATAATTAAAATTCAGATTGTAAATTCGATTAGTGTCAAATTCAATGGCCGCGTGAAATTATTTCACAATCTTAACCATTCATCTCGATCTCACCTAATAAACCAAATCTTCTTTAATTTTCAAGTTACCGTCCATAATCTTCATCGTATTATACTTCAGTACCAAATGCCCAAAATACACTTGCTAGACTAATTAAGAATGTTGTTAACGCAATTAAAAACAGCTAAGCCAATAAAATCCCTGTTTGAATATTTATAGGGAGCATGGTTACAGTAAGGTTACGTCATGTGTTTACAACGTCATAACATTTACAGCTCCATACTTGATATGCATCACGAGCATGATTTAATAGCTGTAAGGACGCAATTAATGCTGAGAAAAACTGCAAGCGGAAGATTTCTCGTATCTATTTGTAAGGAAAATAGAATAGAATATAATAGAATAGTTTATTCGTCAACTTTTGAACAATTAAATTTAAAATTTACATAAACATAAAGTACACTAGAAGACATGTCAACTTACAGATATTGCATTTGGTATCTAATAGTGCTAATGATAAATTCATTTACATTATATATTGTGTTTTCAATTAATATATTATTTAGTAGGGACTGGAATCCTGACACGCTGGCCACGTCTTTAACGCGCAACAACAAACAAACAAAACAAATCAGACAAATCATTTGTGATCAGTTGTGAGATAGACAAATCATTACTTTGCGAAGAACCCTTTACTTAGCAACGATTAAAAACGTAGCAAGGGATTGATGTAGGTATGAGACTACGAGTGATGAAAAATTGTATTAATAATATACATAGGTGCTTGATTGATCCCATCCCATTTTTAAACGGAAGCACTTAAGTGATGACAAAATCATGTTCTTTGCTTCGCAAAAAATGATCTCTTTGTATTCGTTGCATAGCAACGTATAAAAAGTAAAGGAATAAAAACGTATAACGAGATGCTTAAATGTATAAAAAGTCGGAAGAGGCGAAGCGATGCGACATTTGAACTCTCTTAACTTTTATCTTGAATCCAATGACACGAAATTTCTAAGAATTTGCTATTGTTCTGAATCTAACGGAGATCCAAAATTAAAGAGCACTCAACTGAAAAACTATTCAATTTAGAAGCAATGATCTGCTTCGACGCTTACTGTAATTAGTTAGTGTTAATCGGTTTATTTCGAAACCTTTATGAGCCGCTGCGATTTATAATTGAATGCTGTTCCAAGATTGGAGTTACTTGAATACCACGTGTTGTTTTGTAGTGTTCGTTAGTTTACATGTTAGTATTTAAACACTTTATTGTACTAAAACCAAATTTTGTTGTTGTTTGACACTATCTTAGGCTCAATCTGTGCTAAAAATCCAATTACGTTGACAATATGATAACATGTCAAAAGCAATATTTATTTACAAAGCAAAATAGAGGCCCTAAAAATAGCTCTAAAACATTAAATGAAATATTTTTACCCGGAGTATTTTGACTATCGTCCGCTCTTTCCTCCTGTCGGCCTATCCTGCAGACTCTGGCCTATCCTGAGCACATGCTGTCAGGTCAATGCGCCGTCGCCGACGACTGTCTTTTAATAAAGCGTGCCGTATTCATTAGTCTCTTGGTTGAAATGTCAGACCCAAGATAGGTCTAGTCATAGAAATGTGTCATTTCTATTGTCATATATACTATCGTCATATTGAAGATCAGAAAATTAGTACGATTATTAGGTACCCAAGAGACAATACTAAACGGCAGGATCCGACTGATTACTGGCCAGTGGTACAAGCGTTTATTAAATGTAATGTCGCCTTAGGTTGCGTGGTCATACTCTATCTTAACGAATGAAATGGTGAGATATTGCGTTAACGGGACATTAGTGCTAATGATCGTTAGTGCAAATAGGTGTCCATCGCTATGTCTTTGAAAATTCTGTTTTTTCTAGTCGTATTTCTTATTGCATCTGACAGCCCGAAGCTATCTAAAATCCAAAGATATCTGTCAAATTATTCTTACACTGTAAGTAGCTGCTAGCTAACGCAGAGTTAAAATTGTACAACCGAAATAATGAGACTACTTATTTATCTATATTTTGTTAATTTGTCAATTATAGCCTTGTGGTTGCCGGCTTAGAATAGTGCCACTCCATGTCTTCCCGTGAAAGTCGTAAGAGGCTACTAAGGGAATAAAAAAGGCTTGTAGTATTGTTAAGGCGATGAGATTGCAACCTGTCATTATTATACACATGGTAAACATCTTAGCCTGATTGTGCAAATGTGATTTCAGAATTAATAACAAGTTTTTAGAATTGTTGGTAATTATTTAGCTATGCCTACCTCACTCTGGGAATGAAGGCGTGACGGTATGTAAGTGTGTGTTAATTTTTCAATTTACAAAAACGCAGTAAAAGGGTTCGGATAACAATTAAATGGGCTTTATAAGAAAATAAACAAAGCGATTTTAATATTTGTCACCTAATGTGTCATAATAAACCGGTGTTCAGTACAAATGGTGCAGCACCTCAATCCATAATGAAACAAAGGGACAAATTGTGAGTCTTGTAGTGCAATATGTAAATGAAGAATACAAAAGATCGATCACACGCGTCATGCGTGAGAGGAATAAAAACACTACGACTATTCAGGTTGAAGAATATATGAATAGAAATTTTAAATCATCTTTTGACTGGTTCTCTGTTTACATTAAACTAATACTAAAGTTTGTATGTAACCAATATTGTGTTGATTCAAAAACTACTTCAACGCATTGCTTTGTGTATTAAGAATGATTTACAAATCAATGTGTTATTTTCTAACACTATAGATATAACAATAAAATCATTTCTACAAATAAATGTATCAGAAACAACGTACCTATCGTATCTCAATGACAACACCTATACACCGTAACATCATCTTTGCGATACCAAAATCTCACAACATAAAACCAGTTTTTTTCTTTCCCTATAAAACTGAATTTTAAAAGAAAATATCAACGCGCTTTTAAATAGAAGTCATAGTACTTAATGAGTTGGAATTTCAACTTTAACTTCTTTAAGACAAGGACTTTATATCATACACAGCGTGCATATACCATGCTAAACCAGGCGGTAAGATTTCCATACGAAACTGACCCAATATACAGTTCTCGGCACTGGTTACGGAAAACAAACAAAAGACGATCGGCAACGGTTCCAAGGAATCGAGCAACGACTCCGCGCGCATTCAAAGAAGCCGCAAGATAGATCTTTTGTCAAAGGACGCGCGAAGGAAGTTTGGTTTTGTGCTTTTAAGAGATATCGAGTTTCATTCGAAGATATACTGATAAATATGGTTAGATTATTACAAATGATAAATAAAATATATATACAGTGGTGGTCACATAATTAGGGACACTTGTTTTTTTCCCATACAATTGCCTACAAATATGACTTTTCAATTTTGACCACCATTCAAAAAGTTCTAAACTAATTTAATATTTGGGTACACTCATCGTTCATTAATGAACTAAGGTTTAAATGTATGTACAATTCATCTCTATTGAAAACGGATCTTTCAACTTATAAGGATTTAAAAAAAAAATAACTTGCGTTCATACAAAGTTGTAAAACTTTGTATGGACGGGTCAGCACTAAGTTTTTAAATCCCTATAAAATATAAGGTTCGTTCTTAACAGTAGTTCATTGTACATAAATTTAAACCTTAGTTAATGATCTAAAGTAAATTGTATTTAACAATAAAATTGGTCAAGAACTTTTTGAATGGTGGTCAAAATTTAAAAGTCATATTTGTAGGCAATTGTATGGGTAAAAAACAATGTCCCTAATTATGTGACCACCACTGTATATATTTGTAATTAAATAGGTCACCAAAAACTTATTACGACACAAACAAAAAAAAAACATCACTAAAACTAAATACTAAAATAAATTATCTTATTCTTAGCAACTAAAATATGTACAGATGTCCCCTAGGCCACTGCCACTGGGAATGGTGCCCATAATGCTGGCTGCATTTCCTCGTTGGATAGCTATTGCTAGCCGTTATATTTGTATATATCATGTAATCACGTTCTTGAAAACGGATTTAACGATATCGATGAAACTTGAAATATAGGGTTTTACGGGGTCTAAAAATCGTTCTGTCAAGTTGGGATCTTCGGGAAAATTCGTTTTCAACCCGATCGACGCTCGGCCTACCTGATAGTGTTAAAGTGACGGTGTGTTCAGCTCTCGAGGCAATTGATGTATTAATCGTTGAGTTCTTAACATCAGTAAGGTCACCATTAAAAGGTCAAAAAAATATTTATAAAAGTCATGTAACAACCAAGTTACTTTTAAATATAATGATTACACAAACGACAAAAAAAAGAAGATGCATTAGTCTGGATCCTAAAATTGATTAAAAACCCAAGATGATGTCATTGTTGCATCCGCTCACGTGGCACCGATTAAGTCAGCATTTCTGATTCACTCCGACGAAGTCTAAACGATGTTTTTAAGGACTTTGTTTTCAAATGTCACATCTTTACCAAAATGGCGATATAACCGCTCCCGTTGATGTCTAATACTTTGAAGTTTTAGATTCGACACAAACAAAATACAAACGTATTTTTTTAACTTAAAGTTTGTTATCAATGAATAATTCGCCCCTCTACTAATAAGAAGTAGGTAAAAAGTAGGGTCTAAGGAAAATAATATATGAAGTCAATAATTAGCTTATAAAAAGTTCTATTCTAAAACATTTAGAAGAAAAGTCGGAAATAAGTTCGCCTTTGTGCATCCCTATTTTCTGTTACATTTGTATCTTTTTTTTTTTCCTTTATAAAATGAAGTTTACGTATAGGTACATACTTTTAAGAGCCCATTCGTCGACAACCCTAAAACAATAATTGCATTTGTTAAATTATATCTATGTAAGGTATGTTATTGGTGTGTGTAAAAAGTTTCGTACTGAGAACAGTTCGTCATGTCACGGGTCTGTCTTGCGTATCCTCCTTTATCTTAATCTAACGTCAATCTCGGTCAAATTACAAGGCCTCTAACCAGAAGTTCTTGACCCGTGGTTTAAAATCACTGAATATACACAAAGTTTAATAAAATATAATTGCATGTACTGGTAATAACAGCATGCGATGGACATTGTTAGCTGGTGGAAGTATGTGGGGCCTGTTCCGTTTGTCACCGTAGGTTCGTACCATTGTAATATACTTGTACTTGAATATTTGGTAGGTTTATGCAAAGTCGGTGTCAATTGAAATGAGCATAGATATAAAGAAAATCAAATGAACCAATTTATATTACTCTAAATTGACGTACTTTTAAAGATCACTTGAGGTGTTTTTAAATTAAATATAGATATACCTACATTTGACATTTATTTCATATTAAATTTAAGGTTAAATAATTCTTCAAACTTGTTTGACTCATATGGCAAGGCGACTGTTTAGCAAAGGTCCATTTCAATTGACTGTATGTTAAATATTGGAGTAGGCTCGTTGTAAAACGTCTAAACTTTACTGTATTTTTAAGGCGTTAGAGCGTGTTCAGATATTTATGGGCACCTTGTCTGGTCTAATATATTTGATGGCTACTATCTTATTTACTTACATTTACCAACTGTTTTAAACCCATGTACTCTTTGGTACAAATTGTCTGTGCGTACGGACAAACTCAGAAGTAGGTGTATAATTTAGCCCCTTGTCGCAGCTATTCATGTACCTACTAACTAAATTCAAACCACTCTCACTTTAGTACGTTATTGCGACAAGGATCTTGCGAAAACCTTGGAAAAAAGGTACGTTAACACCGACTGCAAAGGGCTCTGATTTGAATACAAAATGGACCCGCCTAGCGACTTTGTGGCACTCAAAGTGGTAAAGGTTTTTTCTCTACAAAACTATTTATTGTTTTTTAAACACAAACTAGGCCTAAATCCATCTCAAGAATAACCTTAGGCAAGGTTTATCTCCTATTGATTTGTCATTTCGGAATGATCCATTCCAATATCATTTAGGACCAATGACGTTGCAACTAAATTCGATACGCACGTACAGAGTACGACACGGTTTAAATTTGGGCGATTAACATTTTGCGTAGTTAAACGACAACATTATTGTGCAAGTTTAAGGTATTTACTGCGGCTTGTTAAAAAAAAAACACAAAATAAACTCTTTACTAAGAAACATTCTGAAAATTTATTAAAGGACTGAATTGCGTCAGACATTATTAGACACTATAAGTCTTCGAGTAGTATTTTTACGGCATGTAGAAGAAACTGGAGCACACAGACTACCTGATGGTAAGTGGTATCTGTGACCCATAGCCATTTGCATTTTCAAAGCTAAAATCTAAAGATTGCAATCCCAGGACGGCAAATGCGTTGCCAACCCTGAGGGCTAAGATGGAATGAATGCATTGGGTCGGAAGTTCAATTTTAATGTAACGAAAATTGAGACGTTATCTATGAAAAGGCACCTTATTGTCGATGGCCCTTCCGCCATTATTAACGATGCTCCGATATAAATACAATGTCGCGTGACCCAGTGCGGCGTAAGCGCCATCGGCAATAAGGTCCCTTTTCATACATAATGCCACAATTACAATCGAATGAAAATGGTCCTAAAAATAATATTAAGTGTTTCTCATTGAAGACACGAACGATATATACTGCACACTTAATTCTTAATACTGAATGTGTACTTTTGGAGAATAGCGGAACAAACCAACGCGAACAATAAACCAACTGGGACGGGAACAGGGAAGGCCCTTAGCTGTTATAGATAGCCACACATTAATTAAGCAGCCGAGACGGCAATCCCAGACAATTCCCACACAATAGTATAGGAACTTACTGTAAGAGCAATTCAAAGTGGCTGAGGTTCAAGAAATAATTCGAAACGAAATTTGAATTTTCTTAGTTAATGTGAACTAGGAGTCAATATTCGGATCTCTGTAGGCGTTGAATTAGTTTTGTTCCTATTCTCTTACTTCTGTATAATTTCTTACTAGCTTTTCAATCTCCTAGAGTCAGGGCCTCTCTCCCCGTTGAAGTCAATATTCATAAAAAATATTCTTTATGTCAATACAGGATAAGGTCTATCTGTGTCATATTTCGTTCAAATCTGTTCACTGTTTTAGGCTTGATTGAAACACAAACATCCAGTAGAAACTTTTACATTTATAGTAAACATTAGTAGGATGTATATAATCACCTTTAAATGATAACTATTTCGTGCTAAACTGTAAGGATATATTCATTAATCAAACTATGTTTTAATTTTAAAAAGCCGCCTGTCGTAACGACAACGACCTTACGACAAATACCTCTCAACAGTCCCAACCCATCATCGAAATGTGACGTGCTCTGATCAACAATTATAGGTATTCTGTATTACTAAATAATGAAAGTTCAAAATAGTGCGAGCTAAAATCATAGTTAAGCCCCTTTAATATAGAATCATCAGAACAATTTATGTGTTCACTGTTAAAAAACTAAGACAGGTTGATGTACCAATCGAGATATGTGCAACCTTCGGTCGGAATCGAAAAGGGACGGCTCGATATAGCCCTAAAAGGTATAAGAGAGATGGAAGAAGTTGAACCACGTTCAATGATGCCATTCGTTTTATCACGATTCCAAGTGACGGTTAAGTTAGTTTTTAAGTGGATGAAGCAAATAAATACCGGGGGAAGTTTCATGTCCAATTAACTATGTGTTCTTACTCCATGCCGCAGTGGAAGGAGTTTCAAGATATGCAATATAATTTATTGTATAACTTTCAGTATTAAAATGCAAAAAAAAAGGTATTCAAAACATTTAAAAATGAACAAGTTATACTATTTATTTATTGTTTAATTGTGTTATAATTAAGTCGCGTAGAAAGACATGTATACAACGTTATACATTTAAGGTGATGATAATAAATAATGATAATGATATTTCAATGGACTAAGATGAACAATTTGGTATGTTAGCATTGACGCATTCCATCTTAGTCCTCAGGGCTGGCAATTTATTTGCGGTCTTAGGATTGCAGTCTTTAGATTGTTGTCTTGAGAATGCCTGTGTGCTCGTTTGGCTTCTCCATACCATAAAAATGATTTTATTATACGTTTATAGTAGCTAAAAATCTAACAAAACTATTCGACTTTCGTAATGCCTTAAGGTTAAGGGTACATAACTAAGGTTTTATAAAAGCGAACCAACATCGTGTGTTAAAACGAGGTAAACAAGCGCATTCATATTCTTAACAACCTTATTATTAGTTACGTAACATCAGTATCGGTTTATGGCTATAAATATTAGGTAACCTAAGTGGCTCTGTCAACAACAACTCGAATCGCCAACGCGAACAGAACGTCATAATAATTAAGTATTATGTTCAAATTATCATCCAAACAAAACTCCGTTTTTAACATAAATTTAGATTTAGAAGCCGTTACGGCGTCCTTAATTGGGCACGAAATTGGAATGCTAATGATGACAGATGTTGAAATTATAATAAGGTTTCTTACACTTTGACCTTTGGGTAGGCGATAACGTAGTTCATAACGAACTGCAAAATAATAATCACTACATACGTAGTATTAAACAAAGTCGCTTCCCGCTGTCCGTCTGTCCCTATGTATGCTTAGATCTTTAAAACTACGCAACGGATTTTGATGCGGTTTTTTGTAATAGATAGAGCGATTCAAGAGGAAGGTTTTTAAGTGTAATAATTTCTGGATTGTTCACGGGTGTTACAGATAACTCGTATAAACCGAAACGAAGCGAGGGCGCTAGTTATTTATAAATTTGGCATTGCAGCTTATAAGTCAATTCTAGTTGACGTGATCATTCAGTCTAGTAAATTACCTAGTTAGGTACGAATTGTATTACAAACATTGTAAAAATCTCATTTGTGCAACGTATTGCACGTTGCTTTTCGAAATGAAAATAGATATCAATGGAACAGGTACAGCCACGAACTTTAATTTGGGACCCACCTTAGGTCCAAATTCATTCTGACATTCTACAACCATAAGGTTGAGTCTCCTATCAGTTACAAATGATTTGGCATCTCTAATGACATTGACGACTTCAAGCCAATTTTTCTTGAAATGCGTCACAAATTAACGAACGCGATGGTACCGTAGAAATTTAGCTGAGCCCATAAAAGAAAACCGGTCAAGTGCGAGTCGGACTCGCGCACCGAGTATTATAATATTCCGATTTGACTTCGATTTCGAATCGAATCAGCGCGAGCCCACCTCATACTTAGGGTTGCCACCCGTACTTTATTATAAAGTATTGTACTCTATTTTAGCTTCCCGTACGTTATATTTTACGCAACACATAAAGTACGACAAAGTAAACACATTACACACGTACATTCGGTTTTTAATGGTATTTTTTTCTGATAATTAATAAATTTAAAGGAAATTGTACCTCAACGCAACCGTCAAAAACCGTCGACAAAAACTTTGTTTTGCCATGTTTGAACGTGATTGATACTTTAATTGTTGCGAAATACGCTCGTAAAATAAGCAAGGTCTGATGAGTGATAACTTGATAAGAAATATGTATTTAAAAATAATAAAAAAAATACTTTACATTTATGCTGCGTACTTTATTTTTATTCCTCTTTTGGTAAGTAATACTTTATTATGTTAAAAAAAGGTGGCAACCCTACTCATACTTGACCATTTTTTAGTATTTGTTGTTTTTCATTATGGATTTCACTACAAACATACCAAATTTGACTTTTGTGTGTTTTACCGTTTTTACGGTACAAGTGTACTACAAAAATAAAAATATATATAATTGTACCCGTTTATTATTAGCAGTTATAGAAGTTTTTGTGGCACGATTAAAATTGTTCTAGGGACTACCGAACGATATAAATTTATCGATAAATTGTACTTTCTTGTGACAATTGACTAAAAGATAAAATATAATATGACCATACAACTTGCATACCTATTATACAGTATAAAGTCCTATTATAAAGTATAGGTCGATTAAGAAAGGTAACGTTTTTTATCCTAAAAAGATAAATAAGATGTTGACATAACAGTTTTGTCCACTCAGGAAGAGCTTACTTAATGAAAATAACATTATGCGTAAAAATGCCGCCTAGAAAACAGTGTCGTGAAAATCTAATCAATTCATGGTTAAAAAGCTCTCCGGGTCTAAGATCTTTTATACTAAATGTGAGATTAGCTTCGTAGCTAAGAAATATAATATTAAGAAGCATTTGAATACTCAAAAGCACAAAAGCAGCCGTTGGAAAAAATATTCGTTTTATTACACTTGAAATAAGTATTTGAAACAGTTATCGATAAATTTAATATCGGAAGGAAGTCCCTAGTTAATTGACGTTTTGTCACATAAACTTCTTTGTCTGATTATTAGTATCTGAAAAAAAAGTAATTCCGCCGTAATATTACATTCTGCCAAAAAATATCAACTCGCTATCTATTACTGTTCTAAAGATACAGCTTTTTAAAGTTAGGAAAGACACACAGACAGACAGACGGACGGACAGCGTAGGCTTAATATAGGGTCCCGTTGGGCGCCATTCAGGTACAGAACCCTAAAAACTACCTATTACATACTTTAAGCTGATCTATAAATCAATGCTTTGTTAGTTTATAATATTTTACGAGTTGGGACAAAAAGACGTGGGCAGGTGCAAATTGATCATTTTATTCACAGGTGATTAAATTATAGTTTCTTTTTTTTTTAGATTTAGATTTGATTATTAATAACTGTGCATTTAAATTTTTAATTGGAATTTGAGACATACCATAATCAAGTTTATACAATTTAAAATCTATCATTTTGGCTTTTACAGCCTGAAAAGAGTTTGACGCTGTTAGCGATGACAAGTAGAACTATAAAAATTAAATTGGCCAACTGCACATTAACATCATATTTAAGTTAAATAATGATCGTACATTTTGATGCAAGTACACGAGTCCCGGGTCACGAGTTGACGGGGCGAGTGAAAATGATAGTTCAGCACGCGTATCAAACGACGTTTATTAATTACATTCGCGAAAAAACTGTCAATGAAACAAAAATAAAACAGTAATTAAGAGACAATTTAACTTAATACGTAGACTGGTAAAAACACATAGCAATTTGAACAATTATTGGTAAAAAAATTGAAAAGTAAAAAACACTAGTTCGAAAAATCCAACTTTCGTCACGTATGCAGCTAGAAAAAGTTAAAAGCACTAGTTCAAAAAATCCAACTTTCCGCACGAATTGCACGATATACAGGTACAAAAAGTACTTACCACTTTTTGATGGACTGTTTTAAAAAATCCTTGCGCAGTAGCGACAGCGGCCTTATTTTTAACTCTTTTTGCCTAGGTTTAAGTCAAGGTGAAATAAATGTCTATTCGTATCTTGTAGGTACTTACTGATAAACATTAGCATTAGAAAAGGAGTAACATATTTCCAATCGATTATTATCATGTCAAAATAAAATGAATTGTAACTTGATTTCATACGCAAATCCAATTCGATGATAATGATTTTGATTTGTATTTATGAAGACCTTGTAACAGCAAAACCTAATGCAGAAATTAATCGACTTTAATCCGCGTCTTTATTATGACAAGGTTCGAAGGTAAATAAATCAAAACTGTTAAAACTATACCCGTATCTAAACCAATTATAGTTGCAGCACTGAATGTTGGAGTAACTCCTGTATTAATCGCAAAAATCAATCGAACTACTTCGCTTCGTTTGAACTTCTATAGACTCTCAGTTTATTCCAACACTTCATACGCCAGACTACATCAACATCAAATTCGACATCGACAACGACCGACAAGGGCACACAGTCACTAACGGATACTGAATTCTTCAATTATTGTGCAATTGATTTGTAATGATTCGGTCATAAACTATAAATAATTCTTATTAAAAGAACGTTCTAACTACATTAAAACACAGAAGAAACCTCCATATCGTGGAAGAACCCCAAGAACATTTGTGGCGTTATCTATGAAAAGGGACCTTATTGTCGATGGCGCTTACGCCGCACTGCGTCACGCGACGTTGTATTTATGTCGGAGAATCGTTAATAATGGCGGAAGCGCCATCGACAATAAGGTACCTTTTCAAAGATAACGTCTCATTTTATTGCGTTTTTGTTAGTAGGTACCTATACACAGTATGGCATAGTCAAGTTGCAGACATTTGAGCATTTTTAACCTTTTTTTTCCTCTCGGTGCAACTTAACTTGGATTTTTTTCTTTACGTGGAAATCGTACCTACAACAACTGAATTAGTTTATCACTGGATCAAATAATTTAACGCTCATACTAGGTAATATTACACAGAGATTAGATTTTCGCTTTGGTCATCGACACAAGAAACTCATCATGGTTTCGAAAGTGCCAAAAACAAAATGTAATTGAAAAACTAAAAACTAGTTAAACGACATCCACTGTTCTTGTATTAGGTACTCTCGCAGCATCAAGGATAAACACCTGTCGTCCTACCATACATCAAATACGATTTAGGAATACAACCAAAATATTCTAAGGGGGCGTATTAACAATACAGGTGGCAAGTCGCTTTGAACCAGCCTTATTCAGTAAAAGTGCGTCCTCACTCCGCTTTTTGTCCTCGCTCCAAGTAAAGGTCGACAACTATCTATCAACACGTTATCTTTTGTCTGGGCATACCGCCGGTTTACTATAGAAATACGATCGATTCTCACTCTGAGAAACACCTGAGGCATATTTCTTGTTGAATTTACAGAGATTAAGTATTCAGAGTTTGCAAACAATGCTAGATAAATGAATAATGAGGCGTGGTTTATAGAATGATCAGGTTTTAAGGAACTAACTAATAAGATCGGGATACTGAGACTGGTAAGCAAGGGCGATCAAAATTAATTTGGAAGATTAAGTTATGTTATGTTCTGCATCGAAATTCTCTGAAAATTGACTATTATCTTGTCTAAAATTTGTAAACTATTTCCTTTATTTATCCATTAAACTTACGCTGACGACACGTGCAATTCCTTTTACCAGATCTTCAAGTTTCTTGTGTTGTGTCTTACACTTTTGAGTCATTGTCATTGCCGTGCGAAAAAACTCATGAACTCACGTATCCGCAATTTACTTTTACAGCTAAGTTTACGGCCTCGAGAGGTAACAAATATAAAAGTAAACAAAACTAATATCCGCTTTGAGTATTTCTATTGCAACTGCTTGAAGAACACCTAAGATAAGCCTAAGCTTAAGTTGAAATATCAGGGTGGTCTATCCCGTCAAGTTATTAGTCGTAAGATACAGGGTTGGCACTAGTCATTTGATCGAAGTAATTTCCTGGCATCGACTTTAATTGCCTGAATGCGAGAGGGGTATCTAAGCTGCCTTAACACTCATAATTGTACAGCCGGCAACAATAGCTTGTCTTACTCTAGTTTTGTGTAACAGAACGAGGCGTTCTTACTGCTGAAGGGCAATTATTGTTCATAAATTGCCCGTATAAGCACACCTTAATGACTAAATACAGCAATTACAAAAAAAAAAAGCTTTTTTGAATTTATCTAATGTTTTAACAATCATAATATTTATAACACTTGGCTTCGCTCCTTCAATAGCTTTGATTGGAACAACCGTAAATCATAGCACTTTATCACCAAACCGGTCGATTAATTTACTTTTCTAATATACTCGCGCGATTCGGTAAACAACACGGTTTACGCATTTCATAACTGGACGTAAAGTCTGCAGTTCTGTACCACCTACGTGAAATATTTATATTATGCCCCTATAAGTCGAATATAATTTAGCTTACTAGTCCGGCCATTGTGTGTTGTGTAGCATTACTCGATTACGTCAGCGGCATTACATGGTCTTTTAAGTCACGCGAACTCACAAATATCTGTGACACAGTTGTTTTCACACTAAGCAACTGAGAGTGCAAATTCTTTGCACGGCACCGATTAAAATGCAGTAGGTACCGTTTTAACATTATAGTGCAATGTCCTCTCGTTTTGTTGGTTACCGCGGTTGCTGATTACGTTTGCTGTCATCGAATTATTATTTGGAACAAGATTCAAGATTCGATAAGGTTGTTTCTGCTCTTGGTTAAATCAGGCCTTAACTCTACATTTCCTATTGTGAAAGCCGTGGCTGACATTCGACACAGAAATTCCTTAAATTGATTCATAATTAATTACGTCAAAAACCCAATGATATCATTTTGACATTTGTGAAGCCTATCACATTCAACCTCGTCAGCAACGCAACCACTCCTTCAAAGCTCCATTGCCGTGTTTTATAAACGCAAGATTTATCTAGTACAATCGAACCCAGAAGTCAGGTCGTGCTGGTAAATTCAGATACATTACCATTATTCTCGGCTTATGAACGTATAGTTTTATGGTAATGATCTGTTTTACTAATGTCCTTATAGTTCAGTTAAAACGAATGACAAATGTTTGACAGCATAAGACAGACCGAGCTTTCTCGGAAATCGTGCTTTTTGTGATTTCAGACTTACACTGCTTATGTTACGATTCAGTATAACAAAACAATATCAAAACAAACAGCATGTCTTTAAACGTCAACATTCACTATTTACTAAACAACAAACTGTTTAAACAATCAATGTTAAACAACGCTAATCATGATCATTTTGCACTAATCAATCCATTTGTCAGACCTACGGACTTGATTTATTTTTATTTTATTTTATTATCATTTATTAAAGAAAATAAACAGCCAACAAAGTGTTCACCAATGTTTGTTACCCTTTTATGAGTTAACTATTCAAAGCTAGCAACTTATATTGAAACATGCACTCAAAACAGTAACTCCCTAGGTAGACATGGACTGAAGTGAAATAGTTTAGTTTATTTATCGAAGAAAATTGTTCCTTTGACTTACCAAGAATAGAGCGCAGATAAGGGTCTCTCTATTTGTAGGTAAACCTTTTATTATAAGACTTTACGCATGCACTAAGTAATTTATTTCATAGACACACATGAAAGTGTCGAAGAGAACGAAGAGGTGTTGTAAGGTCCTTCCCTAATAAATTCCACCGAAATGTCACATTCCGCAGACGATATTTATACCTTGTGTCATAACTAACATCTTACAAATCATTAGTTCTGGATTTTATGTTTCTCTCCGTCTGAAGCGAAGGGTGAAACAGTAAACTCCGGATACACTTCGAAGATATTTATACCAAGGCCACGCTAAATTCACAGAGCTGTCACAATGGATAAATTAAGCCCCCCGTCCCACTTACTAAGGCTGCAGCATTCGGCCTTAGCTGCATTCCTTAACAGGTTAGATCAGTTTAACAGTTTAGGCTTGATCTAACAAAGCGATTGCGACAACACATGATCACTCTATTTCTGAACGGATAATTCAAATTCCGACAATCCTTTGAAGCGGGCCCATTAACTTAGTAAATAACATGGTTTCTTAACTTACCTCTATCTATGTCTCTATATAAAATCTATTTAAAACTAAATTGGGCGGCGTAGAGTATTCGGTTAGCAGACCTTGCAGACTTCATTCTTAAGTCCTTACTAAACTAATTTAATAAGATTCTTGAGTAATTTTACTTGGGTATACGTTACAAGTTACAAGATACTTGTGAGGTACGCCTCAGAAGACGCTACAAAGAAAAATTGTGTTAACTACGAATTAAAATTCCTTTGAATACTTCAACGAGCCTAATAGACTTGTTATTTCTTTTTGCTTTTAGTACAACATTGTACGAACCATACCATTTGAATACCAAGACACAAATTACCATTTCAACTGTATGTTTTCTTACTAGGGCTTTTCTCATAGACGGCAATAAGCGATATCTTAACTATCACAGAGCTGATAAACATAGATGGAAATTTTAGAATATCTATGCCACGGGAATATGCTCCTTTTGTTTAAACAAGTTAGATGGTTCTCGTATATTTTTATCGAGGGTTCCGAGCATATCCAGAAAAAGGGTTGCTTCTTTTGCTTTAACTTGGCATTTCGATGCTATCTAGACCCCGGTTACCGACATAAATGGAGATTTGTGGGCTCGCTGCCCTCTGATATTAATCGTATGAAATATTATGCTACAATTCTGCGTAACTTTACTTTCGTATAATGTGAACTCTACGAGCACAACGCCTTTGTCGTTATCTTATTATGCGGGCAGCGGGCACTTTACTAGTCCGTACTAGAATAGTATTTCTTACTAAAACCTTTAGTTATTTTTTTCATAGTTTTAAGACTAACTACAGACATTTGAAGTTCAGTCACCGATTTCAGGAAAGAGATTCTTGGACTTTTATGCGTACAGAAATTAACCACATTAAAAGCCGTGTTTCTTTCACTCTGTATACATTACTAACTATAAATGAATGGGACAACGTAACCAACGGCAACGTAACTTCTCGAATTCTCTATTTGGGATTGAAGCCCTTGATCACGTTGTCCGACAAATCATTAGCAAAACATGGATGAACGATAAAGCATCTTAATAACGAATCGCAAAAAAATAACACCCAGCCAAAATCCATTCAAATTATAATTACCTCTTAAAGTTTTTTTTTAAGTTGTTTAATTTGTTGTATAAAAACATCTGTCATTTATCAAATCATGCGGGTCTAATGAACATCTGTTAGAATCTAATTTAATCACCGTCATTGTTGAACTGCACGAAGCGTATTAGTCTCCTATGTGAAGCAAATAGTTCAAGGCCATATTTTTCTTGGGTATTCAATAATAAGGCTCATTAGTCGCAAACACCTTTATTTAAGGTCAAATTACAAAAGAGATGTTATATTTAGATGAAATGTCCTTGAATTCTTTCTCTTAGCGATCAATATGTTTTTTTTTGAGGCCTGGTGAAGGCTAACCGTTACACATTGGACAATGGAAAATTACATTTAAAAATT
This sequence comes from Acleris literana, assembly GCA_946894065.1. Classification (NCBI taxonomy): domain Eukaryota; kingdom Metazoa; phylum Arthropoda; class Insecta; order Lepidoptera; family Tortricidae; genus Acleris; species Acleris literana. Next base: position 10,878,984 of record OX335669.1, read on the forward strand.
AACGTGAAACGGTAAAATCGTAATTTACAAAAGTGCAAAACAGGCATGGAATAATCAATGTTCTGCCAAACTGCACAATCAGTTTGTAGGCGAAAACTGGGTGCTCTCAGGCTACCGGCTTAAGTTCAGGAATATGCGATTTATTTTCTGCTTTCGAGCACCCGCTTCTCAAAAATCGACCCGCTGCAATATCATGTCGGCACATTCTTTGCCAACACTAAGGAGTAAGAGGAACACAGTGACAGTTAGAACTTGGAAGCCTCTGCTTTACTCCTGAAACCGCATATTACAGACACCACAATGATGCGAAATACCAAGTGTCATCTTCTTAACAGAAGAGATAAATAGTTTGTTTATTTATTTATTTATAAGGCTCACAAAATAGGTTACAATCTGACAGAAGACAAGAATGACAGAGCTTAGACAATTGGCGCAAAATATACTCAAGTACGAATTAATTAATTGCGAAAAGCACAAGACCGGTCTGAGTGGAGAGCCTTGGGGGAAGCCTATGTCCAGCAGTGGACGTCTTTCGGCTGACATGATGATGATGATGATACTTAAGTAGAATTTCCAAGAATGTTTTATTCCTTTGCTTTTCAACAAATCCTAGGAACGCAATAACCACATTTTTTTTACTATAGGTTAGTATTTTTAACTATTTTCGATGCCATAAGTAGGAAGATAGCCAAAACCATCTTGCGTGACCTGCATCAGATAATTATGACAGTTCCCACGAATTAAAATTTACTATGACGCGTCTTTAAATTGGCATCACTCTCAAGATCGGGTTTTATACAGCATAACAAACTGATCTTGACCAAGATGCTCAATGGTATTTCACCCATGATCAGATCATTAATACAGCTCTTAGGATTGCAGTTTTGAGATCGTAATTTGATGCCTCCTCCATGGCACCAAGAAAAAAACATCATCATCCCTATTTCAATGCAATGACGAATACATAATACATCACATAACAACTAAGGTGTCTAGCTCAATAGATCGTAAGATAAAAGATGGGACGGCCTGAGTGACAAGGCAGACGGACGCACCGACAGACTGGAGGCGTGTCAGTTTCTGCAGGTGTCTATTGCAATTTTGCTTTATTACATCTATAACCTGTTATCGGATAGCCGTTTAATCCGCTAACCGTTTTATGGATACCGTTAAGTTTCGAAGCGGAGATGATAAAATTAATAATCGTCACTGCTGATTAAGTAAATTAAATTGAACTGGTTACTTTCTTTGAACCTTGTGAAGCCCAAGTTGAATCAGGCCGTTAGTTTAAATCAGAATCTTACGCCAATCGAGGCAAAGAAATGGATGATGGGCAAATGTAAGTACTTATTAATTAAGAGCGTTGGTGTGGCCTTCGAGGTCATTTCAGTGAGACTTATGTATCCCTATTACAATTATATAAGGTACATTCAGCCCCGGGGAAGGGCATAGCATACTGTTTATCTCGGAGAAACATACGATTTTTTTAAGTTTTCAACACTGAATGTAATTTAATTTAGTCATTGTGGTCGGTTAAATCGAAAAGAAACTTACGCCAGGAGGCGTTTATCCTTTTAACATTATCCAAACAGCGATACAGAACCAGCAACAGCACCCAGAGACCGCCGCCGTAGCGTTTAGTTTGATTTAAACTCCATAAAAAAATAAAAACTACTTACCTATAGGCGGGTTTTTTCTTGCGATTTGAATAGGTATTCAACTTCCATTACCACCAATTTATTGGTTACACATTACTCAAGCTCACAGAACGGGTTTGCATGAGTAGAACCTCATGTTAGTTATTTTTTTCTGCAAAAAAAACCTAAAGTAAAGATAAACATGGTTAGCGGTTTAAATATACAATTACACGCTATTCAACGACGCTAGCGCAGGTGCCCAACCGCCATTCGAAAAGGTCAAAATTGAAAATAATTAATTTCGTATCGATATTTACAGCTGTTTCGCGAGGCATGTCGGTCGAGCCTAGATTAATATTTCTAATTGATTAAATAATATATCTTTTAGATATTATAGGGCCTAACATTTACGACCCAACATTCAACAAACCCCGACACACACTTGGATTTGATTAGATTAGGATTTCTCCCGTTTTGACTATTTTAATAAAACGAAGTTTTGTGTTTGTCAATTCAAAACAGCTTTCATCGTCTCTTTGCACGGTTAGGCCGAATATTTATTGAGTGATTAGCAGAAATTGTTATTTAGTCCTGGATGTTTTCTAATAGAATTTATTTATCTTCCTACCTACTCGTATGTATGCTTTCAGAGGTCCTAGTCAAGATGCAAACGCCACCAACGTTTTTCTTTTCTATCGCTCAAAATGTACGGGATGACATTCTCGTGCGCTACGATAAAGGCCGAGTCACACCGGATGCGTGGCGTGCACGTGCGCGTGCGCTTTCGCTTTCCACTGCGTTGTATAGTATGAATTCTCATTACGACATGTCACTATACAACGCAGTGAAAAGTGAACGCGCACGCGCACGTGCACGTCACGTATCCGGTGTGGCTGGGCCTTAAACCACGTGGTCAACTATCATCCAATAAGTACATCTTGAGCGATAGAAAAGAAAAACGCAAGTAGCGTTCGCATCTTGACTTGGGCATAAGAGAGCGATAAACATAGGTACTTAGGAGTAGGTAGATAAATAAATTATATTAGAAAACACCCAGGACTCAATAACAACTCCTGCTAATCACTCAAATAAATATTTGGCCTAACCGTGCAAAGACATGATGAAAGCTGTTTTGAATAGATAGATTTTGAGCGATAGAAAAGTTAGTATCGTTTGCATCTTGGTTAGGGCCCCTGGTACCAACAGTGCAAGCCAAGAGCTGAAATTGGAACTATACTCCCGTCGTAATAATAACCCCGATTTGACAGCTGTCAACGCAGTACAAAAAACTATTTCAAGTTATATTTTATACCGCGATGACAACTATCAAAACCTTTTAAGGATCAGTTAAATTGGTCGATAGCCCGCATGCTTGTAGCAATCCACTGACGGGTTGTTTTAACATTTTTGGGCCCAGAGCTATTGCAGCGACGCAATGTATCACGAAAAGCATGCGGGCTATCGCGCAATGAAACTGAGCCTTTAGTTAGAGCCACGGGATTAAATAGGTCAATGAAGTGTTTTTTATGCTAAGAGAACCAGAAGTGGCCTTTCTTTAATCGATGAATTATGTTGTCCTGAGACTCCTTACTAAACGTCAATATAATCCACAGCTTTACTAGTAACCTAAATGCATGTATCAATCCACATGAATCAAGGTACCTACTAATCTGACTAATTGGCTGTTTTATTGTAATGATTAAGTTTGATTACTTGTATTTACACCAATAGCTTAGTTCAGAGATCTACTTCGATACCCTAACAAGGTGTCAATTAAATTTATCTCTCAAGAGGAAACGCGCTCTCGAATGTAGGTAGGTAATTAAATAAACGATGTCGTTTTGCGAGCATTTGGCAGTCGTATACAGATACTATGTACCTACTCGTACCTGTAGAATATAGTCAAAATCAAGATCGCGTATTCCCCTATTTCTTATTCCAAATCTGTTATTAGTTCTCGATAACATAATATAAAGGACTTGGTCTGTCTCTATATGGCTTTAAAACAGGGAATTTTTTGTGGTTATAGAAGGCTTCTACATTCGAAAATTTAATTAAAGATAAAATCCTAACCTCAACGGGCGCACATTCGCTGTGATTACTGCATTTTGGTTTAAGTGTAGATATTTTAATCAATAAAACGCACCCTTACTGGTTACGTGAGTTCTCATTCATATTTTTTTTAAATTATGTTAAAATAACTAAATAATCAAGATGGGAACTGTCATATTTTGGTCTTTATTTTGGTATTAAGTTTGTATGGACTATGGACTAGAGCCGCCCGCATAGGCAGGGTTTTTTATTTTCGCATGAGGCTTATTTTCTCCAGCTTGCTTGTCGTTTCGAGCACTTGATTCTTCAAATAATAAGTCGGACTCTTGCACCACGTGACACACCATTTGATACCTACAATAAAGTGACTTTAACTTTGTCAACCCCAATTTTGAACCCACCTTTAATATGTATAAAATTGACTTTAATTTTGTCAACCCAACACACACACAACATAATGTATTTAGGTAGGGCAAACCTTGGCTATTCGGTGATATGCAGGTATTCGGTGATAGTTTGTTATGGTCTTATAGAGGAGTTATCTAATATTTTTACAGATGGTACTATTTTTCAATAGGTTGCGCGACTTGCATTCATTATGATAGCGTAGGACAAAAATCCGAATGAACTCACAAAAATTAAAAATCAAAAATTAACTGGCAAATTGATTGTCCTGACCTATATTCTTAGATGGGTTGATACGAGGTGTAATTAAAGTTATATTACGGAAAACAACTGAAAGTAATTGTGAAAACAAAAGAAAAACCCGTTAAGGTAAGAGTTTTTAAACGTGTTTATATTTTTAAAGCAAGGTCAAGTTAACATTTTCGTTCGTTAAATCCTTAATTTCGGCGGTTGATTTCTTAATGTTTTTCGTTGCTTTGTATGTTTCTATAATATCACCACATAACCAAGTGCAGTCATTTATCTCAATACAATATTATGGGTTATGACTCTGTTCTATGTATGTTTTAACAGCAAAGCCAACACTAAAACACATATTTGTTTTACAGGACACTTCTTTCAAAAAATGATCAACAAAGAAAATCTTACAATGCATCCAGCATAAAAGCTGCCGTTATGGAAATTAACAATGGAAGTACTATTTGAAGCTGCAAAAAATGTTTTCTATTCTTTGGAGCACTTTGAAAGCCTAGAGCTGCCGCCATCATCATGATCCTTCTGCCACAACTCAGTCCAAACGTGGAAAACCATAATTATGTCCTGCCTGCTGAAATAGAGGTTGCACCCCTGTGTTATAATAGAGAATATATTATAATTGTGTTTTTTATTAATTTCATATCTTTTATTTATAGTTTTAAAATATACCATAGCTTAATCTGACTATATCACAGAATAACCAAGTTCATGTCACACATTAAGCTGAATATCACTGAATTACCTACTTTTTCATGTGTCAAAATAAATGTTTATTAAATGAATTTGGTACATTAGAAATAAAATCAGAAGTTCAGAAATGGTAGACAAATTCACCCACTTTTACATAGTAATGCTTCAAAAATTATTTAATCGATATGTAATATTATGTTGTCAATAATCCTAACTATCACCCATTAACCAAGGTTTGCCCTACCTGATTTACAGTTAGCACGTTTTTTTACCCAAAATCGATGCGGGTAATCTACATAGTTTTATAAAAATACTTATGACAAATAGGTACCTAGCTTCCGTAGTAGCTGAGAAAAACTGCTGTGACACACATACAGACAGACACCGAAATCTCACCATAAGGGTTCCTCTTTCACCATTTTGGTACGGAAGCCTAAAAATCGACCCGCTGTCATCTTTGGGATAACTCGGTTTAAATTTTTAAACGAGCGACGCTGGTCTCCCTGTCCCAGATGCTTAATCGTATGGCGGAGTAAATTGTAGGAGATTCTTATTTTATTTTTCTTACTGTAACTCGATATCCAGGTTGCCTGTCGATAGCCTCAGAAGTCAGTTCTTGATAGAGATCACTCGATTACTCTTAGGTATTAGTTATAGGTACTTTACCTTATCTAAGGTGCAAAATAAAATAAGTAAGAACAAAAAAACTATTATACTGGGTGTCCCTAAAACCAACGTCAAAACTGAAAGGGCTGATAGAGCAGCTAAAAAGCTATCGATTTAACCCCTATGTACCTATGTTCAGCGATTGTTACTAGTTTCGGAGATATTGATCATTTCAATCAGAATTTTTGTAATTTTCTCTTATGTCCATGTCACGAAAAATCATTAGTTTCATGTTTTATTTCATAAGTTTTTCCGTGTTATCTTACATAATTAGAATCATTACGAATCAGCGAATTTTTTAAATCTATTTGCCTGTTTTTTTTTTTCTTTTTTTTTTTAAGTAATCACATAAAGTTGGTTTCTCCATAGGTACTAGGTGTCCCAGTGTTTACTTTTCACTTTGTATGGAAAAAACAACTTTATGTGATAACTTAAAAAAATACTGAAAAAGAAAACGGGCAAATATAGGTTTAAAAACTTCGCTGATTCGTAATGATTCTAATTATCTAATTACCTACCTACTTCGCTTTGTGATAAAACTGATAAACAATAGATGGCCTAATCGGCATTATTTTAAGTGTTGTCAACGCTTTCGTGGTTCATGCAACCTGTCGTCACTTTGTGAGAATCAGGCGAGATGTCATCATAGCATTGCGTGTAATGGCGTCAATAATTACTTATGCTTAAGATATGATGAAGTTAAATAGGACAGGTAGATAATCATTTCATTTGTGATTAGGGCTTGCATTATCCGCCCTATTTTACTATCCGGATAATTCGGATAACGGATAATGCAATATCCGGATAAAACGGATAAAACGGATATTTTTAGGTAATATGTAATAAAATACAAAAAAAATGTAAGAAAACATTTATTTATTTATAGAACCAATACAAAACAACGTGAGATTTCAGAACACAAATGTTTATTTCAAGGCTTTAAATTAAAAAAAATGTAATCACGACTATGTATAAGGTTTATTTATTTATTTTTTTTATCTTAGCGATAGAACACAAAAGGTTGTTGTAAACCAAACACAGTCCATTGGAGCAACTGTTAAATTAGGTGTGCCTCAGGGCTCTATATTAGGTCCTTTCTTATTTCTGGTCTATATAAATGACTTACCACCCACGGTAGATAACCTTTGTGATATTGTGCTATTTGCTGATGATACTTCATTAATTTTCAAGGTGGACCGAAAATCCGTCGATTACAGTAGGATAAACGCCACGCTGGTTAAAGTACTTAATTGGTTTACTATTAACAATTTGCTACTTAACGCTAAGAAAACTAAATGTGTTAGGTTCGTTTTGCCTAATGTTAGACCGGTAAAATCTAGTATATTTCTAAATGATGAGTGTTTGGAGATGGTGGACAAGGCGCTTTTCTTAGGGATAACTATAGACAAAAACTTGCAATGGAGTCCCCATATAGCAGTACTAGCAGGTAAATTAAGTTCGGCAGCTTATGCTGTTAGGAAAATCAGGCAACTTACCAATGTTGAGACAGCTCGCTTAGTTTATTATAGTTATTTTCATAGTGTTATGTCGTACGGTATTCTGGTTTGGGGAAAAGCTGCTGACATACAGACTATATTCGTGTTACAAAAAAGAGCCATTCGTTCCATATATAACCTAAACTCCCGTGATTCCTTAAGATTACTATTTAAAGAAATTAGTATTTTGACAGTAGCGTCACAATTTATTTATGAGAATATTATTTATGTCATTAAAAATCGAGACTCTTTTGTTAAGAATTGTGATATACATAATTTGAATACAAGAAATAAAAATAAAATTGCTATTAAAAAATTTCGTGTCCGTAAGGTATATAAATCATTTGTTGGTCAATGCATTCATTTCTATAATAAATGACCTGACGAAGTTTTAAAGTTATCATTTCCAGCACTTAAAAATTACTTGAAAAAGTCGTTGATGTCGAAAGCTTATTATAGGGTCGAGGACTATCTAACAGATAAAAATGCTTGGCCTAAATTAAACACCTAAATAACTTAGTAATAGCTTAGTCAGGAAAATATCTAAACATTGTAGGTATAATTATTGTCTAGGGGACACGGTTTCTGTAGGAGAATGTATCAAAACTATGTGGTTGTTTTGCACCGTCATGGGTAAGTATATGTATACTATTATTATTACAATTTAAGAGTTCATCTGAACATACTGAGTTTTGACACATTTTCCTGCTCAACTACGCATGATATATATATTTTAATGTTAAATTCATTGTTTTATATAATGCTAGGTTAAGTTCTATAATTGTATAAGTAATTTTTAAAAAAAACGACTGACTGTTGAGTTTCTTGCGGCGTTTCTTCTCAGCAGTGGTCTCTTGCGAAGCGCTGGTAGATTTTTGACGTGTAAAAGTGCCCGTGCGGCCTACTTACTGAATAAACATCTTTTATCTTTTTATCTTTTTTTTATTTAATAGAAGTTGTTATTTGGTAGAAGTCGAAGGTTGTGTTGCTGTCGCTGGTAAACTTCTGGAAATGGCTGAAGTGCTTAATTTGTCTTTTATCTGTTGTTTCATAACTATTTAGTGAGTTAGCTTCAGATGAGGAATATCCAGATAATTTAAATATGTTTTTACATATTTTGCACTGAGCTTCTTTGCCATCAGGCCTTCTCAAAAAGTGGTGCCAATCGGAGTTTTTGTCAAGATTATTTGTATTTTTTTTAAATAGCGGCTATTTCCCTGTTTTTGGATTCACTAAATTCAAACCTGAAAAATAACAAATGCCTCTATAAAGTGCTTTTATCATTAATTAAAAAAAATACATATACTAAAAAACTAGTTTTCAACACGGTTATATTATACGTACACGTAAGGAAAAGTAAGAATCCAGTACTATCCGTTTATTATTATCATCAATCACCATGCATTAGTAAAAGGTTTATAAAAGTATACATTGCCAACTACGTAATTCAAACAAACAAAATAGGTTCCATTTTAAGTAACGAACTTTAAGTAAATCAAACAAATGACATTAAATATCAAATTTAAATAATGGGTGAAGTGAAGTGAAGTGAAGGGCCACTGCCACTCAGCAATTAACCTTTACATCTTTTTTATTTTTGGACTCAAAAATACTAATCAATAAGAACAATTCAAAAGTACTCACACACGTCACGTGAACTCATGGTAATTTCCACTACCATGCTGTCACTCCTCGTCACGTGGTGTTTCTGCACTTAAAAACCACGTACGAATGACACGAACACGATGAGCACTGATGTCTGACTGACACGCCACTACCACCAGGAACAACACTATTGAGCGGAGGGGAGCGGCGATCGGCGTTGTTGTGTTGCAGAATCTGAGACGAGGATATCGTGCGTCTCGCTCGCGCATTTTATAAATGAAAAATGTTTTCGCGATCTGATCTGGCGTCAAATTCAATACTAAAATTAATGTTTAGTACTATTTGTTGAATATCCGAAATATCCGAATTATCCGGATACATAGTCAGCCCAAATCCGGATTTGAAATTAATCGGATATCCGGATAATTCGAATATCCGGATATACGGATTGCAAGCCCTATTTGTGATACGTAGATGCAGGTTATGCGGATTATTAGCTAGTTAAACGTTGACATGACAGGACTTTTATTAGGTACTACATCATACCTAGTGAAATTGCAACATAAGTACCTAGTTAAGTAGTTATCTACCCAGCTCGTAAGACCCAGTGTGCAATAGGATGTACATAATTAAGGCAATTAAATTTGAACTATGTATCAATAAGAATAAGGTTTATTTTGCTATCTTCATAAACTGAAAATGGCATTATCGAGCAAACGTAATTGAACTTTATTGCTTTGATGGTAGACTCAAAGTCCTATTTACAAAATACTCCCTGTTTGTAGTATGGTGGGCCTTACGAGGTTAGGATGTGGTGGTTGCCACTTGAATATTGTAACTCCACCGATTTTTTTTTGCCAAACATTCAACTCAACAGTCGACTAGGTACCTAGTCTCTTATTGCGTAAGTACCTACAGTACCTAGGTAGGTACAGTTTACCAAAGAAATGGTCTGACATCCTAAGGTTGAATTTCTTTTGCACGTCCTAAAACAATGAGTTCGTTGTGTTGTGTATGTGTAGGTAGGTTGGTATATGTGTGAAGACAAAGTTTCTAAGTACCTATTTTCAAAAGAAAAGGAAAAGTTTTTTGACCTATTGTAGGTCACCTAACTGGGCCATTCTACTTTTCGATGCCTAAAATAGAAATGAAAATTTAAGATCCATTTAAAAAATTCGTAGATATCTTGAGATTATTTTACAGGAGCCTCACGTTAAGTCTTAACCATGTCTCACTTTTTACTGTAAATTTACCACTATTTTTGTTATTTTTCTATAATAAAACAAGAATTTTCTGCTCAAATTACCACTGCGTTACCAGTCTCCACGTACCCTTGCAAATGACCACCACTGCGTTACTATATTAGCCTTTTTTTACCCAACCCCACACAATTTGGTATAAAACATTATTCAGGAACGTAGATCAAAATCTGAAAATTGTGTGCATTTCTAATGTCATCTAATTTTGTTGAAAATTATTACTTTAAACAAACGTTCACATTAAGGGACGTTTTCTTAGGCATCAAAAAGAAGAATGGCCAACTACTTATACTCGTACTTACGTACCTACGTAGATATGACCTACATAGACGTTCCAAAATAATTTGCGGGTTTCATGGTTTTCCTTATTTTCCTTATGCTTAGGTACCTAATTCTAGACTAAAATACCTACTTACTAACCTATCTTCCAAGTTATTGGATTACAAATAGTTAGGCAGGTACCTATCTATTAACTGAAATATAGCTACAGGTAGGTAAGTAGGTACCTATATTGTGTTCATTCATAGGTACAGTCTTGTGGTTGACTAAAACTGAATGAACTGTAAAATTTGCCGTATGCAAAAGTTTTGTACCTACCTACCTTAGACCAAATAGGTACCTACAGATTTTGTAATTCAGAATTATTGGTTCTGAAGAATTTAAGTAATTAATTTACATACTACCTTCTCTCTACCATGTAGGTAAGTGTAAATAGGTACTTCGATACTTACAATTGTTTGGGTACTACCTACTTAAGTCTTAAGACTGATTAGCGTAACCTAAAACCACTTACGGCGAGTAGGTATACGGACAACGTAAATAAAGGTCACTAACTGCTTAACTAAAAAAATAAAATAACAATTGAACAAATTATTTTAACCTCCGTAGTACCTACACACCGACACACCGTACTCACAAGCTGAACAAACAACCCTAAAAGGTTCACAAATACAATTATATAGGTAGGTACATAGACAACACTAACTTCGCTCCTACGAACCGCTAAAAGGATTCTAATAAGCCAAACCAATCGCCGAGACTGACTTCATACACAAAAGTAATGTTACTTTACCTAAACAGTTAAATAGGTCCTCACGTAGCGGTCCACCTGCCTGTACCGGGTTCAACCGGAGGCTGCGGCGGCGTCCCCCTCGGAATGTGACACCTGTGACCACAACCACACTCACGGTACAACACTACGATCACAAAACAGTCAAAAATACCCGTTCCTACACTTTAAACGCACTCAAAAACCAGTTCATAAACAACAATGTTACAATTACAAATTTTCGATATAAAAAGTTTCGCGCGTTCACAGATAAAACAACGAGCAACACTTCGCGCAGCGAACGAACTCAAACTGACGTACGTCGTACGACAGAGTGGGAGGGAGTAAACGGGGATGCGATAGTAGCGCCGCCACACCTGTCGACGCGAGGGCGTACAACTCGAGCCGGCCGCGACCGACCAGTGAAGCGAGCTGCAACTGCAACATTCGTTTCTTGGATTATGCAACGCGGTAAAGTTTAACCGGGTGCGGGCAGGAAGAAAATGTCGAAGCGATTATGCGTTTATAAAGCGCTGTTAATTAAAATTCTTTATCCTAGTACCTATTCACCGGCTAAGTTAAATTGCTTGTTGTGGTTGTCTTTACTGATTTATCTATCTATACAATAGGTAATTACCTACCATCGGTGCACGGTGGCATACAATTATTAGGGAAATTCCTACAAGCCGTAGCAAACCACTTAAAGATTGAAAATGCCATCAGTACCTACGTTTTTTTTTTTTGGATTAACATGTAAACATAAATAAAATTCATTTAGGTACGTTTGTTTTCACCCATTCTAAACACGTAAAAGATTACAAAAATACTTATTTCCATTAAGAAGATTATATAACAAGCTCTATAATCTATAGAAAATTGTAAGAGCATGTACTTATTGATATTTATAACAATTTAAATTTAACTTGAATATTGGAAAAGGTGTTCCAGGCGGGACAAGATAGTCCAAATGACAATTTTTTTCAAGAAGTAGGTTTTGAAATTTATTTATTTATTTATTTATTTTGTACAATTAACACTTACAGTCTAGCCAAACATGTTAATCACAATAATCACTGACAGTTACTGGCGAAATTACAAATGAACCAATATACAAATAATACTTAACTTACATAAAACTAAATATCTTAAATAATACTAATTAGCCAATTTCCTGCACTGAGCTAGCTTATTGCTTGTCCCCGCCTGCAATACCTTTTCCAATATTCAAGTTAAATTTAAATTGTTATAAATATCAATAAGTACATGCTTTTACAATTTTCTATAGATTATAGAGCTTGTTTTTCGCTTTTCAGTTTTTATTTTAATTGCAGTCGGGTTTTTTATTTATTTTTAATAATTTAATTTATTTAACTCTTTTTCGTTTTTATTAATAAAATAGTGGTTTAATTAATTATTACTAAGCAATATATGAGCTCTGGAGCTTAAATTTTTAATGTCGCGAAGCTACAAGTGACAAATTACAAGGGAAACTCTCTTTCTAGCGAAAGGAGATAATTACTTAACATTTACATATTTTTTTGACTTTCCTGTCAAAATAGTAGCATAAAAGTATTTTAATGTATATATATTTTGAATGGGCTATTTAAGAGCTTTCATTTGATACCCATATTGTTATAATAAAAAATATATTTTTTAATTCCCCCTCCATATTTTTTTCCGCGGACGCCATATTGAAATATTATATACCCTATGTCACTTCGGCAATTAAGACGAATCGAATGACATCTCCTATGTTAAAATCCTTCAAGCCGTTTAGGCTGCAGAGCGTGCCCAGAAATAGACATACATACATACGCTCGAAAAACAGAACCCTCCTTCTGACGCAGTCGGGTAAAAAAAGCTTTTATCCAGATTTAAGTGTTGACTTACATTTTCAAGGAATCCGTTGGTTAACATTGTTAGTCAATCGTAAGTTAAGTTAAATATTAGCCCGGTGGATACATTTTGGGCGCTATGTCATTTACTCTAAACGTGTGTTTAATCTGTTTTAGCCTCGTGTGGTTGCCTAGTTAGAATAGTGCCACTCCATGTCTTCCCGTGGATGTCGTAAGAGACGACTAAGGGAATAAAGGCTTGTAGTACTGTTAGGCGATGGGCTTGCAACCTGTCACTAATACGCTGGTAAACATCTTAGCCTAATTGTGTCAATTGTGGTTATAGAATTATCAACAAGTTTTTAGAGATGTTTGTAATTCTGTAGCTCTGCCTACCCCACTCTGGGAACGAAGGCGTGAGATTATGTATGTATGTGTTTAATCAATCAGTTAAGTCACTCAAAATACTATAAACATGTGGATGACTAAAAGCTTACCATTTCGTTAGGTTATATTTATTCCGGAAGATCTAAGTTCCCGGGGAAATAGAGATGAACCACTTTTGCGTAGACGGAGTCGCAACGGCAAAAGTCAATAAGGCAGCATCAGACAGAAGCATTCTCGTGTTTATCTTATCTTGTTTAAAACGGGTTCAATACCCAAACCGTGTCGTATAGGAACACATCGATCCGACCCCCTGTCGATTTTTTGTGCTAATGTGCGTGTTTAGCCACGTTTTTAGGGTTCCATACCCAAAGGGTGCCAAGCCAACGCCACGGGCCCCTATTATTAAGCCTCCGCACTCATACCCGTCCGTCCGTCCGTCTATCTGTCTTTTTGTCAGTGGGCGTTATCTCATGAACCGTAATAGGTAGCCAGTTGAAATTTTCATAGATTATCTATTTCTATTGCCGCTATAACAAAATAATATTTGACGACGCGATAGCCTAGTTGGTAGTGACCCTGCCTACGAAGCTAGCGGTCCCGGGTTCGATTCCCGGTATGGGCAAATATTTGTGTGATGAGCACGAGTATTTGTTTCTGAGTCTTGGATGTTTTCTATGTATTTAAGTATTTATTTCTCTATATAAGTATTTATATCGTTCTCTAGTACCCATAGTACAAGCCTAGAGCTTAGTTTGGGATAGGTCAATTTGTGTGAGATCGTCCCGTGATATTATATTGTGATATTATTATTAAAATAAAATAAAATTTAAATTACAAAACTGGTACCCCCATACAAAAATGGTACGGAACCGTTCGTGTACTGTAAGCCCTACTCACTCTTGACCGGCTTTTTTTTACCGTAAGAGCATTACAGCTACCAACTTTATAGTAGGTATTCATCAATTTTAATCGTTGAGCCACTATAGAACCCTGCCCCAGGAAGCCAATGTTTAAAAATTTGGTCTAATTTATTTCTCTGTTTAAAATTGTGACTTGACACAGTCGTTGTGACAGAGTTCTTTGGTGGCTCATTAAATAATGTTGTTGATCGTACCCAATTTAATTAATAAACAAAAGTTTCATAGGGACGATGCCGCGAGCGGACCTGCTAGAGGGGGTGTTCTTTTTATAGTGGTGATTATTATTTATATCTTTAATATTTGAGTAGTTTAGTTTAATTTTAATTTAAATACGTTTAGTTCTTTTAATTATTTTATCTACACTCATATCATAAACCCTCTATGATGCGTTCAGAAACCGCAAATTATGACCAGCATAAAATAATCAACTCTGTTGTCAGAGAAAAAATTTATCTGCGGCAGTAATCTTATGGATTCATAAGAACATCAATTTCAATGTTCTTATGGCATTCAAATTTCGAACATCTCTGAAAAACAAAGAATTTTGATTTGACCGCTATTCTCATATCAGTCGAGATGACGTTTAGTTCGAAATGAATTGTCAATTTGCATACAAAATTGGACAATGTCGCACGTAAGTAAGATATCGAACGATATGATAGTTGGAGCCGACTCTAGTTTGTCCCTGAATTAAAAAAAAACTATGACAGCTGCCAGAAAACTTTTCAATCTTTTCAGTACCGCCATTACCGGTTAAAATTTAATATGCGGCTCCTAAATGCATCATGGAGGCTTATGATATGTGGGTAGGGTAAAGTAGTGTATGTAACTGTACATAATTAGGCATTAAACACTTGTGTGATGATATTATGAAACTCGCCTTCGGCTCGTTTCATAAACCCACACTCGTGTTTATTGCCCTTCATTATGTACAGTCACACAAACTACTATTAATGTTGAATTCTGTAAATATAGTTATTATTAATAACTAAAAAAAAATATTTAATAACTTATTAAATTAATAAACATGTACCTACTGTACTTGAGTTTGAAAATCCTTCAGCAAGGCACGGTGACCGCTGAGATTCGAACTTGAGACCTTACGACACAGATTAAATAAGAGCTTCGAGCACTAGCCTTAGTATAAAATACTTACTTTTAGCTTATGAACAAGCACCTGAACGTAACCGCTAGACGAGATGCTTGTGGCACGTTTCACAAAGCTACAAGTTACAAATTACAAGCGGAACTCTCTTTCTAGCAAAAGGAGTTAGAAAAAGACTTCTGCTTGTAATTTATAACTTGTAGCTTCGTGAAACGGTCCTCTGGTAGCTTTAATTATTTTTTAACTTCGCATAACTTCTAAAAGTAAATAGGTAAAACTTGGCACTTAGACGAATAATTTATATTATGCAGAATTCTTCGCAGTGCCTACAAACTTTCTTTCTTAAAGGAGAAATGATTAAAGGTAAGGTATTTTTTTTTCGAATTACTTATTCATCGCTAGAGACGGCCCGGTGAAACTTGGAGTCAGGAATTTTAGATTTTACCTAAGGCAACTAGGTACTTACTCAGATAAAGATTTTAATCATTAATCAATAATCGATGAAATTTTTAACTGAAGGTAATTTTGAACCATCCTTGTCCACGATGCAATGTTTGCATAATTATTTTATTTGGCAAAAAAGGCTTTGTAAAAAATAGGAAGCAGTTTGGACTGTTTCAAGCATTGCTTTGAAATGCTTTTTTTATATAATCACTGCTGCTGCTGCTTTCAATACGATGAATGCTATTTTTTACCGAGTCAAACCCCTTTTTACCTAGCTACGATAGGTATGATCTCTCTTTGGGTTTGATAATAAAAAGTCTTAACCGATTTCGGTTATTGTAACTGAACTTAAATGGAACTCTCTTAATAGCCTTAACTTTTTTTGATATTATTGTATAATTATATCTTTGATTTCATCGACACGTGCAGGAGTTATAATTTTTTGGTGGTCACAGGTCTAACCTAACCTAACCTACGTCAATAGGGTGGTCCAAAAAACAAAAGTGTGTAATATTGTTTCTGCACAAGTTTCTTTTTCAAAATACACGAAAAAACGCTATACCAAGTTTTATTGCAATTGAATAAACTTTAAAGGTCGCCCATAATGTTTAAATTATTTCATATAAAAATGTATAGAGGTTCACACATCTAATAAAGATATGGAATGAGAAAGTCTTTGGACAGATCATGACACTGTATTCCGAGTTGCAGCAGTAGGCAAACAATATTCTACTTCCGTTTTTAGTTTTTGCTAAGTTTACTAGATATCGTTTTGTATGAGAATGAGATCTTTTTGGCATAAACTAAACGCTTTGGGCGACCAGTAAATGAACACATAACAAGTTTAAAGGACATGGCTAAACTACTGCCCTAAGCATGCCTAGAAATTTCTTAATAGCTCGTAACATTCTAAAAATCGTTAATTAATTACTACATGTTTATTATTCTCCTAGAACTTTCGGATAATAAGAAAGTATTTAAAAGATGTTTACTTGGTTTTTCATGTTCCTGTTGTTTGTCATCAAAACCTGACAGCGACAGAGATAATCAGAGGCCCTACTTTAAAAATCGAAATTCGAAGTTACATTAGCTCCATCTCTTTCTCTCCATTTAGTCTCGAATGACGAGTGACAGGGATGGAGCTAACGTAACTTCGAACTACGATTTTCAAAGTAGGGCCCCAGAAAACAGATAACAGAAGTAAGTACGACGATCCGTTTTGCGTAAAATGTGGACAATGAACTTTTTTTTTAGAACATACATTTTAACTTGCGTTTAAAGATGAAATAAACAGTATTAATTATTATATTTTTTATCACAATACGTGTCAAAACGTGATTTTTTTTGGTAGCTTTTATCGGATGAACAATGCCATGTGTCCATAGAAGCTTTGGCTAAGAAAATATTGTGATGGTTAATTATAGAATTGGGTTTTCTGTGATGTAGAAAAATATTTAAAACAATGCGGCGGTTTTCATTTTTCTGAAGAACTTGTATAAAAAAAGTTATTTAGAAATAATTATAACAACACGTTACTCGCAAGATGTCTTATTTCCAAAGTATCTCAATATGGCTCTGTCAGAATGATTTACTATAAGAGATTATATCATCGCTGGATTTAAAATAAACCAGTTAACTTGAATCCGTAACGCGACGTTTTAAGCGTTTCTCCATTTACTAAAATATAATTATAATCCACTCATTGTTAGACTACTCTTGAGGAATAACATGTAGGATAGTCACTGGCGAATGCCATGCAGTCTTGTTTTACACATAATTAGGCTGAAATGTGCCGTATAGCTGACTAGCTAGGTTACGTAGGAGCGTCCTCACTGAGAGCATTCAGTGAGGACGCTCCTATAAGTTGCTTACTCGAACGTTAATTGTTATTAAGTTATGTAAATCCAAAGCCGCTCTTGTCCAACTAAGACTCGTGATTGTGCTAACACGCCAAATAAAAATCTCCATCTTTGAATCCACTGTGAAGTCTCTGCTTCAATTTGGCCACGAGAGATGGAGAGTGACCAGGGGCTTAACAAACTCCAAGTTATCGTTAATAAGCCTCTGAGGTGGATCCTTCGGGTTTTCTGGCCGATTACAATGGGTAACAAAGATCTACTGTACTGTGCTGACAATCACCTATATTACCGCGGTGCAAACAAGATGGATTGACCCAACCATTCGAAAATGGAAAACCAGGGCCGCAAATATTGCTTACGAGTACATGCTGGAGGTCTGGAAGTCTGGAGGTCGACAGAGAGACGATCGAGCCGATCACGGTGCCGCTCTGTCAAGAGTGAGCTTAAGGTCGCCGACTGAGGCCCTCTACACCATGGGTATGGCAGGGCATAGGCGGGGACAGCAACAACAAGCTATTTATCCTATGAATTGTGTAATGAATGAGGGAACCACTATCACTCCGCGCCAGTTTAGTATGAATTGATATGAAACGATAACCAACCCATGCGATCGCGACGTCTGGCGCGACCGGGAACTTTAATCACTGCCGTAAAATAATTGCTTTTGACGGATTATCGTAGTTTTTAACTGGGCCGTCTTTAATGTCAAGTAGGTAGAGTTCATAACGTTGATAACACGATAACATGTCAAAACCAATATTGTTTTATCGCGTGGAATGGAGGCCCAGGTCACTCGCGTTGGTCAAGCCTCCATATAAATTCATTTATGTTGCATAACGTTGCAGTCGCCAACATCGGAATCATACCTTGAGGTGCTGATAGACTTGAGCATTTACTCGAGTATTCTAGCGAATGTGCTCAAGTCTATCAGCACCAATAAAGTCCACCTCAGTGGCGCGCTGCAGTGTCATGGCCACATAAAAGCTTAATAGTTAGCTCAGCAAAAAGCAGTTTTATTTGGTGATACGTGGAATTACAATGTTGTTAAGAGACCACAACACACCACCACAAAATATATGCTAAGTGGTCCCATTACATTTTGTTCCGCTGCCATTTGCTTTCATCAGAAATCATTCACTACGAGTCCAGAATACCGCAAAATTAGGTAGGTAGTTTATCGTTGTTATTAGTCGCTGGAAATCTTTAGATGCTCGAAGGTCAAACTTCCCTGAAATAGGAGCGCTGCCGCGAGGCAGGGCTCCCTCGGATAGCAGTGGGTCCATGAGTCGTTTCCGATTAATGTCCAAACTCGTTTTTATATTCACGTAGGAGGCACAATGCAAGACGTATTTAATGGTACCTATAATTTAGCTTCAAATCTTACGCCTTTCGAAAGTCAGTACAATAGAATAAAGTTTTAAACCAAAAATCCAAACCAGACCTCAAAAAAAAAGTTCACCTATGCTAAAAATGCCCAGGTGAACTACGGGTAAATGACCCAAAATCAGCCATGTAAAGGTATTCGACTTGAAGTAGATTAGTAGTTACAAAGCTCTCCGGACCACCTGTACCATTAGGCAGTACCATTGATGGTACAAATGACAGTGATAAACACATTGGAGGAAAGTTATCCAATATGTTCAACTGGTTGAATATATTGGAGTAGAGTTATTTTTTTGGTTGGTTTGAATATATTGGAGTCGAGTTCTTTTTTTGGTTGGTTTGAATATATTGGAGTAGAGTTCTTTTTTTGTTACAATCACATTCTTGTTTGTCATTTCTAGCACAATGTAACACATGTAGGCGATTTTTGGGGATTTGTTGCATTTGCGTAATAATAAAATAAATATTCACAATGTAGGAATTGTCATCATATTATGCAAGTAACGCCGAATATTACTTGTACCTATATTGTTTCATGGTACTAGTGGGATAATTCAGTGTCATTTGTACCATCAATGCTCCTTATTGGTACATGTGGTCCGGAGGGATACAAAGGGTGCGGTGCAGGCCTGCTTAATGCCCGCCTTCCACTGCGAGCGGAGAGGGTGTTTCCACCGCGAGCAAACCTCTTGAAGTCACCGTTGTATGCTAAACGGAGTCCGTACGGAGCCCGCTCCTCTCGCAATGGAAGGCGGGCATAATACTGTAGATAACGACTGTCCAGTCTGTCCGCTCTCGTCTCGCAACATGGGCCGGAAAGCCGTAGAAGCGCGGTCTGCCATCAAGCCCGACGCGTTGCACGCTCTAACCCTAAACGCGTAGTTTTGCTGGACTCTAAGGGCGCTGATAGACCTTTGACCTTTCGATCTGACCGCCAGTGCCATAATAATTCATAACATAATATATAATCCTGTAGCAATAAAATAACGTTTTCTTTCACCTAAAGGAAAATTAAAATTGTTTTATTAACATAACAACAGTATTTTAATTAAAACTAATACAAGTTATACTTTTTTCTAAGGTCTGTTCATTCTTACTTGTCTTATATAGTAAACAACTTTCTAACCTCAAAATGAACCTTTTTTGGCTATAACAGCTCTTTTGTCGTAAATAAAGTAAACTGAATAAACATTTTGGACATCATTTGGCCAATGTATTGTGTCAATGTCTGTGATTGTTTTATTTTGTTTAAAATAACGGTTTTAGCCTAAAAAGGTTCATTTTGAGGTTAGAAAGTTGTTTACTAAATATATAAGATAAGTAAAAATGAACAGACCTTAATTGGAGACTGGGTGTTCTAGGACCCTTGTCGACGACGCCCCCGGGAAACCTAGAGCTGGTCTCAAAATATAAAACGGGAATCAGGGGTAAAGTAAAACTGCTAGCGTTATGCTGCTGGGTGGAAGTGGTGGAGGGGCTGTACTTTTTATATTTTTGTATTTGGCCAGCCCAAGACGGTCAATAACATAGACCGCAATCTTTTTCAAAAGTAATATGGCTACTTTCTAGTTCTAGTCCATGATCAAAAAGCAAGGCGGGATGGGTTTTATATTCGAAGGGCTTTTTGCAGGATTCGTCCGGATCACTAAAAAGAAAAAAAAAGAAAAATAGGATCTGGGGCCCGTTCCAGAAAGCCACTCTGCAACTCTGCACTCCACAAATCCCACTCTTCAAACGTATTTTCTGTTCCACAAAGCTATTGCAGAGTTGAAGGGGCAGAGTCAAATGCTGAGTGTGGATTTGTGGATTTGCAAAGTATTTCTGTTCCACGAGACACTCGCAAAGTTGAAGAGACAGAGTCAAATACAAAGTGTGGATTTGTGGATTTGCAAAGTATCTTTTAGGAACAGAGAGCCCTGCGAAGATGCACTACGCTAACTAACGTTTCTATTCGATTCGTTTTTAAACCAATCGCGTCACTGGTAGACCACGTGACTTTTCGTATCACGTCATCTCCCAGTGACGCGATTGGTTTAAAAACCAATCGAATAGAAACGTTAGTTAGCGTAGTGCATCTTTGCAGGGCCCTCAGAATCTTTGCAGAGTTTGCAAATTACGCAGAGTATTTTCTGGAACACGTTTACTCTGCACTTTGCATTATCGTGGATTTGCAAAGTGCATAGTGGAGAGTTGCAGAGTGGCTTTCTGGAACGGGCTCAAGGTCATATCGATTGGTAACGCATTTGCAATCTTATGATTTCAGTCTTGAGAATACAAATGTCTATGGGTCATAGATCCCACTTACTATCAGTATAAAGGTGACTGTTCAGTAATTGCAAAGTTATGAAGTTTTCATATCAGTGGGATTCATATGCCTTCACTTCGTCTGAAAAAACAAAAGAGACGATTGGCCTTACCGATCAATTCATACTCGGTCAAATATTTAACGAGGTACCTACAGTAAAAGATCTGATTTTTTAGAAGTATCACGTATAGGGAACCATACTTACATACATACTTTGGTACAATGGGTGGATAAATGACTGACCGTTGAGTTTCTTGCGGTGCTTCTTCTCAGTCTTGGAAAGTTATAGATTTCTGAAGTGTAAAAGTGCCCGTGCGGCCTACTTACTGAAAAAACACCAGGTTGGAAAAGCTATAAGAAGTTATGTATAACGCATGGAAACAATATAAGTTACTTAACTAGGTACTTATAACTTTGACTATAATATTAGTCTTGTAATTGTTGCACCTTACCTGAATCGCATTTATAACACAAAATACCGAAGTCGCTTTACATATGCCTATAATGACTGAGAAGTTCCTATTACTCATGAGTTCTGTTATCTATCAGACCCTAACTTCACTACAATCAAGAGACCATTCAGCAGGTATAACGTTTCAATAAAAAAAAATGTAAATCGGTCCATGTCTTGTATTTCCAACGTAATGCGTAGTCACTGGTCATGTTTTTTCACAAAAATATGCCGTCTTCAAAAACTGAATTAATTACCGGTCTCCTTGGAACTGCCTATTTCCTCTCTCCTTTTGAAGGTGGTTAAAAAGAAAAACAAACTGACGAATTGAGAACCTCCGGTTTAAGGTCAGACTTTTTTTATTATCGTTAGTTTAGCGCGCAGTATAGAATATCTATATGTATACAAAATGTCAGCTTTTGCGAAAAACTAATTGTAAGTGTGACATACATACATACACGGACGGACGAACTGATGGACCGATGGACATGCGTTCAGATAGACGAATAGACGAATAGACACGAGGACACACTGGTGCATAAACGGATACGCGAATGGAGGGGATGAACGGGACGTACGGACGGACGGATGGATGGACGGACGAATGGAAGGATGTACGGACGGACGGACGGACGGAAGGATGTACGGACGGACGGACGGACTGGAAGACAGACGGAAGGACGGGAGGACGGACGGATGGACGGACTGACGGAAGGATGGACGGACGGACGGACAGATGGACGGACGGACGGACAGATGGACGGACGGACGGACGGATGGACCGATGGACATACGGACAGATAGACGAATAATCACAAGGAGACACTGGCGGATAAAGGGATACGCGAATGGACGGGATGGCCGGGACGGACCGACGGACGGGTGGACGGACGGACGAATGGGAGGATTTACGGACGTACGGACGGACGGGAAGACGGACGGATGGACGGACTGACGGACGGATGGACGGACGGACGGACGGACGGGCGGATGGATGGACCGATGGAAATATGGACAGATAGACGAATAATCACAAGGAGACACTGGCGGATAAAGGGATACGCGAATGGAGGGGATGGACGGGACGGACGGACGGACGGACGGATGGACGAACGGACGGACGGACGGGTTGACGGATGGAAGGACGGACGGACGGACGGATGGATGGATGGATGGACGGACGGACGGACGAAGGGACGGACAGTACAGGCTATGGAATCTTAAAAGCTAAACTAACTCAAAAACGTATGAATAAATCACCCAAAGGTAAGAAACGTGTAAATATTATGTATAGATTTTATATTTTGTACAATAAAGTGCGTTTACATATGTACATATGGTGTGTACCTATGTATGTACCTGTAAATGCTAAAGATTTTTCATACGTACACTTACGGTTAAATTGTAAATGAAAACCAAACAGAATAATCCGTAATAGTCTTACTTTGACAGTTTTTGTTTATAGTCATTTCACAAACATCTAGATTTGAATAACGGTTAGCTCTATCTGATCTGTGTCATTTCAGCACTTGTAATAAAATGAAAGGAAAAAAGTAGGCGTAGTAGGCTGAAACAGAAATATTTGTATTAAATAATAAGTACCTACATGAGTACCTAATCACGAAGCAACATAGAAAAACCCACGCTTCTAAATCGATTAAAGCGTTTAAAAGTAAAACATCATACTCGTAAAATAGAGTTCAAACTAAGCGACCCTGCTTTAAGTACACCGAGATGCGACCGCTTTCTGAGTCCGACACATTAATATCAACTTTAGACAAAATACCTACAAGATTTGTAGTCAAACAGGAATCGGCTTTGGGTTTAAAAAAATAAGGACTGAGTACAGTTTGACAGACCTAGGGTGCTGTTAATACGAGTAGATGCTATAACTTAAATAGGCATACTTTGGATTGTTTTAGGCTTGACCCGAGTACCGCAGCGTTAAAGTCACTGTGTATTTTAATTACCAAAAAACCATTTCAGCTGTCCGAGAATTATGTTTCCATATTGCGAGCCAGTGAAGTCATTTTTGAGATAGGTAATCGCAAAGATACAAATGTACAACGCTACAGAAATACCTAAAAATACATAGATCATCATCATCATCGTGACAGCTAAAACACGTCCACAGCTGGACATAGTCCTTTTCCAAAGATCTGATTTTTATTTAGTGATGGCGGGACCTTGTATACAAGGTCCGTCGGGATCGCTACCACCATATTATTCTTTTATCTACCGACAAGCTATAGTGTTTGCATTGTTGTGTTTCTGCGTGGGGATAAGACAACCGGTGAAATTAGGCATTTATTGTTAGTCCACAGGGTTTGCAACGCATTTGCGGACTTAGGATTGCTGTCTTCAGATTGTAATCTTCAGAATATAAAATGAATGTGGGTCACAAGTCACAGATCTCACTTAGGTACCATCGGGTGGCTGAGTGCTCGTTTGCCTTATTCATGGTAAATATCTCTAGCGTGATCCATCCCGTGCTACTACTCGCAATCAGCACAATCATACAAACATACATACTTACATGCGATCACGCAAAATGTGTATTAGTTTCCGCATTTTAGGCATGCCGCATATTGTTAAAATAGTAATTCAAACCGTTGATGTACTAATTGAGATAATCGCAAAGATAAAATGAATTCACGCGACACTAGGATGTTTATAGCTTGCCCCGAGAAACGCCGCGTGAATGTCATAGTATATTTAATCCAAATACCATTTGAAAAAATCGAGAATAATATTCCCAAAGGACCTAACCAAATCGGAAAAGTCGTTTTTGAAATAATCGCGAATTTACAAACATATATTTACACATACAATCATCATCATCGTGTCAGCCGTAACACGTCAACAGTTGGACATTCCTTCCCCAAGATCTCCATCGTGATCGGTCCTTTCGCATTCAGCATACACATACGTACATACGTACGTAACCCTAAACGTACGTATACGTACGTGGTGGTACATACGTAAATATTGTAAATAGTACATTAAAATCCATTATCTAATATATAAAATTCTCGTGTCACATTGTTTGTAACAAAACTCCTCCGAAACGGTTTGACCGATTCTTATGAAATGTTGTGTGTATATTCAGTAGGTCTGATAGTAAATGGGTCATAAGAGTTATAAGGTTTGTATGGTAAAAAAATACACCCGGGCAGCGCCGGGCGCGGACAGCTGGCTATAAAACATACATTTATACATATAAGGTCAAACAGGGAAGCTGCCTTTTACCCACAACTTAGTCCGCATAAGTCCGCTCGTTTTTAGTTATCTACTTGGTAAATATCGATTTTCATGGTAGATATGTATCCTATTTCCCCGGAACTCAAATAAAATTGGTTTATCGCCTTATCTCTAGGGTTGAATCAACTATACAACTAGGCAGAAATACTTACTAGTTTTTAGATCCCAGTTAATCTAGCTTGTATAAAGCTTGCACGAAGATACATTAGTACACTTTTTAAACAACTTTACGTTGATTTCGGTATCTATTAATTACAGTTATTTGTTATTTTTGATTTTTTCAAAATCTATTCTGCTGACTTTTGATAGTTTGACATGAGTTTGATACTTGACGTGACTACTATTGCGGCCATCGTTCGAAAAAGGTTCATTAAAAACGTTTTACAACATAATATATCGCAGTTTAGAGTGAAATTGGCAGCATGATCCAATTTTTACTCAAAACTTATAAAAATAAATAATTTGAATCTTACCTCTGGAAAGTATGTTATGTATCAAGAAACCGGTTTTTTCAGATTGCAATGAATGCGTCTTAAACCGAATGGTAAACGGCTGTTGGTATCAATCAAGCTTTAGATCTTTTAGCGAATATTAAGTAATAAGACACAAGTGTGCGTGTTATTAGCTAAGAAAAGCCCTTTCATCATAGCACCTCAGTTCGAAAGCACTTCCCTCGCCATCAAGCCCAATATAGGCGTTGACATATCACAGGATATTCAGTCCCGTATTCATTTGAAAGATGAAGCCAGATTGGCTTCCAGGAGACTTGGCGTGCTTGGTAGAGCGAGACAGTACTTCACAGCTTACCACTGCCTCCAACTCTATAAGGCTCAGGTCCAGCCGCTTATGGAGTAATGTTCTCATCTCTGGGCTGGGGCACCCCAATACCTCCTTCCTCCTTCCACTTGACCGGATACAACGCACGAGCGGTTCGAATCGTCAACGACCCAGCGATCTCTGTTCAATTGGATTCCCTCTCTATCCGAAGGGACATCAGTTCACTCTGCTTGCTGTATAGGTTTTATAACGCAGAGTCATCTGAAGAATTATTCGGACTTTTACCGGCCGCTGAGTTCCACCATCGAACTACTCGTCGTAAAGCCAGGTTCCATCAACATCACCTTGATGAATGGCGTTCTTCCACCGTGCGTTTCACTATGCGCTTTTTGCCTCGTACAGTGAAACTGTGGAACGAACTTCCTTCGGCGGTATTTCCCACCAGTTATTTCATTGATGCCTTCAAGAAAAGAGCTTACAATCCCTAATTGGCCGGCGACTCACCGATAACTCTTCTTGAGTTGCTGGTGTTTACGGTCGGTGATGATTACTTCCCATCAGGTAACCTACATGCTCATTTGCCTCCCGCTCTTATAAAAAAAAAACTTAAACATCTTCATATTATAATATTATTAAAGATAGCTCAGTTACTTCAACGATTTTATTACGACGTTGATATCTTCTTTGCTGTGGTCTCCTCTTAAAGTTCTGGTAGAAATTGACCTGTAAAAGTGCCCGTGGGGCCTATTTACAGAACATACATCTTTATCTTTTTTTTGCGAGTTTGTGATAAACCCTCAGTATGAGATTGGTTAGTACCTAAGCAACACTTACCTACAGATATATTTCTGGTTTATTACGTCTCGACACGACACTGTTTACGTATATTGATCGAAAATATTATTACTTTTATAATATATTATAGTATAATATATTATTTTGATCACCGCCGTACATTGCCATATATTTGTGTTTGCGCGTGTGATGACGCGGTCCGCTGCACGCGCCACCTCACTGTAAACGGAAAAAACGCCCGACGCGCCGCGCAACACCAAGCCGCACGCCACGCGCGACGCTCCGCGTCTCCGTAAACAAGCCCTAAGCTTGCCTATCGATTCATCACGAGATGTATAAACTGTGGTTTAGCTACGCAAAGACTGCGGAGACATGTCATATCGTGCTTCATTGCCAGGCCTTTTACTCACCATCCTAGCACGGTGATCAACAATTGAGGTAAGTAATGTACAGTTAGTTAAAATCATTCTACAACCCATAAATATGAGAAGCAACGAAGAGCAAAAGCGTTTTGAAGGTTGTTCACCGCGGTTCTCAGAATATATTATACGCTCAATGACAATAGATTTATACTAGATAATCTTGTAAGTCACGACGACAGAGTAGTTGCCTTAGATGTCGTACATTTTTTAAATGTGAAAGTATTTGTTTCATGGATGCATGCATACACTCACGCCTTCATTCCCAGAGTGGGGTAGGCTCTAAAGACTTGTTGTTCATTCTGTAACCACATTTTGCACATATGTTTAGTAGTGTATATATTAGTGACAGTTATTCGTTTCTTTTTTTCTTTTTTTTTATTATTACTTGTATATTTATATGTTCAGACTTCCGACAGTTGCTAGTATAAATAATATTAATAGCAGAGCCTAGCCAAAAGTTCATAGCAAAATCATTTTCTGATTGCTTGTTGCAGCTTGTATGCGAAGGAGTTTCTACGACTTATTTTCAGGATTGTAACGATATGGAAAGTTCCTGAAACATTTTTTATGCAGAATACTAATATTCAGCTCATTAGCATAATATATTACTAGTTAAAATGTTTAGGCATTGCTAGGGCAGTCGCCCATAGCAAGTTTAGCCATGTCCTTTGGCACATAGTTAACAAATTTATAATAAACAAAAATAAGCCTTGTGGAGGAAGGATTTGATATACTTTTTTTTTCTTCATGCTATTTTGGACCACCCTACTACGTCAACCATGCTTAATACATATAACCTAAAAACAATAAGTTTCCAGCAGAAATAAGGTTTGGATGAAATGAAAATGTATGTAAACTCTGTGTGCGTTTAACTTCATTTCTTGGATTTCGAATTGATTCAGTCTCAGGCACATGATAAGAAATGCTTTCTTTGTAAGAACGATTGAATTAAGTAATAATAAGTCAATCAATCAATCAATTTTATTTTATAGCGCCATCGGCAATAATAAGGAAATGAACGAAATGAATGAATTGACAGAAATGAACGAAATGAAATAATTTATAAGTACCTATGTGTAACTTGCTGATAAACTAGTTTTAAAAGAAACAGAATGTATGTACTTACCCTCATGGCACTGTCATCTGCAGCTCAGCCATTTTTAAATATATCGTGTCAACTCACCAGGACGTAGACTGCGAATCCCATAGAGTCAGTATTTACAAAGGAATATGTTAGAATTTACGTTTTCTAGGTCTTTACAGGTCACGTGGTAAAAAAAAAACTGCAGGCCTTTCGCGTAACAACACTGACAATCACAATCGTTTTCATTTTGAAAATCGTAGCACATAAACCAAAGTTTGCAAAACGGTTTGCAAGGGTACTTAGACCAATTATATACATATAATAAAATTAGCAAATCTATAAATCTAAGGACTCTTACCTCGTATTCATGTAAAACGAAACTTGAAGAATATCTTAAACTGCTAAACAATGAAAACACTGAACACTTAGTAATGTAAGTAAATGGCATACATATACATACACATCCGCACATACATACACACATACATACATTTATATAACACACACATACACAGTACATACACATAAATATACATACAATATGTTTTACTAAAATTAAATTTCTTATGATATTCTTCATTTTGTAATGAATGTATAAACCCTAAACATTAATAGGTACATACGAATATAGGTATTTGGAAATTGGTACTTAATAGGTTTCAGTTCTATGTATGTTAATTAGATAAACTAACTGCTAGATCTAGATAAGTTAATATTCATCCGTCAACTTTGCATAATTATACTACATGTTTACGCTTAAACTGCAGCTAATAACGGAATGTTATCTTTTCTCAGCCTACCCACTTGATTAGTGACACTTTAACTTTAATTTTAACCACATTCTTATTATGTATCTTCTAAGACAAGTAATGATGTAATATTTAGGATGGTGAATCCTGTTTCCACCGTGATACAGTTTAATACTAGTACGGGGAGCAGAAGACGCTTACTCGATTATTTGTCACTATTCTGTCAACAACGTTGCACCTGCGCTGACCATCTGCGAACCATATGGGAAGGACATAGGGTCTATTGTTGGTCGATTAGGTGTTCTTTTTTTTAATTATTATTATTATTTTAATTTAAAAAACAATGTAAAAATGTGACTCCCTAAGACACTTTGACATAATTGGAACATGTAAGCAGCGTTGTAACATTAATTTACTGAATAAAGTTAATTTTACTTTTTATTTATTATTTTTGTCTGCAAACAAAATGAAACCAATTGTTTTGTTTTGAATCCGATCGCGATTGCGAGTGAGTTACGCGAAAGGCCTGCCGATTAAGCATTTGTGTTATAATCTGTAAAAAGTGATAGGTACCCAGAAAGTAGGTAAGTACTTCGGCATAATGGAACCCTGGGGCCGCCATGTAACTGTGACATATTGATGTTTTGTTTGACAATAGTCAATACTTGAGGATTGTGAAGCGCCGCTAAAATCGAGTAGCTGTCAAAAAAAATCCGTACAAAATTAGCTCCGGGCGATAACGTTTCTCACCTCCTAAATCAAGTCCGATTTCCACGATTTTTGAATATATTGTAGTTATTATAAAGAACTGGGTCTGCCGGTCATTCTCTCATTTCGTGCAAATCGGTGGTGTTCTCTCGAGTTGTTCTTTTTTCTTGAAATGTTTTACTTTTAGGGTTTTATGTGATTTGGAAATAGGACTGCCGGTAATGAAGTACGCGCCGGTTAATGAAAGTAACTAAGATGGTAACGACTTGCCGATGGGAGGAATGCAATCAGCCTCGGATGGTAATTTTAGCACAGGATGGTAATGAAACAATAATTTAATTTAACAAAAAATAACAATCATGTAGGTACTTATTTTTACTTATGTCATGGTTCATGAATGTAACACATCTATTAAAATATGACATCAACCAAGTTAATGAGATCACTTTATCCAGCCAAGTAAAGATTTGCTGACGAGTAAAACGTAATATATAAAGTCTTATAAAAACAATACAATACAATATTATTTTTGATTAATTAGTCCTTAACTAGGATCAATATTAAAAAAATCTATACATGTATTAACTAGTTATTAATATATCAAAAACGTTTCATATAGCCAGTTTCAAAAATAGTTTATTTTTTATTTCTATGAATATACGTATTTTTGAAACTGGCTTTATTAAGCCCTTCATTAATACCTATTGGTATTACGTTTGTGAATAAATTAGTTATCTATGAGAAATCGTTAACGGACTTCAATCAGTGCTTTGCTTCAAATCACGTTAGCTAAATGCAGGATATAAACCTCCTTGAAAGAAGATGAGGAAGACGTGCGTGAAAACGGCGTGGGATTCCTCCTTCTTGACACTGCGAAGAAGAGCCTGCTAGACTAGAAACCGATCTCACAGCGAATCATTGCAGCTCGGTTTGACAGCTAATCCCGCAAGATAACCGTCGTTCAGTGCTACGCGTCCACAAATCTAGCATCAGAGGAAGACAAGGATTATTTATATATTGCACTCAATCTGAATTTAAAGAACATCCGCAAGCAGGACATAGTTATCGTCATGAGGGACCTGAACGTATAGGTTGGCACAGACAACGAAAGCTGTCAAAGACACATGGGCACATCGGGCACACACGGACTGGGAGTCCGGAACGAGAATGGGAAGAGATTCTTAGAGTTCTGCTCTGGACAATGACCTCACCATCGGAGACACTTAATTCATTCATGGAGATCACCATAAGTACACATGCAACTCACCCGATGGAATCACCAAGAACCAAATCGACCAACTTGCCATTAGTTCCAAATGGCGCTCGTCACTGCTCGACGTTCGCAACCGTCTTAGCGCGGATATCGACAGTGATCACCACCTAGTCGTAGCCGAGGTGCGGCTCAAAGTAGCTGTAGCTCGAGCTGCCAGCGCGACCACCAGGATAGGCAAACGATTTGAGGTCAACAAGCTGCCGGACCCAGACGTAGGCGACACCTTTAGGCTGGAGCTGCAAAGTCGCTTCTCCGTCCTCGAAACGGACTCTACTTCCACTGTCGACGCGGAGTGGAATTACATCAAAATGGCCTACACAGAGACCAGCTCCATCGTTCTTGGACACATAACATATACATGTGAAGACTGGATGTTACAGAGAACCTGGAACCTCATTAAATAAAGGCGCGAGCTCCATCTTCGACTCCTGGCAACTAGCGATGTGGCAGTGCCCGAAGACCTGAGGCTACAATACAGACAGACTCTCAGAAAAATCTACTGTAGTATCCGTCATGACCGGCGAGTATGGGCTGATGGTGTTGCGGATTGTGCCCAACGCGCTGCCAACTCCGGCAATCTCAGGGACATGTACGAGGCGACGAAGACCTTGGCCGGGAACCGGAACGAGAGGAAGAAGAATCCCTTAAAAGATAAGAGAGGCCAGTTGATTGTGACATGGGAGCGACAGCCTCTACGCTAGCGGGGGCACTTTGAGGCGATCTTCCGAGTACCGAATGACCCCGTTACTACGACCACAACTGCTACCAGCCTGCCCGCACAAAGCCTGGACATTGACGTGACACAAGAAAAAGTATTGAAGGCCATCCGATCACTGAAGAGCGGAAAAGCCCCAGGAGTTGACCTCATCACGGTGAAAATGCTGAAAGCTGACGTCCCTGACACCCATTTTGCGGAACATCTGGTCAGCTGAAGAGTTACCGGACGACTGAAACAAAGGCCTTCTCATCACCGTACCCAAGAATTGAGACTTCAGTGAATATTCTAATTGGAGGGGTATCACCTTGCTCTCGATTCCTTCTAAGGTGCTCTGCAAGATCATCCTAGACAGACTGTCAAGGGCCGTCGAACCTCTTCTTCGCAAAGATCAGGCTGGCTTCCGACCCAACCGATCGCGTACGAACCAGATCAACACCTTGCGCATAATCCTCGAACAAGCATTAGAAATATCAGAATGGCAGAAGGAAATGTACTTGACCTTTGTGAATTTCGCTGTATCTAGGATGGGATTGCCTACGTGAAATTGGAGTCCCCGAGAAGATCACGAACATGATTAACGCCGTATACGGGAAGTATTCTTGTAGTGTGACTCACGACGGCCTCGTCTTCGAGGACATACCCGTCCATGCAGGCCAGTATGCCAGAGGTGCCTTCTTTCACACCTCCTTTTCCTTGTCGTCCTCGATGGCATCATGTATAACACCACCAATAGCAAGCGCCGCGGCATAGAATGGGGACTGTCCAATGTCTTGGTAGATTTGTACTACGCCTATTGAGGGGACCTCGATCACATACCGAGGCAAGCCCTCTAAAATGAAACCCCCAAGGAAAGCGGAAATGAGGCCGCCCTAAGCAATCCTGGCGGTGAACGACCACTGCAGAAGCGAAGGCGATAGGAATGACCTGGAGCGAAGTAAAGCGTGAAACTTAAGACCGTTCGGGATTTGTAAATTTGTAACTACTAATTACCTTATTTAATAGTTCATTACCATCCTTTTAAAATTTGGAAGGAAAAGAAGGTAACGAAAAGGATATGAATGAAATACCATGAGTTTTATTTACATAATTCGTAAAATAAATATCCTTGAATTCACAAAATCACCCGACGAGAGAGAGTTTTAAAACACAACAAAAAAGACAAGAACATAGTTATTTATTACACTTAAGTACTTACTGGGGCCTGTTTTATAAAGCTAAAAATCACAATTGACAGGTTACATGTTTCCATTTGACACAACCTCGACCAATGACGACCAGCCATTTGAGCAGTGTTGCCAGTTTAGACCTGTAAAATTGTAACTTCTAGCTTTATAAAACGTGCCCCAGATTGTGTCGCTGGATGGTGGTGAAGACTCTAACGTGACAAACTCCTTTCAGTCATGAGAGAACGAATATACTATATATTTTTACCGGCACTGGCGTACGCGCGATTCTTGCGGCAGCTCACGGCCGACCGGACACGGTTTTTTGGCGGAGGTAGCGCTTGAATCATAAGTATAACAATCGAAATATACGTGATACATTTCTCGCGCTGGTAACGATCGGATTGCTGATACCAAACATTTAGATACCTGTATTTTCATTATGGTTGGATTATAACCGCTTATATGTTTCATTTCGAATCGTTATTAAACAAGTATGTTATTAAATGCTAAACGAAACCTTAACGAAATCGGAACGTTAGGTTCTTTTTGGTACGCATACTCTTTAACTATATTAAATCTTAAAAAAAATATATTTTTATTTGGTATGAACCAACTTACAGCTATATTAAAATCGACCAATCAGGGAACAGAATTAATTTCTCAAAACATTAGGTGTTTTTTAGTCCCTATTTTACAATCGTTAAAATATGATTAAATCGATTGTGCAACGCTTGGAAGCGCT
Organism: Acleris literana; assembly: GCA_946894065.1. Classification (NCBI taxonomy): domain Eukaryota; kingdom Metazoa; phylum Arthropoda; class Insecta; order Lepidoptera; family Tortricidae; genus Acleris; species Acleris literana. The sequence goes on from OX335669.1 coordinate 10,912,481, forward strand.
AAATACTCACACGGTCAGTGGCGTTTATTTGCGGTGTCTATATTTTGTATCTGTGTTAAAGTACTTTTAAAAAAAACATGCCGCCAAATTAAAACAATATTTTCGCCGTAGAATATGTGGTGCTATCTTTGCTAATTTTTTACCTTTGTATAGGTAATGTTTTTATTTTCTCGCAATCGAAGTGAAAATTAGAGTGTATTACTCGGGTCTAAAAGCCATATTAGGTACCCCTCGAACAATTTTCCCTCGCTTTGTTCGGGAAAATAACCATCTAAGTATGGTACTAAGTATGGCTTATTTTAGACCCTAGTTGTACAATCTACTATTTTAGTTTGATAGAGTATACTTACTTCCGAGGTGGTCCCATTGTCACCAAATCTGAATCTGATGAGGGAATCAGTGAGGAATTGAGGGAACTCCTCAAATATTGTAGGCAAACATATAGCGATTTTAGTATTTTTAGTAACAAGTCCAGCATTTGCATTCGCCTAAATTAATATGTAACATAACCTGAAATCTACGGTTCCATCTGATAATAGCGAAAGTAATGAGCTTTGCAATATATTGGTGTGAAATATTTAAATTTGCCGAAATTTTTAAATGTGGTATAACTTTTCAACGGTAGATGATACATTAATATATGTATTATATTCATAAAGAGAACTAAATTCTCTACAAGCTAACTCTTCTTCTTCGTCGTTTTCACTCTTGACAGAGTGGGCGTGGTCATCATATCAGGCGCTGGTGGAAAGCTTCACACCTCGGCGCCACTACTCTCTGACAGCTGCCTTCCTCGGGCAAGCTATGTAGGGGGCTGTTTTCTACAGACGATATATATGCAAGTTGGAGAGAAATGTAAGAAAAAATAGGTGAGGTCAAAAATACATTTTTGAAAATCGACCGCTTTTTGGAGCTCATATCTAGACAGGTATTGAAAAATGTATAAAACCAAAGTTGTAGAAAATTTTATCAGCTTTACTAATGCCATACAACACCATTTCCTATAACGCATCGTTTTCAAGATGTAAACAAAAAACAAAAAAACGGGACCTTCTTTGTGCCCCCCCTCCTAGGGCTCACCTCCGAGGGGTTGGGACTTTGAGTATGTTTATCTCCTAACTAGTCCAAACAAAGTTCCGAAGTCAAACTTTCTACTTTCAACTTTTCCATCCACAATTTTTCATTGCCTGGACTATAGTAGGTATATTTCAATCCGCTGGCTAACTTAACCAGCTTATTTTTTACATTTTTTTTTTAAATCTGCTTTAAAAAGAAAACAAATTATACATTTATAATTTATTTAATTCGTGTTACGACGTGCCTTTGTGAATAATTTAACGGTGTACAATTCATATTGCTCTGGTAGGACAGGACCAACTTAAAATACATTTAGTATTAGAAAATATTGCATTTCTACGGTAATTTACAGGTGTATGGCACATGCTATCATACAAAATATACAGGGTATCAAGAATTATTCTAATATCACTTTGGTTAATGATATAGGTGGTAGCGAAGATGGGTTAATGCAGCGGCGATCAGCAACAGAAGATATCCCAAAACACCTGTAATAGTAAAATAATTCAAGCATAAGTTTTTCGAATTTCTACGTCAAAGTAGACACTTTTTAATTACGAGTATTATGAGGAATTTCACTGGGTTGTTTCTTTCTACTTAAAGCTGAATCATTTCCACAAAAAACATTTCTCAACAGATTTTTATATTATTCATATCTATTTCACCACCTTAAGCTGATATAGGAACGAGCTCTCAACGTGTATATGATTAAGCTATGCTGGTTGCTGGTTGGGCTTCTCATCCAACTTAGGTAAAGCCGAATGGACTATAGATATAAGATTAATCTCAGAGTGTGGTGGATATTAAGCATTTTTTGCTTGTTATCTTATACAGACCATTTCTGTGTATAAGTTTAGGGTTTAGACCAAATCTGAATAACAAAATCTATACGTACCTACCGTACGTATCAGGTAAAAAATATTCTAAATTATAAATTTGATACACTTACGCGCACAACCTGAAGCGGTGTCGTAGATTGGTACTTGGTATTCATCTGTAACCTCTAAGAACTGATAGATGGCTTTGAACCCGGCTCCATCCAGTCTGTCGTTCGATCGGAATGTTACTTTGAAGAAATTCTTCTCAGACTCGACGTGGAATTCCTTCATCTGGCCACAATATCTACCGAATTTTTTATCTTCAGTCATGTGGTTGGAAAATTCGACGTAGTCGCTTGCAGATACAGCTTCACACCTGTCATGAGACAAAATAATCATCAGACAGGCCATACAAATAACTATTTTTCATCACACTTGCTCGTAAATAGTGTCCTAATATGCTAGAAAAATCGTCCATAAATCCAAAATAATACTTGCGGGCCTTTTTTTTACCATTACGCCCTATCGTGCGTAATAGCTTTTTTTTAATAGTACATTGTGTATTAAGGGTGGTAAAGACAGAATTACAAACGAGAGGCTTTAATGACTCGAGCTTTGTATTTCCTTTACCTACCCGTAAAGGAAATACCCCCCGTACAACATACAATGTTTTTCATCACAATTGCGAGGAAATGAAATAAAATCAGACAAACATCATATTTGTAACTGACGATTCTCACTAATAATTTTAGCCGCGTTGGCGATGTCCGTCGAAGTCACATTATCCATTTCTTCTGATGACGACATGTTTTTTATTCATATATTAATTTTGATATGTGCACAAAGACACCCTTTTAATTATTATTTTGGAATCACACAGTTTATAATCAGTATTTATAAATTAGCGGAAGACTACATCATTGTCTATGACTTACCACAGATAATGTCAAACTTGTTCAGGAGTCCGATTCTAGTGACAGTCGAGATCAATAGTTATATGCGAGATTTTTAGAAAATTTTATGCAACTAACATTTCATTTCGAATTAAACTTCATATCGAAGGGTATTATGATAGTTTGAGTCCACGCATTATATTTTAAAAAAAAGCTATTACGCACGATAGGGTAAAAAAAGGCCCGCGGGTACCTATTATTTTGAATTTACGGTCGATGTTTCTAGCATATTAGGACACTATTTATGAGCAAGTGTGATGAAAAATATAATACGTGGGCTCAAACTACCATAATACGTCAGGACCCCAATTCTTGTGCCATTCGATATGAAGTTTCATTCGAGGTGAAATGTCAGTTGCGTACAATTTTCTAAAAATCTCGTATAAAATCTATTGATCTCGACTGTCACTAGAATCGGACTCTTGAACACGTTTGACATTATCTGTGGTAAGTCAGATGTAGTCTTCCGCTAATTTATAAATACTGATTATGAACTGTGATTCAATTACATAACTTGTAGACGCCATTAAAATAAATTAATAATAATACTGTGTGATTCCAAAATAAAAATTAAAAGGGTGTCTTTGTGCACAAATTAAAATTTATATATATCAATAAAAAACATGTCGTCATCAGAAGAAATGGATAATGCGACTCCGTTCCGCGGACATCGCCAACGCGGTTAAAATTACTATAGTGAGAATCGTAAGTTAAAAATATTATCTTTTGTCTGATTTTATTTCATTTCCTCGCAATTGTGATGAAAAACATTGTAGGTATGTTACACGGGTGGTAAAGGAAATACAAAGCTAGAGTCATTAAAGCCCGAAGCCGAAACAGACTCTCGTTTGTAATTCTGTCTTTACCACATTTAATACACAATGTACTATATTTAATTTGCAAGGTCAGCTCAACAAGTGGCATTTAATCTTCCTCTTTGCCTCTCACTAAGCGAAACAAAAAAAATAAAGAAATAATCAACCTATGTTTACCTAAATCAACATAAACAACAATGTTCCTTAGGTAAATAAACACTATTGATACAGACAATGACTATGCGACTACTATAATCGGCATCGGAACGTATGGAATTACTTACTTCATTGTTTGTTGATTTTGATATTATTATAAATCGTTGGCTCAGTATTGCTTGATACCAACTCGGGGAACGTGAAGCTTCGACAGTTAGAAAGATGGAATAAATAAATCAGCAAATGCGGTTTCCAAAGATTTTTATTTAAAAAAAATTGAGCACCTCCAGAACAAAGTCGCTAGTTGCGTGTTTGTTTAGTAGGTACCTAACTTCTTCTAAATGATGCAGTTTTTACTATTTATAATTTAAGATAAAATATTTGGAAGTTTGTAATGTATACATTACAAACATTACAAGCAAAAGTTATATACATATAACTTTTGCTTTATGGACGTGTGTTACAGAAACACTCATAGAAACCGAAGCAAAACGAGGGCGAGGCACTCACTAGTGTACAGTCAACCAAATTGATTTCTAGGCCACTGTGGACTTTGTCAACGTGACGTTGTAAACCAAATCATAGGAAGTTCTTAAATTTCGGTTGACAACGTCACTTTAACATGGTCCAAAATAGCCTTGAAATCGAATTGGTTTTCTGTACCTAATTACGCATGAAATATAAGGTTGATAAGGTTTAAGTAGGTACTTACGGCAGAACCCCCTCGATATCGAAGGAAGTAAAATGCAGATGCACCTTCTCAGTGTCCCCTCCATGAAAGAAGTAGGTGCACTCCGTGTCGCGAGGATACGGGCCTGGCGAGTTAGGCGAGGCAAACGTGCCGTTGTGCGACTCCGTGCTATTATACACGAAGGCGCATGGAAACTCGCTCAGTTGTTTTCCTGTATTAATACCAAAATCTGAAAAGTAGAGAAAAGGGTATTTTTTAATATATATCATGCGGGAAGTTGGATTTTTAGAACTAGTGCCTTTTACTTTTTCTAGCTGCATATCGTGCGGAAAGTTGGATATTTCGCATTAGGGTGTGTGTTTTTAGTGTGAGTGTTTTATTTTTGCATTTTTTTTAATATACTTTATTCCAAGCCGCATCCCAAGAGTTTGCATATTCAACCAGTTTATTTATTTTTGATTAAGTACGTCATTTAGCATTGAAACTATACTGGCCCGCAAAACTAATTATCACACTTTTAATACTACTTAGTATAATACATATACATAGGTAATATAATCGAAAATATCAAAAATACATACATACATACATAAATGCACACACACACATAAGGTGGATTCATGCCTCGGGCGCGGACATACATTAACAAAATTTCCTATGTTACTTTGAATAGGTACTGAAACTTGCTATAGGTTTTCTTGTAATAGGTGAAGAATTATTTTCCGTATTTTTTTCAAAATATTGGGGCCAGTAGTTTCAGAGATATTAGGGAGGGGGATGGTCGATTTTTGCACATTTTCTTAAATAACTTCAAGTGTTTATGTTAAAGTTATAAAACAAATATATTTGAGATGCTCACAACAAGCCCTTCCATTTGACTAGTCACACAATAAGGTTTGCGAAACTTTTTTTTAAATTTCCTAATTTATCCCCCAAAAGTAGCCCCCCCGTTTAAAATTCATTTATTTACGTTACGCATCCCTCATTGAGTCACCGACTTAAATATTTGTATCAAATTTCAACTCGATCGGTCTATAGTAGTTTTGGAGCAAATCTGCTGTGACAGAGGGACAGATAGACAGACATACCTACTAAGAGACAGGCATATGGCGTGGAGACGGAACCCCCTCCACGCGAGTCGAACTCGCACTTGGCCGGTTTTTCAAATTTATTTTCTTCCCTAGGGTGGACATGTATCACTTTCAATTTCAACCCGCTTCTAAGATAAACTATGGCCTACTTTCAGACTATGAGACATGAAAAATATATTTAGCTCAAACAACCACAGAGAGACAAAGTGCAAAGGCTTCAAGCACATAATTATCACCCCTTTTCAAAGTCGGTGGGTAAACATATACAAAGTAATACCTAAAAAACAATGATGAACTTACTTTCTACAAATGAATATGAAATCTTAAATCCTCTTGAGTATCTAGTAGAGTGCGTCCCCCTGAACTCCAGCATTAGTTTCGGTCCATTCGACATTATTGGTTTGGGCATGTCGGTGCCACAGAAGGTATCCACCTTCTCTAGCCGTCCGTCGACGTTGACGAACGCTTGAAGGGAATCCACATTCGAACAGCTGAAAAATACAAATAATACCATGTGAAAGATTTCTGATGATAACAAATGTCGAAAATAGGTACCTATGATGTCAGAAATGGTGACTGTGAAGTTTCCGGGAGCGAAAACAAATTTTGGTGCAACCAACCAATAATACCAGCGTCTTGGCGGCTTATCCCTTTCTGAACGAGCTTGTGACGATGCGTGAATTGATTATTAATTTGATTATTAAAGTTCATAAAGAAAAAATTGTTTGCAAAATTTTGCACGATCGTATAGGCTCGGCCGAAAAGATCTTTGAAAACGGGCTGCATTATTGGACCTGATAGCCAGAGAAGATGCAATAGATAGAAGTTATAGGTAAAAAAACTTAAGTAAAGCTCCTCTTGCATGTATAGGTAGTTGTAACACATCTGTATAGACCGTTTGACATTCTATATTTGAAGTTTGACGTAAATTCCATATTAGTTTTGTACACAACTAGTACATGCAAGAGGAGCTTTACTTAAGTTTTCTTCCTATACTTACTCAAGATTTATTGTCTAAATGTTTCTCTCTCACGTAAAAACTGTTAAGGTTTTTGTGTTAAACTACAAAAACTAATTTGGATCGCTAATTAATTACACATCTGATACTCAAATCTGTAAGTATTTTAAAAAGTTAATACTAGTAACTATTAATTTAATAGGAATGTTTTTAAGGTAAATTCACTTAGCGGAATTTGTAAATAATTTGTAAAGGTTAAATATAACAAATTCATACGTACTCTAAGGATCCATCAGCGGCCTTATGCAAATAAAAATCTTGAAATATTAATCTAACTCGCTCCTTCCCTCGGCCGAAGAACTCGTAATGGCAGTGGGTGTTAGGGGGGTAAGGTGTAGGGTAATGAGGGGAGGTGAAGGTGCCTTGCTTTGAGCCGTCGCTGTTGAACTCTTGGTGACATGATGATGCTGAAATAAACAGAATTATTATGATTTATATACGTAAAAAATCAAAGGCTGAAAACTCGATTCCTTGGAATAGAGATTTCTAAGTAATTTTTGAGTCTTGCGTTTAGTAAATAAATGGGAATAGACATATTATCCAAGTTTTGGATTTCTTAATTATTGTTGTAATTAAGTTTGCCATTGTGTAATTATTTTTAACTATTAACTATTATGATGATGATAATGTCATTAAAATGTTAATATCTAACTATTAACATTTCGATTACACTATCATAATCATAATAGTTATTAACATTTCAACGATATGATAATAACTAATAATGTTAATAACATAATAACTATTAAAAACAATTAAAAATTTATTAAATCTTATTTAAATCTTAAAACATATTTTATAATCTTTTTAAAGGAGGATTTGTTATCATTTCGACGCTGATTGACATGATAAAATAATATAATTAGGTAATAGGTAGGTAGCTCTTTTTCGCGTCCAGAGGCCCGTTTCACGAAGCTACAAGTTACAAATTACAAGCGGAAGTCTCTTTCTAACTCCTTTTGCTAGAAAGAGAGTTCCGCTTGTAATTTGTAACTTGTAGGCTACAAGTTGTAGCTTCGTGAAAAGGGCCACAGTTGGTAGTTTGTACTTCTCTTTAACTTGTTCTCATAGGTAGGTACGCTCTTATGCTAGTCTAAAGGGCTACATTATCCTAAATTTAGCATCCTAACTGAGTTAGGATCCTAGTTAGGAAAGGAGTTAGGAAGGTGTAATAACATTTAGCAAGTGCGCATCCTAACTAGTGTCCTAACTAGGAAGCAACCTAGTTAGGAAAGGAGTTAGGAAGGTGTAATAACATTTAGAAAAGCCAGTCGTCGCGCGCGTGCGACTTCGGAAGGACGTACGAGGGCTGCCTTTTAAGTTCTGTCGTATGCAAAACTCCCGTGATTATTAAAAAAAAAACTAGTATCATCTTAAAATATTTGAATTTAGAATTCAAAAACAAAAGAATGTCTCGAGATCGGCCGATTCGTTTTAGTACAGCGTCGGTTCAAAGTTGACAAGTCGGTTGTGAAAATGGAAATTTCGAAGGAAAATTTACGTGCGATAATATTTTACAACTTTAAAAGGGGTTTAACGCGTCTTCAGTGCTTTGAAGAGCTGACTACGGTTTTTAAAAATGAAGCACCATGCATCCGGACTGTGGAACGTTGGTATTTGGAATTTCAACGTGGTTTCAACGAAAGAAGTAAAGACTTCTACGCGTACTGAATCCGCCACACCATGCTTTTAATGAACATGGAAAATAAAGTATCAAGTCTTTTAAATCCTATTACCCCAGAGTTGCAAGCCCTAAATTTAAATTTCCTTTTTTTCATGACATTCTGGTAGACCTATAAATTTCTATATGTGAAAGAAAATACAAAATCAGTTCAGTAGTAGTTCTAAAGATTATCCCCAACATAATAAACAAACAAATACCTACACCATGTTACCTATTGATAATATTAGCATAGATATAGATAATATTATATAAATACAATTTATACTAATGCCCCTTTATAGGTAGAGTCCTTTTACCAAAACCATACACTAGGTAATGTATTTCGCTCTACGAATTCCTGTGTAACGAAACAACACAACCACGCATGCTCGGTTACTCCGTCGATCGGAACGTTTACATTCTGACGTTTCATTCGTTTCATTGGTTATCATGACAGTGACGTCAACGTGTATTATTTGTTTTCACGAAATGTTCAAGAAAACTTGTCATGACAGGTTTCTAGTGTTTTGAATCAAATTATATTGTTTTATACTAAATTTATAATTGTAAGGCATGGCGGATTTTACTCCGTTTTTCGTGGATCGTGCGAAAGGCGGCCGGGCATCGTGTAAAGGTTGCAAAGGAAATTGTCCGAGCGGAGAAATTCGGATGGCGAAAGTAGTCGCTAGTCCATATGGTGAGAATCAGCAGATGAAATCATGGCATCACGTGGACTGTTTAATGAATGCTTTAATAAAACAACGACCAGCTACAAAAAGGATCGACTCCATCGACGATATAGGCAACTGGACATCTATGACCAAAGAAGATCAAGAGTTTATACTGAAAAAGATCAATGAGATGGAGAAAGTTTACGCTGACAAGAATAGCGGCAAATATACAGCAAAAGTATTAAAAAATGAATCAGTTCCAAAAAATTCAGTGAATTCATCTAGTCCCTCAAACACGGAAAAACAGATAGAAATCAAAACGGTAGACAATAATTTTTCCACTTTTTATGGTTTATGTAAAAAAATTGGCAAAGTGGATGCCTATTTAGAGAAAACTGCTGTTGTGAATAATCACTTTAGAAAAGGCACAGATGGGGTTGCATTTAAAGGTGACCTGGCATTGTGGTGCAAATTACTGTTACCTCAAACAACTAAACGGGTTTATAACTTAAAAAGTAAGCAACTTGTTAAATTATTTTCTAGAATATTCCATGTTGACCAAGATGACATGCTGACACACTTAGAAAATGGTGATGTAGCTGATACTATTCAACAATTTTTTTCCAAGTCTAAGAAATTTCAACCCATGACAGAAAGTATTCTAACTATACAAAATGTTGAAGAATTTTTGGATTATCTTTCGAAGTTAACAAAAGAAGAGGAACAGATATATCATTTTAAATCAATTGTGAACAAATGTACTTCAGATGACTTGAAAATGATAATTCGTTTAATTAAAGGTGACTTACGAATAAATGCTGGGCCAAAACATATCCTAGAAGGTGTGCATCCTGATGCTTATAATGTTTTTCAAACATCTAGAGATTTAAATATGGTTATCGATAGGATTTTATCAGAAAGCAGTGGAGTCAAACATAAGGATGTCGTCCAAAAAGGTGTCAGCGCTAAACTGACACTGATGACCCCTGTTTTACCCATGCTCGCTGAAGCTTGTAAATCAGTAGAAATGGCAATGAAAAAGTGCCCAAATGGCATGTTTTCAGAAATCAAATATGACGGTGAAAGAGTGCAAGTTCATAAAAAAGACAATGAGTTTAAATATTATTCTCGTGCTCTGAAGCCGGTAATGCCACATAAAGTCAGCCATTTTAAAGATTATTTGCCACAAGCTTTTCCAAAGGGAGTCGATTTAATTCTAGATGCTGAAGTATTGATGGTGGATGTAAATACAGGTAAACCGTTACCTTTTGGCACACTAGGGATTCATAAACAGTCAGAGTTCAAAGATGCACAAGTATGTTTGTTTGTATTTGATTGTCTTTACTACAATGGTAAAGTTCTGATTGATTTACCAATAAGGAAAAGAAGGCAGATATTAATTGATAATATGGTAGAAGTTACCAATCATGTTATGATATCTGAGCAACAATTGATTCAAAAGCCAGCTGACTTAGCTAAAATGATTGCAGAGGTGAGTTGTCCTTTTTCTATATTATTCTACTTACTACATACGTTTATATAAAAGTATTAAATACATTTCATACATTTTTTAAACATATATTATGCATCTCATTCATAAACCAAAAAAAAAACAAAAAAAATGTAATAGTATGTATAATACTCGAAAATACTAATGGCTCCCTTTTTATTATTAGGTCCTACAGCTAGGGTTAGAAGGTCTAGTGCTTAAAGATTTGGAGTCCACATATGAGCCTGGGAAGAGACATTGGCTGAAAGTAAAGAAGGACTACCTGTTTGATGGTGCCATGGCTGACACCGCAGACTTGGTAGTACTTGGAGCATGGTTTGGTATGTCTTGTTATGTCAGCTGTACATAATGCAATAATATTTAGTATGTTTTCCGAGTAATCATTCATATAATTAGTTGCGAAAAAAACAGCAAACCACAATTATAAATAAAATAAATAAATACGTAAATAATGTCACACAAATTGACCTAGATCCATACTAAGCTCTAGGCTTCTAATAAGAGTACAAGCCAAGGATAAACATACATATATAGAGAAACCAATACTTATATATACAGATAACATTATACTCTTGTATCACAAAGGTAGTTTTATAGAAGAATATTTTCAAGTGTTAATTTTGCTCTAACATGACAAGCATAACTGGGCGGTTTTCAATAAAAGTGTACATAGTTAAGGGCAAAAATTAACTATACTGTTATAAAACAAATGGTTGTATCTCAGGTAAAACTCCTGCAGCAAGTGCGACCGTATTACTACTGGGTCAAGCTCGAATCTACTTCATTTATGAAATTTGAGATACCTCCAATTTGCTTATGAGGGCAGTATATAAATGAATAATTAATTTTCGTGACTCACATCACATGTCTAAAATTAGAGTTTCTTAATTTTAGTCCTTAACTACGTACACTTATTTTGAAAACCGCTCAACTGAGCTTTCTTTTAAATGCTTCGAAGAGCAATATTATGCAATTGTTAACTTTATTTTCCAGGTACCGGCAAAAAAGGTGGAATGATGTCTGTGTTCCTGATGGGATGCCTAGATACCCGCCGCAACAAATGGGTAACAGTCACCAAAGTCCACACAGGACATGATGATAGCACCTTGGAGAGGCTACAGAAAGAGTTGGGTCCACTCATGCTGAAGATTTCACAGGACAATACGAAGATTCCAGCTTGGTTGGACTGCAGCAAGGGATTAGTGCCTGATTTTGTGGCTAAAGAGCCTGAAAAACAACCCGTTTGGGAAATTACAGGTGAACTTAATTAATTTTTCATTTACTTCCAAGTAAGAAAGGTTCTGTGTTTGACCTTTCCCAATTATCTTATTACTACTGCACCAATTTGCTAAATTCTTTCAGGATTATAGTAAAATTATACAATGGCTTTCATGTGGTGTTACTTGTCTGTTACTAAGTTATAGCAAGTATAAAAAATACAAAATGAAAATGAAATGTTCCTCCTAAGACCCACCATACAACGAAATTTGCCAAAGGAAAATAAACCTATTGTGATTGCAATAAAGTCAATTTTCTATTTTAATTGTCAGTCATAAAAACAAGGGAAATTCTACTTTAGCTCCTTTGCAATAGATCTTTATTGCAATGGCCGTATTATGTACATTTTTTCGTACGCGGGGTCTTACGAGGTAACAACTCCAGAAAACGAAAAACAATACCTATTCAAATCATCTTGCTGATGAGATGATGATGTCTGACCAGTCTTAATATTTTCAAACAAAAGCTTATTTCTTGTCTAGAACCTAGAATTATTTGAAAATATGCTATTCCTTGTTATCCCAAGTAATATTATAATTGCAAAAATCGAACGATTGATTGATTTTTCTTTAACTTCAATGAAGACAGACAACAAAAAAAGCAAGCTGTAATAAACCCAACTGTTGTTGCTAACCAACTTTAAATCGTTATAAACCCTCAATGATCGTTTAGAATGAAAAATGATTAAATTAAATAAATACCTATTCAATGATACCCCATTTGTAATAGTTTGTCGACTGTATTTCTTTTATCGAGCTAGCGTCTAGCTGCCGCCATATTGAATTTTAATTATTGTCATATCTTTACACACTTACAAGATTAAGACAAATCGATTGCCATACGAATCATCAAAATCGGTCCATGCGTTTAGTTTCTAGAGCGCCACAAAGGAACAAACATACATATATAGGCTTATAAACGCATTACCCTCCTACTTCGGCAGTCGGGTAAAATCTTTTGTGGTTTCCAATGTCCCTGATGTGATGATGTCTTGATAATTTAATGACCAAAAATGACTAATGACAGTAAGCTTTTTGGAATATATTCCCGAATTTGTAGTTCTTACTTTCAACTTATTCAATAAGAAATTTGTTTTTTGGTTCCAGGCACTGAATTCACTAAAGCGAATATACACACAGCAGATGGAATATCAGTGAGATTCCCGAGAGTTACTAAAATAAGGAAAGACAAAGATTGGAAAACTGCAACCAATTTGGAAGAGCTAAAACATCTGTACAAAACATCGAAAGAAAAAACTGACGTGTCGTTATTGAACAAGCTGGCTACCACTGCAAATGAAACCTATGAACCACCAAAGAAAAAAACGAAGGAAAGTCCTAAGGCTAAGAAAGAAATTTCTAAGATAACTACAATGGACAGGTTTTTAAAGATAGACAAAACTTCTCCACCACATCAGAAAAGAGGAAGGGAAGATTTAACCAGTTCAAATTCATCAGGCACGACAAGTGATACAAGCTTTACGATTCCAAAAAAAAGAATTAAAACAGAAAGATTACAAACGGAACCCAAAAATCGGCTACCAGATGTTTTTAAATCCAAAAAGTTAGGATTTTATCCTGACTTTATAAGCATTCCTGAAAAGGAAAGGACACATTTTGAAAGACATTGGATAGCATATGGAGGGACCATAGTAAAATCAATTCGTAATTTGGATGCAGATTATGTTGTACATAATCAAAATGTTATAGGATTTCAGAAGATGAAGAAATTACAGAAAAAAATTACATCAGACGCAAGGCATGTCACTAAAGACTGGTTAATTAAATGTATAAATACTGTGACTTTGTGCAGTACGGCAAAATATACTGTAGTTGTTGAACCATAAAGTTCAAACTCTTGTTAAAGTTTTTATTGAACTAACAATGTAAATGAATTATCTTATTCAATATGTAGCCTTTTGTTTCAATTCTCTTACACTCGAAAATCTTTTTTTTTTTTCTTAATTAATGGCTTTCACTCTTTGTGTTTAACAAGGTGTATTTCGCCAGTATCGAGTTTTAGACAATCGCCATGGACTTATTAGAGAAACAAGTCCATGGATATCACTCGCGAGGACAATTGTTTGGTTAAATAGATTTACTCTGGTGGACTAAACAGAAGCACATGGGGTTAGCTCCTCGCGCTTCTGTCAAGTCCTCGAAAATCTAATTTAAGACCAAAAAAACTACGACAGATACGTCACTGTCATAAGTGTCAAAGTCACTTATCTCAGTGTCAATCGAACATTTCAGAGTTAGCCAACCTTTTTGCATTGATAATCAAATTGTTGTAAATATTTGTAGATAATTCTACCATTTTCAATAGGTATCAAAAGTTATATTTAACAATAGGGAATATGCATTCAATGTTTTTTCTACCCGATATTCAAAACATTAAAATATCCCAAAACAAATATTTTCTCATATAGTGTGTTAAGTCATTAAATGGCGGGTGTATTGTGTTCAATGGCGATTTTTTTATCAGCTAAAACAAAATGACAAGCTAAATTCGGATGCCTTACACTTATGTATGATTTAAACTTGACAGTTACCCATGGACCCCATGGTGTCATGGCTGGTGAAATGCCCTATGATTGTCATTATAAAGTGAGCTACACACTTTTGGCCTGTTATTTTGTCGAATAGCTAAACGTATGTAATATTTAAATTGCATCTAACGTTGTTTACAACTATTGTTTATTTATCGTACCAAATGTTATTAATACCTGAAGTATTACAAGTGCAATAACAGTTTTGCTACCAAAAATTTTCTATGGTTAAATATAAAATAGGTCATCTTGTATTTGTGTAAGTAACTTGAATTAACTTGTTTATTTTAATCGAAGGTTTAAAACTACCTACAAATAAATATTCTTAGTGCGGTCTTTTAAAAAGTGGAAGTATACTAAGGCAATTTTTTTTTTTAGTGGCAACCCACGTTGGTCTTTAATTACATTTTCGAGTATAGTATTTTCCTTTCTCGTTTACAATTTTCAATCAAAATTTCCTTAGAGAGCCCTGTTGGTTTTCATTGAATAAAAATGGATATCTTAGAGCGCTCCCGCCGCCCCACGCCAAGGCAATTTCGCGCGAAATACCATGTTACTGCCTTTAAAAATAAATTGGGAATTGTTACAGGTCGTTTTACACTTTTGCTTGTATAGTGATGTTGTATGTGTAGTTAAAGGCAAGTTTACCTATTATACCAGTTCTGCACTAATTTTGCTATTGAGATCAAATTCTCTAGGTATCGTCCATCCGTGCAAGTGTTCTATGTTCTATGTCCGTTTGGTTTTTACAAGCTTTTATGTTTAGCTTGCACTGTTCGTAGCTACGTAAATATTTTAAGTAGTTGTCCCCTTGAAAATTTGCAAGTAAATTTTGAACTAGTTCCCATTAATTCAATGTACACCCGATGGCACTGCAATATTATGGTATCTAAGTGCTGCGGGTTATTATGACATAGCTATGCAGTTCATTTTACGGCGAGCGTAAAGGACAGAGCTATAGCAGTTATATAGCTGTCCTTTTCTCTCAGTGTAAACAGAACTGCATTGCTATGTCATAATAACCCCTCTGATCTGATGATGGAGTCGGAAGGTGGCGACAGGATCTCCGCTATACTTAACGTAGGTCCACTGTGTTGGGACTCATTAGTTTGGCCTTGATAAGCAGATTCTTAATAGGTAATTATTATAGAGCTGTTATTACCATGGCAACGCTCATTATAGAATGGTTTTCCCGCTTCGGTTACGCTATAGGTGGTATTCTGATACCGTTAACGATATGTGTATTAGCGGTTTATAGTACGCGAGTAGAAAAACATATTAGTGACTTTGCAAAAAAGAAGTTCGATCCTCAACAAAAGCTTGTTAAAACATTATACACTCGCGAGCAAAAAAATCGACTCAAGCTGCACGCTTGGGTTCTCCGACCAGTATTTCTTGACCCATCCATGATATATTAATAAAAATGGTATCAAATGAAAGGTGATAATGTAACGATTAAAAAAATGAAAAACCGTGGAAATCCATCCCTTATGGCCTTATTTTCCGATATGTGGGTCATTTACTCGTTCCGAAACGTACGAGTTGTGCCCCCTTTGACCCCTATAAATAAGGGGGTGGAGGGGGAAATGTCATCAGTTACTTATCAGAAGTTGACCGGTACACATCTCTGCTAACGACCCTACTCAGAAGCCTTGGAGAAAATGGAGACCACCATGACTGAAGCCGCCCAAGTCGTGGCCTTGCTGGAAGAGGGACACAACCAACGCTTTGTGGCTGACCAGCTGAATTTAAGCCAGTCAGCAGTATCCCGAGTCTACCGACGGTATCGGGAGACTGGGGCCTTGGTACGAAGACCAGGTTCTAGCCGCCGGAGGTGCACATCTGAGAGGGATGACCGCTTTATGGTCACTACCTCTCTCAGAAATCGGCACCAGACCGGCGTTTCCATCCAGCAGCATTTTCAGGATGTAAGAGGGGTTACTGCCAGCGAGTGGACAGTAAGGCGAAGGCTTAAGGAAGCTAACCTGACCCCGAAACGGCCCGCCACGGGCCCCAGACTGCTCCCACGTCACCGCCAAGCACGCCTGGAATTTGCTCATCAGCAAAAAAACTCGACCATTGAGCAATGGACCCCAGTTCTTTTTTGCGATGAGTCCATGGTGTGCTTGAATGGCTGTGACAGACGGGGGAGGGTCTACAGGAGGTCAGGGGAACGGTACGCACAGTGCTGTTTCAGGGAAACAGTTGCCTATGGAGGGGGTTCCGTCATGGTGTGGGCGAGCATTTCCATGGAAGGGCGTACCGAGCTCGTTTTTGTACCTGGTGGGGGCCGTGGCGGTGGTTTGACCGCTGCCAGGTATATCACCGAGATCCTTGAGGAGCATGTTGTTCCTTACGCCGGTTTTTATGACGAGGGGTTCGTCCTAATGCAGGATAATGCCCCTTGTCATACCGCAAGGATCACTCGGGCCTACCTTGCCGAGGTCGGCATACCCACCATGGACTGGCCAGCTCTCAGCCCGGACCTGAATCCCATTGAGCATGTCTGGGACTACCTGAAAAGACAAGTTCGGAAGAGAGAACGAGCTCCGTCAAATGTTACGGAGCTGAAGGCAGCTCTGCAGGAGGTGTGGGATGTCATCCCCCAGGAGCTTCACAAAAAGTTCATCAGATCGATGAAAAACCGCCTGGATGCTGTGATAAGGGCTAGGGGTGGAAATACAAAATATTAAATTAACAAATAAAATCTTATTTTTCTTAAAATGCCGTTTATTTCACGACTTCCTTTTAATTTTCATAGTATTTTTTTTATTCGTCTTTGCAAAACCTGGCCCCATCAGTTGTGGAACCTGGCATGACCGAAAATTATACATTTTTGAAATCGTTACTTTATCAGCTTTCGTTTGATACCATTTTTTTCAAGATATTTTGGATGGGTCAAGAGATACTGGGCGGAGAACCCAAACGTGCAGCTTGAGTCGATTTTTTTGCTCGCGAGTGTAGTTTGTGTCTGTATACTGAATACTATCTATGGGGCGCAATGTTTTAAAGATTAAGAACGTACTTAAATATGTTTGCCAACTTTCTATCAGTAATTATCTCATCCTTTTAAGAGGAAGAAAATATCGTGAAAATTATTAAAAATGAATCGCCGAAATGTATGTAAGTACGCGCATAACTTCCGAACGACTGCAACAAATTGGATAATGATGTTGTTTACTGTCAGGGTAAGGCTTGTCTGAAAGAAATACAATGAAAAATCAACCAGGAACGTCGGAACTATACGGCGGGGCGAAGCCGCTGGCGGGTCGCGTATGTAATATAACCCATACACAGCTGTAGCAATTCAGCTTTTTGTTGGTTTATTTTTCTAAAAGGTACATGCGTTTTTAAACAACTACGCGTTGGTGGCGAGTGTAGCGCTCAAACTTATAGCTTATCATGCACCTGGGCATGGTAACTAGTGATGGGCGACTTCTGAAACATTGCAAAACTTTCCATAACTGCGAATATTTGATTCTGACACAGCTAAATTTCATTTAATTTTCATGTCAAGTTTCCGTTTCTTACTTACATGTCAAAACTATAGTAATTTTCCGAAACATAGCTTTGGTAACTTTCAGAATATTGCATAAAATTTTAGGTGAAAGTTTCAATTTTGCAACTTTCACATTATTGCAGAAATGTAAGTGAAAGTTTCACTTTTGAAACTTACAAGCTGCCCATCACTAATGGTACTCGTAACTAGTCCAATTTAAGGTTTTGATCCGGGCTAGACAAATGGCACTGTTTCCAATTGTGAGAGTACTTAATTTGACGATGAAGCGCCCCATGCGACTTAATTTGACTTTTACACGATTGTGTAAATTAATCTCTTGCGCCAAAAGGGCGTAATTTCAGATGGTAACCGGGATCTGAGAACCATATACATTTGCATTCTCAAGAGTAGGTACAATCTTCAGACTGCAATCATACGACTGCGAATGTGTTGCTAACCCTGAGGACTAAGATGGAATGCCCTTATGTCATTAATTTCACACCAGAATCCAGCAATGCGAATACTGCGGCTTGCTTCTGCGGCTGCTTGGCTAAAGGACGGACCCCGCACAAGGGTCTACCATAAGAATAAACATTAACTACACGTAGAAGCGAATCTCCTTTACCCAGGCCCCAAATGCCGCGCTTTTAATACCTACCTCCCCCTTCACCCCGCTACGCCCCTGAAGTCAGGGCTATCACTTGTGAAATATTTTAATCGGTTTATGGATGTGTTATACAAGTTTAGTCACGAAATGTTATTTTAATCACACTTGCTCGTAAATAGTGTCCTAATATGTTAGAAAAATCGACCGTAAATCCAAAATAATACCCGCGGGCCTTTTTTTTACCATTACGCCCTATCGTGCGTAATAGATTTCTTTTTAAATATAATACGTGGATTCAAACAATCATAATACGTCAGGACCCCAATTCTTGTGCCATTCGATAAGCAGTTTCATTCGAGATTAAATATCAGTTGCATACAATTTTCTAAAAATCTCGCATATAAACTATTGATATCGACTGTCACTAGAATCGGACTCCTGAACACGTTTGACATTATCTGTGGTAAGTCATAGACAATGATGTAGTCTGCCGCTAATTTATAAATACTGAAATCTTATAAACTGTGTGATTCCAAAATAATAGTTAAAAGGGTGTCTTTGTGCACATATTAAAATTTATATATCAATGAAAAAACATGTCGTCACCAGAAGAAATGGATAATACGACTTCACCGGACATCGCCAACGCGGCTAAAATTATTAGTGAAAATAGTAAGTTAAAAATATGATCGTTTGTCTGATTTTATTTCATTTCCTCGCAATTGTGATGAAACTAACAGACTCTCGTTTGTATTTCTGTCTTTACCACCCTGAATACACAATGTACTATTATGTTTTCCTTCAACGTGGAAACGTTGTTGCAAAATGAGGTTTTTACATTTATGTTAAATTAGGTAATAATATTTTTGATGATATTAAGAATTTAAGATTATTTCCAGAAAATTTAATGGCTTATGTGGCTATTAAGGGTCCATATTGGCTCACCTAATTATTTTTACTCATAACGACTCATAAGTCCTAATTATCGCAACTCCTAACGTATTTATTTCAGCAACTGTTACATTTTCAGGATTTATATAAATCAAACCTAACCTAACCTAGTCTTATCTACTCATTAAATATTTCAGAACTTCTGAAAAGTTTACGGTTCCAGCGGTATAAAAATTTCATTTTCGGAGTTCCGATAATAGGAGTCGCAATTTTAGTTGAACTTTGGCGCTCCCGGCTATTAATCATCTATAAAACACAGAAACGAGTCTATAAATAAACAACCTTTTAAGCTCAATAAGTTTTAAGTATAGTCTGGGATCCGGAGTTACTTTTTACGTTCTTTTCCGGTCCATTAATTTAATTTTTTATTAATAGCTCAATACAATTAGCTGAAAATTTGGCAAAATTAAAGGAGAACTTTTATCTATCAGGATATGTAGGTTATAGATCAAAGTTACATTTTATCTACTCCCCCCCTTTCGGGGCGAGCGTTACCCCCCCGCGCTCTAATGTGTCCCGGAGCGCGGTATTTTCCATTTTAAAAGAAAACCGTACACGATACACAAAAAATGTTTTGGAATGAAATAATCCTTGATAAATTTACTATAAACCTCTCATACATATAAAAGCGATATCACTTATAGTTTCAGCGCAATCTATTACCAAATACTAACGTTTTTAATAATCAATCGATTTTTTCTGCCAAAAGGATAGTTTTCTCAAAAACTTCACAGTTTACCGCCAAGATATGTATGACAAAAATAAAGAATAGAATATTGTCTTTATAAAAAGGTATTATTTATTTCTAAACTCTTTCATTACCCGTTGCTATGCTATTTTTTTAATTTAATTCATTTGGCCATTCAGCGAAATATAAATATTCGTACTGGTTAAACGATGTTACTTTAAATACCATAGATTTCTTATATATTTTCCTGTAATCTATAGGTATAGAACTATTAGTCGAATTTTTTAAAAAAAAATTGCCCCAGTATTTTAGGAGATAATGGGGGGGCGGGGAAATGGTAAATTTTCACCTATTTTCTTAAATAACTTCAAAACTAATTAATTTAAAATTATGAAAAATATATATTTCAGATTTTTATAATGTACCCTTTCATTTGATATATCACAAGATATAGTTTGCATTTTCTTTTAAAATTTACCCCCTATAACTGGCGCCAAAACATGGGGATGTTTAAAATTAATTTATTGATGTTACACATCCGTATTTGGGTCATCAATTTACATATGTGTACCAAATTTCAACTCAATCGGTCCAGTAGTTTCGGAGCAAATTGGCTGTGACAGACGGTTAGACACAGACACACGAGTGATCCTGTAATGGTTCCGTTTTTCCAAGCAGCAGGCGATGTAGGCGGCAATTTCACCAAAATAACAGCATTCTTCGCATGTTCCACTAATTTGTTAAAGCAAACAAATCTGTTCTGGTTCAAATCCAGTTCTTCGGGTCGAGCTTTGTATAGCACAAGAATAGTGCGTTCGCCAACCTTTTCGATCTCTTCATTGGATGAATTTGGATTGTTGTAAAGGGTGGGAATGTAGTGCAAGTCGGGTCTCTTGTTAAACAGTTGCACTGTTCGCATTTTACCTTTTCCGTAGAAAGCTGACGTCGTATCACAGCCACTTACAGCGCGTAAGAAAAGGATTGACTCCTTGATGTTGGGTACCAAATTAGAATACTGTATGTCTCGGGAACTATACATTCTTGTTTTTTTATTATTGCACACCTTATCGTGTGACATATCAAATGAAAGGGTACCTACATTATGAAAATATCAAATATGTAAGGTCGGTAGGGGCTATTTCGACTGAGGGGTAATTAAAACTAATGACAATAACTCTTATACTATTTGCCGTATTCAACAATGTCATCTATATGCAGAACGGTAAACTACTTGTTTCGTCAAAAAAATATAGATGGCGTTGCTCCCACGTAATCTGCCTTAACGACAGGTATTTTTTTGCCAGTCCCCTATTTTCGCAAGTGTTAACGGACATCGGTCGTCAACATTGTGTCAAAAAAAAATATTTTGAGTGCTTGTTTTCACAATATTATACAGTAAATGGTGAAAATATAAACCGTAAGTTGTTTTCTGCTTATTTGTTTGTAACAAATATAAGTTTTAGAAGAGATATTTGGTTAGTTTTAATAACCCCGCAAAAGTATTGAAGTCGGATAATTTCGACTACCCTCAAGTTGCATTTACCCCGTTTAATTTTGTATGGCATTCTAAAACACTAGTGATGTCCAATTGATGGATACTCTGCTTAATAAAAACCTAAGAGTATCTGAAAAACTTGGTAAATTTTGGTAGTTTTTATAGTAATCTAAAATATATATTTCTTCATAATAAATGAAAGTACGAATAAAATATAAAATAAACTGGGCTTCTCTGGTTGTATATTAATGTTTTATCGATTTATCGACTATGTTGGCCGACATGTGTCCCTGCACTATTATCTATGGAAAAAGTTGAAATAGCCCCTCCTAAATGTTCAAAGTGTTTTTCTACGAAACTGAGGCTTGTATGATTGCAATAAGGTATTATTTTGATTGAACTATGCCGTAATAAAGGTCTGGCTTCCAATTTCAGTACCATCACAGCATTAGTAGGACTAATATGTGTCATAGTTGAAATTGCCCCACCGCGGGGTTAATGCAACTATTTCTGCCTTTTTATGAGAAACATTTTAATTTTAACATACAATGAGGACATTCTGTATTATGGACACGTGGAAAATAAAGTCAAATAAAGTCTTTAGAACACCTATTTATCTTATTTATCCTATCGTGTTCACGAACGAGGATGCTGACCTTTGAAATTGATGTTTGTGTTTTTTTTGTCGAACCGACCGACCTTATTTTTCATAATTTTTGATTAATTAGTTATTTAAGAAAATAGGCGAAAATTGCCCATATCCCCGTCACCCCTTTTCTCCTAAAATACTGGGCCAAAAAAATTGAAAGAAAAAACAGAAAATAGTTCTATACCTATTGAATACAGGAAAACATTAAGATAAGTCTATGGTATTTAAAGTCACATCGTTTAACCAGTACGAATATTTATAATATTTCGCTGAATGGCCAAATGAATTAAATTTAAAAAATAGCATAGCAACGGGTAATGAAAGAGTTTAGAAATAAATAATACCTTTTTATAAAGACAATATTCTATTCTTTATTTTTGTCATACATATCTTGGCGGTAAACTGTGAAGTTTTTGAGAAAACTAACCTTTTGGCAGAAAAAATCGATTGATTATTAAAAACGTTAGTATTTGGTAAGAGATTGCGCTGAAACTATAAGTGATACGAGGGGCGGCTGATAAGTAATCTCCTTGGTCAGAAATATATACAAAAATAATGCTGGCTGGTATGGATTTATATTCGTTTGTTATTCTATTTTCAAAATGTATTACATTCATTTGTTTATTGCATCACGTTTATTTGTCTCCTACAATTGTTTCAAACATGTCTGTAGAAAAAGTGAAAATGGATAAAATCGAGCAGCGTGCGGTGATTAAGTTTTTGACTAAAGAAGGGAATACGCCTTCGGAGATCAGACAGCGTATGTTACGTGTGTTTGGCAGTTTGTGTTCTTCCGAATTTGTTATAAAGTTTTGGTCAAAGCAGTTTAAGTTAGGTCGTGAGAGTCTGGAAGATGATCCTCGTAGCGGAAGACCAGTTTCGGCCGTCACCGATGAAAATGTAGCCAGGGTGAAAAAAATTATATTAGAGGACCGACGAGTGAAGCAGTGGGAGATAGCTAGAGATGTGGGCGTCAGTAAAGAGCGAGTCAATGAAATAATTCATGAGCATTTGAACATGTCCAAAGTTAGTGCACGTTGGGTCCCCAGAATGTTGACTGCATTTGACATGGAGAGGCGTGTCAAATGTTGCGAAGAGTTTTTGGAGATGAGTCGAGGGAAAGAGGAAGAAATAATTTCTAGAATTGTAACATGTGATGAGACTTGGATTCGACAATGGGACCCGGAAAGTAAGCAAGAGTCGTTACAGTGGAAATTTAAGGATGAGAAGCCGCCTCGGAAATTCAAGGTCTGTCCATCGGCAGGTAAACTTATGGCTACAATCTTTTGGGACACAGAAGGGATTTTGCTCATAGATTATTTACCGAAGAAAACTACAATGAATGCTGATTATTACTCAAACTTACTATACCAACTAAGAGAGACAATAAAAGAAAAACGGCGAGGTAAACTAAACAAAGGTATTCTGATTTTGCACGATAACGCACCAGTGCATACCGCCCGCACAACGAAGCTAGCAATTAAAGACAATGGCTTCGAAACCATTGACCACCCCCCTTATAGTCCAGATTTAGCCCCCTGTGACTATTTTCTGTTTAGACTTCTCAAGAAAGACCTCAGGGGACGAAGGTTTATGACCGATGACGAAATGAAGGCTGCGGTTACTGACTTTTTTGACGACAAACCGAAAGATTTTTTTTTTAATGGTTTAAACTCAATATTTGAAAAATTTAATAAGTGCATTTTACTAGCAGGGGACTATATAGAAAAATAAAAAAAAATTAGCCACGACAGTCTTTTGTTTCATTGTTAGGTAGATTACTTTTCAGCCGCCCCTCGTATCGCTTTTAAATGTATTCAATGAGAGGTTTATAGTAAATTTATCAAGGATTATTTCATTCCTAAACATTTTTTGTGTATCGTGTACGGTTTTCTTTTAAAATGGAAAATACCGCGCTCCGGGACACATTAGAAAGCGCGCGGGGGGGGGGTGACGCTCGCCCCGGAAGGGGGGGGGGAGAGTAGATAAAATTTAACTTTGATCTATAACCTACATAATTATCCTGATAGACAAAAGTTCTCTTTTAATTTTGCCAAATTTTCCATACAATTGTTTCTTATTTTCTTGAACTATAAGTTGAAAAAGCTTTATTACAAAATACTATTCTTATCTATTAATTAGTTTTTAATCTTTCCCTTTTTTTACTTTCAACATCTAGGGGATGTACTGTTTAACAAATAAAACTCCTTCATTCAATCAATTACCTATTTCTAATTATTTTGCCGTAAATAGTCGTTCACTTTTTAAAACACCATCTTAGTTCAACCATAAACACTAAAATCAACACAAATACGAAAACCAATTCAAGACACAATAACATATCTTGGTTAATACATATACATATATTCCGTGTGTGACGCTCCTGACTGACTAGACACCTCAGGAGTCGCCAGGCGGTAGGTATTTAACGCGCCGAGCGCGCGTCCGGAGCCGGGAGTTTCGCTTCTACGTGTAGTTATTGTTTATTCTTATGGTTCTACCACCACTTATGTTCAAATTATATTGACCTTACGGCACACGTATTTAAAATTTGAACGTTATTAATTCAGGTAATACAAAACTTTTATTAAAGTGCATCATTATGCATACATAACTGAAGCATAAAGAACTCCATAATTAATTTTCGCTCTGGAAAGTTATACAGTACCCAAGGGAAGGAAATGATTGAGTAAAGTTTAAACCCTCTTTGCTCAATTTAATATTTCTACAGAATTATTACAGAAGTTGGGACTGAAATGCAATCCCACTAAACTCATATGTAAGTAGGTACCTATACCAAAGTTATATATGAGCAAGTTTGTGAACATAACTATGTTTAGATGACCATAGGTACAGTCAACAGCATAAATAAGTGATCATTTATGTACCTTGTCGCTTTCAATCGTTTCACAATTTTGTATGACATTTCAAACACGACGTTAAAGTGACAAGGTACATAAATGATCACTTATTTATGCTGTTGACTGTACCTACTCAATAACGGAATGGGATGAAGGTGTAGTCCATGTCCCGGATTAAAATATGATTTATATCCCAAAAAATATAATACCTAAGGAAATAACAACGCGGAGAAAGTCAGAAAGCTGGTATAGTTGCTAAGGACAAGTCGTAGTGAATTTGTACACTATAGGCATGTTTGTTTGACTTTTGTAAGTCTTTGTACTCGTACCTATTACCTTGCTTATCCACAATATTTTCAAAACTTTAGTTTTTTTTCCTAATTACACCATTGTCTTACAACAGTGAAGTACCTATAATAAAAGAGTCCGAGGACGTTAAATTTTTTGAAATCTATTTAGATAATAAGTGCACAATGAAATTGAAAAAAACACGTAGGTAAATACAGTTTGCAGCAGAATAAACAGATTTGCGTATGCACTTTAGCGGCTTACTAGAATGACGAGTCGAAAAACCGTATTACTGGCATACCACCGCTTTGTTCATTCTAGCCTCCGCTATGGAATACTTTATGGGGAATCTCGGTTGATTTTAATCAGGCATTTGTAGCGTAAAAACAATGCAATAGAGGGATATGTAATGTTCAACCGACAACATCATACAAACGGCTATTTGAAAATTTGGGCCTCCTGACATTACCATGCATATACTCGTACATATTAGAAATGGCTATTTTTGTCAAACTGAATCAAGATCTCTTTAATTGAACAAATTTGCAACTTCAATACAAGATACCCTCGCTACTAATTTGCCCTAAAGCTAGAACTGCATTATATCGCAGAAACTGCTCCTCAATGGCTATACGCATTTATAATAAGATCCCTAGTAATATTAAAGAATTGCCGGGTAATAGATTTAAAAACAAGTTATTTCATTGGTTGAAGGGAAAAAGGTTCCATAGTATTAAGGATTATTTAGTACAAATAAAATATGTAGTAACTACACCAGCAGAAAAATACAATATAAATACCTGTTCATTTGACATTAAAAATACCTATTTAGTTATTGTTATTAAGCACTTTTTTGCCTGCCAGTTATGGTTAAACAATTGTGATTCTCTATTTAGGTAATTATATATTTTTAACAACTTTTTTGTAACCATGTTTTTAGCAAATAAATATTTTGAATTTTTGAATAATCCGCTATCCCTATAATTTCATTAGACAATCAATAGCCCGCATGCTCTTAGGGGTACATTGCGTCGCTGCTATAGGTAATTTCCAGCGCAATAATCTTAAAGCAACTCGTCAATGGATTTCTACAAGAATGCGGGCTATCAACTAATGAAACTGGGCCTTAAAGGTTCAAAAGATGCAGTTATTTAAAGTTAGGAGACTTAGGACCGACGACGGACGGACGAACGGACAACGTAGGGTTAGTTAGTAGGTAATAGGATTCTGTTTGATAGCCTTCGGGTACGGAACTACTAACTAGGCTATCGCGTCGACAAAGTCGCCCTTATGTAACTACTGGAAAAAAATAAATGTTTTAAAAAACAAAAAACCGCCTTCAAAAACGCAAAAAATAACTTCTTTAAAATTGTAGGCACCTAATAGGTTAGTCCAACTGATGTCGGCTTTTTGTTTTTTAAAACATTTATTTTATTTTATACTTTTTAGTGATCATAATACGCTGTTATGTAGTCCCACTTCTTAGTTGAAATGAAACTTTAAGTTATTTCAAGCGAGCCGCAAGCAATGCCGCGGGAAAGTCATAGTCATATTTCAATAACCTCCTTTTTTGAAGTCGGTTAACAAGTAAATATTCTTCGTTGTAGTCGCACAACTATCTTAATCGAGATATCTTATCGCCACCCTTGAAATCGGTACCGTTAAGGAGTTCCGGTGGCCATCTGTGGTCTTCATCATCAGTTCCACTTCACCAAATGATACTTTCTGAATGCAAATGCTGGACTTGTTACTAAAAATACTAAAATCGCTATATGTTTGCCTACAATATTTGAGGAGTTCCCTCAATTCCTCACGGATCTTCTCATCAGATTCAGATTTGGTGACAATGGGACCACTTCGAAAGTATACCCTATCAAACCAAAAAAAATTTTTTGAAATCGGTCAACAATTGACGGAGTAATCGGTGAACATACATAAAAAAAAAATACATGCAGTGGAACGTATAACCTCCTCCTTTTTTGAAGTCGGTTAAAAATGCGAAATCGGTCCTAATTCCTACCTATAAAATTGCTTATTCTTTCGGATAAAAATGTTAAAAGTGCATGCATATTTTTACTCGCAATTTTATCTTAAGCCCTAATTGTTCAAATGGATGAAAGTGTAAAAAACCGCCGCCTTCTTGAGATACAATAGTGTTAAGAATGAGCACTCGAACAGCGATAGGCGCATTGCGTTGTAGTTGGCAACATCGTGTTAGAAGTTTCCTCTACTCCCACTTGTGGTATCCTGCATTGCAGGCACGTTCATTTAAAATCCACAAAACTTATTGGCAAGGGAGCTAATAGCAGAAAAAATAAGTCATTTAAACACACCGGCCTAGCGCATGATGAGAATGATGACCCTCGTATTATCACATACCTAGTAATCTCTCAGTGCAAACTATTTAAAAGTACCTAAGTACCTAGCTAAGAAAGTACTCTCTCTCTCTCTCACTTATATACGAAGAAGGTGTAGGTACATATAATAAAACTAATCCTTTTAAAGAATTTCTTCCAGTTATGCTTGCGGTACTGTAGTTATTGATCATTACATTGAGCAGAATACAAACAATAGGTAAAGCGATCATGCCCGAAATTTGTTATAATCCTATATCGTTCTAGGTACCAACTTCCCATGCGAGGTGGTAAGTGTAGAATAACTGTTGATACCGCGAAATATGATTTCTTTTTTACATAGGTATAGATAGGTATATTCCTTGTAAATATTAGTATTTCCTAATTTACTTATAATTTTGCTGTAATTATAGGTACCCCTAATAGGCTCCTAATTTAAGGGCGGAGCCCTTGCGCTAAACCGCAACGTATGCATTTTATTTAATTAGCAAGGTCGTTTTTAACGAAAAATTTAAATAGGTACGATCCTTGGTCTCGAAACATGAATAATTAGAACATGCATTGAATTCTTCAGTTATTTGCAAACTCTAAACATGATTTCCTTCGTATTTTCAATCATACACCAATGTCACCACTAGCTCCCGTACCAGCTCAAACCTATAGGTCACATTTACGTATAAGGCGGCATCTATAACACTCGAGGGACCACGTTGATTCCGGTCCAAACTCAAAAGCTCGCCAGTCCATTTCGCAGTTATTATGACCGATGAGATTGTGATTTATCGTCTTTCTCCTCACTGCCTCGTTTATTATTTAGAGACATTGATTTCGAACACAGCTATTTTATTTCCTAACGTATGTGGTTACATAAACATTAGGTATAACATTGGTAAATCCTACTTACTTTCTTAAGAAAAAGGCTAGGCATGAAACGAGTGAAGTGGTAAAAGGTGAAACAGTATAACTAGGGTTAGGAGTGTTGGTGGCAAATAGTGGTTTAAGAACCCACGGAGTCGCTATTTCATCATTATTATACAAAACTAATACGTAATTTACGTCAAATTTTAAATATCAACTGTCGAACGGTCTATACATATGTGTTACAGCTACATGGAAGAGGGGTTTTACTTAAGGTTTTTACCTAGGTATAGGTACACTTACCTATCTCATACCCACGTTAAACTTGTAACACCGTTTGTGTCAGGAATACAAAGGGGTTGTTAAATAAAATGAGGTTTGTCAGGTAGGAGCCGATGATAGCATGCAAATTTTTTTCCTAGCCTTTTTGTGTGTCCCAGTTCTGGGCAAATTAAGGACTCTCCCCTTGATTTCTATAAGTCCCTATTTGGTGCCTCTTCCGGCCAGTTGCTGAGGAACGCGCCCAAGCTTAGTCGTCCCGCCGCCATCTCCGTTTAGGCCTGCCCCGTCTACGTCGCCCATTTTGCGGCACCCACTTGGTGGCCTCGCTAGCCCACCGGTCCGGGTGCATGCGGCAGACGTGACCGGCCCAATCATATTTGAGCCTGGCGGTTTTTTCAACTACGTCAGCAATAAATAATAAATTATAAATATTGGAGGATAATCTCGCACAAGTTGACCTAGTCCCAAACTAAGCTTTAGGCGGCCTTTACACTGAAACTTACGACTTACGTAAGTAGGAACGCAGCTATTGGTTAGAAGTAGATAGAAATATATTTTTCACATTCTAACAGATGGCTGCGTCCCTACTTACGGAAGTCGTAAGTTTCAGTGTAAAGCCGGCCTTAGGCTTGTACTACGGGCACTAGGCAATGATAAACATACTTATATAGAGAAATAAATACTTATGTACCTACATTGAAAACACCTAAGACTCAGAAACCAAAATTCGAGCTCATCCATCACACAAACATTTGCCCTGACCGGGAATCGAACCCGGGACCGCCAGCTTCCAGGGGCAGGGTACTTACCAACTAGGCTAACTGCGTCGTCAAATTATAATTGTTGGTAACCATTATATTGTGCTCTCCATTTTAAAGATGTGACGTATTCCTCAAGTAGGTACACGTTTAATTGTCTTCAAACTTCAAACGATGCTTAAATGAATTTGGAAAAAGAAAAAATCCTTCGCGATATGAAATGACGCTATCTCGAAACAGAACCGAACAAACGACGCGTAAAATCTAACGAGCAGATTTAACTCCCATTGCATATTTGAGAAGATTGTTCAGTCTTCTTTTACACCGTACGAAACATTGGCAGTTTATAATTTATTCGCGAATATAATTATCACATGTAAAAACAAATACCCCTTTTCAAAGAAAACGCGCACTTATAAAATGCTCCAAAATGAAGTTGAAATGATTTATGTATATTTATTTTTTTCTTTGTAAATAACACTTACTTACTTCATTTTGTAGCATACAATCTCATTTCCTTACGGCATATTTAAACTACCTACTCGATAAAATCGAAAGTGCCCGTTTTATTTGCTTGGGGGTGTACCTACGAGTATAACTAGTCAGTCAAGTAAGTGTAGTCATGTGGTTAGGTCACCAGCAATAATATTATTTATTAACCAGTATTGGCTCAAAAACATCTGATACATCATTTCGTTCCGTTCTTTGACAACTTTCCTTGGCAAAACAATAGATCGAAGAAATTGATTCTCTAATCAATACACACATATCTTTTGCCTTTATTGTTATATGTCATGCTGCAAAAGAAAATCCTCAGAGTTACTACCGTTTTGGTAATTGTAATCTATTAACTATGTGTTTCTGTTGTATTTAATAAATGTTTGTTAAGCAAGTTTGTGACGATCTAAGTATCTTTCTAATAATTTCCAACATAAACATATTTTTAAAACATTACGCAAATATTGATTGAATAATTGGCAAAATCATGTTCTTTTGCATTACACATACAAACGCCAGATAAACAGAGTAATTAGATTACATTTGAAAATTTCACTTTAATAAGACATGTTTGTACTTTGTGTGTCATTGGCGCGATGATGGTCGACACACATAAAAGGGAAATCCTCAAGTAGATTGCACATGGCTGCTGACGAAGGCAGATACTCAAATCGGAGACAGCCTTTGACCAGGACTTACAGAAACGATGAGCCGACTAATCAAAATACATCCGAATAATCAAATATAAATAGAGTAGGTATGTAAATAATAAAAAATCAAGTTTAAAAAATCTAATCTCTGTCATAAAGGCGCTTTAGTCTTATACGAGCGAACGTCAAAGGAACAAATTCGGTTATCACTTAGAAAAAAAAAAGACTTCCGACCAACAATCAGGGTTAGGATGGCTCCGAGTCCGTTCGTTTACACGGCGGTGTAAATGCGTACCTCCTTTACACATGGCATAAACAGGGCCCATAACCGCTGAGACGCCTTTAGGCCGCGGATCGCGCGTTCCATTTTAAAATTTCAACAGCTCCGCGCCGAGCAAGCACACGTGTGTACCTACTTGTATGTGCAAACAAATTAATTATTTAGCTTTGCAGGAGGCCCACTTTCCTCTCGAAAATGAACTAAGCCTACAAGAGCGTTTGCATATTTTGAACACATTACTGATACAGGAATCAGGAAAAGCTCTACTGTTGCTGTTATTAACGTGATTGCAATCTGATTTTAATTACATTTAGCATGGCTTTTGCTGGATTAGTTCAGATCAATATGCTAACTGAACAAGCGCCGGTTACGGTACGTTGAGTTTGTTAATTAATCACAATAATTTGTGTGCACTAAGCTCTGTGAGCCGTTAATCTTTTGATCATTCATACTGAAATAATTACTACGATCATTTGGCAGCATTCTCCTATCATGCATATTAAGGTCATGTTAAAACGAAAAAGCATTTAAAGCGAGTGTTTAAATTATTAATTGAAACGTAACCTTTAAAAACAACAACGTTCAACGGGAAGATGTTAAAGCACTCTCAGCTTAGCCACTAAAAAAGAAACTTTTAACTTCACACATGCAATTAGCTCAACAAAAAGCACTCACCGCTTACTAAGTAAAAGTGGGTATTTTAAAGTACACTGTGCGTTACAAGCATATATTTTATTACTCGTTGAAAAATCGGTGCTGCCGGCACAACTCTCTCGAGAGTATTTCGATCTTCTAGTCCATTTGCCTACTTATACCATATAAACACTTCCAGGTTTAGCGCCGTTTCACTGAAAACTAGCTGGTAGGTATTTAGCGAATTTATCTCTGATACGTTATAAATTATGCATTACTTAAACATCGCGTATTCCATAACGAAAGGAACAATAACAGACTAAATGTGGCTTCAATATTAAAAAATAAAATTTAGGTAGATTCACACGTTCAACATAGACACCTCACAAACGAATGTTGCAATAATAATAATAAATATCAGGGGACAATGTCACACCAATTGAGCTAGTCCCAAACTAAGCTCTAGGCTTGTACTATGAGTACTAGACAACGATATAAATACTTATATAGAGAAATATATACTTAAATACATAGAAAACATCCATGACTCGGGAACAAATATTCACGCTCACCACACAAATATCTGCCCTTACCGGGATTTGAACCCAGGACCTCTAGCTTTGTAGGCAGGGTCACTACCAACTAGGCCAGCGCGTCGTCAATCCAACCATAATGCAAAAAATGTACTAGGTTCACTACATATGTCAAAAAAAGGCAAGAGGATGTCAGGTATTTTCGTAGAACGGTGCTTTCCCAATAAATACTTCACTAGGAGTTTAAAGTACATTCCAACTTACTTGTCTTATTCAGTAAACATTTTTATAACCTCAAAATGCCCGCCTAAAATAACAATTTTGTCATAAAAAAACCATCCGTAATGTAAAATCAGGAAAATAGTGGCAAAATATGGTCTCTAGTTGCTTTATTCAGCAGACAACGGCCGTATTAGCCAAAAACGATACATTATAAAATTGTTTACTAAATAAGACAAGTCAGTTGGAATGGACCATAGATACATTTGCCCTCATTATTTTTGATAAAGCTGACTTCTATTTATATCAACGCCTTTGATTCTACTAAAGCCGTTGCCTGTTTCTTAACGCTTCTTAGAAACAAATCTTCCTTTACGGTGCAAAACTGATAAGCTAGTTAGCCAGCTGTTACTGACATCGCTGTCATCCTAAAATCAAATATTTTCAACGTGCTCCGCGAAAATAGGTCAGCCTTTATGAAACAATGCGGTGCTGTCGTTCGGCTACACCAAACACTAGCTTTGTCTTCTTTGTATTTTCCCTTCAACTGTTCCAACTGTACTATCGAAGTGAAAATTCTATTAGGTCTTGCTTAAAAATTTCAACGTTACTGCTCTGAGGCGGTTCGTATACTCGCACTCTAC
Source organism: Acleris literana (assembly GCA_946894065.1). NCBI lineage: Eukaryota > Metazoa > Arthropoda > Insecta > Lepidoptera > Tortricidae > Acleris > Acleris literana. Next base: position 10,945,517 of record OX335669.1, read on the forward strand.
ACCAAAGGCAAATATCTGGCTCGACTTTATCTAAAATTTATCAGAGATTCCGTACCACGTCTTAGGTATGCGATAAACCAATTTTTTAAACTACAGTGCTATTGTGCTCAGGGAATATGAACATGGTGTAATAAACGTAGAAAATATACGATAGTGTAAAGAAGTAGCGTTGACTTGGAAAAACATTTTACGAAAGAGGCTTGGAGTGGTTTTAGAAATTTAGATAGGGACCTCAAGGTTCCTTTATAATTCTGGAAGAATAAATAAAAAGGCAATTTATAAGAGTCATAACTTTTACTCGGAACTTTGTCCACGAAGTTGTTTATTGCTATTCCCTCGATAACTATTCGATTTTCTGAGATAAATTTCTTTTGCAATTATAATAATGACATAAAAAATAGGAAGGCTACGTTACTTTAATCAAATACGAGAAAAGGTCATCGCCTATCGTAACTAGAGGTAAAAATGCTCGCAGAAAATAGAGTATATTGACAATGATCTAGAGACATAACAGTTTTGTTAATGTGTTAGGTTGAATAAAATCCTTTCTTCAAATTACTCATTAACACGTTAACATTACAGGAATGAAAAATGCACAAAGCTTAAAGTTTACCCTGTGTGTATTGCTGTAAACCCGCCTTTATTAACAGAGCAACACTGTTGCGCGGCATACCTGTATTTTTGTTTTGAATTTTTCAAGAGGTGCTGAGATGCCGGACAATTCAGTTCAAACAGTTCCCCAGTTTTTGTGCTAATACAAATGACAACCGTAGAACGTGCATGACCATGAATATGGCGGCTCTATCGACCGTCCAACCGTTCGAGTAAGACGCCTATATAGTTGCTCTTTTAGAATTTTCCTAGCAAAAAGTACCTATAGCAATAACTAAATGAAAAGCAAACTTTAAAAACCGTCGATATACCTATCTATGACAATAATTGACATTTGGTCATTGTTGTTATTTCAATTTTAACAGTTTAGGTATCCTAGTCACCCGGGATGGTGAAAGGATTCTAACGATACCACACATCTAAATCGGCTCAGGCGTTTAGAAGTTATAGTGGAATAAACAATCGTACATACATACATACATGGACCATGAAAACATTACACTCCTTTTTTTGGGCAGTCGTGTAAAAACAATTGCCAAAAAAGCATCATGCAATGTACCGATTTTGATACCTCGTGACATTTTAACGAATTAAACAGTACTTACAGCACTACGCAGATAAGAAGTCAATCCTCACACATGGGATCCATGAAGTTTCTAAATATTTATTTTTGACGGCAGTAAACAATGCTGTTAATACTATTCTTTCACACGCAACAAATAAGTTTAGCATTGTTTTACTGCTGTCAACATTATATTTATTATTCAGAAACGTCATAGTTTTTTACCTGCCTAGTACAGTCAACAGCATAAATAAGTGATAATTTATGTACCTTGTCGCTTTCAATCGTTTCACAATTTTGTATGACATTTCAAACACGACGTTAAAGTGACAAGGTACATAAATGATCACTTATTTATGATGTTGACTGTACTATAGCTGACGTTACTGACGTAATTTGACATTAATCCGCTCTGATTTCCTTATTGTAGTTTCTTAATTAAATTCAGAATGGAATGAAGCCAAGTGAGTGCTACTCGTACATCAATTTCATTTTGCAGACTGCAGGCACCACAGTGCATTTGAAGTCTATTGTGTGCCCGTGTGCCAGGTATCTGAACGTTTTGACGTCCGCTGTAACTGATCGCTCCCAACTATATAATGGGATTTTAACCTAGTCTGACCTATATAGTGGACTAGTTAAGGGCGAGTCGGGTAGAGTTGAAGAGGGTTCTTTCAATTTGATTACCCGTTGTATTTAAAACTGAACTTGCTTCTAATTAGTCGTTTAATAAATAAATAAATATATTTCACATCACATTGCACGTAAGTTTTATTTAGTTAGTGAAATGAAATCCCGATTATGTTGAATGCAAAAAATATATCGACGATTTGCCGGTATACAATGTACTTAAATACTAAGAATTATTCATTCATTAACAGGGATCCCCCTACGCTAAAAAAAACACATTAGCGACTATTTTGCTGGTTTTTCTTAAATATTAAATATTTAGGTGGTTTTCACGCAACCAGCCAATGGGCATTATTTTTCGGTTGCATTCTCGCAAAATTTCATACATGAATAAACATGAGTAGAAAGATAGACGAAGTCTTATCGTTACCTTATCAATGACTTCACCGATCAAGCCGTTAAATATCTTATATCTACATAACGCATTATACTTATTAAAATATGATTAGGTCCATTTCCTTATCAATTGTTGCAGCTTGGAATCCTAAAACGGAAGTTTTACGGAGGCGCTTCTTCCGAGAGTTCCGAGCCTTATAATGGAGGTATTCCCCTGTGCTGGCACGTGCTCCACTGTGCCACCCTGCGGCTCTTTGAACCTAAGAATACCTTCTTTTTCTTCTTCCGTATTTCAGCGCTACAAAATTCTGTTTAATCCACCACCGACACAGGGTAAAAGCAGCAAACTCCATACAAAAGGCTAAGCTTGACATAATTGATAATTCTTTGAGAAATATTCTAACGGAACCCTTTGTATCAAATGAGTATAGAAACTTTTGCGATGCTCGAGGAACAAAGAGTTCTTTCCAAGCTAGAATATCTAGCGGAATAATACTTTGCGAGCGAGTTACTTTTGAACAAAGCTAACAATTTTTTTTGTAAAAAAGCTAAGTTTTATTAGTTATTTTTTAAATCACGTGCAACCATTTTTGGGGTGTCATGTTTTCTAATTCTTAAAAATAAGTAAGCATAACCTACTTAAATAAAATGTGTCAGACCTTTACCTTCAAAAATATAGCTAAGCAGATTTCCTTGAGACATCGACCAAAACCAAGATAGTAATTGGGGCTTAGAAATAAGCCGGCTACCTGTGAGAAAGGGTATTAAGACTTGGCCCGGACTTGCCGCTACCCACTCTCTACATTGTGCAACCTTGATGCGCGATATCCAAAGGCTTTTATCTCACTGCAATTTGTTTATACAAGTTTAAAATCTGCATTGCACGAGGTACGGAGTGTTTTCGCAGTTGTTCCAGGCCAGGGCCGTCCCGGCTTACTTATTCACGACCTGTGTCCCCAACCAACTGTTAATTATGACGGGAGCGTGCCTCGCCGAGCACAACTTTCAAATTGGATTACCCGAGCCGTCGCTCATAGTTGACAAACATCTACCTATATCGCGGAACACCTGAGCTCCAATCAATGCGTTGTAACCTTTATTGCTTTTGTGAAAAGGTTGCGGAAGCTGTACTGAATGAACAATCGTTCAATGAGCAATTATAAGCCCCCAAAAACTAAAGGCTGGAACGATTCTCACGCGTGAAATATTTTGTAGTTAAAAAAACTTCCAGTTGGTAATTTCAGAGAAGATTTTTAAATCTCACGTGTAATCATTCTTACACGTGAGATTTAAGGATTTTTAGCGACTTAAATGTCACATCATATGTCTTAAGTAATTTTTGTGCTTCTTATATTTTCAAAAGTTTAAATTTATAATATTTTCGGTGGATGAAATGAACGAAGCATATCGGTGATATAGTAATTGTATGATAAACTTTCCTATGAGTACGATAGAAATCAATGATAGAATTATGACTAACTACATTTTCTCATACTCGTCGTCCCTTTAAAATGTTTGACGTTGTAATTAACTTTTAAACCATCCCTTTTAGGAATAAAAGGATTTACCTGACAAGGGTAAAGCCCCATTATATTTCTCTAACCAGTTAATTTACTTATGCGGAGTAACTGCAAAGGAACTTCAGTTTCAGACCATCGATTCTGTTAATCTTCCAATTAAATTGGTCGTTAACAACTTCAAATTGACTTCCACCGATGGCTTTAAACACAGAGAAAATTTTGCTTAGTTGTTGAACGTTAGGAAGTTATAAGTTATAAGACTCTAACTCAGAAGAGAGATCGCCGGACGGGTTTATATCCGTTCCTTCAGTTTGCTCAGTTTTCCAGTAAATTAAGGATTGCAGGTGTGTTGTATTACTGTTGTGTCTTGTGTTCTTGTGTAGACGGTAAGAATACCGGTTAAATTACGGCGAAGAGACTTTCTATCTCGGATGTTTTCTATAAAGCACGAGTACAAGGGCCATCTGATGGCAAGTGGGATCTGAGACATACAGAAATTTGCTTTCACAAGCTTGAAAATGCATTGCTAACCCTGAGGACGAAGATGGAATGGATGGAACCTCTCTCTATGCCAATAATTTCACCAGTTGTCTTATCCCTATACCGGAAAACAACAACGCGAACGTCACTTGGCGGAAGGTAAAGGATAAGATGGCGGTAGCGATCCGGATGGACCCTGCATAAGGTACCACCACTGGCAGTCAGTCTGGTCCAGTCCTCACGATTGGCAGAACATTTGCAATCTTCGGATTTTGGTCTTTAGGCCACAAAGCCTGTGGAGTGTGGGCTCTTCTGTCGTCTCCATGCAATATAGAGCAGTATCCAATAAAATAAGGTAGAATTAAAATGGTTACAAAGTCGAAAAGTAGTAAAATATTGTCGTTATTTCTGCATAAGGATAGAGACGGTAAGTGATACAGGGTTAAAAATACAGTTCCAGTTTAAAATCGCGATCTCCTTTAGCAAAGTGCATACGATTACCAATTATATCACCCTGTAAATTGCCATGCATAACAGCATAAGCCAGAACCATTTGGAGCGAAGCCAAGTCATTATTGACTTCCTTTCCGCTACCGAAAACTTGAAGATTTCGATAGCTATCGCAGCTGCTAGCTGTTAGGGCTTTAGCCATGAACCTATTTAGAACAGTAAAGTCACCTACCACTAGTGCAGATCGCGTCAACTGTTTCCACAATTATAAGTAATGTACGCGTGTTTCCCTTATGTGTGAATTGGTATTAGTTGCGTAATTCGGTCAGTTAGCAAGCAAATTAAACAGGTTAACGTAATCTCTAATATTATGGTAATAATTTGAAGTCATATACATAAATAATATAATCATCGTATCCGGGTCAAATAACCATAACGATCAAGCAATAAAGTTTGTTTACTTTAGTAGATAATTGTTACGCGTTGTTAAGAATTCCGTATCCGAAGGGCGTCAACGGGATCCTATTACTAGGCCCATGCTGTCCGTCCGTCCCAACGTGTATTAAAAGAGCCTTAATACCGCCGGTACAAGATTGAAATTTTCTCAAAATATGTATTATTGTAGCGGATTTCCTAACAAATATTAATAACAACAAAAATAATAACTACGGGTGGTATCTGTACAAGGATATTGCGTGGTGACACGGAACCCTCAGAGCACGATCCCGACTCACACTCGACTGTTTTTTTTAAACTTGTCAATATAAATCTAACTTGTACGTAGTGTACCTACTTATATACCTAAAAATGTAACCTGCGCAATAAAATGTGGAACTTTATTTGTTTACAATATATTACTTAGGAAAGTTACAAAATGTCTAAAAAAATGGCTTCTTCCTGCTGTTTTGTCTACCTTAAACACAGTTTATCGCTTTTCATAAGCCATAATTTCAGAGTGGTCTTACAACCATGATTACTTGGCACTCATCCTATGACCGCTGTTTTACGGACCAGCGCCATCAATAATCTTGGCCGGAGACAAAATAAAATTGGCCGCTCTAATGGCCCTCACGTCTCGCCCGTAATTCAACCAGATCTAATTTCCACAATGTTCTGCTTCAATTCTACAATTGTCGCGAACGGGTGGAGCAAAGTTTGGCGTAAGTTCCTTGCAGCGCATGACGTTTCGAACGAACTTACCTAATTGCGGTTTTTGGAGTAGATCCGTAGAGATATTTGGGCATACATACGAGATATGACTTATTAAGAGTCTGGCTTTAAAATAAACTTACGCCACGAAAGCCGAGGGAGAATGCAAACAAAATGTCCCCCGCGTGTCGTGTTATACTCGTAAATATAAGGCCCGCCTTCAAACAGGCAATTTATTTGCTAATTTCATAATATTGGGAAATGTAGCATACACAACGTGCAAAGTCAATATTTTAGCGATTTAGACTTAGAAAGAGAGCATTAGGCATTAGGGCCGCCATTTGTACATATGTTTTGCGCTATAAAGATTAAATAAATAAATAGGTAGAGAGAGAGATACACACACAGACAGATACCAGGATTGGAAGTATATTTGAAAAAAAAAAAAACTGCTTATTGATGATATAATAAATAAGCACTGGATTGATTACACTAGCCATTACAAAGTTGGTTAGATGAAACACTTACTCACTTTGATTTGTGCTTACAAGATTAACCTTAAAAACATAAAGAAAACAGGAGCTTGTGAATCTGAGTTTTAAAAGGTGAAGTAAGTTCTATGTGTTAATTAATCTGAACCAAAGCATACCTCCCGTCGTCAACCTTAATTATAAATTATTAGCTAAAACAATTAAAAGGCAGAGAACTGCTCTTAACATGTATTTACCTGTTCGGTTTCCAAAAACAATCAGCCAAACTTGTTCAATCGAAACTTTAATTAACGGTAAAATAAGACTGCTCCCTCCCCTTTTGTTTCTCAAATACCGTGATCATTAAAATATTTTTCAACATAAAACGATGCTCGAAGTTTTCTGCGCTTCTTTTTATAATTAAATAAACTTAAAGTATGTAAGTTGCAACAAACCCTGTACTATTAGAGTTTCCTATATTCCGAGAAATAGCTTATTAAAATTAAGTTTTAAAGTAGTGTAAGCACAATTTATTGGCCTAATGGAAAATGTACCGGTCATTTAATTCATAGAAAAATAAGATTTACGATTCAGCAGGGAAAATGCTTTCGAGATACCGTTTTACAAAACAGTTTTTTCGATTTGGTAATTCAGAGTTACGAGCCATGCATACAGAGTGAGCGTAGGAAACAAAAAGAGGGATAACTCAATATGCCCACAGCTAAATTAGATTCGTATTTTTAATATTTCTTTGCGAGTTAGCAAAAAATGGGTGTAACGGCTGGGAGATTTCACTCGTGGTAATTGTGGGTCTCTATTGACTGCCATAAAGTTAAAGTTTCGATTATTGTTGTCCAAAACGCTTTACATTATACTTATTAATAGTCATAATATTGAAGAGTATAAATCGGAATGTCATTTATTGAGGGTCATATTTGTTGGAAGTCATAAAATTCATAGTCATACCAATTTATGTCATAATAATTAAACTTCATAATGTCAAAGGTAATAATAGAACTTGTAATAAATGTTATTAGGACAAAACTTGCTTGTCATAAAAGTACAACTCATACAACTGAAAATAGACAAGTATGATGTCAAAGGGTCGACGGGTAGTATTTCTGGGCAGTTAAGGCCTTCGGCCTTGACACAATACTAACCTAACCTAACCTATTGATATAAATTTATCGTCTATAGCAGTGGTTTTTTGTTTAAGCGGGGGCTTCGCCCCGTACCCCCCTCCGCTTCCACTAAGTGTTACCTTTTAATGATTTCAATTATAGAGATATGAATATTAAAACCAAAATGAATGTATGACCAAAAATAATTGATACTATAAAATATATGTCTTAAAATATTTCTGACCGATTATAAACATGCCTTTGAATGTAATAGGGTTTTAGGTTATGACTTTTGTATATTATAATCTTTTACATTGTGGATAATAAACGTTCGAATTATAAAGCGTTATGAGTTATGACCTAACATTTTATGACTTCCGATAGGTATGAACATAAATAATATGGGTACAAAAGTCTGACTTTCAATAATCGAAACAATAAATGTCTGTCAGTCAAAGGGATCCCGGTATGGATAATGTAAGCGGTGTACATTTTAAACTTGGATTTGATAAAAAAAACTTCTGCGGGCCATTATAAATAGGTACTCGAGAGTTTTCCATTGGATAATACTTTGAGCCCAACGCTGTTGAGTTTGAGAATAATAGAGCGGCTTTAATTAAGTGGTGTGCTTTAATAGTACGTTTAAATATTTAAATATTGTACGTTTATTAGAGACCTTAATTAAGGATTAGACAGTAGCGCTACTATTTAAAAGATATACCTACCTAGTTTAAATATGAAACGTAGAACTAAGTTATACGGATTGCTTTGTCATTTCATAAAGGAGTGGGCAGCAATAAGGGCTTTTTCGAAATTCTTCCCTTGAAGGAGTAAAATAGGGAAACGCGATTCGAATACTTCGCGTCGCAAGCCTAAACCTTTTCAATATTTTGATAGATTTCCTTTGACTATGACAGCTTTACTATATTACTAACCCATATCAAACTAGACATTGAAAAACTCGTAACAATATTTCGGTCTTAATGATCGAATGTTTGAATTACTTCATTCTTGATTATTTAAGCAATTAACGCATTCACTGCCACCGACGCATATAATGTGTTCACTGTCATAAAAGTTTGTTCCTAGGCCACGCCCCCTGGCTGTGAATGCGGTAAATATGGAGTAGTACGTTCAATAATAGTAAACCATATACCTATTTATAATTTAATAACCATATTTCTGAACTCCTCGAACTTTCGTTTCATAGAAAGTTACGAGGGGCGGCTGATAAGTAATCTCCTTGGTCAGAAATATATACAAAAATAATGCTGGCTGGTATGGATTTATATTCGTTTGTTATTCTATTTTCAAAATGTATTACATTCATTTGTTTATTGCATCACGTTTATTTGTCTCCTACAATTGTTTCAAACATGTCGGTAGAAAAAGTGAAAATGGATAAAATCGAGCAGCGTGCGGTGATTAAGTTTTTGACTAAAGAAGGGAATACGCCTTCGGAGATCAGACAGCGTATGTTACGTGTGTTTGGCAGTTTGTGTTCTTCCGAATTTGTTATAAAGTTTTGGTCAAAGCAGTTTAAGTTAGGTCGTGAGAGTCTGGAAGATGATCCTCGTAGCGGAAGACCAGTTTCGGCCGTCACCGATGAAAATGTAGCCAGGGTGAAAAAAATTATATTAGAGGACCGACGAGTGAAGCAGTGGGAGATAGCTAGAGATGTGGGCGTCAGTAAAGAGCGAGTCAATGAAATAATTCATGAGCATTTGAACATGTCCAAGGTTAGTGCACGTTGGGTCCCCAGAATGTTGACTGCATTTGACATGGAGAGGCGTGTCAAATGTTGCGAAGAGTTTTTGGAGATGAGTCGAGGGAAAGAGGAAGAAATAATTTCTAGAATTGTAACATGTGATGAGACTTGGATTCGACAATGGGACCCGGAAAGTAAGCAAGAGTCGTTACAGTGGAAATTTAAGGATGAGAAGCCGCCTCGGAAATTCAAGGTCTGTCCATCGGCAGGTAAACTTATGGCTACAATCTTTTGGGACACAGAAGGGATTTTGCTCATAGATTATTTACCGAAGAAAACTACAATGAATGCTGATTATTACTCAAACTTACTATACCAACTAAGAGAGACAATAAAAGAAAAACGGCGAGGTAAACTAAACAAAGGTATTCTGATTTTGCACGATAACGCACCAGTGCATACCGCCCGCACAACGAAGCTAGCAATTAAAGACAATGGCTTCGAAACCATTGACCACCCCCCTTATAGTCCAGATTTAGCCCCCTGTGACTATTTTCTGTTTAGACTTCTCAAGAAAGACCTCAGGGGACGAAGGTTTATGACCGATGACGAAATGAAGGCTGCGGTTACTGACTTTTTTGACGACAAACCGAAAGATTTTTTTTTTAATGGTTTAAATTCAATATTTGAAAAATTTAATAAGTGCATTTTACTAGCAGGGGACTATATAGAAAAATAAAAAAAAATTAGCCACGACAGTCTTTTGTTTCATTGTTAGGTAGATTACTTTTCAGCCGCCCCTCGTACCTATCCTATTTGTATATTCGCAAAAAAGTATGAAATTTCGTTCGGCAGTTGATGCATGACTGAGTGAACTTCCATCTTTACAAACTATCACATTAATAATAGAAACAGGATAAATTACACATGTCTAAATGTAATTAGCCAACTAGATAATAGTATATATTTAGTAGTTGTCAATACCTCAAAGCACGTAGTACCTATATTTGTCATCTCAAACGTCTAGAGCCGAGGCACTGGATTTGTGGACCAATTGGTTCGATTGCCGGCCTTGCTCAACAGAAGACGTGTTAGGAATATGAGAGCTTTATTTAGGTCAAAAGCGGCTAGAATGATTACTACTCATTTGTCTTTGATTCCAATGTTTTAACAAACCTTTTAGATAAGTTAGTCTGGCGTAAAACTGGTTGTATAATGTGATATTGAGCTGAAGTCAGTTTTAGGGGATATTAACTTGTGCAAAATACGGGTTTTTGTAATTCAGGCTAGCTTTTCGTGTTCAACGATACCGGTAATGTTTAGAATAGCAATAATATAAGCTAAGAAAGATGATATTAAATTGATTAGTAGCACGAAGATGCTAATGATGCTACTGGAAATATTTAAACGACTCTTAATAAGTAAGTCCGTTTATCTGCATTTCAAAAAACTCTACATACATTTTATACAAAATTTGTATTGTATACACTACAAATCATTTGGCATAGCAATCCGCCCTATCCTAATTTCTAAATATTAAATTTTCACTCGGCAGGTAAGCAAACATTATCAATAAAATATCCAATTTTCAAGCAGAATGTAACATCATAATTAACAGGGGTTGGGGACTCCATTTCATGCATAAGTAAACAAAAGGCTCTGACCCCAAAATGGGACCTGCGTAAACTATGGACTAACAGATGAGATGAATCGAAATAGATTTAAGCTAGAATAGCCACGGTTAGATAGAAAATAAGTTTTGAAGATGCTAAGCTTGCTATAAATAAAATAGTCGAAGTTTGCTTGCTATATAGTCGAAGTTTGCGTGAGACGACCGAATTTCCTGCTGAAAATACGAACATAAACAATACTTGCGTGTAATAAATGTGATTAAATAAAAAATGTATCTTTGTCATCGTTTCCTTTATGATAAATGGAAACCTACTCGTATTTTATTCAAATGATTAAAATTTATGAGTTTATTTTCTCTAAACTTATCTTTAACAGTAGACAAATAAGACAATAAATATAAGAACACTAACTTATTTTCTTTTATTACGTCATGTCCTCCTCAAAGGCTTAATATTACAACACAGTTAATATTATCCATATAATGAAATCTTTATAAAAGTGAAATACTACTGGCTTATTCATCTAGAAATCTCCAATAATACTTGATAGGCGTGCTTTTTCCAATTACGCTAGGTGCTTGCTATAAGAATAAATTTCTGCCTTTGATGGAGAAAACTGAGGTTTAATTTAAAGTTTGCATTCCAATTCCGAAGTACCGCTTACTCATCTAGAAATCTCGAATAATACTTGATAGGCGTGCCTTTTCCAATTACGCTAGGTGCTCGCTATAAAAATAAACTTCTGACTTTGATGGAGAAAACTGAGGTTTAATTTAAAGTTTGCATTCCAATTCCGAAGTACCGCTTACTCATCTAGAAATCTCGAATAATACTTGATAGGCTTGCCTTTTCCAATTACGCTAGGTGCTCGCTATAAAAATAAACTTCTGACTTTGATGGAGAAAACTGAGGTTTAATTTAAAGTTTGCATTCCAATTCCGAAGTACCGCTTACTCATCTAGAAATCTCGAATAATACTTGATAGGCTTGCCTTTTCCAATTACGCTAGGTGCTCGCTATAAAATTAAACTTCTGACTTTGATGGAGAAAACTCAGGTTTAATTTAAAGTTTGCATTCCAATTCCGAAGTACCGCTTACTCATCTAGAAATCTCGAATAATACTTGATAGGCTTGCCTTTTCCAATTTCGCTAGGTGCTCGCTATAAAAATAAACTTCTGCCTTTGATAGAGAAAACTCAGGTTTAATTTAAAGTTTGCATTCCAATTCCGAAGTACCGCTTACTCATCTAGAAATCTCGAATAATACTTGATAGGCTTGCCTTTTCCAATTACGTTAGGTGATCGCTATAAAAATAAACTTCTGCCTTTGATGGAGAAAACTGAGGTTTAATTTAAAGTTTGCATTCCAATTCCGAAGTACCGCTTACTCATCTAGAAATCTCGAATAATACTTGATAGGCTTGCCTTTTCCAATTACGTTAGGTGCTCGCTATAAAAATAAACTTCTGCCTTTGATGGAGAAAACTGAGGTTTAATTTAAAGTTTGCATTCCAATTCCGAAGTACCGCTTACTCATCTAGAAATCTCGAATAATACTTGATAGGCGTGCCTTTTCCAATTACGCTAGGTGCTCGCTATAAAAATAAATTTCTGCCTTTGACGGAAAGAAAACTGACGTTTAATTTAAAGTTTGCATTCCAATTCCGAAGTACCGCTTCAGAAATTACATCTTACTAGAGATCTGCGCAGCTTATACACAGAAGTAACGATCTTCATTTCCGTCTCTGAACCAGATTCCCACCCGTAAACGGGTGTTCCTCATAATAGCAACACGGTGTCACATTATCCAATTATTTTGACACAATGAACGTTATTCAACGATATAAAGGGATAAACCTTTCATTATGGAAAGCTTCAGAATAACCTTTGATAAAAGATTGAAGAAAAATGGATACCAGTTTAGTAATAATACATAAACAGAAGAATCCAAGATCTGTTTATAGAAATCGCAAGCTTTTGTTTTTAAATTTTAAACAGGATTGTAATCCTAAATAAACAGACTAATTTTTGGGCAGGCAGGTAGGAATTATCAACAGTTTGTTCACTAAATGGTCACGGTTCTCTAACGATGTGTTGACAAACTTTTGAAGATATTGATTTGGTGACAAAGGCCAAGTTCCGACCTACCTTTGCGTAGTGCACACTTACTTAGTAGCCCGAGCCTTTATTGGGTATTATCTTTACATTGTATAAAATGAAGTCGCATCTGCTGTCTGTTCGCTTAGATCTTTCAAACTACTAAACGGATTTTAATGCAGTTTTCAGCAATAGATAGAGTGATTCAAGAGGAAGGTTTTTATGTAAGTATAATAAGTTCTGGATTATGTACGGGTGTTACAGATAACTCACATAAACCGAAGCGAAGCGAGGACGGGTCGCTAGTCTTATATAAAACGTTATTGTTTCTATTGTATATCGCTATTTTCTCTCTTATTCTTGTTTTTCCAAGTAATTAAAAGGAAGAAACGACTAAACATAATAATATAAATATTATTACAACGATCAAAAACAATACTGTTTATAGTCCGTGTCGAATTTAGGCAATTTACTCGAGTTCCGAGGAGCGGGAGATGAGAGGGGGGAGGGGGTTGGTCGTCTTGGTCGATGTGATGTTGATGATTAATTTACTCTTTGTACTGTCAATTCGCCATTTTCCATTTAGTTATCTAAGAGGCAGTGGCAAGGGAAAACGAGGGCGTCCTAAAACAACATGGCGTCCCTCAATGCACCTAGTGTTTAAAGGCCCAGCCACACCGCTTGCGTGACGTGCACGTGCAAGTGCGCGTTCGCTTTCTACTGCGTTGTATAGTATGAATTCTCATTACGACATGTCACTACACAAGGCAGTGGAAAGCGAACGCGCACGTGAACGCCACGCAAGCGGTGTGGCTGGGCCTTAAATCCTTAGCTAAGAGCCAGATATTCCAATTCCACCCAGAACTTATATTGTAAATGCAAAAATTTAGGTATTGTCTTTTATACCGGAAAATTGACTTGATCCCGAAGGTTTCAATGTTTTCGCTAGTGGACGTGCATTATTTTTAATATCAATTAGAGTAATTCATATCACTGTTACATACAAATATTAGGTACCTATTACTTACTCTAACTTTGGTCAATAAATGTTCACTAGCAGCAAATTGCGTGCGGGTGGAAAATACAAAGAAGTTCTGCGAAGACACTTTACCGAAGTAAAGTTTCCTGAACGTCTAGTAAAATTGGGCATGTTGGTTTCTCTGTCGCTTCTAGTGGCCATTGCTTCGCAATCCAACTATAAACAAGCCAGGGATTTGTGGCTCTTACAGAGGCCCACTAGTCCAACTTCCAAATAGATTGTCACCTAACAGATAAACTTTATATTTACTGGTTATTCGCCTGCTTTAAATTGGTTTTTGTGTGTAGAAAGTTAACATGGGTAATTGTTTTATACGGTATGTCTAGTCCCAATTAATTATAACTTCCACTTGAGTGGTCAAACCGGCGGAATGCTTAATTAATAGATTTTGCTCTACAGTGTGTTAATGGAATACGAACAAACATTTTAACGATAATTAATATGCATCCTAATTAACATAAAAACATGTGTGTCGTTAACATAAGTTGTATTTCTTTTTTTCATACAAATTATTTCGCCACGCAATGTATCAGAAATACCCCAATTAAACTGCAACGAACTGAGACTTAAATCTTCGTTTACATTGTACATTGCTGCTCGATGGGACCTTTAAAAATTAATTGCGCTCTATGTATTCGAGCCATTAACGAAATTCCACATTGACTTGTAGAGCCATAACCTAAATCTAGTTTTAGGTTTTAGTTCGGTAAGTACTCAAAATGCGCTTCTGTTTTACTTCTCGTTACCTCTTGACTGTTTGTTACCTATGTCAGTTAATAATGGTGCTTGTTTGTGTAATTGCTTTTTGAAAGTTACATCAGAATATTATTTACTACACACTCGAATCCCTTTTGTTGTAATATGCAAATATTACCACATATTTTATTTCTCCTTTTCTCCTGCAGCATTTTTTGAATGCCCATTGTTGGATATATGGCTCTCCAAGTTTCTTCCAATTTGCCCTGTTATGAGTGAGTCTGGTCCATCATGGTATCTTATTAACTTATACTATGCGTGGAAAATACGTGCGTGTACGTATATTTTACAAAGATTGTACAAAATACAGGTTGTTTCAGAATGTCAAGTCAAAGGAATTAATAGAGGTAGAACAAATCAATATATATCTGAATCACCCTCATGTGTTCTGCGATTTTCATTAGTTTGTGACGAACTTAGTGCTATTCACTGTCCATTCGAAATCAGTTCTGTTATTAAGACAAAACTTCCAAACGGTGCACCGATACTAACGCCTATTGCGAATAACGAATGTAAGCAATTTTTCGTCTACAATCGTGAAAAAAAAACTTCTACTTGACAAAATATGGGGTGTTTGTATTTTTTTTCGTCCATAAACTCGTATGTTTCAGCGTCTGCATGCACGCTACGGCCCATGTTTATCACACAAATATACCTATTTGACACGAGCACTGCCGTCACTAAGCTGATTATTTCCCGTGTTGCGGCTTCGCATTGGTAACTTACGTACCGAGCGGCGTAGGTTTTATCCGAACACTGCTGAATAATTTAGAGTTCGTTTGGTGTTTTCGAAGGCTTTCCTACCGCATTGGAAATGTATTTAAATAAGGCTGGCAAGTGTTGCACTTTATTCATGTTGCTGTTGGACGTTTGCTCATTTGGCAGAATTTTAATGTTACTCTGTTAACGAAAACTTTTGAATACGTACCTACCTGTAATATTCTAGAAAGAAATACGAAACTACAGGGTAAGCAAAGTTATTTTCCAAAAAAAACCGAGTTTAAATATTATGTCTATCCTTTGATCAACACATTTTTCAACCTTTTTGCCAGGCTTTTAAAAAACCAGACGGTAAGCACGCCGCGGAAGAGAGTAAAGTGTACAATGATAAACGAAGGAAAACTCGACTTACACCTGATTAGAGATGCCTCTATTATCCGGTTACTGATTATATTCACATGTTTTGCCGAATATTCAGTGCTTCGGCCGAAAGCGTAATCAAATATTCGGTATTCGGTAAAATCACTATTCGTGGCATTTCTAACCCAAGTCATTCGACCGATTTAATGTGCATATATGTTTCCTATTCAATTTTACTGTTGAATGAACATAATGCTATTCGAAATACGGTAATAGCATCCGGTTTGGAAACAAGAACGGCGATCACCTCTTCGCTGTTTTCAAAAAAATCGCGAATGATTGCAGGTAAGTTTGTGAGGATCTTAGGACGTTTACATAAGTTTCAATCACTTGTTAGTGTAATTAGCCTATTACATTTTTTTTATTAAGTATGTTTCTTATTTTAAAGTAGCCTTAAGATCACGATTGTGATGCGGTTAAGCATAGATAAAAAAAAAAGTCTTTGACTACAAATGTTCTACAAGTCTGCTACCTGCTACTAGTACAGATCAATGTAAAATCTCAGCTGCGCAGCATCCCGGTTGTCGCGTTCATTACACTAACGAACCGTCTTTAGGTACCTATACAAGTGAACCACCCTAATTATTTTAGTGACGTCCCTCGGAGCGCGATGCGACGGTAATTAAAGTCTAATGAAATATGCCATAACAGGGTCAGCTCTCAAATAATAAATAACAGTCTACGTCTTTGTCATCATTACTTAAGCCCCACGGGCAACGTTTCTTCTCAGAAAATGTTCCAGAATTTACTAAATTTTACGGCTCAATTTGTCACAATTGTTGAAGTATTGGACCGGTTAGGCTGGCCTGGGTTTTGGCACTAACTGTAGGTAGTTTTTGGAAAGTTCTGGAAGTTTTTCGAGCTGAAGCCTAATTGTGTTCGGTGAATCATGAATCAATGATCGACCTAATTAGATCTAAGTAGATAATTTAACCTTTATCTCGTTACGTAACAAAGCGTTAAAAATGAAATTTCTTTCGTCTGCATTCATTAGGTAAACTAGTAGCTATATTATCCTTGAACCAACTGCCAAGCAGCAATATTCGTGTTGTTAAACAACCGGTGAAATTACTAGCATAGAGGCATTTAATCTTAGTCTTCAGAGTAGGAAACGCATGTGTAGCCTCGAAAATGACAATTTATATGACTCTTAGAACCATTCTATAATGAGCTGGCATGTGAGTTCGTTGGCCTTTACCTACATAAGAAATGAGCTCAATAATCACTAAATAATAAAAAAACAAAGTACCTCTCCGCGTCTGTATGTCTTAATTTTTTGTGGTTTTCACCATTAGTTACATGTTTTTTACGGAGGCTTATCGATTATGTACGAGTGTTACAAAAAACTCACATAACCGAAGCAAGGGCGGGTCTCCTAGTGTTATTTAATTACAAATCGCGGCATCTTTTCATACACCCTTTACACTAACAAAATTTCCACCTAATCCTCAAGCACACAGAGGAAGTAGACACACTAAATTAAGCACCTATCTCCGTGACATATTGCACGAAGAGTCGGCAAAAAAGATAGCGGGGCCGAGATAGAGGACAAAGAGATGTCATTGAGATGCCTGCATCGCTTCAAAGGCAACAGACATCGAGATACGTCTGAACCAGTGTCACATTTACTGATAGAGGCACAAAGTATACGTCGAAAAGCAAAATATATGCGAAACTAAATGGTTTTATGGAAAATATTTTTATTAGTTCTATAGGATAATAATAACTACGCGTATATTAATTTGTACGGGTCTATATTGGAACTGCTAATCGTCATTTGTCCTAATGCATCGTTTGTTCGAGTTTTCGTTTATCCTAATGCCATTTCCGCCTGAGTTTTTTTTTTTTAGTTTTGTTATAATACAACCCTAACCAAACCTAACCGCTGGTATTTTTAGAGAATTTAAAAAGGTATTTGACTCAGCTGGAAACCAGTTTAGGACAAACAATAATTCGGACAAAAGATGCTTAAGGACAAACGTTTTTAGGGATTTCGAGGGACACACAATTTTAAACACGTTAATAGTATATAACTTGTAGTACGTACAGTCACCAGCAACAATATATGATCCAACATTGGACTCAAAAATATCTGACACGTCCTTATTACTCGAGGCATAAGAGCGTGTCTGATACCTATTTGTGAGTCCAATGCTGGATCATATATCATTGCTAGTGACTGTATCTATTAAATAACCGATTAAGAATGTTTAGGTAGATATTTTTCACTCTCCTGCTAGACGGTCTTCGGAAATCATATATTAATCAGCGTAAAGTTGTTAAAAGTCAGTATTCTAATCCGATTAGTTAACGAAGTTATACGTCATCCATCACCGTCATACCAAATTTTGTAATAAGTATCTACACAAACTCATTATAAGCAACGAAACCATATTTAACCTTGAAATACTTGCACGAATAAATATTTACAGCTCAAAAACGCAAGTCACTTAGCTCTAAACACAATGAGAGTATTTTTAAAGGATCCATAAACATGACCATTAATATTTCTTTGAAAAACGCTTCCGTATTTAAAGCTAATGTAAGGAGCTCTGCGTTTCTGTGTACTCGTAATGAATGTCTGAAAGTTAGCGGAGCGCAAGTTAAACTAGGAATCAGGCTAATTAGCAAAAGGATCTGGTAATGACAGCGTTAATTGTGGATGCAAGCAATTTGCTCAAGTTTAGCCACCGTCTCTGCAGAGGTTAGAGAAGTCTTAACATTAACAACTTACGGTATTCAAACCCGTAGTTTACCCTGAAGGCGGAATGGAACTAACTGTTTTATTTCATTAATTATTCAACGGAGTGAAAGATGATTAAATTTGGAACAATATCGAGGTCACTTTCCAACGGGGATTAATTGATGACGTTTATTTGAACTATCGCGTTTATTACTTGTAGGATTACAATCACATTACAATGAATGAAAAAGTTAAAAATTTAATTCGTGATCATAACAATTGCAATATCGTAGACATATTAAAAAATTCTCCATTTTTTTTTACTACGGAATGCTTTTACTAGCTTATATTGATCGATTTTTTTAAAAGACAAGGTAATTAATCAGTTATACTAGACAAATTAAAATAATAATATGTTGAACAGTAGGTAACCGACTTGAGTAGGTACATATTAGTTTTGCATGATTCACTTTTAATCGAAAGGTTATCACGGTCAAAATCTATTTGATAATATGTCTGACCTATGTATATGGTCCTAAAAAGTTAATTGGATTTTTTTATCGGTTATTTTCCAAACGAAACCCATTTAACCAAGCTTTCTTATCTAGGCCAAATTTGCACTTATACTTCAGACACTAGAATATCCGAAATACAGGGCGTGTTTTATTTATTCTGGGTATAAAATCTGCATCCAATCAGAATAAAACAGGTTGAAAATATTTTAACACCTAAAATAACTTTAAAATGATTTTAAATTTTAAATTTTGCTGCAGAAGGTGCTTATTATGCTCATATTCCTTTACCCTAAAATAATAGCTTCAAAAAATGTTAAGCGACGAAATACTGCAGATTCTGCCGATAGTATGATACGGGTTATGTTATTGCTGGGTCCGTTATTACCAACCTGGGTGGAAACTTTAAGCCTTCGGCCCTTTATTATCATAAGAGATTGTACCCGGGGTTTGATAACTTGGTAAACTAAGGATCACACTTTGTATGGAATAAACTATATTATCATATATTTAGTCCAATCATATTTCTAACCTACATTAAGAGGGTTTTTACTTAAATTTACCAAAGTTATTGATCAACTGTCACAGTTTCAATAGTACCTGCCTGCATTTTTTTAAAGAAAGCATTGTTTACTGAAAAGAAAAGAAAAAAATATGAACACATAAATATTATTGCAAACCATGGTAATCTATTCTAGTTAAAACAATATACGTACCTATAGTTTTAACCAAAAAAATAAAAGTATAGTTCAATTTTTATGTTAAATTCAAGTTAAGGACATTCACTTCCGAAAATTTGCCATTTTACGTAAAAACTACTGAAATATATATCTAGCAGCAGTACAGTAGTTGTAAGGTAGTAATCAAGCATAATTTATACGTGTACTCATGTTTGCTTTACGAGCTAAAGTTTCTAGGTGGCAAGCGATAAAACTTTTGCTTTTACCGTGTTATTAGCACTATCATATATCCAACTTTATACTTAACGATTGAAGGCAAAAGTACCTTGATAATTTTATGGGTTTCACTAAAAACATGGGTGTAAGACTAGACATGGATAATAAAGATAATTCTTTAAGTATTGTAATTTCTGCGCGAAAGCGTTACCTACTTCAAATTATATGTTCAGCTTCCACTCAATACTAACTTATAGGTACTAAGTATTATCAATATTTCAACTTGGTTGAGAAGATCATGAAGCTGCGAATAATTCATCATGGTTCGGTTACTTTTTGTGAACTATCATTCATTGTAATCATTGTGACAATAGATTTTGGGACTCTTGGAAAACCATCGAGGCATCGAGACGTTTTTATATTATTACGAGTCTCTATCAAAGAAATAATTGGGAGACCAAAATTGAGTATTAGGCAACATTTCATTAACTCGTTTATTGTAGTGGTATCTAAGCCATTCGTCAAAAGCCTAAAACTGTTTATAGGGTGTTCAATTTCTTAAAACAAACAGACCCTGAAGGAACAGTGGTAAGTGATGAACAAAGTCTACCCGAAGTAAAACATAGTATGTAATGTCAAGAAAAGGCTCTCCCTACCAAGCTGACACTAGTCCCAAATCACTTATGGAAATGTAATACCCAATAAACCTTTACAATAATGATTTGTCTCCTGAAATGCATGCTCGTGTTTTTTTATATCGAACAGGTTGCCACTGCAAAGAAGGATAATAAGACCTACAGTTCCGAAGTCAAAGTGTTCACTTCTATAATTTTAAGGTACTTAATTCTATTTATCTGCGTGGACATTGGTGGTTTGGTTAGTGGTTACCACAGAACAAGAATAGTGGAAGATTTATAAAAAGCTTTTAGAATGTTATACATCGCTAAGTATGTCATCATCACAGGTAAATACCAAGACAAAAATAGTTAAGAGTGCAATCATCAAGATCAATTCAGTAATACAGGTCACTGATGCAATTCATGACAAAAACAAATGTCTTCAAAATCTCACAAAAATCGTTTAATAATGAATAGTCTCTAATGGTAAAAGGTAAAAGCCAACTCGTATTGGTACCTTTCATCAGGGTCTATATTGGCTCATATAATTATTTTTACTCATAACGTATTGTAAGTCATAATCATCGCAATTCATATCGTATTTTTATCAGCAACTGTTACTTTTTCAGGATTCTTATAAATCAAACCTAACCTAACCCAGTCTTATCTACACATTGAATATTTCAGAACTTCTGAAAATTTTACGGTTCCAGCGGTATAAAAATTACATTTTCGGAGTTCCAATAATCGGAGTTGCATTTTTATATGAACTTTGGCGCTCCCCTTTCATCACCCTATACAAAATGCTGCTATCCATCCAAGACGAAAGGACGTTAATCGTAAGGAGTTCTCTTGGTATTTCATTAGCAGTTCATTTCACCGCATGCATTTTGATGAGCGAGAGTTCCATCAGCTAAAAAGCAGCACAGCTACAAAAGCTTTCTGCCAATAAGAATGAAGTATAATACAACTAACATAATACGGCTAAAGGCTATATAGCCCATAAATTATATTTATTAGCCATCCCTAATTAATAATTTAACCGGGTAGGGTATCTAGAGTGCAATAAAGACCGTCATTACAAACGAATGATACCTTTATTTGGAAAATCGAGGAATTGTTGAAGTCAATATTAAAAATACAATCTATTGCGGTAGCCGTTTCATCAGAAGGACCAAATCGAAATAACGGCTCACTTGCTAACAAGTGAGCCGTTAGAAGGTATCGTTACCTACACTCCAAATTTGAAAGGAATAGCATCAACGTTGTCAGCCGTGTTAAATTGAATAAGAATTTCCTTCATTCAAAATTAGATATGTAAATCCAATAACCTGAAGCATAAAAGGTTTAAGATAGTGGCGTTACTATGAGCCCTTCATAAGATTCGGTTGGTGTGTAATGCACCTAATTGAGCTTATCTCCCTAATGTTGCGTAAAAAGTCGCAACTGCACTGACTGCTCATTAAAAATAGAAAAAGTTGTTTAAATTTTAACATTATATATTCATTTTGTTTCATATTATTTGATTATTTTCAGCAACTCCATTGTCAACGGCAGAATATTCGCAACCGCATTTTATTTTCATAACCGGAATAACGCTTCCCATTTCCCCGGATAAAAGGTATGTTTTAAATGTATCATTAAGTAGCTTCCAGGAAGTACGTCACCTCAATCAAGCTAAAAACACCCTTAGCAAAACATATATTTATAATGCTATGCGAAAGTGGGTGTTTTAAATTTTTGCTAGTACTTGTACCTACCTCTACATGAGTACACGACATTGAGGTCTCAAGATGTAGGGAATTCTTTAGTGAAATATAACCATGCTAAGGTCTGTAATAAATAATGTCCAATAATCTACCAACAATGGCATAATTAACAAACACGGTACATTAAGCCCAAAATGATGCGTATTTTTTGCTCATTTGTTCGGTATTTGCGGAACAATCAGGTACGAGGTGACTCGGCAGTAGCCGCGACCACAACGAGCCGAGGCGGCCAACTGTACAGTGCCGTAAAGTGGTGTTATTCTCTTTGCTTCAATAGCAAGTCCGCTCTATCGAATTTGCGTAACTTCAACGCTTTACACGCTAGGTTTCCTACCCCTCTTACCTGTGGACAAACACCCTAGGCTGCGCAGAACCAATTTTGTAGACACGAAATGTCGCGCAAAACTAGCGCGTTTAGGTGTCAACTGAAGCCAGTTCGATCGAGTGAACGCACTTTTAGGTGTGTCAGAGAATAGCGCCTCTGCACCAACAGCCAATATTTTGCGCTGCGGTAATTAAGGCTTTACTTTTTTATTATTTAAACAGTGTATATTTACTTTCGACTATTAATTTAAACAGTGCCTACTGTTTAAATTAATTGCGCGCGTCGAAAGATAAATAAATAAAAAATTGATTAAGTGTCAGTAAATAAAAGTCATAGTATGGGTGATTCGAAAAATCTCACCCAGTCAATGCCGATTAGATTTAAAGTAATGCCCTGCAAAAATTCATGCTTACATCAAACGCTATCTAGGTAGCTTGGTAAAAAAAGAGTTTAGAAAAAAAATGTGAATTGTTAGGAGTAAACTTGGCAACATGATCCAATTATTACTCAAATTCTGCTGCTTTATGTGATGGTTGCCGCTTGAGAATATTGTATTTCCACCTGTTACCATATCAAGATGCTTTTTGACTAGTTATTGTTATTTGGTTTGAAATCTCAATTATTTTGAATTTAAATTCATATATTTGATTGCATAATTTGCTCACGTCAATACAGATAAAATAAAATATAATCAAATTCTAACACCAATCATAAAATCGGAAATGAGTGGTTTTTTTTTCTCATACCTTCTGCGAAGCAATTAAAATATTAATGCTCCTTTGTCAATTTATTTTAAAACGGCAAGTATTTTGTAAATCTGGTTTTTCGTTGGGAATTTTAATTTCCTTATTTTAAACTTTTTTTTTTCTGTTAATAATGTATTAATAAAACTCACCAATAAATCGGCTAGCGCTTTTCGCCATAGTTTCATTAACCTGGCAGCATACGGCGATAGAGACAAAACTTAAAAACAATCCATGGTAAGTTTTGTTGATCATCGCTCCTCGCTTGTCCAAAATTTAGCGGCAAAATTCTAACCGGCCAGCATTTTCGCGCGCATTCCAATTCACTGTCGCACACATTTACGTCATTCGAATTCCGATTTGAGACAAGTAGAAGGAAGTCACTTTTAGTGGACCGTGTCGATTCTGGCCTCGCGTTGAGTGCTCTCGACTCAACACATGAGGGCTGACTGAAGCGGCCGCTGGAAGCCTACCTACCTAACTAAACCGGGAGAGAAATGGACCGACTGCGCAGTAAGTACAGACTTAGAGCTGAATTTATGGCTCGATTTTTTTTACAACGTGGATACAGGAATTTTGTCTGTTGCCAGGTTTATTCAGCCAGGTAGAAATACTTTAAAATGAAATTTAAATATTTGGAATTGTAAGTTTTGTTAGCTTGGAGGCAGGGAATATAGGAAACGGTGCCATTGAATGTGAAACAAAAGAAGAAATAATATTTTATGAAAATACTTTTCCATAGCAACAGGCTGAGTGATATAATAAGCGGGTAAAATGAAATGACGTACCTTTTAAATATGAATATTGCAATATCATTGTATTGCACATTTTTCAGATACATACGCAATAAGTTGGTTTGGTTAATTGTAACAATTTGACTCGGAGTAAAACTAATAAATGTAATTAAGTATAATTAAGTACTTGTGAATAAGGGAGACGCTTAATATAAAGTTATA
Organism: Acleris literana; assembly: GCA_946894065.1. Taxonomy (NCBI): domain Eukaryota; kingdom Metazoa; phylum Arthropoda; class Insecta; order Lepidoptera; family Tortricidae; genus Acleris; species Acleris literana. The sequence continues at coordinate 10,969,780 of OX335669.1, forward strand.
TTCAAATTTCAATGTTGAAAACGTTGCATTTCTTCGACGCTTGCGAGAAACGAAAACACGTCATTTTCCTTTCCCAGTGCACCCTAGACAACACATTTCATTTCGCGAACTCGTCGGAAATTACATCTGTTGAGAAGCGCCGCAAAAGTTCAAAGCAATATTACTTCATCGTTTTAAATTTATGCAGCGGAACCGTTTAAACTTTTCTATCACACTGTCAATGCTTGCCGTGAATTTTACATAGTAGTTTCAGAGGCAAAGAAAAGTGTGGAATTGTATGTAGGTACGGAGTGCATAAATTTGTAAATATGTGAACACAATTAATAGGTAATAGCGTGTATATTACGTGTCTAAATGCCACTTTGGCACTTCGAACATGCTGTATCTGCTGTTTTCAATCAATCGATGCTGCTACTGTCTTAAGGGAAATGAAATGAGGTAGCAATATCAAATAGTATTGTTTTCTCTAATTCCAAGAGTTTTTTCCCCATGGGTGGAATACATACTTGCATAGTTTTTACAGCATTTTGCTAGGATTATTTCTTGCAGGCAATACGAAATTTTAAACACCAAGAGACAATCTCACACGAATAAGGCTAGTCCCAAACTAAGCTCTAGGCTTGTACTTATAGTACTAGATAAATAATACTTAAAATACATAGAAAACATCCAAGATTCAGAAACAAATACTCGCGCTCATCACACAAATATTTGCCCATACCGGGAATCGAATCCGGGACCGCTAGCTTCGTAGGCTCACTACCAACTAGGCTAAAGCGTCATCAGAAAAAAATAAGAATAATAAAAAACGAAAATTGACTACCATGACAAACGCCTGATAATTTATATTATAACTCTTAACATTTTAATCACAATTAGTTTTTCACGGCAAACAACACAACTATTGATCAGATCCAAGTCCCCCTTTGCGTCGTGTCGTATAAATTTCCCTGCACCCACCTGCAGAACGAATTTCCTGTTCTCATGATTGATTCACGAGGTCGGTTTAGTAGGAGTTTAGCGGCATGATTGAGTACACGGGCAAAGTCAAGATGGGTTGCTAGTGAAATATTACATTCCGGTATACCGATCGGCCTAGCCTGACCTAGCTATACTTCAAAAGTAATGTGTTGTTTATAATGGATTTATAAATTAGTGGTTATCTTCATAGGGCATTGGGTAATTTTGTTTGAAGAAAATTGACATATTTTTTTCAGCGGCAACGGGTGATTTTTACATAGTTATTTAGAGGACCTCTAAATACACATAGATATATATATTAATTTATGGCGTTAAATAATGTCGGAGCGGGAGTTTTTGGTAGGTAGGTACTAAAAGCACGCCCAGGTATGAATATTTAAATATCTCGGCTTCGATGCACTTAAGAGTATTACATAACGAAATATGTTTATCTTCAATAATTCTATTATAATTTACCACTTTTACGAATGGCCGCTCACCTTGAAAATTTATGACTTTTACAAATGACAACACTTTTACCCAAACCCCTTTAGTAACAACCTTAACTTGCCTTTCTAGTTTCTTAGCCTAGGCTGATAGGAAGATACGATTTTATCGGCCTCGCTCAAAGTCAGTTGATGACGATCAAGTCGTTCCTTACCTACCTAGTTAAGATTTATCATTATCATACACAAGTTTCAAAACGGAACGCGGTAATTGTCTGTAAAATGTCTCTGAGAAACCCGGTCACACTTAGGAATTTTATGTTATGTGCAAAAATGTGTAAATATGTAAACACAATAGGTAACAGTTTCTCTTGGCACAAATATTTTTTAATAGTGTCTCTATTACGTGTCTAAATTCTTACAACAAAAGAAATTTATAAAATTATTGGTATAGATAACACTTTCTAAGATTGCTTCAAAGAGAATTCCAATATCGAAGATCAGACAAAATTAAGTTAACAAGAGTTTGGGATTCAGACAGCGTACAACTACGTACTAGCTTCCCTTTAGCCCAAATTGTTATATACCTAGTTATATACAACGTGTCAACGTGTGTCGCTTGATACCCAAATACGAACCCAAACGTGGCGACAGCGCGGCCCCAACTAAACCGGCTTGATGCTACGCCTGTTGAGTTTGCTTATGGTGGCTCGTGGCGCGTCGAGCCATGCACTCATGCATCATGCAAGCCGCGCGATATATCTTTGTTTGAAGATGAACTACTGTTTATACTGTGCCCTGGTCTTCTGACATTCAGCCGTACACAAGCGTGGCGAGTGTGCGTCAATTTGGTTCTGAATCATTAATGTGTTAAGCTCTACTACAATACTCAAAGATCGTAACCCTCAAGTAAATTAACTATATAAGCGTACCTCGGAATTTATAGCTCTCAGTTGAGTTTATTTAAAATCAATTGGCAGTCTGCGCCATTCTTGATCGACGGCGGATTACTGGAAGGATTGACGGGTCAAAATATTTCAAACCTTATTATAATTGAACTTACTAAATATTATTTACAATTATGGTAGCATTTTGTAAAGCCTTTATTCATTATTGCGTGTAAAATACGCAAAAAGGGTTTATAGAACAACCACAAGCTGTTTTGTCGACCAAACTTAATTTGCATTTCAATCGGGACGCAAACAAATTTTTACTAACGCCCAATTTTCAATATTCGATCTATCTCATACCTAAAGTCTCTGAGATGAAAATTTAATGATAGAAGATGTCATTATCGTTATATCTCCAGTCTAAACAAACAAGAGATTGAATGAATATTGAAACCAACCGAAACCTTATTTGACCACCTGCATTTTAAATAAACAATGTCTTTTTTGTTATGGACAAGACAAAAGAGAACAATAATTTACCATATTTGACTTTCAGACACTAACCAAGCACTTTCGGAAAGAAAGAAAATCCTTAAAATAACTTTCCTAACACGAATGACGCACTTTCGTCACTAAGTGTATCCCAATGTGGGAGTATCTACCTGAAGTGATACAGAATAAGTTTCTGTCAAAAAATTCATTTTTGGTACAAGCTTTTGTTGCCGACTCTACTTTTTTTTGCAATATCTTTTTCTGCTTATCAACACCCAACTATTGAGTCCTAACAAGGTGGGTCTACGTTAAGAATAGCGAAGATCCTGTCGCTACCGTCCAACTCTATCACAATCACCTTTTAGATACTTTAATATTACTGTCATCGGGTTTACATATGCGGTGCAAATTTCAGCCCATTCCGGTAATGGGAAGTGGGTCAAATTTAATTTGCAAGATTTGATCCGTACATACATACATTGCAAGTTAAATAAAAGCTTGTAAAAGACAATTGAATTACGTCATACATTGCTTATTCAGTTGATGACGTACATTTGCCGTGGAAACTGGATTTAAAAACGTAATAGGTATATTTAAAATTTCACTGTCACCGTCGTTAAAAAAAATTACGTAGTAGCGAGGACGAATAACGTATCTTGACAGATATTTGTAGAAGGTAAAATGTTTTTACAGTCATATTAGATTTAAGATGTAATTTAGTAGACGGTTTTTGTACCTGACAATATCGAAGTAAGATGTGCTAGCCAAATTAGAATAAAGCTCCTGATAATAAATCCTGAAACTGTACTATTTTTCTTTCGTTATAAATACTTATATGTAAGGCTTGCGACTGCAGCATAAGGTTAAGACATCGACAATTTGTATTGCCTTTAAAACTAAACTAGCGTAATTTTTACCGCTCAAATAGTAGATTAATCTATTACTAAATTTTCTTAAAAGATTGATTGTTATAGCAAGCTGTAAAACTTAACAAATTGAAGTAAGTACGTCGTGGCCCGTTCTTATCTATTGTAATAGCAAATATATGGTGTGATCTACTTAATTATCACGTCACTGATAAAAAAAATTATGTCAACAAGCACAATAAAGAAATAGTGACAACCATGTTCATAACAATCAGCCTATGCTATTCTGCACCTGTATTACGTTCCACATTAGCGGCCTGCACACGTAAAGTTCGGACTGCGGGAAACGCCATGCGCCATACGAATCATCGCTCCGAACCGTACGTGTAAATGCAACTGTAATAGTAGAATAGGAAAAAACCTACGGTTCGAACTGGCGCGAGGAAAGGCGCGTGGCGTTTCCCGCGGTCCGAACTGTGCCGTGTAAAGGCCGCTATTGAGTTCACTGATGGAGGCGCAAATAAGTTCCTTAGAGGATTGTGAGGATGAAAGTTTCCATGCAAAATGCGATAACGTTTATCTCTCCTTAAACCTAATCCGATTTTTACAATTCTTGAATATGTCGCAAAACTATGTCTGTACGTTTTCCTATCCAAGAATATATTTCTCAGTACGAAACAAATTCAAAAAACATAAAACAGAAACTTACAGACCTAGTTTTTCATAATCACTGCAACATATTCAAAAATCGTGAAAATCAGACGCGATTTAAGCGTCGCTTCACAATCCTCTTAAGTGATGTAACACAAATGAGAGTTCGCACTATCACCTTCCATAATATTTTAATTGTCAATGTCAACAAGGTGCTACAAACTTAGTAGCCGAGGAGCGCTTGAAATACCGACAAACGTTTCATCGAATACATTCACTGAAAGCTTTTTTATGCTAAAGTCTTGTGGTTTTGGTAAGACTGCCTGTTGTGTCCCTATGACTAAATTTACCGTTTCGTGTTTTGTATAGTATCTGTATTGTATTGTAGGGATAGGTAACACTGGTGGTGGTAGTAGAATGACTCGGTCGCAATTACCGACTCTGAAAATTACCACAACGCTTGTAGCCTACAACTCAAAATGTCCGAGTCTCTTATTACTAGGTAGTGTAGCATTACCGCTACAAATCGCGTTGGTTTGCGTTAGTTATCGCTAAATTATTTCGCCTTTTCCATTTCTCAGCCTTTTTGGTATTATAGGCTTTTTCATTGACCGGTTAGAGATAAACATTTCTACTGCCAGTTTTGAATTTTGAATTCGTTTTTGTTAAATCCGATCCCTGTAATAATACTGTCATTCAATCTCGTACTCTCGCCTTGAGACTTTGGAGAATTTTATCTTATTCAATGGAATCTTTTCTACATTAAAACGCCTTATTCGAGTGCCGCGTCCGGTAATGGTCAACTACGCCAACGCCTTTGTACCAACGCTGTGGAATCGATTATAGACAGATCGATGGAACGCTGTTGTCCTCTTTGTGTGTCCGGATAGCGGGTGAGTTGGCTTTTGATGCCGTTCTGCTTTCACTGCTCCCCTTCTTTAGGAAGCCATCTCCCATGTTGTCTGTTCTACTTTGTGAGTAAAGGTGTTCTTTTCAGCACCTCCGCTTACCCCATATCACACATCTTTTCACTACCCAGCGGAAGATCTGGACGGGTGACTTAGCAGTTCACCGTGTGATTCGCCAACGAGTTCGCTGGGCGATGATGGCTCGTCGACTGCGGTAGTGCCCGCAGATTTTACCCGCAGCGTCGGTTGTGGCAAACGCAGCTTTACAGATGTGACTACGTACGGCGGCGAATCGGCGACAACGGAATTTTACAGGATAGTCCTATATATCGCAAACTTTTAATTTACAAAATTCCAAGTTCGGATTCCGCGAACTCCACCCCATCCGATGTAGGTTACCTTTGGTTATTATTTCGACCATAATTTAAACACGAAACAGTACCTTTTTTACCAAGTAACACCTAAAATTATACCTGTATTTCTTTTCACTCCGAACTCATCAGTTATACTCATGAAGCGCTTCTTGAATTATTTCTGATAGGATTTAACGTAGTTCAGTTTTACCTTAATAGAATTTTATACAAGTTTGGCCTGACTGTGTCCTGAGGTGGATATCTACTTTTATAATGTGCTGTACTTTAATTTAAATAGCTTTAAATTGTGTGACAATCTGCAATTTTCGTTATATTTTTCGTTCCGGTTTCATAAAAAGTTAAGATCTGTGTCAGCCTGTGAATCTAGTTTTTAATAGTAATGTAATTTGTTTTAATTTAATCTTTATTTGAAGACTAATAATATAATTCGTTCGGTTTTATTTTCCTTTTACAGGTCTAAATGAACGTGCTGGTGGTTTTATCGCAACCACCCCGTGTAGTACCCCCCCCCCCCCTTTCTTTTATGGAGCGCTACAGTAGGTACTTACTTTGCATTACTAGGTAGGTAAGATTCGTTAGGTGACTTTATAGGTCCGAAGGGCAAATTGCCCCAGAATAGGACCTCCGCCGTGCGGGGCTCCATCGACTTTGCTAAGACAAACGTAACATTAATTAACCCCATATCTTCTTGGCTCCCTTTGGGCCTCGGGCTCATGTGAAATGCTCAAAAGCATATCCGAGCGAAAAGTAAAAAAAATATCGCTGTAACCGTGGGAATGGCTGTCAATAAAACTTATTAAAACTCAACAAATTGATGCATTCTATGAAATGAGGAACAGTGTAACAAGGGTAAACCAAAAGTTACCAAATAACACCACAGTAAACTACACCAAAATGTCAAGGGGCGTGACATACAAGTTTGGCACAAATGAGTTATGTATGACATGGCTTTGGTTCATAATTTTGTTTAGCGTTCTCACAAAGAGGAAGTCCCTCGGAAAGTTTATTTAGCAAAGCTTCAAGCTACGATCAGCGGTTTGGCCTCGTACCGAAAAACTTGGCAAAGTGAAGTTAAAAAGATTTGTTACCAAAAATAAAATGCGTGAAAACTCTGAATTGTATTTATAAAATGATGTTAAAAGAACAACCCTTTTTGTATTAAATTACTTTCAAAGAATAAGTAATCGGATGTCTAAAGTTGCCAAGAAACTGTAGAAAATTCCATGACAATATTTAAAACCTATTTTGCTAACGTAGTAGATACGAGTAAAAGCTAAGAAAACGACAACATTTTTTCAACATATTATTGGCTAAGCAAAAAAAAAATTTATAACTGTGAATTTATTAATAAGGTAATGTACGAGTATGTGCCACTTTTATACTTTGGACTATTTTAAAAGGCTATTGCCTAATTCCATAAAAACGTGTACAATACGTAGGTACCTAGTCTAAGCAGCGGCCACATATGCTGCCACGCCCACGCAATAATCAAAAGGATGTACTTCTGCGCGAAGAACGTAAGATGGAGATAGTTTGAGCGCGCCTTTATTGCAGCGCCAAAAAAAAAAGTGTTTGCTTTAAAACTACAACATTTAATAAAAAAGTAGTTAACCAGGATTAAGAAGTTATAAGTACCTACTAAAAAAATGAATCAAAAATCATCGTTAAAGATTGTACGGTTTCGAAGATTCTACCAAAAATATCCGAAAAAGGTGTCATGTTTGAAAAATAAAACTATCGAGGATTTTGGTTTCCAGTGGTGTTTTCATATTTAACAGTCTATGGGAAATATGACAAAGTTTACTATATCCAAGGAATAATAAAGAGATACATAGGCGTTATGGTTATTGAGATCCAGGATCGCGGAACACTACCTACTTTATCATACGCGGCATCTTAATATCGTTCGGCTGGCTATTGCAACACTTGACAGTATGTAGATATATGTAGTATACAGACATATTGAATAGTTTCCTAAAAACAGAAAGCTAACCCGTCCCCACCCGTAACACTATTACGATCACTCATTGATCCCTATGATCAAAAACCTAATTTCGAACGCAAAATTCTCAAGCCGTAAAGATGTATAGGTATAGGTATGACAAGATAGCAAGATGGTACACTTTTTATGAGTTACTACATTACGAAATCTGTTCCTTCTCGAGACATAACTCATCGAGTAAATTGGATCAAATGTTATCGAAAAATCTGCTGCTGTGTAAAATGAATCGTTATGATTCAGAAGAAGTAATTTGTTTACGTATAATAGTGCTAGAATGGCGTGATCTTTAAGGGTTAAAAAATAAACGGAGAACCCTTCAATATACCGCAGTTATTCAGGCTTTGTATTAATTAAAAGTAACTCCAACCCGCTATTTCGTTCGGGTAGTAATTGTTTACAGACATTCTCTGGGGAGCTGTCTAATATTTTAGATTGAAAAGCATACGTCACTCTACATATTGGCAGTAACCAAACTCCCTATGCGCAAAAACGTCGGTACAAATGATTGTACGTATTCGTAACACTGGCAGGTTTAGTTTAGAATTTAGATTCTAAGGAATCCATTCTAAATGAGACTCCGAATGTGTTCAAGGGGTATAAATCTATATAACTTAGAAAGGCATACGGCCGTAAAAACGGGAGAAACGCGCTTTGCACGCAACCTCAAAAGAACACGGATGTGTAAGCACTAACCCTTTGTAATTGGCGGAATATTTTGGGTTGGGAATTGAGCAAATGTTATAACGAAAATTTAAAACGTTTGTAAAGAGAGTAAAACAAATTTTGAAGTGAAATGAAGTTGAGAAGTCAAGAATAATTGACGGAAATCATTTGAAATGTTGAAATGTATGAAATTAACACGAGCAAACGCACAACAGACCAAGTTAATCATTACATCGTGTTCTAGGATTTCAGCCATCGTTGACGTTTACATAATGTAAGGTGCATTGCATTTAGCCACTCTCTTTTCCGAGTTCTATTACTGTTTTATGTGTACACATTGACAATTATACGTGGTAGCAGTGAGCAGCGGATGGCAGAAAATGTGCAAAGAAATAGCTTCATCGCTGCCACTGCCACTCGTGGCGTGGCATGCTTCATCTAGCTCCATGCATTTGTTTCTCACCACAGGCGCCGCTGCTGATGTCGCCACAGTGCAGTCATTTTGAAATCGAGTTCTAAAAAGTTTAGTTCGAAAATGAGAGTAACACGTTTGTAATGTTGGTATCTTCTATCTGTCATTTCAAGCATTCAATTTTGATTGAGACTCGAAGTATTTAGATTAAATACATTTTGCACCTCTAAAAACGGTAATATACATCGTGCTATAATAACGCTACGTAAACTTGGCTGTGACAAGGACCCTTCCGTTACCTTGTTAGTTACGAGTAAAAATATCGAAAACCTTTTCTTCGCCTCTCATGACAAAAGCCGGGGGGAGCAAACAGGTTCAATCAGGTCGATAGAAGATGCTATGTCATTGTCGTCTGTGTGACGTGAAAATTATGTATGGTTCTGCAGGTTAGGAGATTGTACAAAGTTATAAATTTATTTCAGATCATGCGCGGGTACATAAAGAACAATAGTTAATTATAGAAAGTGTTGTACATTACTGCAAACGGTACAACTTACCGACTGCTCTGGTTCGTAGCCGCCTGTCTGTTCAAAGTCCTGTGGCCGTATGATAAAGTGTCAAAACGTTCCAAATGCCAAGTTGTGAAAGTGAAAGCTCTATAGCAGCTACAGTATGTCCATCCCGCTTACTGCCTGCAACTTAGCAAGTTTTGACACCTTATAATCTGGCGTCTGAACTGTATTCGTTGTTTATCAGTAGGTATTAATCAATCCCAGTGACCTTGTTTAATCTGTTACGCTCGCTAACACTTTACGAAAACTATTATAATTGATGCTTTTAATTTAAAAAATACAAGATGGTTTAAAAAGGCTCGACATGAAAAATTAAATTGGAGATGACAAAAAGGCACATGGAAAAATTGCATTCTCAAGATTACAATCTTAAGACTGCAATCCTAAACCGTAAATGAGTTGCCAATCCTGAGAACTAAGATGAAATACCTTTAGTACCGATTTCACCATACGATGTTAATTTAATCAATGTAAATCGACTGTTAGTTCATACATTTTGACAGCTGTTAACGCTCTCATCGTCCTGTTAAGTGGTTAACATCATAATGGTGAAATTGGTACTTAAGCTAGTATTCACTGGTTGTCTTATCCCCACTCAGGAGCACAGCAATGGGAACACTGATGCTTGGCGGTGGCGGTAGTATAATAAGAATAAAATGATGGTAGCGATCCCGACGGACGCTGCACAAGGTCCTACCACCATTTTATGCTGTTTCGCGGAGTTTGGCGTGCATGTCGGCCGGTTATACGAATGTAAGTAATACAGCCTTGGCCAAAAGTATTGAGCACCCCACTTTTTCCTTTGTAACTTATAAATAAAGTATTATTTTCTAATTTAAAAAATACACAAAGATGTAAAATATAAAATGTGTTTGTACATCTGCAAATTATTAGTAGATTATCATTTTGAAGTAACTATTTTCGTGTGAAATCTGAAGCTTGAAAAAATCGGGTATTAAAACCAAATGATTAATTATATTTTTCTTCCACGGAATTACGCTTATATATATACAACTTTCTATGATATAAGATATAAATGCACCTTTTAAAGTTTGACTTTTATATGAAAAACGCATGGGTGCTCAAGACTTTTGGCAAGGCTGTATATTAAGTTCAAAGAAATGCTATATAATAAATGAATGTAAAAATGTGTAACGGGTGTTACCACAGTTGCTGATCATCTTCTACGCTGTATTTCTTTCTTCATTACTTCATTCGCGGATGCGAATTACACTCGGTCATGGTAATAAAAAACAAGGTTAGATTTTGTGCTGAAAACAAAGCTCGGAGCCGCCGCGTCACAGCCAGCAGATTATCATGCCGTCCCCGTTTTACAAAATAAAAGACTGACGGTTAATTCTTGCTCCGACACAAATTTCAGGATGGGAGCTGAGGCTAATAACATTGCCGTGTAATGTTTTTGTGGCATGTCGTTTGTTAACCAAAAACCGGTCAAGTGCGAGTCGGACTCGCGCACCAAGAGTTCCTTACCGCCGCATAGTAGGTATTATTTAAATTCGATTTCCATTTGAATCAGCACGAGCCGAACTCACACTAGAGCATTTTTTAGTATTTGTTATTTTTCTTCAGGGTTCGTACAGTCGAGTTCATAAAAATGTGTACACTTTAGTACCTTGTCACTCTAATAGCTGTGACAATTCATATATGGCAGTTTAAGCAGGACATTAAGTAGAAAAGGCACTAAAGTGTACACATATTTATGAACTCGACTGTACTATAATCGTATACCCAAATTGACGCTTGTATGATTGACTGTTTTTACGACGGCTAAAATAAAAATACTTTGAAAAAAAAAAACCTTATTTTTATTTGTTAGTAATATCCGCCGTAATATAATATATTCTGAAAAAAATAAACCCTCTATCAATTACGGTTGAAAAGATACAGCTCTTTAAAGATAGGACGGACGGACAGCGTCTTATCTTTATATGGCCGCGATTATCGCGTGATAAAATGTGGATAAAACATCCGTCACTTTTTGACACGTTCCTCGTAAGGCCCACGTCAAATTTTGTTAGTTCGAAAAAGAATATTGTGTCAGTCGACTAAAGTCAACAGACACTTAGCCAAAATATGTCCTAAATTTAGGACGTTGGGCCTTACATGGATAAAAAAGTACAAGAGTGACGGATGCTTTATCCAAATTTTGTCATGCGATAAACGCAACCATACTAAGCCCGCAGCTTTGATTGATATAACTAACATCATAGCTATTAGATATATTATTTTTTGACAACAAAGAGCAAATCTCTCTTGGTTGGCTCTCATTATTTTGAGTGCATATACCTACATTCTAACACAGATTTAGGTGTAGATTTTAGTACTTTGCGCAGTAACGTGTTAAAGTGAAAGTTTGAATATGGTATGAATATAGCTGCGACATGGTACTAAAATGTTCAGCTACCTACTTCTGAGTTCTAGCGTAGCGTACATAGGCACGATTAAACTGTTCAGAGGGCTCAGACAAGATGCACTACGCTAACTAACGTTTCTATTCGATTCGTTTTTAAACCAATCGCGTCGCTGGTAGACCACGTGACTTTTCGTATCACTTCATCTTCCAGTGACGCGATTGGTTTAAAAACGAATCGAATAGAAACGTTAGTTAGCGTACTGCATCTTGTCTGAGCCCTCAGATAGAATTTTGCTAGATTTATGACGCAAATTATTATTTTTCTTGTTTCCTATCACTTGATAGAAACAATCTCACTGACCAAAAGCAAAATATAAACGTAACCAACAAATTAATTCGTTTTGTTTTTTTGCTGCAAGTATTACCTACGTGCAGTTTTACCGGTGATTCTGATAATCGAAGCATTTTACACCGTATTTGAAGTACGTACCTACCTGTGTCCAAGTCAAACAATTTGTCATGTTAATCAAATACACTGGCCCGCAAAACTAAGTAGGTATTACACTCTAAATACTACGTAGTATTAAAAGTGTGATACTTAGTTTTGCGGGCCAGTGTAGTTGGTATAGAGCTTTAATTGTAAATTCATGCAAAAATGGTTAAAATCAAGATAATTTACACTGCAAACATTTGAAGAGTATATTATATCATTTATCTTTCCAATTGCTTCGTTATCTTCTTTCTAAAAGATCAAGACAACATGAGATCATGAAAGATAAATTAATTAAATCTTAACAAACAGAAAACTTAATCTAAAGCACTTCAGTAAGCCCAGTTTGTAGGAAATTTGAGATAACTCAAGTAAACGTTCAGACTCATAGCCCTTTCTAAGGTTTAATAATGGCGCTAATGAAATCAATATGTAATTAAACTTTAAGACCTAACATGCGGTTAACTTATTTCCTTGTGTTAAGGATTGTATTGTTGATCCGGGGTTCGTTCATTTTATCAATAGTACCATTTTACTAATTTTCATTTTACAAACTTCCATTTTGCAAAATTGTAGTTGTGCTGAAACCATTACATGTTACGTTGTTTTCATAGGCTTATTAAAGTAAGATTGGGCTAGACATAATTTAAAAAAAAATGCTATGGGAAGTACCTCTTTGCGAAATGAAAGTTTGTAAAATGATTATACATAACATAATCTCACGCCTTCGTTCCCAGAGTGGGGTAGGCAGAGCTACAGAATTACAACCATCTCTAAAAACTTGTTGATAATTCTATAACCACAATTTGCACAATTAGGCTAAGATGTTTACCATCGTATTAGTAACAGGTTGCAAGCCCATCGCCTAACAGTACTATAAGCCTTTATTCCCTTAGTCGTCTCTTACGACATCCACGGGAAGACGTGGAGTGGCACTATTCTAACTCGGCAACCACTGATTATATAGTTTGGTAAATGATTTGGTAAAACATTAGCGAACCTGTTGACCCTTCTGATCTGTCTTCTATGTTACGATTCAAGGCGGCGAAAACAATGTGTATTTTCTCGCTTGTTGTTTCAAATATTGTAAAAAGCAACCAGTAGTGGCTACCTAGATAGTCGATTTTTGAATCACAAGATGATCTCGAGTAGATTTCATTATGATTATGACAAAATTTCATAATACCCTGTTACGAATGCGTCTATATCTCTAAACGACTTTGTATCATAATTTCTAAATACCGAAATATCAGTTGCATTTTTCAAAATACCGGATCGCTAATATGGCTAAAATTCGTAACACCTTTCCTTTTCCCAAAACGGCTGAAATCTGAAATTACCTAAATCCAAAACACTGACTGCTTCACGATCCTGTCATTATTTCTTTTTTTGAGATTTTAATACACACATTTTGCCTTTCAGATGTTTAGGATTTAAGTCATTCTGAGATAGAGAGAGATATTTGATATCATAGGCGTAAGAATTCCCATTACAAGTGAGATATAAAAAATACGAACTACTAGAAATCTGTAAAAATCGGCCATTTTGGTCAATTTTAGTCAGCGGATGAGATTCGAAAATCGTCTCCTACAGAGGCGTTTAACTTCGGCGTTTAACGATGTTTATTAGTACAGATTGATTTTATTAATGCCAAACTGTGTTTGTTTATTTCATCTTCAAAGTTCGCTTTCACCACCCTCTATCGCACGATGTAACATTTGGGACATAATAGTTAATAGTTCGAAAACTGACATAATGATACTTTAAATCCCTGGAGATCAAACGATTCCCAGTGGAAAAAGCGATAAACAACCTCTGCGCAGAGAGAGTCGTGGGCAAAAGCTAGTAAGTTATTATGTTACCTTCTCGTATTACCTTAACAACGGTATTTCTTCAATATGACGAGAATAAGAAAAGGGAACCTCATTATTTTTCATCTTAACATTTTTCTTCCTAATGTATCTGGGGTTGAAATTGTAATTTGTCCTAAAGGGTTTATCAGCCGAGCTAGACAACTTTGCATAAACATACCTATGGTTATCTTAGGTTAGGGTTATACAATTACGATGAATACTATAATAGGGCTTGAATAATCGATAATTTGGACTTACGATGCACTAATAAAAATTAGGATTTCCAATATAGACATTTAGAAAATAACCAACAGGGCCGAGAAAAGGTGATAATTATGTTACCATAACATGTCAAAGATGATACGGTTTTTACCGCCTAGATAGCAATAGCGTTACGATACCATAACACGATATGAATCAATTCTGTCATTTTGACACTTAGAAGCATTTTAAAAACGACATACCTACGATTCGAAAACGAGATGCCGGAGGACTGTTTGAATAGCAAACTAAAAACAAAACGATAACAGGTCAAAAACCATACGGTTTTTAGCATGTTGAATAGAGCCTCTGAGCGATTACACTAGCGAAATTTAACGGGTATAAGAAGAAACAAGAGAAAATCATTTAATATGTGAATTTGCGGTTTGGTTGTTGACATCTAATTCCCTGAATGTCTAAATCCGCGAATATCTAATTCCCTGAATGTCTAATTCCCTGAATGTCTAATTCCCTGAATGTCCAATTCCCTGAATGTCTAAATCCCCGAATGTCTAAATCTAATGACTGTATACTAAGTAGTATGAAGGGTAGAAGTAAAGGATGACAGACTTATGACAGCCTTGTAAGGGATGACAGCTATTCGACGGAGCCCTGCCTATGGCAGGGCTATGGCAGGGCTCCTATTTTTGGGCGGTGTTGCCCTTCGGGCATCTAAAGATACCTAACGAACCTAACCTACCTACTTTGGACAAGCGGCTATTAGACATTCAGGGAATGGACGTATAGCGACTAGACATTCGGGGAATGGACGTATGGCGACTTGACATTCGGGGAATGGATGTATGGCGGCTAGACATTCGGGGAATTAGACGTCCGCAACCAATCCTAATTTTATATGCCAGTTTAAACATGACGTTAAATAGACAAGGTACTCAAGTGTAAACATATTTATGATGTCGACTGTACAACATGAAACACTAGACTACAATTTGGTTTAGCTTAAAAATAGTCGATATTCAGTTTTATAAATTAAAGGACAACAAATATTAATGTATATTATCCTGTACAATAGCTTTACGTAAGCTTCAACCATCATCTATTTTATCTGTTTCTGAGATAAGCGAAACTCCGCCGCCGATGTCGATGGCGACGGCGATCTCAATTATTTAACCTGCCTCTGCGACTAGTGACCTAAATGTCTGATTGTCTCGACATCTAGCCTGATACTGTATCGACCACATTCAATCAGCAAACACAGAATATTAATTCCGGAACTACGGCAATTCGCTTAGCGATATTTGGCTTGTATAATGGCAAAGTTGAAAATCCAGATATTAAGATTGCCTTGATGACAAACAAGTTAAGTGTTAGAAAGGTTAGGAGGTTACGTAAGGGTACGTTTTTTATTACTTGTACTTTTTGAGTTCATTAATAACTCCGTCCGCGTAGAAGTCGTTTATCGCTATCCCCTCGGGAAGTGAACTGTTTTCCAATATGAAAAGTATCCTGTGTCCGTCTCCGGTCCTTTAAACTATCATTGTATCATTTTTCACGTTTATCGATTGAGGTGTGAAGATAGAACAAACAAACACGTTTTCAGATATGTCATTATATACCTACTAGCTTCTGCCCGCGTCTTCTTCCGCGTAGATTTCGATTAACGTTATTCCCTCGGGAACTTTAAAATTTTCCGGGATCAAAAGTAGCCTATGTGTTAATCCAAGGTATGAGCTATCTCCAAATTTCATCCAAATCCGTCCAGCCTTTTCAGCGTTAAGGAGTAACAAACGAACTAACACACACACACACACACGCACACACACGCACACACACACACACACACACACACACACACACACACACACACACACACACACACACACACACACACACACACACACACACACACACACACACACAAACTTCCGCATTTATAATATTAGTAGGACTAGCTGATGCCCGCCATCCAGGTAAAAGTTGTTTATCGCTACTAGTAGGATAAAAAACCTACTATTTGTCCTTCCTCAGGATTCAAGCTACCTTGATACCTACCAAATTTCATCTAAATCGGTTCAGTAGTTAAGCCGTGAAAGCATGACAAACAGACAAAGCTACTCCGGCTAGCAAGCTATAAGGAAATATATTAAAAGTTGACAAAAATAATTAGAACGGAAAGAATATAAAGAATAATTAGAACGGACATAGTGTTCCAAAAGAAACGGAGGGACAACGTCTCTCGGAATAAAATAATAAGTACAAAATGTAAATCTTCTTTATTTAAGTAGCTACGTCCTGCACTATTTCAGGTTGTCTTTTCTTATCCCGCTGTTTTTCAGGACTTCTTTTAACGCTTATTAATGTTAAAATGTACATTTTATAGTATTCTTGCGACCTTTCTGCTCATTTATAATAAGTATAACTTATTTGACAGGATTAACGATGGATAAACATTGTTTACAGAAATGCGATACGGTTTAACTCTAATAATATAACGTATCAAAAGTTTTGAAACGAATGCATCATAGTACATTATGATGGGTGGGATTTAGTTGTTAGGTAGGTACCCATAAATTCCTCTATCTTTTTAATTTATGTAGAATTATTTTGCTGTTTTTTATCGTCTACCTCAGAGATAACGCAAATGCTGAAAACGCCAAAAACTACGACTGAAAATTAGACGCCTGATCCACCGATTTAACATCTAATTGTACGACAATTGTTTGTAACGGTTAAGTGAATGCATTTATAACGTCTATAGCTTTTAATTATTAGTGTAATTGTGTAATTCTATCAGTTACCTACTCCCAGTACTACGGTTACTTCGGATAGTCTTAATCTTGCATAGGTTCGGATCGGATGACGGTGCAGTGCTTAATTGCAACTAAAGTAGATAAAGTTACATACACCTAGCCTAGACTAGATAAGTCTGTTCGTTTGTCTTGCCTTCTACCTCTAGTCTAAAAAACACACTGAGAGTAGGTTTTGTTATGAAATTTCTGTTCAAACGAGATAAAGTTCTTATTCTTCTTTTTATTGTGATTGGTATCGGACATTTCAACCCATGTCATTTTCCTTTACCAATGCAGCCTATAGGGTCGACGCTTTGGATAAAAACCTTTTTAAACTTTTGTCACCTTGTCTCCGTAAGTTTTAAGTATCCCAGTGTAAATTCTTTGAAATGAAACAAGACAAAGTTATCTGTAAGTATGTTATAAGTTTCTCTACTGGTAAATTTCGACATCCTTACATTATTTCCATATTTTGCAATGTACTGTGTTGCTTTGTGACACGAGGATAATTTTAATTCCTGGTCTTTTTAACTATGGACTTCATGGAGATCATTCTAAATACCCAAATTAATCATTATAAAGTGAAATTTGCTAATAAGTTTAGGAGTTATTTTAAATTATTTGCTTGCTTTAATACAGCGCAGACTGATGGTGATTGCTTTATTATTTATTCCTTAAACTAGGGTGTTTAATACCTGCGACGCGACGTTTACATAAGGTTTTTTGACTGTTGTTTAAACAAATTTTTTTTAGGAATGTATGCTTTTGTAAACATTATTATTTACAGAAAGTATCATGATGAGATGGCAAAATAATAGGTACAACAGGGGTTGTAATTTTGATGCCGATGATATCAAAATGACGAAATTTTACACTCAGGGTGCTCTTCTTTCATTTGGCAGGTGTTTAGGTTTGTATTAACTGGTACAAATAAAAAAATGAAAAATAAGAAACGGTAAAATGATCAGAGTTAAATACAGCTCAATCGCAATCAAAATACGGATCACAGCTGCATCATATTTTTTTTCATTACTAAAAATGGCGAATTGAGACAATTCTCTTTTATGAATGTCAATGGTATAATTGTATTTATGACTATTTAATCGTATTAATTTTTTTTACTACATAAAACTTTTTTTAATGATTATCTCGATGATTTTTGCCACTGTTCTTCTCAATGTCAGTATGGTTCAACTCAGAAAGTTTAATAAGGGCTTGTAGGGACATAGAATGCTGCGTCAACTCATATCGCATGATGAATCGTTGTCTGGGATCTGGGACACAAGTAGTTAAGTCGTTGTACTTAAAATAAGACATGAATAAATGTAGTCACCTAATTGGCATTAGATTTAGTATTGATCACCTATACATAAACACCCTATAGGTTTATGCAGAACTTGTTCGGCGATACTTAAACTAAATTTCAACCTTTCAACTCTAGTCTTTCATTTTTAATCATCCTGTATGCAAATTGACGTCATCGGCATCAAAAGTACGACCACTGATGATTAACATTCTTCCACAATCCACAATATTAAAACTAAATTAACAAATCTCAAAGAGATCATGGTCAAAAACCACGTCAGACTAACTAAGCCATGTACTAATGTCCTGTGTGTTCAAATGTTGAACGCGATGAATGAATTGAATGCAAACTCGCAAGTTCCGAGCACAGCTGAACAAAATCTTCTTTGAGTTTACGAGTTACGCTGTGAACAAGCTTGTACCGTGTACAAACAGAAACTTGTTGTTTGCATAGGGACGCGGCATTTAAATAAAACAATAGTAAACAATATATTTTGCTGAAATAAAATCCATATCAAGCTTTTTGTTTAAAATTCTTTAACACCTGGATATTTACTTAAACTTATTTCCACAAAATACAAGTAAAGTACAAATGGCGGACTTAATGCCCAATGGAATTGACACTGACTTTTGATTCATGCAGGACGAGTGCCATACACAATGATGATGATTTGTTATGCCGGATTGCAAAGTTTTACATGGCACGATCGCTAGGTAGTATTGAATCTTGAGGAAGCGAAAGATCCTTAAATTTAACCTTCAAAAATAAGGTCCCAAATGTAGGGATTCAAAGGCGCAAGCAACTTTTCTGCAGTGCAAAATACACAACTTTTTACCTTATCTCAGTAGGGAAAATACTAAATGAAATAATTTAGAAACTAGAATCACGTCAGAAATAACGATTATTAGTAACGATTTTACGCTAAACAAACCCTAAATACCTAAAACTCTATGTAAAATAATAATACTTTTAGAAAAATCTATGCTTCTTCGTCATTCTAAAGTAGATTTTGAGCGCCAAGGAAAACCTTTCACAGCTCGTGAGATGACAACTCTTTTGCATAAGCTTTTCAAGCTTAGGACAAACTTAGTTTCATAACAGCTTTTAAGTAAGGATTACGTATTTAAATATTTTGTCAGCTGATAACATCATAGGGTCAATAAAGTACTCATATATATTTAAAAACATAGTAAAGCTATGTAACACAAAGTATTAGGCTGTTTGTGTGGTTCTGTTCTGTTCTTTTATCGAATACCTATTTTGTTTTTAATTTCGTAGTTTTATTTTGACTGAATGAACCCTTTCAATAATATTCTAAAGTGTTACAACCCTACCCGACAAGCGCTATGGCTAGACTTGTTTGATCACGAGCAATAATGGTACTTCTGGTTATTTCCTTATGTGTTATTTTGACCTGACTGCATTTTCCCTGCCGAGTGCGCGGAATGTAAACTCACAAACGCGCTTGTAGAGCTATCCTAGCGCCTAGTGATATTGTAACCCTTTAAGGGTGCGGCTCCACTGAGGCGGAGACGAGCGGAGCAGAGCGGAGCTGTGCCAATATTAACCAATAGAAAGCGCATGCGGTCACGTCGAGCGCGCCTTGCGCACGTTAGTTTAGATTCTATTGGCTAATATTGGCACAGCTCCGTTCGTCTCCGCCTCAGTGGAGCCGCACCCAACCTTCATACCGCAATTTATATGGCATCCTAAATTAATAGTTATAAATTTCTATAATTAAGAGAGCTTGAAGTAAGAAGTCATAATCATTAACTGAGTAAGCAAAAATGAATTACTATATGATTTCACTATCATCTGTATATGGCTACTATGCATATACATATCCCGTCCCGTCTCGTCCTGCACTAAAAAAAAACCGTGCGTGTGCTACAACCATTACTGTACTGTGTGTTGAATTTAGCACAAATGATGTCCTCGCTCAAATACGATAGAATTTATGTGGTGCCAGAGCTTGCCAGTGAACAAGTTTAAAGCCACTGTTTATTGTCTTCTTTGAGGAATACTCCTGTAACTATCGAACTCTACTGGGACAGTACAAGTCGATTTTAAAGGAGCATTTCTCTAAATATGGACGAATGTGAGACTGGCACAATTTGTTTGCGTCTTCTTTGGCACTCAGTATGCTTTTCTCTAACTTATTTAAAATCAACGATCGTCTTTAAGCAACATAAGACCAAATCACAGTGACAGAATCAGACGTTTTAATTGGACTATATTAGTTACACTTCCAGTTAGCAAATTGTATTGGGTTCTTCACGATATCTCCGTAATTAAATTAGGAGCGTCAGTTACTACTTACATTACAACAGCACTCTGGATATGTACTTAAGTTAGAAGTCATGGCAGTTCGATCTTTGTACCTTGCAAAAGCAGTTGAGAGGCTAAACCATCGCCACAAAATACCAAATAAATACGGAAACGACAATGCCAGAAGTGGGATCTGTACCTTGAACCAGAAGAATAGTCTAACCAACTGAGCAATATAATTTTCTCCTGAAGTTTTGGTGTCAGTTTGATCAACAGTCGTCGATTTATTAAAGCCAGTTGGCGCATAACCCAGCGATTGCGTCGCGGGTAGTTTTTGCTAGTTAAAAGCCAGCAAGCTTTCATGCAGCCGTTACATATTTTATTAGTACACTCGCAGTTTGCGCGTTTCTGTTGATTTGATTGTAGAGGATGAATTTTTGATGCACAGCATCTGAGTGTGTTTGTAGGGGCAGAATTGAAGCTTAAGGGTTTAATGAAGTTGTAGCGGTGCATTTTTAAACCACTTACTACAGAAACCTTTTCATAGAGTTTTGAATGGGTCACGGTTGAACATTAGCTTTTCATAGAGTTTGCCGAAATATTGTAATCAAATGTGGCTAAGTAAATGTAATGTACATACATACATACATACTTACATAAACTCACGTCTTCATTCCCAAATTTGTTGATAATTCTGTAACCACATTTTACACAATTATTAGGCTAAGATGTTTACCAGTGTATTAGTGACAGGTTGCAAGCCCATCGCCTAACAGTACTACAAGCCTTTATTCCCTTAGTCGCCTCTTACGACATCCACGGGAAGAGATGCAGTGGCACTATTCTAACCCGGCAACCACACGGGACTCTTTCATATTTTAATTGAAAGTTAAAAATTGAAAAACCGACCAAGACAAAAACGACTGAGCCCGAGTACAATATATTTAACTTATGATAAAAAAGTGGTCTGAGTCAAACCTACCTTATATTATACCTAAGTCTAAATAGAAGTAATAGTAGTTTAATCTGTCTTATAAGGGATAATTATGTTGTACCTTTTAAGTTAATATCTATTTTTGTTTTTTATTTTCCCATTTCTACAATAAACGGCGTAGGTACATACATACATACATTAAATCACGCCTGTTTCGCAGAGGGGTAGGCAGAGACCACTTCTTTCCACCTGCTACGATCCTGACAAATCTCTTTCGCTTCTTCCACATTCATACATCGAGTCATGCATGCGCGTCGGTTTCGGGTACTTAAGATACGGCCCTTTTCCAGTATTACTCCGTTTTTTTTTTTTTATTATTTCGGAGTAGGTATTCTTCTGTAATTTTTAATTTTGTTATTTTGTCAAATAGAACCAACTTAAACTATTTACCTATGTGTATGCTGCTCAAAAATGGTTTCGCACACATTAAGCAATTCTCGAGAAAATCTTACAAATTTGTTCAGGGACGTAAATAATGGGACATTGTAAAGAACAGCGGGAACGCTTTATTTAATGTGACGGGGCTAACGGGCAGTGTGCCGAATGTAATATATATTTTAAAGTTACGAAACCTTAAAAATTATGTTTTGATAACATTTTGTTGCACAACTATTTAAAATACGGTCGTATAGTCAACTAAAAACTGACGAATATTGTAAATGCGAAAGTGCGTTTGTGTGTCTGATTGTGCCTTCGTCGGATAAATCATTGAATCGATTTCGATGAAATTAAGTACAGTCAGTCATGAATATATACATGTTCCCAAAACGCCTCAAAAATCAACACGGCCCTATACCACTAACAATAAGGTCTATGTATACATATGTATATTTGACGCGATGGTTGTGTATGCGCAGAAAATTTGATAGTTTCAGCAAAGAAAACAAAATGTTTTATGATGAATCTACATGAATTAGGTATCGCGGGAACAATCTAGTATTTACTAAACAAAGGGCCGCTAGCTACAGTAAAATATTCCGTTAAAAATAACCGAACGCAAACTATAGCGTTCCGTTTTTTTAAATAGTTCGTTGATCAAATTGCTGATCAACCAAAAAACAGTACAAGTATCAAGCTACACTTTATTATTTTGATTCAAAGGGAATAGTTGTCCAACGTCAGTTCCTAAACTATTCCAGCTTTACCTAGCAGCACTAAAGCACGCCCAGAAATCCTTGGCCCGTATACACCACATTGCATTGCAACTTGCTCACTTATTTATATACAGCGTGTTTTATGCGCTGTACCTGGGACGTTGCATTTACCGGAGGCGGTGTAAAACGAATTTAATATATTTATTTCAGCTTGTCACCATGAAACATTTAAAATAAGAAGGTATAATAAAACTACGAAAGATCATTGAGCGTATAGATCATTGAGGGTCGTGATCCCGCAGTCACTCTGTATAAACGGACGTCGTTTGTATTGTGATACAAATACAAAAAAATAATAATACAAAAAACTTTATTTGCTAAACAACACCGAGTATACATAAAAAGACATATCTGGCGGACCCCAAACTAGGCTGAGCCTGTATTTTGGGACCCTGGAGTGCAATGTGTGAAACATATTAATGAAAGAAGTTATACAATATAAATTTCAAGGCAAGGATTTAACTCATGTTAACGAGTGATAAGATAAGCGCACGCGCCGTGTACACTGTGTGTGTTTGTGTGTGTGTATGTGTGTGGGTGTGGGTGTGTGTATGTGTATGTGTGACTGTCTCTGCAGCTGAATATGTACCGACAGGTATTAACATTAGCTGGCAAGTAGAAGGGCCTCTGTGTCTTGATATGATAAAGTCAGTAGCCACTTCCGATGATGAGTTGACGACAGAACAAAGTATTAATTTTAAAGTTAACAAGTAGTTAAGTACTATTAACCCAATGAAAGCCTGACCCACCATTAGAGATGTCACAGTAACACTGTACAACATTTTTTTTGACACTTCTTACGACTTGAATCATAACGTCACTATGACACAGTTCTATGGTGAGTCACTGTTCCATTCATTGGGCTGATAGTACTTAATCGTAAATAATAATGTTAATTAACGGTAGTTAAATTCAACATGTTTTATATTAAGCGCGTGCGTTGAAAAATAAGTTAAAAAGTTATCTCAGTCAATATTCCGTAAAATGCTCGTAAACAAAGTGAGTGTTTCAGTCAATATATTTTTTGAATATCTTTTTAAGCCGTCGCTTGGGACCTAGCCGGCAGAAATAATGGTTCATCGATCGAATCGGATGTAGTCGGCAAATACGACTAGCCATCTCCTTTTGAGGGTTCCGTAGTCAAACTGATAGTTTCGCCATGTTCGTCTATCTGTCTGTATGTCTGTCAACACTTACTCTTTTTCAGAATCTGGAAAATATCTTAACGAAAGCACATACTCGTACGTAATAAAACGAATTTAAAAAGAAAACTAACACGACCTACTAAAACTCATCACCAAAAGCACCAAATAACTATAAAATAGAATGATTATGATTTGGAGTTCGTTTTTAGTGTTTATTGTAACGGTGACGGAACCCTACACTGAGCATCGTCTGACATGCTCTTACCCTTTTTTTTTGTGGTCTTCCTTTCCGCCTTCGTAAATTAAGCAACCGGGTCCCAAGAAAAGGCGGCTGGAGAAGAGGCAGAATTAAAAAGTTAACTTTTTTATATGCATTTTATCAACCGTTAATAATAAAGTTGTTACAGCGCTCCGCACGCTGTTGTTTTGTGAACCGTTATAACGTTCCGACATGCAAAAATGAGATAACGAGAGCGAAGTGCCTGGAGCTCCGGGAGCTCCGGGCGCGAGTGTAAGTTTACGTTAAACACGATGAGTTTTTTGAGAACACCCTAACAATGTGCAATTATTTTAATGTACGACATTTAAAACAGCATTAATTTACTATCTCATTATGTTAAGGAGGTCTTGTTTATTTACAATCTTACTTTTTTATTTAAACTAATAAATATAATTGAAGTACTGTATGTGATTTTAAAATAAATGCCAAAATATAAGTAAAATCTAGCTATTTATAGTTTATACGATATACTTATATGTAAGTCTAATTGTAAATGCTTTTTTGACTATTTGCCTGTTATATTTTTGTCAGGGGTACATTTATCGGCGGGTAGAAATTACAATTAAATCAATCAATGCTTAAGATGTGTTAAAAGTATTATATTTATAAATCAGAACGTCAAAATGTATATTTAGTCTGTAAGAATGCATGCTGCATGGTAATTGTAGCTATGTCTATGCCGAACGGCAAGACGTATCACTATGCTTCGCCATTGGGCATACAAAATGATGTCAGCACGCATCATGCATTTCTTGAAATAGTACTTAATAAAAGGGGTAAATCCGTAGATATGAAGATTTAATTTATAATAATATGGACACAATCGGTAGACATGGCAAGAGTAAAGACAATAAGCAAACATTCAAAAAGATGACAGGATATTCTAATTATAAAATCGTATAAACAAACATGAAGGTTTAACAATAGTTGTATATAACTATTACAATTTAAGTACTCTAATACGGAATAAAACACACTGTCTGATACAAAATCTAATAAGTAATAGTTTTATGAAGTCTGACATATATAATATATTTTCTTATAATATGTTCCGTTAACTTATTACATTTTTGGTGCAATTCCAAATACACTGTTTGCAAGGAAGGCCGTTCGTTTTTAATGGCCTAAAGATAATATTATATCACTGCCGAATACTACTCTCGTAGATATTATATCTTGACAAAAATAACTAAAATAATGTAACCACTTACAAAATACTAAAAGTAGGTATTTATACTTTTAAATAAGAATAAAAAAGACTAGAAAGATTAGTATATTTACAAAGCTCCCAGAAACTCTGGGACTCTATTAAACTCGGTAAAACCATATTGCCATTTACGTGTTGTTTTTTTTTACTCGGCCGACTGCCACCAATAATAGATTGATAACCAAGGGTTGAAAGTGACCCATTTCACCCGAGATATTTCTGGCGCTCGAACGAAGTGAGAAATGAGAGAGAGAATGAGAGATGAGAAATAGTTCGAGGGGAAATGGGTAATTTCACCCGAGTTAGACACTCTACTTTTCATTTCGACTGTGAGGAAAGTAAAATACTACACGCACATTTTATAAAAGAGATGGAATATATTCGTGACGTCAAATTTCTTGTTTCGAGCGGATGTTCAGCGTTCAACTTCCAGTGTTGTATATAAAGTCCTTGGTCGTGCCCAACTCGATTAAACTTTTCTAATGTTGGCAGTATGTGTATTTTCTAGATGGCCTTGCCGAAACGTGAGAAAAAACTGTCATGCTATGCTATCATGGCATTATGGCGGGCAGCAGAATAGAGGAATAGTTTTAAATGTTGATTTACTGTACTTGCGAAAAAAATAGATCAGTCGTAAAATTATTTTAATATGAACCTATAGATCGTAACAAATACGTCGTTTAACGTATAGCCGAGTTTAGATATATGAAAAGCTTTTATTTTAATAATATGGCGTAGCTCAATTATCTTAGAATCCGTGGCCAATCGTAACTATTAAAAACATATTTCTTTCCACCCTAGAGGTGAAAACGAAATTTTC
Source organism: Acleris literana (assembly GCA_946894065.1). Taxonomy (NCBI): domain Eukaryota; kingdom Metazoa; phylum Arthropoda; class Insecta; order Lepidoptera; family Tortricidae; genus Acleris; species Acleris literana. The sequence goes on from OX335669.1 coordinate 10,995,918, forward strand.
CACCCGGCTATGTACCCATTCAAATTAAACTTTCCGAACAGGAGAGATGAAAAGTAAATAAGAGCTGTCAAAACGTTGACAATACAGAGACACGTCAAAAACAGTAAGGTTTTACCGTGAAGAATCTCAGCCCATCTGATTCCAGCATCACCTAATGTGGCATTATCTATGTAAAGGGACCTTATTGTCGATGGCGCTTACGCCGCACTGTGTCACGTGACGTTGTATTTATATCGGAGCATCCTTAATAATGGCGGAACGCCATCGACAATAAGGTCCCTTTTCATAGATAACATCACATATTTCCACCAAAGCATTTACTTATTCTGTGCCCAAAGACAAATTGTTACAATTTGAAACCGAACTTTGAAAACTTCTAGTCTTCAAGGCCTGAATGATTCGGGGCTATTGATCGTTAGGTAAGTAAACAAGTCTAGATTGCCTGTAATAGATGGTATTTGTGTTGAGATTGTATTGTATCGGGTCTGCAACGGCCGGTCCGGATGGCATTGGAATATTGCTGCATCGGCATGGAACTATGCTCGATATTGAGAAATGTTCGGATGCATTACAGCTTTAGGGATTACTAGTACTAGAGATAGATTTAACCTGGGGGGGTTATTAAGACATAGCTATGCAGTTCAGTTTGCGTTGAGAGAAAAGGACAGAGCTATATAACTGCTGTAGCTCTTTCAATCACGCTCACCGTAATATGAACTGCATAGCCATGTCATAATTACCCCCCTGATGTAAAGAAAATTTATTTAGTAAGGAAATAACTAAAGCGTAACAGGTATGCACTTATATCAAGATGATATATAAAGGCGAACTTAGCCCTTTAAGGGATCACTTCCAGTTAATAAAGCGTTTAAATATTTTGATTTGACCCAAAGAAACAAATAATGAATAGGGCAAGTTAAATAAAAGCTTAATAATTAAGGGGCCTCATACAACAATGGTGCAGAGCCATTCGTGTACGAGTTCGACTCTTTTATGCTAGAGTACGCAAATTAGCCAACGCACAGGTCATGAAGACCTGCAAAGTTTTAGGCAGTATACGGGACGGAGATATGCGCCTGCTATTGCGCTGTCCCATTCACTGACTGAAACTTTGGAGATTGTGACAGTTCATTGATAATAATCATTGCTGGAAACAAAACCAGGCGAAAATCCCAGATGCGTTGCAGCCATTGCCGGCCTTTAAGAAAACAGTGGAATCGCTAGCGTATTATAAATACAATACGCTGGATAAAAAGCTTTGTATGGCTGAGGTGGGAAGAGGGTTTTGTGGAGGTTATCGTATTGTTTTTAACTCGAGCGCCATTACTGTCAAGTAAATAAGAGCTATCATAAACAGGGATCGGAAATTCGGATGGATATTTACCTAAACTTTCGCGGCGGGGCGTTGTTGTTTAGCTGTATGGAGGCGGACTCAATCATATAATTCATTAACAAAATTCCCGGGATTTCTAAATAAATACATTACGCCAGCATAAATTCATAATTAAGTATTTGAATTTATTTTCCATGTATAGATTTACCAAATGTTATTTAATTTACCTGTAACTCATTGACCTAACGATTTTATAAGACCAACACGGAACGTGTTATCCTACATGTAAAATAATAATGTAAAATAATTAACGTTTTGTAGAATCCCAAAATCCCGGAACTTATATTATTAAAATAATATTTTCAAGAAGCCGACGCCATGTTCGCCTATCTTTTCCGGGATTTTGCCAACTTTAGGTAAATATCGATCCGAATTTCCGATCCCAGCGCCTCTATTCTAGGCGGTAAAAACGATGTCGTAGTTTGCCTGTTATGGTATTGTTATGACGTCAGCCGCCATTACTGTCAAGAAAATAAGAGCTATCAAAACGTTGACAATACGATAACCCATCAAATACGATATTGTTTTTACCGTCTTGAATAGAGCCGCTGATCATAAAGTTGACAATACGATAACATGTCAAAAGCAATAAGGCTACCGAGTTGAAAAGACCCCCTGTGCCATTCCACATAATAGGTAGCTAAGTCGCAACTGACCTTCAATTGTCAAGCATCGTGACGTGCGTCAAATATGTTTTAGATTTATTAACACCACTACAAAGTCCGCGACTCTCAAGTGATTTACTTATTCCATTTGTTCTCGTCCTTTTATAGTCACTGGATTTATCGCCAATAGTGAAAGAATGAGAAAAAAAACTCAGCTGTTTCTCAGTGGGGTCAAAGCATTGGGTCGAAGTGATATGATTAATGTACGTGTGATCGCTTAACAGTAACTAACAAAGAGCTCACTCGAACACGGTACTTACCTATGGATAAATCTTAACCCCTTACAGTTAAAGTATCGAGAAAAACAAAATCGGATATATGTCTTAAGTTATTTTTAGAATGTTTTTTTCTTACAATAAATATTTAATTTGAGCCACCCACTAAATTCAAGCCTCTGTAGTTTAAAATCATTGCACTTACTTGTTGCGCTCACTTCAGGCCCAAGAGACTCAAACAGCTTCCCGAAGGTTAGTTTCAGTAGACGATCTGAATCTGAAACAAAGATAAAAACGAAATCGTCATACTAAAACTTTACTTTTAAGACTGTTAACGCCATCTGCCGGCTCAGTCGGGAAAAGCGCTGCGAAACAGACGCCTTTGTTCTATGTTTCAGCAGCGAATCGGTGCGCGTAGTTTCAGGTAAAGCTTTGTGTTTAGTTTCAAGCATTGATACTAGATGGCGCTTTCCGAAGAGTTTTTAAGATGATTCTTTACATTGCCCAGTTTATAAACAAATAAAAACTTAAACTTACAGTGACAGTAAAGAAGCGAATTAAACTTAGTACCTGTTTTAATATAGTTAGGTTTAGGGTACAGAACTTAAAACTCTATTTTAAGACTAAGACCTATCTATTAATATTTGAATTGTAGGTGTAACTAGGGTGCTATTTCCAGTGCTTCTGAAATAAGCACTAGCTACCTGGACCTTAGCCAACATTTCTATTCATACCTTGTTGGCTGCGCTGGCAAATTTAACTGGACCGGTCGCATTTATTACAAAACGCTTTCAACGAAATAGAATGGAAATTGAATAAAAATTCAAGAAAATTAAGCATCTACTTTAAGATTGGAAAATACGCTTAGCTTTTACTGCTGATAACATGATGCTTTTGAAAATTCATTATTACATGCGAATTCATCCAAAATAAAATTGTTATGAGCTTTAACGTCTGTTGAATGGTCAGTGAATTGCGGTGTTATTATTATATTTATGTATACGAGTCTCTAATCAAAGCACCTATTAAAAGAAGATACAAAACCTTGTCGATACGTCTTGCGTCTTCAATCTCATCCTGCCCAAGCATTTTTTTAAATTCTTCCTCTTTCTGCCCAATGTCCTCTATAAAGGACAATTTTACATATAATATTTGATTTCCCGGGCAGAAACTACCAAATCGGATGTGTCCTTTATTAAGAACACTGGGCAGGGCGAGGATAAAATGGTCGACATCCTTTCCACTGTCTCTGTTAAATAGATATTTAATTGAAATTATTTATGGAATAAGTAATTTTGAATGTTAAATAATGAGATTTTGTTCTACACATGCAGCACGCAAGCGCGATATACAAAGATAGGTAAACTCAAAGAATTATTGCAATGCACATTGCACTCAATAGGTCGATAAAGTCGCAGAGCGTTTGAATCGCCCGTTTTTTCGTAACGATAAACTGATGTTTTATATTACGAATACAATTCGTATTTACTAAAAAGGGGTATATGTCTAAACACAACTACCTATACTTTTAATGCTATTTGCTATGTTACTCTTTTTTTTTTTTTACGTAATATTGGGCGGTTCAAATCCTTGCGGCTTTGCCCAAATTCTGTTTAACGGTGTTCTTACCAGCAGCTGTGGAGTCAGGAGGTGGTTGAAAGCGGAAGTTGGCAGCAAAGCCCTGGCCAGGAGTGGCCGAGTTGGCGGTGAACTGCAACAGCAGCGTTGGACCCGTTGACAACACCTCGTACCCTGGAACAGGTCATGGTTTGGTAAATAGATCAAAGCCTGTTCTTGGCAATCTTTGACCAACCGTTTCGAAATGATTCTTATTCATTCTGCCACCTTTACGGTACCCAGGTACGGTCGGCTTATACCTAAGTAGCTGCATGATTAGGACTTTCTATGCCATGGTTTACAAACAAGCAAGTGACCAGCACGCACTTCGCGTACCCTGTTCGTGGTGTTACTATACCCTTTATAGCCGCGTACTTAAATGCGAGCAACTCCCGTGTAGCCGGCTGTTTTTACATATTTTCATTAATTTATTGTGAAATAGTACATACATACATACATAAACTCACGCCTTTATTCCCAGTTTGGGGTAGGCAGAGCTACAGAATTGCCAACAACTCTAAAAGCTTGTTGTTAATTCTGTAACCACATTTTGCATAATCAGGCTAAGATTTTTATCAGTGTATTAGAGACAGGTTGCAAGCCCATCGCCTAACAGTACTTCAAGCCTTTATTCCCTTAGTCGACTCTTACGACATCCACGGGAAGGCATGGAGTGGTACTATTCTAAGCCGGCAACCACACAGCTAGTTGTGAAATAGTATTAATAGGATATACAGTTAAGTACCTTTTTCAGTAAATAAAACAATGATATTTATATTTTACGTTTCATAAATAGAACAAAGTGTTTTGTAATCACATTAATATATTTTTGGTTGGTAAAAATAGATCAAAATCGACAAAAAGTTACAAGCTGTGGCATCGTGTGATGTTTTTTAAACCTTCTGGCATATTGATTTTTCACGTACTCGTTTACCTATAAGTTTCTTGTTTCGGTCTCTAAACAGTAAACACCTTGCAAACCCTAGATATGACCGCGCGTCACCGTTCACGTATCATAAACAATAACACACACATTCTCAATTTTTGGTGTGTGCTAACAAGGTCATTCCTGTTACGTTTACAATTCGTCAGATGACGTACAGAGTCCGTGATTTTCCTTTAAATTGTAGGTAAACACACCCCGTAATCTGTCCGGGCGCGGCGTATTTAACAAAAATGGTAGCCCGAACTACACACGGGCACGGCGCGATTAACGTTGACTTCGTTATTTAGTACGGCTAAGTAGATAAAAATGGTGACACGTATGTGGTTCTGGCATGGCATAGAAAGTATTAGAGCTTTATCACTTTAAGTTCATGTTTGAACTGCTACACTAATCTGTCAAAGGGACTTGACAGAAGCGTGTGGAGCTAACTCCATGTGCTTCTGTTTAGTTCATTAGAGAAATTACTCTTACCGAACAATCTGACTTCGCGTGTGATATACATGGGCTTATTTCTCTAAAAAGTTCATGGGAGTGCCTATAATTAATTCGACATTGGCGAAATACACCTAAACAAGAGTGAAAGCCATTAATTTTATTAAAATTAGAATTAGAATCTGTCAAAGACGTTAAAGCGATACGGTACAAAAATGTGCGCCTACTTAAGTATAAGACCGACTCTACCATGCCGCACATTGTATCATGTGGTGTACACATTGTATCTACGTAGGCACGTAGGAACAATGTGTGCACACGTGTATGGGTCCATACGGCAGACGTGACCGGCCTTATCCTGCTTTGGTGAATATGGTAGAGTTAATATTGTTTCAACAAGACTAACAAAAAGTACGCTTTTGAAACTGTTAATTTTAATAGCGAAACATTTTGCAGCTATCATTAAAAGCAACAATAGCTGGCCTTTTAGAATCCGTCAAGCTTTTTAATTAATAGAGCTCACGATATTTTACCCAGTAAAATAGAGGCCCTGATGGTAAGTGGGATCTGACAATAAGACCGATAGACATTTGCATTCTCAAGACTACGAATCTAAGGGCCGTATTAATAAACTCACCTTGGCCGAGATGCGTCAAAATGACAGTGTTCTATGGTTTGCCGTTTACTTTGACGTATCTTGTGATCGGCATCTAGGCCAAGATAAGTTTATTAATACGGCCCTAAGGCCCTTATTAATAAACTGATCTCGACTTAAATGCCAGGCTCAAGGTGCGTCAAAAATGACAGTTCTTTATGGCTTGACATATCTTGTGACGGGTATCTCAGCCAAGATGAGTTTATTAAGGGCCGTATTAATAAACTCATCTTGGTTGAGATGTCAATCACAAGACACGTCAAAAATGACAGCTTTATATGGGTTGACGTTTACTTTCACGTCTCTCGAGATGGGCATCTCATCTCAGTCAAGACAAGTTTATTAATACGGCCCTTAAAACTGCAATGCTAAGACTGCTGCGTGGCGTTAGATTAAAGGATTGATGGAAGCGAATATTAATAGTATTTACTGTTTATACAAACAAAACTAATTAGTTATTTTAAAACAAATAACGATAGCATGTTTCATTTTATTTCATTAATAATGCAAATAGCAAACTATTTACGCACTCATTAATATCAATTACATTTGTGTATTAAAAATAATTCGTTTTAAACCTACTGAAATGCAACATAAACCAATTTGTTTGCCTATAAAGGACATTTATTCACTTACGTAGTATTGTTTACCTAACTTTTTAGTTTCTAGTGATTGCTTTGAATTTTTATTTTTATTGTTATTATAGTGCCCATCCGATAAGAACTCCCAAGTCTATCCTGACACATTGCTCAACCATGAGGTTTCTGAATGCTGATAATGTTGACAGCAGTATAACAATGCTGTTATTACTATTTCATTCACACGCAACAAATAAGTTTAGCATTGTTTTCCTGTTGCCAACATTATTAATATTAGGAAACGTCATGGTTGTGCAATTGACATCTTATCAGCCGTTTTTATTGAAGTGGATTAATCGTGGATAAAACATCTGTCACTTTCTGATCAGTATGTAAGTGCGAGAGTGACGGAAGCTTTATCCACCGCATTAAAGTTGACCATAATTCTAAGCCGGGTGAATTTAAAAACGCATGTTAAAATTACTTTGGGGAAAGCTAAGCAGAAAAGAAGCAGACTTATGTTCACGCCACGCGTCCACATCTTGGCAGACCCAAGACGTCATGGCTAGTAAGCATGAAGAACTGTTCCGTTTGGCGAGAGTAGGTATGCGTAGTATGCAGAACTTACTGCCAACTTTGCTTACGGAAGAGGAACTTGAAAAAGAAGAATAATAAGAAAGTACCGTATCCACACTATATGATGGTATACCTAGTGACTCTGTCTGTGTCTTATGCTTTTATGGCTAAACGGCTGAACCTGAAAATTTTCCATATAATTTGGTATGGAGAAAGCTTGAGTTTTGGGGGAAGCTCATAGGGTACTTTTTATCCCGAGAAATTGGTCAGAGGGCCTAATATGACTGTATTTATCGCGTGACAAAATGTAGATAAAACATCCGTCAGTTTTTGACATTATAAGTACGAGAGTGATGGATGCTTTATCCACATATTGTCACGCGATAAACACAACCATACTAGGCCCGCAGTTCCCGAAAGAAGACGATAAACGATTTCTATATGGAAGGAATCGCGGGACAAAGCTATTAAAAAACGTACCTGTTAGTTCATTGCATAGCATAGCTATGTTGGGAGCATTGGTGTCTTTTCCATCGAAGATTTTAATGATGTCCGCTCTCCGTAGACAGCTGCAAACAAATTTTCATAATTAGCAACATTTATTAATAACCGAGGAATTAAAAAGCTTACGCCTGCGCTTAGAGGTATTTTACAGACCATTAACTCGTTCCTTTTTGAAACTTATGTGTGAAAAATCTTTACTAAGGAACGACTTAACCGCCATTAAAATGACTCTGAGTGTAGCCGCTAATTTTAGATAACCTTAAATCCAACTGAAGTCTTCAGTTGGACTGACCTATTTACCTACCATTTTAAAGAAGTTATTTTTTGCTTTTTGAAGGCGGGTTTTTGTTTTTTTAAACTTTGTTTTTCTGAATCTACATCTACTTCAATTCTAAAAAAGCAAAGTAAAATCTACATTTAAGGTTATCTAAAATTAGAAGTTATTTTTTGGTTTTTGAAGGCGGGTTTTTGTTTTTTAAACTTTTATTTTATTTTATACTTTTTAGTGATCATAATTATGCTGTTATTCACCCACTTCTCAATTAATAAGAAACAATAGAACATTTCAAACTCGCCGCAAGCAACGCCGTGTGAAAGGCATAGTCATTATTTAAACCTAAATATGCTTCGTCATAGTCGCTTAACTATCTTAATCGAAATATCTTGACGCCACCCTCGAAATATATACCGTTTAGGAGTTCCGGTGGCCATCTGTGGTCTTTATCATCAGTTCCACTTCACCAAATAGTGCTTTCCAAGACCAAATACACGAGTTACAATGAAAAATACCAAAATCGCTATAGGTACTCATATGCCTATAAATTTTGAAGAGTTCCGTCGATTCCTCATGGATTCCACCATCACATCTTCATTTTGATAATAATGGGACTAATCGGGAAGCACCAGCTTTCAAATAAAAAAAGAATCATCAAAATCGGTAAACCCAGTCGAAAGTTTTGAGTCAACAAACATTTAAAAAGAAAACAGACGAATTGAGAACCTACTCCTTTTTTTGAAGTCGGTTAAAAAACAGACGAATTGAGAACCTCCTCCTTTTTTGAAGTCGGTTAAAAATACTCGCGCTCATCACATATATATTGGCCCATACAAGGAATCGAACCCGGGACCGCTAGCTTCGTAGGCAAGGTCACTACCAACTAGGCCTAACTAGTTGGTAGTGACCATATGGTACAAGCCTAGAGTTTAGTTCGCGGGACTAAGTCAATTTGTGTGAGATTGTCCCCTGATGTTTATTTATTTACTTACTTATTTATTTCTGAGAATTCCTTTGTTACTCTATCACGTATGTCAGGTAACTATGTTACAGTAAAACCAGAATATATCGCTGTTACTCTTTCTGGCATCTTATTTGTCAGGCCAAGAGAGTGTGAAAGCGATAGACGGCCGAGTACCTCTGGTTTGATTGTAGGTACATGGTATGAGAATCTATGTGGTTTTGGAATCACACCAGTTATTTTCAAGCCGAGCCGCGTCCTTCGTCATGCTTATGACAGCATCGCATTCTTTTAATTATTAGTATCTGGGACACCAAGCGTTGCTCGGTTTGAAACCAAGTTTTCCCGAAGATATTGTATTTGAATTTCTGTGTTTTGTACAATACAGTGTTTACATACATCCCTACAATCAATTTGACAGCTCGGTTACTTGACCCGAAATACCCCTATTCCACAATCTTCATCAAAATTGTTAGAGCCGTTTTTGAGAACTTGATAACCAACAAAATTGTTATTATCAAGTACGTGTAACATATGTTATGGATATGAAAAGTACTTTTACGTTATTGCACTATCTACTAAGAGATACTCCTTAATAGCTTCCACATGTTTATTCCATCCAGTATAATACGCAGACATAATTCCAGTCAATTCTGCTTTATCCGATCCAACTTCGATGTCCTCCATGAACCTACTGTCATACCAACGCAACGCGCCCGTACTCGCTTTTGACATCTGCTTGTAAATTTTAATATAAATTATTAATAATATGTTTAAAAATAAGCCTTACACTACATCAGATATTCTCAATGTGTGCTGTGCGTAGCCCTATGGCTCCGTAAGACCTAGCAAGGGCTCCCCTGAAATATCTGCTTAAAATACAAGGCATGTCCTGTATCAATATTTTAATAAACTTCATTTAAAAACTAATAAAAAATTGGTTTTTATTGTATTGGGGCTCCGTAAAATATTACCTGTTTCAAACGAATTCCATCGCTAAAAACATTCAACTAGACAGGTTACTTAACGCTAACGAAAATCGTTTACGTTAGCGTTAAGCAACTTGTCTAGCCTCACTGAACCGGTGATCTACATTATTTAATGTTTGCATATAAAATTAGTTATTATCACTAAATTGTTTTCCGTGGTAGTAGGCGGCAAGTCGCTGAGCTGGCCATTATTTCTCGTTATTAGACGAATAATATAAGTGTTTTTTTCTCGTAAATAAAACTTACGAGACAGCACTAATATTATTAGACTAACACTTTTTGAAAAACGGGCCCCTGGTTTGCAAAATTATGAATTTTATTGTAAGAATTATTCATAGGGATAAATTCTTCGTATTACGATTCCGATTGTACTACTTTGAAGTTGTTATTTTCTCTGTTTACTCTCCTAATAAAATAAATATATAAATCAATATTCACTACACAGTTTGAAATTCCTATTCCATATGTACGCGAGAAGTTACACTGTGATAGAATAAGAAACTAGCAGGTACTCTCATAGTTCTATAACTCGGCAAACTGGATAGTTTATTCCGCTACTATATTCAGTAATTTTGCAAGTGTAGCTTTATTTTGGCTGTAGCAGTAACAATATTATCGCTCTAGCGCGCTGGAATAGTTTTCCCCGTTACGTTAGGGTAATTTAGTTAGGAGTTCCAGCACCAGACTGCCCTTAGCGAATTCCGTAGCTGAGACGTCTTAGTGGAGAGTCGCGCGAGTACGTCGCATTCCTCCTGTTACACAGACGTGTAAGGTGTAATATTTTTATTTATTTACTCCCTACAACCTACTATTTCGGTAAGGTGACGAGACGTGTAAGGTGCCGAACATTATTATTATTATTAATAACAAAGTACCTATTACCACTTTTGATAACATCCATCATACATAATAAGAGTCGTTTGTTAGTGTCCGTTCGTAAATATTATATGCGGATGAAGTAGTTAAAAATATTTATTCAATCAAAAATTAAATGCACGTCCAACGGAGTGGTAATGAGTGCAGACAATAAACTGTGTGCTATTGTAATTATTTCGATGATGCATGAATGGAATGGAACATTCGCCTGACAGCTACTCCGTTGTGGCGTACATTCATTATTTAAATTGCACGGGTAGTTTGAAAGGTAATTATAAAGACAACTGAAATCAGGGCCCCTATTCTACCACAATGAACAATATATCGCTTTTGACTTATTATCATTATGATATTGCTTTTAACTCGACCGCCATTACTTGCCTGCCTTGCATTACTTGGCGGGCCTTAGGGCCCTGCAGATTAATTACGCTAACTAGCGTTTCTATTCGATTCATTTTTAAACCAATCACGTCACTGGTAGATGACGTGATACGAAAAGTCACGTGATCTACCTGTGTCGCGATTGGTTTAAAAACGAAACGAATAGAAGCGCTAGTTATCGTGATGCACCTTGGCAGGGCCCTCTTGTTGCTTGAAATAAAGTTATTCTATTCTATTACTGTCAAGTAAATAAGACCTATAAAAACGTTGACAATGCGGTATCAGGTCAAAAGGGATATTGTATAACGTCATTGCATAGAGGCCAAGGCCATTTAAGTGTTTCTTTGTAATCTTCATAGGAAAGAATCGTATATTTAACTCATGTTATAATTGCAAAAGTTTTCTAAGTTTATTAGTAATCAATAGCAAGATCATGTTGACTAAACTTTGTTAACAGTTAGGTTATTCTCGTAAACAACTTTCCTTCCGATTTGTTAACGAATCATTTGCCGGCTAGCCTATTACCTACCATCAGAGCGTATTAATAAAGTACGTTTCAATGGGTGTGTTTTTGTTTTGGTCGGAGATTTCATAGGTAGACGAAGCAACTCTGCTAAAGTATCAGAATCTGCCTTACGACCCCTCCCAATTTAAAAAAAAGTGCAGTTCAGAAATTTCTCATCAAAAGCAAATATTGCAATGCGAGTGTTAATAATTCACTAGTTAAAATAACTCCGAACGCGAAAACTGATGAGTATGCAAACTGTAAACAAATTGATGATATGAAAATTTCAGAATGTTATAAAATGATACAATTATTCGTTAAATGATCCATTTTAATGATGGATCGCGAAATATTGCTGAAGTGGAAGTTTCGAGCCTATTCGAATCAAAAATTCATCGGAGCGGCCGAATTTGCATGACCTAGGGAAGTTTTAGAGAGCTCATTCACACCAAAGCGTAACATAGATTTTCTCTTAGAAATCTCAAGACCCACTTTGTGTCTATTCTATCACGACAATTATAACTTGAATTGAGTGCTGGTAGTCATGATGCGAATGTAGATAACTACCCGATCAAGATCGAGAAACTTTGGAGTACGCAGTTTATACTTATCGATGCCTCAAGTTAAATTCGCCGGTGACGTAATAAGTAACTAAGTTATATAAGCTAATGTTTACATTATATATACTTATTAAACTTATATGGTTTTTTCGAGATGATGTGATTTTTTACAATCCTTTGTTGCGTCGTCGCCGTTGCGTTGTTCTACATATAGGTTAGACTGACATATTATGTCACACGATGCGTTGAAACACTTGCATCGCTCTATGTTGTAATCACAGCGTTGCGACAACGCAACGCACAGGCAACGCTCGTGTGGCAACTCTCTTAAATTTTCCAAAGTCGTAGCGGTCCGAAAATACCGCCGCAATAAGCTGATTCCATAAAACTGTACTTTACTTTAATTTACAGTAAATTACGACTATATTTATAAATAAAACATTGTACAAACAATACATTCGATGGGCATGCAGAACTGAAGTGGTCTATAAATAAAATCCCATCATTTCATCCCGTCAATATTGAATTCTCTATTTAATGCATAACGCTGCATAATCCCCCTTCTGGCTCGTTACAATGTAAGTTAGTGGACGAAACGATTTTTACGAGGGATTTTACGAGTTACGAGTACGCTGCTCGACTTATCGACTTACATTCAATACTTCTGACGTGATTACGATAATATGGCCATTTTTATTGGCGTTTGAGGTTTTATAGCATTACTTATTTGTAAGGAGGAAGAAATTATGTGCTTTATAGTGACAGACACTATTGTCTTTCAAAGTCGGGAGCTCTATTCTTCTCGGTAAAAATACAGGGCGTCCCAAGACTATGGGACATGAAGAGAAAGTACCTTAAATATCGTAGATACGATATTTTACTGAAAGGAGACTTTATGTTATTTTTAGGGGGGATGATCGTTGCTCGCGTCCGTAGGTTTTACCCACGAAACCCTACACGTGTCCCCTGGGTGGTGCTAAACGAGCAGCAACGCCGAGCATCAGGCGGCGGTAAATAACCTGACCCCCTCCGATCCCCAGTCGGAGGCCGGCTACTTCAAGCCGCGAGGGTGTAAATGCCCTCAAAAGATGTAGGTACGCCAACCCGCAATGGCCAGCGTGGCGTTACAAGGCCAATTAACCTGCATGCAGATACAACCAAAACCACGGCCCTCAGTTCTCAGTAGTCTTACTCGGCCTGGCTACGGCAGCGGTCGGGGAACCAGTAGGACAGAGGGTTCTAAGAATCCCTGGGAGAATGGATACGGCTGCCAACATGTTTACTTGGCTACATATAATGTCAGAACACTGTTAACGGAAGAACGCTACCAGGAACTGGAATCCGAGGTCCTCAACAAAATAAAATGGGACATTATTGGTCTTAGCGAGACAAGAAGAAGAGGTGAAAGCCTCGTTAAGCTACCGTCAGGACACTTATTTTTCCACAAAGGCTACGAAGATAAGTCACAAGGTGGAGTTGGACTAATCATCAATACCTCGATGGCAAAGAAAATGCGTAACATTAGAGCGGTGTCACCACGTGTCATCTACGCCACTTTTGATTTAAATAAACGTTACTCACTCAAAGTCATCCAAGTCTACGCACCAACATCCGCACACCCAGATGAGGAGATTATGGAATTTTATGACGACATAAGTACCGCATTAAGTGAGAATCCTAGCTTCTACACCGCTGTTATTGGGGATTTCAACGCCAAGTTAGGGAAACCCCGAGAAAATGAAGAGTACGTGGGCAAATTTGGACTAGGGGAAAGGAACTCAAGAGGGCATGACCTAGCTAGTTATCTCTGCCAGAAACAACTTTTTGCCATGAATACGTTTGTCCGCAAGAAACCACAAAAACTATGGACCTGGAGAAGCCCAGACGGGAAAACTAAGAATCAGATAGATTATATTCTTAGCTCAAAAAGGTATATCTTCGAAGACGTAGACGTCATCAACATGGTGGGTGCGGGAAGTGACCACCGCATAGTGAGAGCCCGATTAGGCTTCAACCTCAAGCTCGAGCGGCGGCGGCTAGTCGAAACGAACAGACCACTTGAAGACAGAAGATACATAGGGATACAGCGAGAATACTACCAGGGCAAACTCGCAGAGAAACTTACAGCTGAAGAAACTTGGGACATAAACGCAATAAACGACCAACTAGTCAGCTCTATCAACGAAACGCTAAAGGAGATAAGACCTAAATCCAGATTAACACAGGCACCAAAGTCACAAGAGCTAGCTACGCTATTAGAGGAACGCAAGAAAATCCTGGCCACCTCATGTCAGACTGGCATCTCTATAGTGAACAAGCAAATAAGGCACCTCCTTCGAAAGCATCTTAGGCAGAGAAAACACAAGCTAATTTTGGAGACTATAGAGAAACAGCTAAAAGGCAAAAAAAAAGCTAAAAAGTGGCAGTCAGCAGATTCAAAGGCTGACGACGGAAGAGGGTTCCATAACAACGGATCGAACGAAAATTCTGGAAGTAGTTGAAAACTATTATTCAGAATTATACAGTTGCAAAAATCAGGAAAAGACTACAGCCCCCAAGGATCCGCGAGCTCCATTAAGGAAACATCTTACCACGGATCTTCCCGAGATCAGCTTATATGAGATAAAACGAGCCCTTAAATTCATGAAAGCTGGAAAGTCGCCAGGTGAAGATAAGGTCACATACGAAAGTCTGCAACATGGCGGAAGAGCAGTATTGAAGCAGTTGCAGATACTGTTCAACAAGGTGTTGTTCGAGGGTGTGCCACCAGAGGAATGGAGAAATGCAATAGTAATTATGCTGCTACAAAAAAAAAACTACTTTGTGCTAATGTTACTAAATGTAATGTAACCTTTGATTTTAGCCATGTAGATTCAATTTATATTGTTAAGGTATTTAAATCGCTCAGTTTAAAAAAAACTGAGGATTTATGGGGAGCGTTAGTTAAAGTGATCCATCATGTCATAGATATAATTGCACCTCACTTAGCTTTAATCTACAATAATTGCATTTCAGAGGGGGTTTTTCCAAATCTTATGAAATATAGTAAAGTCATACCACTTTTTAAATCGGGCGACATGAGTGATTTAACGAATTTCCGTCCCATTTCTATTCTACCGGTTTTAAGTAAAGTTTTTGAGAAGTTAATGTTAAAAGATATGTTAGGTCACTTCAATAGAAATAAACTGCTTAACAGTAATCAGTTCGGCTTCACCAGAGGACGATCCACAACTGATGCAGCATCTGTACTCATTAAATATATATACAATATTTGGGAGAAATCCTGTGATGCAATAGGAATTTTTTGTGACCTTTCCAAAGCTTTCGATTGCGTAGATCATGCGACTCTTATATTAAAATTACAACATTATGGTCTGTCAAATAATTCTCTAAATCTTATGTCTTCATATCTTACACAAACGGTTGTTGTAAACCAAACACAGTCCATTGGAGCAACTGTTAAATTAGGTGTGCCTCAGGGCTCTATATTAGGTCCTTTCTTATTTCTGGTCTATATAAATGACTTACCACCCACGGTAGATAACCTTTGTGATATTGTGCTATTTGCTGATGATACTTCATTAATTTTCAAGGTGGACCGAAAATCCGTCGATTACAGTAGGATAAACGCCACGCTGGTTAAAGTACTTAATTGGTTTACTATTAACAATTTGCTACTTAACGCTAAGAAAACTAAATGTGTTAGGTTCGTTTTGCCTAATGTTAGACCGGTAGAATCTAGTATATTTCTAAATGATGAGTGTTTGGAGATGGTGGACAAGGCGCTTTTCTTAGGGATAACTATAGACAAAAACTTGCAATGGAGTCCCCATATAGCAGTACTAGCAGGTAAATTAAGTTCGGCAGCTTATGCTGTTAGGAAAATCAGGCAACTTACGAATGTTGAGACAGCTCGCTTAGTTTATTATAGTTATTTTCATAGTGTTATGTCGTACGGTATTCTGGTTTGGGGAAAAGCTACTGACATACAGACTATATTCGTGTTACAAAAAAGAGCCATTCGTTCCATATATAACCTAAACTCCCGTGATTCCTTAAGATTACTATTTAAAGAAATTAGTATTTTGACAGTAGCGTCACAATTTATTTATGAGAATATTATTTATGTCATTAAAAATCAAGACTCTTTTGTTAAGAATTGTGATATACATAATTTGAATACAAGAAATAAAAATAAAATTGCTATTAAAAAATTTCGTGTCCGTAAGGTATATAAATCATTTGTTGGTCAATGCATTCATTTCTATAATAAATGACCTGACGAAGTTTTAAAGTTATCATTTCCAGCACTTAAAAATTACTTGAAAAAGTCGTTGATGTCGAAAGCTTATTATAGGGTCGAGGACTATCTAACAGATAAAAATGCTTGGCCTAAATTAAACACCTAAATAACTTAGTAATAGCTTAGTCAGGAAAATATCTAAACATTGTAGGTATAATTATTGTCTAGGGGACAAGGTTTCTGTAGGAGAATGTATCAAAACTATGTGGTTGTTTTGCACCGTCATGGGTAAGTATATGTATATATATATGTATATATATATAATTATTACTATTTAAGAGTTCATCTGAACATACTGAGTTTTGACACGTTTTCCTGCTCAACTACGCATGATATATATATTTTAATGTTAAATTCATTGTTTTATATAATGCTAGGTTAAGTTCTATAATTGTATAAGTATTTTTTTAAAAAAAACGACTGACTGTTGAGTTTCTTGCGGCGTTTCTTCTCAGCAGTGGTCTCTTGCGAAGCGCTGGTAGATTTTTGACGTGTAAAAGTGCCCGTGCGGCCTACTTACTGAATAAACATCTTTTATCTTTTTTTTTTTTTTTATCTGCACAAAAAAGGCGATGTCACCAAACTCTCTAATTATCGGCCTATTTTCTTGTTAAGCCATGTCTACAAGCTCTTCACCAAGGTGATCCCGGCTCGACCCAGACCAACCAGTAGAACAAGCAGGCTTCAGGGGTGGCTTCTCAACAATCGACCACATACACACTGTTCGCCAAGTGATAGAGAAGTGCAACGAATATAACCAGCCCCTAGTCGTAGCCTTCATAGACTACGAGAAGGCATTTGACACTGTGGAACACTGGGCAGTTATGCACTCTTTACAAAGACGCCAGGTGGACAGTAGGTACTTAGAAGCCATCAAAGCGGTATATTCCTCAGCTACTCTGCAAGTTAGGTTACACGAGCTGATGAACCCAGTTCAGGTGAAGAGGGGTGTGAGGCAGGGAGACACCATTTCCCCTAAATTCTTTACGTCTTGCCTGGAGGATGTTTTTAGGCTTCTCGATTGGTCAAATAGAGGCATCAACTTCAACGGGAAACAATTAACACACCTACGATTCGATGATGATATCATACTCTTCGCAGAGAGCCTGGAAGATGTGGAAGCCATGGTCGCTGAACTGTACGACGTATCTGTAATGGTGGGTCTTAAAATGAACATGGCAAAAACAAAGATAATGTGCAAGAACACCGATGCCACCCACATTACAGTTCATCGTCAGGTGCTGGAGAGGGTGGAAGAGTATGTCTACCTCGGTCAATTGTTAAGCCTAGGAAAAAGTGGACAGGACCTGGAAGTCCAGCGCCGAATCCGCTTAGGCTGGGCGGCTTTCGGTAGATTGTCCGACGTGCTTAAAGGGGACATACCGCTGAATCTCAAGCGCAGATGCTTCGAACAGTGTGTCCTTCCCGTCCTGGTATATGGAGCCGAAACTTGGACGCTCACGCAGAAGGTGATCAACAAGCTGCAAGTCACGCAAAGGGCGATGGAACGGGCGATGTTGGGCTTCTCTCTCCGCGACAGAGTCCGAAATACGGAGATCCGGAGACGAACAAGGCTCACCGATATAGCTAAAGTAATCACTCTAAGGAAGTGGAAGATGGGGAAAGGCTGTGGTTGAGTGGAGACCCAGAACCGAGCGAAGAAACGTTGGCAGACAGGAGATGAGGTGGACCGACGATCTGGTCAAGGTGGCAGGAAGGTGCTGGATGAGGAGAGCACTGGACCGAGATGGGTGGCGAGCAATGCAGGATGCCTACACTCAGCATTGGGTGGCTATAGGCTGAAGAAGAGAATAATTCTTCTTAAGTAACATAGTATCTTAAAAGAAAGGAACAACGTAAAATTAAAAATATACATGAAACTGCCGAAGTCAGTTGACTATTTTTTGTAAATCAATTATTTTTTTGTAAATTAATGCATACTAAGTTTTATCATTTTATTTGCACGTGCACCTATAATAAGGAAAACTATGCCAGTAAGTCGTTTATTAAGTGGGTACTTATTTGCGAATAGTCAATGCTATCTATGGAATGATAATATCGCTATTTTTCGGACGTCGTCGTCGGTAATAAATAATTTTCTTGAAATTTGAATCAAACATTTTACGTTATTCCTTTTTTTAAGATACTATGTTACTTAAGAAGAATTATTATTTTTGGTTCATTCTTTCGATTGGCATCATAAAAATACGGGTGTTTTTTTTTCACATTTTAGTCGGTTCCATTCCCAGACCTTTGAATGCAGTATTACTAACTTTTATAAATAACATAAAGTCTTCTTTCAGCAAAATATCCTATCTACGATATTTAAGGTACTTTCCCTTCATGACCCACAGTCTTGGGACGCCCACCTCAAATACCACACCTCAGTGCCTATACCTCAGGCATGTTATCGCATTGTCAATGTTAGGATAGCTCTTATTTACTTGACAGTAATGGCGGCCGAGTTAAATAATACGATAAAATATTGATTAAAATCAATATGTTTTACCGAGAAGAATTTTAAAGACAATATGGTCTAAGATCCGAATATGAGACGACCTTGACCTAGCTGTTTATTCGATAAAAAGTATTTTATATCAAATTTAAAATGCTAAGTAATATATTTATAATAGGTTGACTGGAAAATTTCAGTCCAGTCCTTATATGATAAAAAAAAAACTGAAAATGAACTTTTTTAAATTGGTATTGCTTGTTTAATAGACCTACATACTAATCGAAAGCGTGAAGCCTATATATATAGCCAGTATATGCAAACGTTAGGTTTATTGCAAATTATTAGTACCGACTGACCTACCTACCCAATAGTTAAGATGGGCAAAAATTGTCAACCTAACCATTGCATATTCTATAGGCTTCATACTTTCGATTAGTATGTAATCGGTCTATTAAACCAGCAATAGCATAAAAAAAATATGTTTATTTTCAATTTAAAAAAAAACATATATGAACTGTACTGAAATTTTTCAGTCAACCTATTACAAATATATTACTTGGCATATTAAATTTGATATAGAATACTTTTTATCCAAAAAAAGGTAGGTGCAGGTCAGGTCGTCTCCTATTCGGATCCCCTACTAGTATCTGCCACTATTACACACATAAATTCTCCCTACTCACACACTGGAATTGAAACTAACGATTAGTATAGACTAACAATTACCGATAATCGGTCTCACTAGTTTGCATTGCATTGCACCTCGATTTTATTTATATCTTAAATTAAGCAGTCTGTAATCTCGTTCAGTAAGTCATATAAACGTTGTACCATTGTACCTAACTTAACTTTGTCTCTTCTAAGTCTTCTTATACGAGTGCCTAATAAGTAATAACATGAAAATATAATCTTTTATCAGTTTTGGTCAACGTAACATACACAAAAAGAAAGCCTTCTTAATTGCTTAAAAGAAAGGTAAAAAATATAAACAAATCATAGTTGAGTTTGAAAGAACGATCTAAGGAAACAAATCGTATTAATAGTGATGTCCCCTAACAGGGGCACGTTTTATAAAGCGACAAGTTACAATTTTACATGGCTCCAGCTCAAATGGCTGGTCGTCATTGGTCGAGGTTATGTCAAATGGAAACTTGTAACCTGTAAATTGTAATTTGTAGCTTTATAAAACAGGCCCCAGACGTCTCAATGAACTACAGATATAACCAGCGGCCGAAAAGGCCCTCTCAGCTTCGACACTAGTTGGTTTAATAGTCGCAAGTAATAGTCAGTATAACACAGCAACGTCGAACCACTCGTTGGCCTTTTAAAAGATATTCCTCTAGTCCTATTATTGCACAGAAAAATGTTCTCGTGCCGCGCCATGGATACTTTTTTCGGTGTTACCGGATCCGGAGCCGGATCTGGCAGATTTTACCGGATCCGGTAGGTGGGGAAAAGGTGCCGGAATGGGTGCAATCCCTAATCAATATGCATAAAGTACGCAATACGGTGTTATACACTCAAAGTAAATTCAATTTGAAATTATTGAATCTCGTATTTTCAGCTCTACAGAAACACTAATAAAGTTTAATATGCCAGTCCCACAGTTTACACTTTGTGGAGCTATCTATTTTAGGACATTACCTCCCTGGAGGCCTACACAAGTAAGCTAGACATTTCGGTGATCGTCAACGTTCACAGAATGCATGTTTACAGGCATACTTTATATTATAGGTTACACAATAATAAGGAAAAGTATAGGTACTATTTTACGCACCTGATGTCACCTTTCTGAAGAGACACCTCTTCGAAGACCAACTTCACGCGTTCTTTTGTCCTATAACACAAAAAAGAGGAATTATAAATTAAACTGTTTAACGTTTTGACATCCAGCAAGTTTTGGTTAATCCCTTCGAGGAAGGATGCTATTCCTAATTCATTTCTTCTATTACTCCCACATCTCTTTTATATCCTATCCTATTATCCCACATTAAGCCGCACTGCAGGGTATAGGACTTCTCTCTCTTGTGCCAAGCGGTTCGGTTCTGCGCATGCCTCATTCAGCTCTTTTCCGATATCCTCACCAGATCATCTGATAAACTCTTTTTCATTCGGTCGAAATCGAAACTGACCTACCATAGTAGACTGTACAGGCGGCTGTTGGTCAGCCGGGTGTCAGATCGGCCAAAGTGGCTGTCGCATTGAATTAAATTTGATCGTTAGAATGATCATTTCGATAAATAATGCTTCCTTTTGAGGTGTATTCTAAACGGGAGGATATTATTTTAAGTTCACTGTTTCAATACTTACATCTTCTACATCTTTTACCTAGTAAAAACAAAAACTGAGCCCCATAGAAAAGGTACAACCACACCGCACGTTGTTGCGGTAAATTAACGGGTACTTACCGTGGACTATATGACTATACTTTATTAACGTGTGTCCTAAGATTTCCAAGCTTTTTCGTTTACTGCACGGGTAGCACAAGTTGTATTCTCGCTTGTCGCTCAGTGCATTTCAATCGTTACTAACTAGATAGAAAGAGAGATCCGAGCGACAACCGGGCAACTTGTGCTAGCCGCGTTGCTCCTTTACAATCACACCTTATTTAACCAGTAAAAACAGAAACTGACCTCCCATAAAAGTGGTATGAGCACCGCACGTTGTTGGGGTAAATGGACGGGTACCGCGGACTGTACAGACGGCCGTGGGTTGGGCGGCTGCCGGAACGGCCGAAGTGGTAGTCGCATTCTGTACCGGGCAGGTGGATGCCGTCGGTCTCGAACATACCTGAGGACAAACAGAAGAAATGCTGTTAGTTTATTTTTTTATTACTGGTATACAATCCTTATAGAGTAGTTGGCCTTTTTCTAAATCAGGGCAGCTTGTAAGTTACTCAAATAGAATAGAATAGTGACTCAGTGATCTCGAGTCTCGACTTTGATGCTCGTCCCAAGATGCTTCAAACGGGACAGTTTTCTATGACTTGACGTTTACTTTGTCGTATCTTGTGACGGGCATCTCAGCCAAGATAAGTTTGTTAATACGGTCCTTAGTATCGCTGTCTCAGGGCGGTATTAATAAACGGATCTTGAGTGAGATGGCCGTTGGAAACCGAGACTTGACATTGTTTGACGTGTCTTGAGACGTGTCTCTCAGTGAAAATCGGTATATGAATGCGGCCTCTAATATCACTGTATTTTCTTACTTAACACTTTCATTGCCGGCGGGTCGATTTTGTATGAAAATCGGAGACCTTGGCAATGAAAGTGTTAAGAGACCTGGGGCCATTCTACAGGATAAAACCATATTGCCTTCGGCAATTTTGGCATTTTATCGTGTTGTCAACGTTATGATAGTTCTTATGACAGTAATGGCGACTGAGTTTAAAACAATATCATACATAACACGTCAAAAGCAATATTCTTTTAGCCTGTAGAAAAGTCCCTGAAAACGCAGTGTTATTAGCTTGTTTTTGATTTTAACTATTGTATCTTTTCCGAAGATAAATACCGATTTTGGCAACTCTTCAAAAACTTCTTACCATTTTTTTTTCCTTTACACGGGAAAAAGTTATAACAATGATATTAACTAAGTAATTTAAAAAGTTCATTATAAGTTATTAAAAATTAAACAAAAGATCTTCTTATTGACAAGAATTGAGAAACAATTTCAATCGTAATCCATTAATCAATCTCTTATCTATTAAAATAAAAACGTGTTACCTAAAAAACCCCAAGCTTTCACTTGTTCTAAAGCACAGTATATTTCAATAGTGCAGACAAAGCTCTCAGAATTGAGTAAGTAACAGTGAAACATCAAAATTTATCTCCGCTTCGCTAAGTAATCTTTATACATTGCACCGAAGCAACTTTTACCACCACTGGGCTATAAAACCCACTTTACTAGTACAAAATTATGGGCATCCAGACGTTTCTGGGTTAATTGACACAAATGAGGAACACCTACCCATTTTTAAACATATACGTTAGAAAGGAGTTTAAGTATTAAAATATGTAGGAATTTGAGGCTTGGAACTTGAAGCAGAAAACGAGACACAGAGCAGGTTTTAACAGCACCTATCATAAGGGTGAAGCCACACGAGCATACTTTTGTTGAGTATTTTTGATCGCTTAATTTCTCCTTCGTACAAAATTCCAACTCATTTTGCGTCGCCGTGTGAACCAAACAGGGACTCAATTATACTGGGTAAAACCATGTTGCTTTTGACATGTTGTCGTTACAATACCTCTTATTTACTTGACAATAATGGCAGCCGGTGTCGCTATTTTGTAACGTACTCGCAATCGCAATTGGCTTCAAAGCGGAACAATTGTTTTCATTTTGTATGCAGACTCGTCCTCGACTTTTAAAATGAAAACGATTGGGATTGCGAGTGCGTTAGCCCCTGGTTAAAAACAATACGTAAACGTATCAAAAGCATTATGATTTCCGACTAGATTAGAACTCCAAGACTTTAGTATGAAACCCAAAGCAGCAGAAATTACACGACTCACGACTCGAAAAATTACGCTTGTTTTGCTTCACCCTAATAGGGTGTAAAGAGACGTAAATGAGCTGTGAAAAGGTGTTACGCTATTCATCTCAACTGTGCCGGGATGATAAGCTTATCTGTGAAATATAATTTTCTCTCTCTCAATCAAACGCGCGTAAAGTGCAGGTCGCATACAATCTTGAGCTTCAGCGAATTATTGTAGTTATGAACTACGGTACAAAGACCTCGCTTTCTGTTTTAAACCTCTTTCCGCTTCTTGCTAAGAAAATTAAGCAAACCTGTTGGTTGATTTTCCTTCACCGGTCACCTTAGTGAAAGCCAAAGTTTGTTACGTCACTTTCACGTCAGATCAAACATTTGAACTCGTCTCTTTTTTCTAAACCCACATCAAAAATATCTAATGTTAAAAAATATCCTTTTTTTTGTTAATATTTTGCGATGTATCGCTGTGTCAATTTAAATTGGTAAAGGTCTAAACACAATCACCAAATGAACTAATTTACATTATTAATCGATAATCCCGTACTTTAAAAGATACGATTAAAGTGAGGTCTTTGCCTTCTTATAAATCAGAAGTAGAAGTCGGACATTTCTCAATCGGCTATCTTCCCTCTCTGACGGTTTCCGACGTCAAGAGTGTGCGGTACGATTTGTCCTAACCTGGCATTATGATATTTGAATTTGCCAGAAAGTGGCAAAGATTACCCCGTGTAGCTAACCCCCTGTGCTTCTGTTAAGTAAATTAGAGAAAATGCTTGTCACAAATACGTGTAAACCATTGTCTTCGCGTGTGATATCCATGGACTTATTTACCTAAAAGGTCTATGGGAGTGTCTATAAATAACTCGACATTGGCGAAATATACGTTAGCAGGAGTGAAAGCCATTAATATAAAAATAGAATTAGAACAAAAATAGGTTTATTATACGTTTATGAACAAGGGGATCTTTGTTTTCTTATTAAGTTCAAGATTAAATAACTATCAACTATAAGTTATTTCAAACTAGCTTCCGCCCGCGACTTCGTCCGTGTAGATTTCGATTATCGTGGTTCCTTCGGGAACTTTTTTAATTTTCCGTTTTCCGCTTTATAGCTCCACTCCAAATTTCATCCAAATTTGTCCAGCCGTTGCAGCGTGAAGGAGTAACACACTAACACACACACAAACTTTCGCATTTATAATATTAGTAGGATACAATTACGTATGCTTGATAAATATTTGAGGTTATAAGGCAAACAGTACTAATTTGTTTACATTTTCGCCAATTTCAATTGACACAGGGTTCACTAATGTTTGACCAAAAAACGTTTCACCAAATGATTTATTTCACAAACATATCATTTGACAAACCGCTTTTTTTTCCGAAACTGTAAATATTTCAGGATTTTTAAAAAACAAACCTAACCTAACCTATAGGGTTCTACACGATGGTCCTGAAATAAATCCTGAAATATTTACAGTTTTGGAAAAAATAGCGGTTTGTCAAATGATATGTTTGTGAAATGAATCATTTGGTGAAACGTTTTTTGGTCAAATGACAGGACCCCTTGACACAGACTATGGTTACATTGCAAGTATCAAAATAATGTATAAATATTTTTGGTCCTTGTACATTTTTGATATGTGTCGTTAAGCTAAGAGCCAAGTGGCTGTGGTATCTGCTAGTATTGAGTCCTTGAGACTGTTTAAAGTTCAAGTTAGTAAACATCACATTTGCGGACAAAAAGGCAAGCGACCTCTATTCGGGAACTGCATTATGTACAAATTTAGTGGGCCTCGTTTTTTCTTGAAGAATAAGGGTGCTCAGACACAATTTAATATTCAGTAAGGCGTGGCGGCACTGGGGCCCTTCGGATAAGCCTCCAAGTGACATGTCTAATCCGACACTATATTGGAAACCTTTTTACGTTAAGGTGATTTGACGAAATATATTTTTATCTGTACGCTTTATACGTGAATTGTATCTAAAACCACAGTAATATCTTTACGTGTATTTGGAGACAGCCAGAGTAAATACGCTAAACACGAAATATAAACACGCAAAGTTTAAATTTTTATCTTCTTAACCAAGTAAGGAAATGTTTTTTTTCGCTTTAACATTGAATATATTCTTAGTTTGACTGAATTATTTTGTGTCGCATGATAAGGTCCATAGTTATACCATTTTAGTTAGGTGTTTACGAAATATGTGCGTAAGACAGATAGTTCTGGTTTCACATCTCTGCTAAATAGGGACTGATTACACATTGGCGGATCAACCAGTGTATCTTCGTCGAGGAGTTCACCAGTAAATTATTTATGAGAATCACGGCTTCTTTGTAATGTTGTGGTAAAAAAGCTTTTTATCTTGTCGCTAGTAGGTTACTAACTGGGCAATGATAGACCTCAAAATATAAGTTAAGGACAAAATGCACTCTACGCACTCACAATCTACGTTTATACATTTGTTTATGGCTGTTGCTTCAATTCTCTCAGTTAAAATTTATAATGGAAATCAGTGCGTAGTGAAACTAGTTTGAATTGTTTGAAACAAGTTACAGTAATATAAAGTCATTTCACCAAAATAATAGAACCTACCTAATTATACTATTGAGTCCTCTGAAATCTTCCAAATGAATCAATTAATTCACTGAAATTGTTTTTAAGTTAACTTTACAAAAACTTTAAATAAAAAGCGTTAATACTCTATTTGAACATGCCTCAAGAGACTTAAGAGTTTGGAGAAAACTCCGCTCGGAATGAAATAGTTTTTCAATAAAGCGCAGAGTTTTGAGCGGCGTGGTTGGAGTTTTTCATTACTTTTTCAATATAAGTACCCTGGCATTGTACGAAATATAAAATAAAGAGGAAAGAGACTTATTGGAGCTCCGTTGTTCCATCTTGCTATCGACGAAATGCTAAGACTTTGCGCAAGAATGTTTAAAAGACGCATTCGTGGAATATATTTTAATCTGGTTGTAATGATTTAAAAAGAATGTCTTAGGTATTACGTGGTTTGTGTTTTTCAGAATACCTAATGTTTAGCATCGTACCCATATTTTTTGACAACCATTAGCATCTTTATGTAGTTAGAAGCTCTGTCCATTCTTTTCATCATCATCATCATAGGTCATCTGTCCATCGTGCAGGCCGTGTCCATTGTTCAAAATAATTATGGCAATCTTAACACTGCAAATTCGTTGAAAACACGAGGACTATTGATGGAATCCCTCTATTCTAGTCATTTTACCACTTATCGTACTCACACTGGAACACAAAAATGCATAAACAACCGTTCTGTGGCAGGTTATAGGGTAAGAAGGTGGTGGTGATCCGGGAGGACCCTTAAGAAGGTCCTACCACCACCAGTTATATCAGGGATCCCTTTGACTGCCATACATTTATCGTTTCGATTATTGAAAGTCAGACTTTTGTACCCATATTATTTATGTTCATACCTATCGGAAGTCATTAAAATGTTAGGTCATAACTCATAACGCTTTATAATTCGAACGTTTATTATGCATAATGTAAAAGATTATAATATACAAAAGTCATAACCTAAAACCCTATTACATTCAAAGGCATGTTTATAATCGGTCAGAAATATTTTAAGACATATTTTTTATAGTATCAATTATTTTTGGTCATACATTCATTTTGGTTTTAATATTCATATATCTATAATTGAAATCATTAAAAGGTAACACTTAGTGGAAGCGGAGGGGGGTACGGGGCGAAGCCCCCGCTTAAACAAAAAACCACTGCTATAGACGATAAATTTATATCAATAGGTTAGGTTAGGTTAGTATTGTGTCAAAGCCGAAGGCCTTAAATGCCCAGAAATACTATCCGTCGACCCTTTGACATCATACTTGTCTATTGTCATTTGTATGAGTTGTACTTTTAGCAGACTAGCAAGTTTTGTCCTAATAACATTTATTACAAGTACTATTATTACCTTTGACATTATGAAGTTTAATTATTATGACATAAATTGGTATGAGTATGAATTTTATGACTTCCAACAAATATGACCCTCAATAAATGACATTCCGATTTATTCTCTTCAATATTATGACTATTAATAAGTATAATGTAAAACGTTTTGGACAACAATAATCGAAACTTTAACTTTATGGCAGTCAATAGAGACCCGTTATATCACCTATAAAGAAAAGGGCCGCGGCCGGCCGGCGAGAATCAAATCCGCACAAGGTTGGTAGTGTCGGTATCTACTATTTTTTTTAGTGGATGATGTTATAATCTTCAGACAGTTAACTGATAAAATTACATTTTTTTTAAATTTAAAGTGTCTTTCGGAGAAGTTTCATAATAAAGTGCTGAGGTAATTAAAAAAAGAAAATCGCAATTTGTTGCGAAGCAATGGGAGGTCACATCGCATTTTTTGAAGTTAGAGCCCTAATTATTAGTCACTAACCTACGAAAATGAAATTGACAATCAATTGTAAATGTATTCTTGGTTTTAGTAATAAGTCTTACTTACTTTTAAACGGAAACAGTAAAAATACAAGTGTTGTTAATATAATACAATGATTTAAAATAAAAAATTGCAGTTATCTTTATTAAAAATATGTTTTAATACCGAACAATAAGTACGGCTTGTTCAGACTGGGAAAGTAATTGAAAGCAAACACACCTGGCTCGCTAGGAGACTCTTCAACTTGTTTGCTCTATGCGCTAGAGGCTTACCTTATAATGTACCTATTCTGCAATAGTACATTCAAGCATCTAATTTTCTAGGATATTACCTTTGAAAATTATATTTCAACACTGTTACAAGATACATAGTTTTTTAATGAACTTAATTTTTAAGTTAACTGTAAAAATTATTCATCTAACTATTTAGACTGTACAAAATCATACTTTTAGTACACTCTCACTAGCTCTCAAACGCTCTTATGCGAGTCTAACCGATTTTACCCAAACTCGAAAGTTATTCTAAGACTTGTTGCACATGGTTTGACACTTAGTGTTAAGCTTGTGCTTTTATAAAGATAGCACTGGCCCTCCGAGGGTTGCGTGGTCAAACCCAATAAATCTAAATAATAGTTTATTTAAATTTGAATTGTCTTGATGTGTATATAATGTTCTTTTTGGTACAACAAGTTATATCGACTTATCGGGTCTGACCACGCAACCCACGCGTCTATTCTATCGGCTTATTTAAATTTGAACTGTCTTGATGTGTATATAATGTTCTTTTTGGCACATTAAGTTATGTCGACTTATCGGGTTTGACCACGCAACCCTCGCGTCTATTCTATCGGCTTATTTAAATTTGAATTGTCTTGATGTGTATATAATGTTCTTTCTGACACAACAAGTTATATCGACTTATCGGGTTTGACCACGCAACCCTCGCGTCTATTCTATCGGCTTATTTAAATTTGAATTTTCTTGATGTGTATATAATGTTCTTTCTGACACAACAAGTTATATCGACTTATCGGGTTTGACCACGCAACCCTCGCGTCTATTCTATCGGCTTATTTAAATTTGAAATGTCTTGATGTGTATATAATGTTCTTTCTGACACAACAAGTTATATCGACTTATCGGGTTTGACCACGCAACCCTCGCAGTCTATTCTATCGTCTAAAACCATTATTGACTTTGACATGTTATCGTATTGTCGACGTTATGATAGCTCTTATTTACTTGACAGTACCTAATGGCGCTCGAGTTAAAAACAATACAATAACATGTCAAAAGCAATATTGTTTTAACGAGTTGAATAAAGCCGCTATTGCTCAATTTTAAACTACCATTTACTCGTACATTATTTTGATAGTGACACCGGCGCAGCAGGGTGCAGAAAAATTCTTATCAAACATTAAATAAATTATGATTAGGTAGTATATTTTTTTCCGAGACACAAAATATTGAGCCTGTACGATCAGTTTTGCAATGAAACTGACAGAACGTTTTCTGCGTATTTTCCAACAAAATACTCTGGGAAACAATAGAGTTCAAACGCTACGAGCAACCTGCCAGCCATTTAATTAAAAATCGAGGCGAGCCATACCTGGTAATAGCAATTGACGGTGAAGTCTTTCACGTGATTGGTGTTTTTGTTTTTTATCTATAGATATACTTCTATTGTTAGATAAAGGAATACTCTTGTGCAAAGATCAGAGGTCGTAGCCAAGATGCAAACGTTACGGTAAAAACGTATGGGATGACATTCTCACGCGTAGCGTAGTGGTCAGGTCAACCTGTCATCCCATACATTGTAAGTGACAGAAAAAAAAACGTTAGTAGCGTTTGCATCTTAGCTACGGCCGCTGCACGAACAACCGTTTAGCGAATTGTAATGTAAACCTGGACGTAAAGTTTCAGGCTGAGAAAGGGTAGACTATTCCTTTCTCTGTGGCAAGTTTTTCAGTTCATAATACACATGCACTTCTCGCATCTAAGAAATCTTTTTCCTACCTTCTATTAATTTCCATGACGCTTTTATATCTGGATCGGTCGAAGTAATGTTTTACCCCAAATAATTTGTAAAGTATGTATTTATATAGGTTTTGTTAAATAACAATCTGCAATTTTAATAACAATTTCTTAAAATACAAGTCATCTTTCGATCACACCTTAAAGCCATCAGCGGATCATAATTCAAATTTTTATACGCGCACGCCAGCCCGTATTCTTCTGAAAGATATTCAATTTTCCGGAAAGCTCTCACAGAATTTTATATAATGTCTCGTATCTCAACTACACATTAACTGGATTTACGTAACGGCCTTTGTCCTGAACCGGATCAGTCTTCGGTCTTGTAACATTGAAACATTAGAAACTTGCTCCCTAGTATCACAAATCAAATAGGCATTCACATACAGGGTGTTTTTTTGGTCAGCAACTTCCACAATAGGGGTTAGTATATTCATGATTCTGAGTTCAAAAAAAATATAAAAAAAATAAAAAAAAATCATGAAAAGTCGAAAGAATATCCTCGCTATTTTATAAATAATGGTCTCTCGTTTTCTGTAGCTACGAAGGGGGTGGGCCGCTTATTATTATTATTTATTTATTTATTATAACATGTTTACAAACTTAGTTCTATTACAACGTCCCGCAAAACTGTTTTCACAGTTTCACTGTGGGATCCGCGATCGTCACGATCTGCGGGCCGATTATGGTCGTGTTTATCGACGTAGATAAGCGTAGATAAAACATCTGTCACTTTCTGACCAGTATGTAAGTGCGAGAGTGACGGAAGCTTTATCCACCGCGATAAAGGCGACCATAATACGGGCCCTGTCTATGTTATTGTTTGATACTACCCTCACAAAACTATGCGCAAGCGATGTCAGTTCCGTGTTTGTTTCGAAGCGAGTGCTTGTTAAGTAAAGTGTTAAATCATTTAAATGATTAAAAAAAATGGCTCGGCAAGAAAATTTACTTCTGGACAATCGGGAAATGTTTGATGTTGTAAACATTTACTTTGTGAGTGGTCAAAACATTGCTGACACCGTTAGAATTTGGACTGTACGATTAGGAAATTATGAATGCAGGCCATTACGCGCTACACTTTGTAAACAAGGTCTATCGCTAGCAACCTTTACGAGTGGGGCACTTTTGAAACGCCACGCCATGCTCAAGGTTTGTAAAAATTTTAAGAATCTTTGTACAAAGCTGATTCACCTTTTTAAATACGCCAAAGACAAATCTTGCGGTTTTATAATCCATACCGTTATTCTGTAGTTAAATGCCATTTCAGAACGATTTTTAACAACAATAATCTACATTTTTTTAACCCAATCCGTGTTTGCAATCTTTACAAGTATGAAGAGAAAGATGAATCATAACGTTGTGCACGGTAATTACGTCATTATTCTTCGGTAAACACGGCGCAAGGTAACCACAATTAAGTGAAATAATGGGAAAAATTGAAAATGCTATTTCTCTGACCTCCTAAGGTTTTTTAATTTTTTAATGTGATATTCGGATTCAGAATTAATTAAACTATCTTTCCTGTTTTGGAAGTTGTCGACCAAAAAAACACCCGTATATGTATAGTTTTTTCGTCATAGAATTTTTTATACTTTATTATACCCAAGCTTCTACGTCGTTCATCGCTACTCCTTTTGAAACTGTTTAAGTTGCATAAGGTAGGTACCTTTGTCACTTCCCAATGTTGGAATATCTCTGTGCAAAAGATTACTTTATACTAAACATCTAGTTGAAAAGAAAATTTTAAACAAAAAAATATTTTTTTTAGTACCTGGTTATTTTCGGAGAGTTTTAACTGCTTTACTTTGACCAGAGGAAACTTAAAAATTGTTCATTTGCTAGATAGTTTTACCACATCGTCAATGTAAAGGATTTTTTGCGATTTTGGAGATAAGTGCAGCGTTTGCAAACCGTGAATGTATTTTAGACAAAAACTCTTCATGCAGCTCACGATCCCTGCTTTATTAAAATGTCTCCTTGAAAAATGCATTCTGAAAAAACTATTAAGGAAAACGTAGCGAGCGTTGCATTGTGAAGATTTAAAACCGTTGAGTGAAATTGTCTTCCTTTCTGCAAAATGTAGGTATTTTTGATAATTTTTATTACGAATTTGCCGGTTATTTTGCATAAGTATGTCCTTAAACTTCGTTAACTTTTTGTTAAGAACATCCAACAATAGATGTACGAGTATAATGATTGTTTAAAGAAACAAAGAGCATTTAAAAAATGCTACCAAGTTTTTTTATTACACCAAAACTAATTATGTTTTGAGAGTTGTCACAAGTTAACAGCTATGCGACAACTGCGTTAAAATGGTTGTTAATTATTATATTTATCTAGGCGGTATATATGTTTGCTTGGCTTTTTTAAGCTATTTAGTTCATCTTCTCTCACCATTTTACGTGAAATACGGGAGATGAAAGATTAATATTTGGCAAATACTGCCAAGTGAAATTCCGCTAAAAGTTGTAGGAATATTTTAACTTCAATAACGATCGCTCTTTGCAGTTCTTTTTTTCCGTAATGGATGGATCAAATACACATGTATTTTTGTACTAGGGTCCTCCGTGACGTTACGCCAAATATAAAATTATAGTTTGTATCAGTATTATTTTTAACAATTTTTTTTTTTTAATAATTTGAATATAAGAATTTTTCTAGTCTTAATTAATCATTCCAAACGCTTAAGTCTATCTAGATGATTCTTCTTCAATTGTAAAAAACATAGCAAATCAATAACGGAAAATTGCTGTGGCACGGCCGGCCTTAATTTTAAGTAGCTCCACACTTCAGAAGATAGCAAGGCGACGACGCTTGAATGGCGTAGCTGTTAAAAAAAACCATACCAGCTCCAGCTCCAGGCGAGTTTCACGATTTTTGATTTTTCGAATGGGAGGTATAAAACGGCGGACACCGGTTGCGACGAGTCAGTCTTTACTTGGAAAGCGAACAGTGCGAATAAGAGCGACCCGAGCGATCATCTGAGTATTCAAAGTTTATTGTGCGTAATTAAAGTCTACTTTTGATTATCGGTGTATTCATGCATTTTTATCAGTTACCTACCCCCACGTACGTATAGGTAAAAAACTTAAGTAAAGCTCCTCTTACGTGTAGTAGTAACACACATCTGTATAGACCGTTCGACATTCTATATTTGAAATTTGACGTAAATTCCATATAAGTTTTTTACACAACTACATGCAAGAGGAGCTTTACTTAAGTTTTTTACCTATAACAGTACGTTTTCACAGACCAACTTTTTCATAATATCTTAAAAATATATTAAAAAAATATAAAAATCGGACCAAGTTTAAGGGGAGAGAAACGTTCTCGCATTTTGTATGAATATTTTAGCTTCAGAATCCTCTTAGTGCTTTGCCACTTTAACGTCCCGTTTGAAAGGATGCACCTAGTCTGCCAAAGGCAATAAAGTGACAAGGTCCAAAAGGTACTTAAGTATAAGGACGACTTAAAACGTCCTCCTAAGCCCGTACGTGGTACGTCAAATTCAATATCTAAAGCAGATTCGATTCTCTTGCATTCGTTATCAAATTGCAAATAAAGATTTTTGAAAGATGTCAGCATTAGGCTTTAGGGCCCGTTGTTTGATCAGTAGTTAACTCAACTAATAGGGAATATGCATGGATTTTTTAAATCGCATTTCTCAAGAAAATATGAAAATACCGTAAAAGAGATCAGCATCAGTGAAATTAAAATTAAAATCGGTCAAGTACTACGGATGATACAAGCATTTTAAATGCTAATTAGACAGAGAGATCTGAAGTGCGCCGATGACGTCATCGTGCAGTAGGGCCATATAAACTCCACGTAAAATTCTGTTTTGCTAGAAAGGGATCAAAAAATCATGCATATTCCCTATTATTAAAATTCGGAAAAAGGATCGAAATTTTTACACATTTCCTTGAGATTTAGTTACGATTTTTAAGGATTAGTTAGTTTAACTACTGATCAAACAACAGGCCCTTATTCGGGTATTCTAGCTATAATAACCTAACACAGCGTTTGTTCCCGAAAATTTTAAACTAGTCACGCCCAGTCTTACAAGGCACCCATTACATTTCGCATCCTAAACAAATAATATAACTTGTGAAGTATTAAAGTGGTTTGCTCCACGAGCGGGCCGTGTCCTATCGCGCTCGGCTTGATCGTTTCTTCACGTTATGTTATTGCTGTGAACATTAAGGACATTGTTGGGGTGCTTGAAGGTTTCATTTTTTGTTTGAATTATATTTTAGGCTTCGAGGTTCAACAGAGGAGGTCAAAAGTTCTTAAGATACCTAACTGATCGCACAATCAGTTAACACCACAGCGAGAGAATTTGGGTCAGCATTTGGATTTCCTTACATTTTATTGCCATTTTAGATGTTTTTCTGAACATGCATCCTAGGCACTCTGGAAGTCCTGTATCGATGCTCGGGGTATCCATCATCAGATTTCACCAAAAGCATCCACTGGCGAGGAACCAAGGCTTCGAAATAGCCTCGTTTGTATGAAAAACGCACTCTGACCCGTTAGTTTTGCACCTGAGTGTAATATGTTTAAGTCATAAATTTTGGTAACACTTCAACGTTACAGCAACACTAGACTACTTTTCGGAAATAAAACATGTGCCATATTTTTACCCGACTATGGAAGGTGATGTTTTTGACCTGTATTAATGGTCTTTTTTCCTTGTAGAGGTTGAATGGATAGCCCGATTTCGACCAGCGAGGTGTCTTTAGATTCGTCTAAGTATCGCGAGTATCGCTTTTAAAATGGCGGAATTAAGAATATAACTACATGCTAACTAGGATATATAGACGACATTTTACCAGTCCGGTTTTTAAAGCTAGCATTTTGTTAGACTTGATTATTTATCTATTTATGCTGACACGTAAGCCAACTGGATGCGTTTTAGTTATAATTCGCGGGCAATTATGAGAATGGCATATAAGTCGAGATCCTGATCAGAATGACGATAAAATGAAGTGTTGGTTGGAATGAGTAAAGTGCGTAATGTTTAACAAGCTCTTGGCCATTTAGTATTTGTTTATCTTACTATAATTATTATAAATGCGTTGTGTGTGTGTTAGTTTGTTACTCATTCACGCTGCAACGGCTGGACGATTACAACACAGGCTACTTTTTATCCCGGAAAATTTACAAGTTCCCGAGGGAATAACGATAATTGAAATCTAGTAACAAATAAAACAAGACAAGGACATGTCTAACTTAGCATTGTTTGTGCAAAAGTCAGATTTTACCAGGTACCCCAAATCACATCCAAAGTGCATACAGCATCAAAGTTAGTCATAATCATATCCATTCACAAACATCTTTGACGACGCAGTTAGCATAGTTGGTAGTGACCCTGCCTACGAAGCTAGCGGTCCCGGTTTCAAATCCCGGTAAGGGCGGATATTTGTGTGATAAGCGCGAGTATTTTTTCCTGTGTTTTGGATGTTTTCCGTGTATTTAGGTATGTATTTCTCTATGTAAGTAAGTTTATCGTTGCCGAGTACCCATAGGGCAAGCCTAAAGCTCAGTTTGGGACTAGGTCAATTTGTGTGATATTGTCTCCTTTTTTTGTATCTATTCGAATTATTATCGTATTAATCAATTTTGCACTAAATCGACAAGGTTCTAAACTGAATAAGCAAGCATTGATTTACATTGACGCTATTTCTAAGGCTTGTCGTACGTTTGCCCATAAGGCCAACTTACTAGGTTCTTGTAAAAGTAGCTGCACAATTAAGAGCTTTGTCATATTAACGTCATATTTGAATTGCTGCACTATTCTGTCGAAGGTCTTAAAGCGACAAGGTGCTTAAGTGAGCAGCTATACGGCTGGCTGTACTTACCTACTTGGCTAGGTTTCTATGATTCTTGGGTTTAAATCAACTAAATCAGTATCATGTTGTTAGGTTATTCGCAGGAAAACCGAAATAAATTATTAACGACGGCATGAGGGGATTGACAAAGTAATGTAATAGTGGATGTAAGATTTATGGCGTACTAATGTATTCGGACTATCGCACGTCCCGTTACACTTACAAACGATACGTTAAGATGATTATTGGTTTTGGCCCGGCATAACAAGATTCAGTTAGTTATTATCTACTACTATTTAGTATATTCTTTAATTAAACACTGTCTCTTTGTTCGTGTGTCACGTTGGCGCCACTGAAAAACAGCGTCGCGGTTTATGCTGTGACATAGTGCTGAGTGCTGTCAATTTCAACTTCACAGAATCACCCATGGCAACATTATCCTACAATTGCGTTTTTTCTTTCCTTCTTTATTGATTTTGTTTTTATTTTTGTGTTGCCATCCTTTTTTAATGATGTTTTCTCCGTTTTGTTTTTAAGTTTTTCTGTGTTCGTCGAATAAATGTTTCTATTTCTATTTCTATTGATATTTTTTCAAATATTAAATACAGTTAATATTTTGTTTTAAAGTATTCGTGTTTACTGAGATAAAGGTAAAGTTTCCCAATGCCTTTCTATTAAAAAAATCGTTATATGTGCTTTCATAGCAGATATTTTCCAGATTTTAACTATTTGTAGTTTTCGGTGTACCCGACACGCGAACTCTTCTAACTCTGGTCCCCCAAATGTTTAAATTGATAATTTAAACTTAAATCATATATAATTTTTAAAGACGTATCTCATATGTACCACACTCGACGTTATAATTAAAAAAAATATACCTTTGCTTTACTTGTATAAGAGAGGAGTTACCAGAAATTTTCTTTTCATGATTTTAATCGGCGTAATTTATATGTATATCCATGCCAAATTACAGCTTTGTAATACCAAGAGTCTCTGAGTTAAACTTCAAACAGATGGACAGACGGACAAAGTTTGACTTCAGAACACTTAAGAGTTTACACAGATAAGGTCGTAGGAAAACGCTTTTTCTAAGAGAAGTTGTTACGAAAAACTAACTGACATCTGTGCAACCGGCCCTACACGCTTCCCTGGGATTATCAAGTAAGTAGATGTAGAAGTATAAAACTACGGGTAATATGAAACCAGTGTTCTCGTTCAGTTGGTTTCTTAAACAAAATGAATCAGTTAATAGTTGTTTTGCTTCTCACCGCTACGTCTATTTTGGTAAGGTATTTCTTAAACTTATACTATGCGTTCAGATTTAAATGAAATAAGCGATAAATATTTGAAAGAACAAATACAGATTTCACTTTTAATTTACTGCGTAACTTAACTCTACAATTCTACATCTTCGGGGTTTGAAACCTAAAAAAATATTGTTAAAGTCATTTTTTTTTATGCAAGCGGCCATTCGTAAAAGTTGTATATCTATTCAAAATAAACATATTTTGTTTTATAATGTAACACTCTTAAATGCATCGGACTCGAGATATTTAATTATTGATACCTGGGCGTAGGTACTTTTAGAATATAAAAAACTTAAAACTGAAATATTTAATATCTCGGCTCCGATATTCTAAAAACCTTAAATTATATATACTCGTATGCATGTGTATTTAGAATTCCTTTAAACCACTATAAGAAACTTACCAGAGGCCGCTGAAAAAAAAAGATAATAATGTTTATCTATACTATACAAACTTACCCAATGCCCTTTAATTACAAGAAATATTTCTATTTTTCCAGACTGAAAGCCATTTAGTTAAAAGAGATGCCCCACCCCCTTACCAAGAGCAATTAGAGCTGTATCTAAAAATGATTTCGGGTACCATCGAGCCACAGTTTAAAGCTATATTTAAACAAATGGCAGAACACCAGAAGCTAGAAATCAAAGACATTTTTGGAGAAATGTCGGATACGCTAAAGCAACAATTTGAAGTAACTTTTAAACAAATTACTGATAATTTTGAGCCACAATTTAAAGCTTTCTTTGAAAAAATGTCGGATAACGTTGATTTTCAATATATGGGTATTTATGAACAGATGGTGGATAACATTGTGCCACAATTCAAAGCTATTTTTGAACATATAGCGCAAAACGGACCTTTAGAAAATGTACCCTTTTTCAAACCGGATAGTTCCGCCGATTTAATGGTAAGAGGATTTTAATAGTTTATTTAAAATAGTCAGTGACATTGCCACTTATGGAACAATATAACGTACCTAAGTAAATACCTACATATTTTTAGAGTCATCAATGTGCATGACACGCCGAATAAGGTATTTAGTCCATAGTCGAAGATTCCACAGGCCGCTGGTTGTGCATGAATGCACAGCATGCTGAGCATGTTTTTCGACTATCTGACATCCGTAAAGGTTTTTTCGAACACATTGAAAATTGCTGTTTCCTTTTTATAGCACACTACGACGAAACCGAATCGAAACCGGACCGAAATCGGAACACTGTCGCTTGTAGTACACTACCACGAAAATTAATCAGAACACTTTATTGCGATAACGTTTATTTTTTATTAAAATATCTGGTTTTAGTCCGGTTCAGTTTTGGTTTCAAGGCCAGTATTCATCAGGCGTAAGACTTCCATAACAGTTTAAAAGTTTATAACAGGATCATGTCAAGTTACATAAACACACATATATACCTTCATGCCTTCATTCCTAGAGTGGGGTAGGCAGAGTTACAGAATTACCAACAACACATTTTTTTTTTATAGTTCTGTAACCACATTTTGCATGTCAAGTTTTTATATAATAAATGTATCAATAAATTACACTTAACTCAAAACTTTGCGTCTAACAAAATGCTGTTCGTCAGCCTTAGGGCCTTATTAATAATAATAAACTCATCTTGGCTGAAATGCCTAACACAAGATACGTCAAAATAAACGTTAAACTTTAGAAAACTGTCATTTTAACGCATCTTGAGACGAGCATTACAGTCGAGATCAGTTTATAATAGGTAACAAGAATCTGATTTACTTTTTTTCAGCGTCGAGGCCCAAATTCTTACCAAGAACATGTAGAGCGGTGTCTTAAAGAGTTTTCAGATAACATTGAGCCACAATTTAAAGATATATTTGACGAAATATTGGACGCTGGGAGTTTAGCAATGGGGCCCCATTTCGAACCGGATACTTTCGTCAATTTTATGGTAAGTATAGTAAATAAATTCTTCTTAAAAAACAAATAAAATAACAATTCTTCTTACAAAACAAATGCAACACGTCGTGCGCGAACTGTAAATTTTAATATAGTTAACTTCTATGTCTTCACAGTCATCGTTCTGATTTACTTATTTCAAAAGTATGAATTATGTGCTCTCCAATAGCAGTTTGGTTTTGTTAGATTTTTGTGAAAACCTTATCTTACATAAGTTACTGAACGTTGTTTTATACTATTATACATTGAAGTCTTAAATATATAATGTAGGTAGAAGCTATGAAAAACATGGACTCTCAAAAATTATGTAAACAAAGACATTATGACCTAAAAAAAAATGGGAAACAGCGGCCTTATTAAATATTACAATACCTTGTATTAACTCAGTGATACATTACTTTAAGACATAATAGCACGTAGGGCATTAAATCTTTTGTATAGTCATCGATTCGCATGACGCACAATAAGGCCCAGTCCACAGTCGAAGTTTACACTAGCCGCCACTTGCGAATCGACCATGTTTGTCCACAAACAAACGGACATCCGTGAAGTTTTCTGACTCCTTTTAAAATTATGACACGCTTATAACAAAGTGTGAAGTTACGTATTACTTTCAAGATGTAACAATAAATGGTCGTTCAAATCAATTTGTTATTTTTGTATTATTCGACTGCAAGGAGAGGTTATATTTGTGGTTTTTCCGGCGTATTTGTGTATGAGATTTTTGATATTACCTGGTAGCGTCTAAGAAGGATGATGAATTTGAAATATTTAGGTATAGGCACTAGTGTCACCATTTAAGGGTTTTGTATCTATATGGTGGTGGAGGTATGTTATCAATAAAATTATTTGTTTCTTTTCTTCTTCTATATAACTTTATTTTTCGAGACTAAACTTAGTGTTCAACTTAAATTAGTAATTAAATTAATAAATCTTATTAAGTATAAATTATAATTGTCTACATTGCAGAATCATTCTGTTTCTATTCGTTATAAACCTTAAGGTTTGCTTTATTTAAGTTTATATATATTTCCACTTAAAAATCGCCAGGTATTTATTGACGTGTAAAGTTATATTGTACTTACTAAGTTACACATGGTCAAACAATGATCTGCTAAGTAACGATAATGGCGTGTGTACTTATCCTCGGCGTCGGAATATCGCACATAAAAGACGCAGCTCGATTTTATTCAAACAGTTTACTTCGATATTTTGCACTAACATTAATAGAAAATGTTTTTTAAAATAGCCTTCATGTGTGCGGTGTTATCGTGTCTTGAAGTAAGTACAGCTCATATTTTTTTTGGGACACCCTGAGTTGTCAGAATTTAGCATTAAAACAAATCTGGTCTCACTTATTTAAATTTTCGGGTCACCCAGGGTCCATAATTAAAAAAATCGAATCTCATTGAATTTCATCTCTTTACCCCAAAAACCTATTGAAAAAAACAAAAAGTATTACTTGTAAGGCTTTTGCTGGTCATTTTAAAGTACGAGATTTTAAAATTTGCCCTATATAAGGTTAATCAGAAATTTGGACCACCTTTAATGACATAAAAAACATACGAATATTATCACCAATCTATTTCGTTCTGGTGAATTATATTTCTGAGCAAAAGTTAAGGATAAAGTTATTGGAATATGCAATTCCATACGGACAAAATGAGACGACCCAACGGCATTCCCAAAGAGCGCCACAAATCCTACCACGGGCTGCTTGCATCCAAAGGCCTGAGCTCGGGCCAGGATTTTGGTTGGAAATTTCGCAATAATTTAATAATCACGAGCTTTTAAACTTTAAAGTTAAGCAGAACTATTCGGGTGCTAGTTAGGTATTGTGATTATTTGAATACATTTTTAATATGGATCTAGTAATATTCGGCGAGATAGGGCTGCATTCATAAATTGATCTTGAGTAAGATACTCAAGACGCGTCAGAAATGACAGTTCTATAACGTGCCATTTTATTTTATTTGCTTTGAGACAGGCATCTCACACGAGAAAAGTTTATTAAATAAAGCCCATATTTTGTTCAGATTGAAGATTTTATTTCTGTTTTTTATGGCATGATATGAGACCGTCTTAAGAATAAAATCCTAAGACCACACAAGTGTTTCCAACCCTGAGGACTAAGATGGAATGCCGCTATGCTAGTAATTCCACTGGTTGTCTTATCCCCCAACCGGAACACAACAATGCGAACACTGCTGCTTGGCGGTAGGTTGAAGGATAAGATGGTGGTAGCGATCTGGACGGACCTTGTACATGGTCCTACCACCACAAAATGTGGTGAAAAAGTTAATCAACAAGGTATCTTGTATATTTACAGTCTGACGCACTTGTGCGTCGGGAGGCGCCCGGGCCTGAGGCGAATAGCGTCATGCAATCCTTCCAGAAACACATGGAACAGTTCAAGAACTGCATCGACCAGACTCTTGCCAACACCGTCGATGAGATAAACGTCAAACAAGTACAGCCTGTCTTCGATGTCCTCGGCGATCATTTAAATAGATTATCTAAGGCGGTATGTATTTATTTCACTTACTAATTTGATGTGTTCACTTGTTATGTTGTTCACCGATTACTGAGAATAATTTCAAATTAATCAAAATATTGAATTTTCGTTGTTTCAAACATTAGTTTTTTGATCGGTTACAGTCAGCTACAAAAGCTTGACCTAATTTTTTTATATAGAAACTTATTTAAATATATGTCACAGCTCACAGAATACTCCCATACAATTTCAGCCACATTCTCTCAAATGTGTCTGGCGTAAAATGGACGAGACATACGGACACACAGACAATTTATAGATAATTTACGAAATTTTAAAGGTTTTCTTTTTCCCATCTAGCAACTGAACCGTAAAAAAAGTTTGGAATATCAATAAAACTGTCGAAATTATAGAGCGGATTTCTTTAATTTGGACTTTTCCACATTTTGTATTTTCGATGTTTTTATTAGAGAATGTAACTTACCTGACTACTGTTTTTTTTCTTTTACAGTTCGAAGATTTGACAGCGACTAAGGCACCTGGGCTTTAATATGATTCAGATGACTATTTCGAGAGATATTAAATGACTTGAAAGCATAACAACTCAATTTTCGTGTA
Organism: Acleris literana; assembly: GCA_946894065.1. Lineage (NCBI taxonomy): Eukaryota > Metazoa > Arthropoda > Insecta > Lepidoptera > Tortricidae > Acleris > Acleris literana. The sequence goes on from OX335669.1 coordinate 11,037,956, forward strand.
AAAGGACTTTAGCAGTATCGGATTTATTTTCTATTTATTCACAATTATGTAACAAATAAACCCAATTGAAAACTTGAAATGAAATTGTGTTGCCTATTTTTAAGGTCGCTTTCATTCCTGTATACAAAGAAACGAGTTTTAGAAGTATTTAACTCTTGAAATAGAAACAAAAGCTATCTTCAACTCAATGTTTTTCTGTAGACATTTATTATACCTCTAAAGGGTCCTCAATAACGAAATGTTTATTAGGACGTTTAGGAGCTCTAGTGTTAGATATATGAGGTGGGGGTGTCCCTGGGAATCTATTCTAATGCATCAATTGTCTGAATTATTATTTATAGTTATGGTTTCCAGCTTTTTAAGTTTTTCAAAAATACTCGCTGTTAGGTAAGGTTAGCGTTGTATCATAACACTATTTTTTTTATAATTGAGGCGGGAATGCCTTTGGGATAAATGAAAATTCGGATAAACGATGCCTTGGAACAAATGATGATTAGAGATTATTCCATAGGTTACACTGAGCGAAAAAATTGTGCGAGATATTAGCTGGCTATATAACAAACGTTTTTCTTTTACCCTGTAAAATGTACTTTGAGCTAGCGCATGAAAAAATGTACATTGATTCATGTTATTCCCAATACAAAGTATTCGGTGACTATGAGTTCGCACTGTGTAAGTTGTAGTACGTAATAAATAAAGTGTAATAAGGAGAGACCGTTTAAGAAAAAAAATGCGAGACTCGCACACGTCGGATTCTGTACCATTCTTGTATAGGGACCCCCAGTATTTTTAATTTAATAATTTTTTTATTACGTTGTAGCGGCGGCAATACAAATATAAACTTATTCTGTGAAAATGTCAACTGTCTACCTATTACGATTCATGAGTAAGTGGGTTGTGTTCATTGAGCCCGCTGACAAGCAGACAGAAAGACAAAACAGGCAGACAGTGAAGGCTTAGTAATAGGGTCCCATTGGCTTCGGGACCTTCTGGGTATGATAAAAAGATAAAAAGATAAAAGATAAAAGAAATTTATTCAGTAAGTAGGCCGCACGGGCACTTTTACACGTCAAGAATCTACCAGCGCTTCCCAAGAGAAGACCACTGCCGAGAAGAAACGCCGCAAGAAACTCAGCAGTCAGTCATTTTTTAAACATATTTCTTATTACAATGGTACTACTTAGTCTAGCATTATATAAAGCTATAAATATTAAATTAAATATAGTATTAAATAACATGCGTAGTTCAGCAGGAAAACATGCCAATTAAGAATCTTACGGGAGAGATAGAGAAAAAAAAAACACATACTTATGTGTATATAAGATGGTGCGAGACGACCACATAAAAGTTTCGATATGTTTTCCTACATCAACGGTGTCCCCTAGACAAGATAAAGATTTTGCATTTGAATAAATTATTATTGACTAAGTTTCGGATTTAGGCCATGCATTTTTGTCTGTTAGATAGTCCTCGATCCTATAATACGCTTTAGACATTAACGACCTTTTCAAGTAACTTTTAAGTGCTGGAAAGGGTAACTTTAAAACTTCGTCAGGTAATTTATTATAGAAATGAATGCATTGACCAACAAATGATTTATATACTTTACGGACGCGGAATTTTCGGATAGCGATTTTATTTTTATTTCTGGTATTTAAATTATGTATATCAGAATTTTTGGTGAAAGAATCTAAATTTCTAATAACGTAAATAATATTCTCATAAATAAATTGAGACGCTACAGTCAAGATATTAATTTCTTTAAAAAGTTCTCTTAAAGAGTCACGGGAGTTTAAGTTGTAAATAGAACGAATGGCCCTTTTTTGTAACACAAATATAGTTTGTATGTCAGCTGCCTTACCCCAAACCAGAATACCGTACGACATGACACTATGGAAATAACTATAATAGACTAAGCGAGCTGTCTCAACATTGGTTAGTTGTCTAATTTTCCTAACGGCGTAAGCTGCCGAACTTAGTTTACCTGCCAGTACAGCTATATGGGGACTCCATTGCAAATATTTATCTAATGTTATGCCTAAGAAAATTGCCTTATCTACCATTTGCAAACACTCGTCATTTAGAAAAATACTAGAATGTACCGGTTTAACATTAGGCAAAGCGAACCTAACACATTTCGTTTTCTTAGCATTTAGTAGCAAATTGTTGCTAGTAAACCAATTAAGTACTTTAACTAGTGTGGTGTTAATCCTACTGTAGTCTACGGATTTTCTATCTACCTTGAAAATTAGTGAAGTATCATCAGCAAAAAGTACAATATCACAAAGTTTATCTACTGTTGGTGGCAAGTCATTTATGTAAACCAAAAATAAAAAAGGACCTAAAATAGAGCCTTGAGGCACACCTATTTTCAATGTAGCTCCAACAGATTGCGTTTTGTTTACAACAACTGTTTGAGTTCTATCACTTAGATAAGAAGACATAAGGCTTAAAGCTTTGTTGGACAATCCATAATGTTCTAATTTTAAAATAAGGGTCGTATGATCCACGCAATCAAAAGCTTTAGAAAGATCACAAAATATTCCTACTGCATCGCAAGATTTCTCCGAACTGTTATATATATGTTTAATGAGTACAGATGCCGCATCAATTGTTGATCGACCTCTGGTATGGAACTCATCAAACAACTTTTGGACTCTCCTTAGTATTACGGTTAACATAGATCCAAATAGATAATTGGTCCAAAGTTCCAGACATCCATGTTTACATGGAAAAGGACAACGAACACCACAGTAAAGAAAAGTTTAGCCTAGCAATAACAATTGCAAAAGTTGACTGCTGACTAATTTAACTTTTAAGTTAGAAAAAGACAGCTAAATTGTGCTCTAGAACTGAAGTTAAAGTAAGACAGCAATCAATTTCTGCAACTTTTATGGCCTGCCTAATTCGCGCTTAAGCCAAGCCAATTCATTTGTTTGAAAAGAATTCTGATTTCACCGGTAACTTATCATTCTATCGAATGTCACTTTGTTGATTGTATCATTTCTTCGAGTTTCATTTCATCGAACGCTATTTTCTGCTGAAACCATGATGTTTTCAGGGTATCTTTAATTTTAATTACGAAGGTTAGGTAAGACTAGTGACTACCAAAAAAAAACTCATGCGGCGATAAATTCGATGAAATGAAAGTTCTGCGTAATGATACGTTCGTTGAAAGGCTTTTCGATAATATAACAGGTACCCGATTTTACCAGCAAGTTTAAAACCTTGTCACAGTAATTTACACAGTACACAGTATTAAAATTAAATGGGTTTGAATAGTATATCAATAGCTGCGACAAGGTACTAAAACGTACAGCTTCTTCTGAATTTGATCGCAATAGGTATGCATTCTGGAAATACTACGCACAAGATCCGGAATTCAACCTCAATCTCGTTTGAATATTATACGTGTATGTAAATGCTTGTGATATCCAAAAATAACTGCCGCTTCTGATGACGCGGTCAACCGAGTTGGGAGTTACCCTTGTCTTCGTAACCAGCGGTCCCGTATTTGATTCCCGGGAGTTTCGATGTCTTCTGTATATTGTATGAAAGTTTATAAGTTATATAGTTCTCTGTATAAGTATGTTACGCATATTAAATACCAATTATGTTTTTGAACCTAGAGCTAAAAGGAATAAAGGCTTGTGGTATTGTTAAGCGATGGGCTTGCCACTAGGGCGAGACGTATTTACAGGAACAGGTTTTTGGAATAGGTTTTCTTATGGACGCGTAAGTACGTGATCCCGCACGAAAGTATTTTAGCGTATCGAGTATTTAGTAGTATGCGACTTGAAGAGTAAAATAGGAGCCCATTCCGGGGATCAAACTTTGGATCGCTATAGCGTCGTAGGCAGGGTCTCTTCCAACTATTTACGCCAAACGCGTCGTCAAATAGTACACAAAAAAACAGATACATTTCCAGAAAAACCTGGGCTCTGACTTGACCTCGTTTAATACCATCTTGTTTTTATCATTGTTCCTTTAACAACCGCCTTTACTGAATTAGGAATGAGAATAATTAGATTGTATTCTTGGATCTTAAACAGAAAGCCAAACAGACAGATAGGCCGCGTCGTCAATTGGCTGATTAGAGGAACTTCGATCTCATTTAGCTCCTCTTAATCGATATAGTCACAGACTCTCACAGATGCTTCACAGTTATTAAGAAGATTGGAGAAACGAAACAAACAAACCCTTAATCATTATTCCGGCGTATAGTTAGCAAGTAGGTACAAAATGCCACCTAGGCCCAATTTTTTACACATTTTTATTTTATATAACTTCTTATTATTCTCCTTAATATTCTTCTTAATATATACACATCAAAATATAAAAAATATCCCTCCATTATTTGGATATATTGCAATTTAAGGCAATGCAGTACTGGCTGAAAATCACACCTCAGCATTTTACTGAGCCAGCGTCCGTTTCACTGCTGCGAGGGACACACGTTACGTGCTATCCCTAACGTACCTGTGTACCTGTTTTTTTTATGGTTTATTATATTTGTGTGTCTTAGTGAATAAATGTCTTTCTTCTTCTCTTTTTCTTCTTATTTTTCAGTACATTGCGAAATATCAAAATAATGTAGATATGATTTTGGTCTTAGGACATTTTTGATGTGTGAACAAAATAAATTCGTTAACTCTATCGTTGATATCATTAAAATTATGACATAAAACTTACACATGTTTTTTTTACTATCCTTAGTAATTGAATAATCTGTACACATCAGAGCTCTCGTTAACAAATTACCAGCAGTTGACAATAAAGCAATAGATCGTGGAGCGTCGCTCGTTCCTTATCCACCAAAGGATTTGTCAAAATTTACGAGCGATTATTTTTAGTAATGTAGTTATTAGAGTCCGACCAACGAGTGGTGACACAAAAAAATGGGGGCAAATTTAAAATATCACTAGCTGGTAACACAAAATGTATAGCGACCGGGATATGTACTCACAATGTGACAGCACTGACAGCTTGTTTCATAGTTACTCACAATGTGACAGATTGTATCTTAAGTAAAATTATTGCCATGTGAAAAATTAGAAAAATACGCTTGTGTCACGATTCGCTGGTCGGACTATAGCTTGCTTTTTTGTCTTTTTGTTTGTTTGTGTGTTCGGTGCAAATTTTGCAATCTAATTTAGAATAACTTTCCGATAAGCAAGAGACTAGACACTATAAAAATAGCTCGGAACTGGAGAACAATGCAACAATATAGTGCCATAAATAAAAAATCATGAATTATTTTTACGGTTTATTCAATTAATAAATAATAATTTGAGATGATGATGTTTTTTTTTTTAAGATGGAGTAAAGATAGATGTAAAGATCGCGGGAACGCGGTGGATGCGAAAAGCACAAGACCGGTCTGAGTGGAGAGCCTTGGGGGAGGCCCATGTCCAGCAGTGGACGTCTTTCGGCTGACATGGTGATGATGATGATGATAATAATTTATCTATTCATTGAATTAATTGATGTATCTGCAACATTAGCTTCTAGTCTAGGGTCATTGATAAGTACTTAAAGGTGATTTTGCAATCGAACATGCGCATGCAATTCTAGTAGATGTCAAGCTCGCTATATTGATTAGTTCTGGATCGGTTTGTGCAACGTGAAGTCGAGACAATATAAACCATGCAGAAATCATTTATTATATTTCTGGCTGTCTGCCTCATAAGCGTAAGTTATTAGTATAAAATTATTAATCAACATAAAGCCTCTTTAATATACCTCGGTTGTGCTACGTGTGCTAAAGCATCCCCTTTTTCCCCGGCAATCGTCCCTATTAAGTTTGTTCGCTTCCAAGTGGCAACGACATCTTTTTGGTCTGCTTCTGTGTCAGCGGTGATCTTGTAGTCTACTCGGCTACAAGCTACAACATGGTTTACCGTTTCAGTCATATTGGCAGTGGCAGACAAGTGTAGCTTATTCTTAATTTTTCAGCTTGCACCTACATCCGCGGTATTTTGGAGCGCAGCTCCACGTTTTCTTTCCAATTAGTTCTGTGAAAACCAAGTTTAACTGCCTTCAATCGACCACTTTAATACAGTTTTTTTTGTTAAAATCGTTATAAAATGATTGTTTGTCTACTTAAATCCAAAAAAGATGTGGTTGCTGCCTCCAGCTGCTTTTATTACCATTATTGGCTTATATATTGTCAAAAATAAAAAACGCTATCCTACCTACTTCGACAAAATGCACAAAGATTAGTTCCCACAGACTTACCCGTCAATAAAATAATAAAATGAAGAATCACCGAGTGCTTCGCAGTTAGCCTAGTTGGTGGTGACACTGCCTACGAGGCCAGCGGTTCTGGGTTCGATCCCTGGTAAGAGCATATATATCGAATGACTTCTATGTATTTAATTATTGATTTCTCTATATTACTTTAAATCTCGCTCTCTAATATCCTTAGCAGGTACATGAGTCGAAAACTCAGTGTGTAAGTAAATCATTTTGTTAAAGATTTCCTTATGATTTTGATTCATTATTTGTTCAGGTCCATGCGTTTGTTAAGCGCGACGCCCCGGGAACGGCCATAGATAAGGCCACGGACACCAATTACCTTCAGGACCTTCAGAAACAGTTTGGCGACTTTTCCAAGCAGCTCAATGACAAGTTCAGGGACACCTTCAACGCTGAGGAGATCAATAAGGGGTTCAGCAATGCTGTCAACAGCGTCAATAAAGCGGTAAGGTTTTTTTCTACCAAGGACTATAGTTTCATCATCACCATCAGTCTATACCAGTCCTCTGCTGGACATAGGCCACTTCCATTGCACGCCATCGAACACGATCCGCTCTCGATCTCATTCAGCTCTCGCCAGCCACTATAGTTGCCAAGGCTATAGTTTATGTTCTTCAAGCAGTCAAACAAAGGGACGAAGCTAAATAACTTAATATAATGTCATAAAAACAAAAATATCCTTACATTATTATGATATTTGCAATTTGCAGCGTTACACATGATCAAAATAATGTAGGAATGTATTTGATTCATTTTTGAAACATTTTTGATATGTTTAAATGAACATGACTTATCCTGTGACAATCTTTCTACTTACAATGTTACTATATAATTTTAGATCAAAAATAATTATAGTATCTGTTAAATAAAACCAAAAGCAAAGATACGGCACGCTCAAGGAAAACATCGTAAGGAAACATGTATACACCGGACTGGAATAAAAAACCTCTACCCCGCGTGATAGGTTGCTACAACCTTGGAAGTCCAAAGAAAAACATCGGGTTAACTCATACTTAAAAATTTATTTAACACATATCTCTTTTTTCAGTTTGCTGACCTCAAACCAACTTCCGAACCCAAAAAGGATTAGAAATTGAAGCAAATATCAGGAAATGTATCAGAACCATGTTACCAACATATCAGTTTAGAATTATTTAGTTTTCCTGGTTAATAATCACCTTGTAGTAAAAGTAATAAATATTATTGTAGTAATAAAATGTCTGTTTATTGTTGCAAACCATGTATTTTTCAAAATCATCTTATTACAACATCAGCACGTGTGACTCCACCGCTGGACGCCCATTTCGGCTGTTCTTCTCCAGTCGCTGCCATCAACTCTGCTCCCAACTAGTCACACAACGCCTTTCACTTCATGTGCCGATTGACGATCTTATACATATTTGCATGCTGGTGTCACCAGCGAGAGCGCTGTACTTTTCTATGTTAAAAAAAACCATTGTAACCGCTTCTCAAGTGAATAAATTCAGGACTCTAGGACTCGTCTGCCCCAACGGCTGTCGGTTCTGCGAATATGACCAGCCCAGTTGTAATACTTCATTGTTCCTTTGTATGCATGTGTGTATGTATGTATGATGATGATTATATATTTAAATGTACAAAAATGACGTCCATTATAAAGTGGGTAAGAGGCAAGCAATGAGATTATTATTATAAACTAGGTGAAACCCCGGCTTCGCTCGGGTAAAATGTAGACTCATTCCAATGTTCCAATTTTTTTTATAAATGATACTTCTGTAATTATCGGTTTATGGTCTTAGGTAGGTACTTACAGTCCGTAAGCACTAAAAAAACATTCGGTTTGTACTTGTCTCTCACTCGCTATCATACCTGACCATGCCTGACTGACTAAAACAAACGCAGATTTTTCTTGTAAGATTGTGATGCACTGCCGCAGTTTGTAAAAAAAATATTGCCAGTCTAAAAAATATCGTCTGGAAAAATCTGACGTGTAGTCCCAGTCTTAATATTATCACAAACGTGTCACAAACACGTTCACAGCTAACCTATGTATCGATATTCCACCGGTAGATATACTCGTATCTCTGATGTCTCGGTCTCACAATCAAAGCAATTAGACCTTAGAGGTCACAATGGAGAACGGAATACGAACCTGTGACACCTGTGACACATTCAATCAATCTTTTTTAGTTTATGGCACGTGATGACGTGACAACTTTGCGTAACACCAACGCCACATTGATGACATTGACAAGTTTACTTCGCAACGCCGTTTTTTATATATCAAATAAATCATTTTTATATTGAAAATACTTGATAATCTTTAAACCTATTCGAGGAAAGTTTAACGAAGTTTTTTCCATTAAAATTGAATATGAATCAACGTTTTTTTTTTGTATGCCATTATGCCATTAAAATTATTATTTCTTCTGTATACTTAGACCTTAAGTATACCCTCACCATCAGTTGCGGTAATTGTAACCCTTACCATGACTTACAATTACCGTACTCGCTAGCGAGTCGAATGCTCTGTCCCACGCACTCTGTAACAATACTTTGAGGGACAGAGCGTTCGACTCGCTAGCGAGTGCTGTAATTATAACTCATGGTAATGGTACTGAAGATTATGTATAGGTACGTATCGTTTTCAAATCATTCTATGTTTATTGCGCTCTATACAAGGGAGATCATTGATATAGGTAAATTAAGAATATTTTACCTAGAGTTGAGCCTTGAGGTACTTTGGTACTAGGCCCTAACCTACGACTCATCATTGTCAATGACTGATACTCAAAATAAGCTTCATTAAACCGATACATTCATTAATCGTGAATGGTAATTTAATTAAAATCAAACTTGAGTTTACTTTTAGAATGCCAGTTATATCTGTATCTACTTTAAGTCTGTCTGTATTATTGTTCTGAAGATAAAAACGATTCTAGAAACAAAATAAACATCATATTATAGTTTTTATCTGCTTTTCTTTGTTGATTAATTATAATCAAAATGATCTAATATAATCGTACACTGACAATTATTAGAAACTACAGAATCTGCTCTTGCAACATGCAGTCAATATACATCACGCAGAAATCACTGGTTATACTTACTTCTAACCGTAAGCAACTTTACGCGTAAGGTCAACGGGTAGAGACCGCCATTAGCTATTATTATTTACCTTTCGTACTCAGTTTGTGTTTATGTACAAATTTTTTTTTCATCACAAACCGATATATCTATCGATGTCAATTTTATGATCAACATTTGCATGGGCATTTGTTGCATTTTCAAAAGTATCGTTTTATGCAGCACAGATTGTGCTACCATATCGGCTGTACAGGGTCGTCAAAAGTTAGCTGAGAGGTATAGTGAAGTTGTGGCTGTAATTAAGTAGTTGGGTATCTCTCTGTATGATAATTTGTGGGTAATGAAACTGTAGGTACACATTTTAGTAGTTTAGAATAACAACATTAATGCATGTTGTAACTATAAGTAAATAGTACAAAATCCCATCTTATTAGCATACCAACAACTGTTTTTTGGACGACGGATCAAGATCTTTGCGTCCACATACCTACACCACTTATAGGAAAAATCGGGCAAGAGCATATCGGACCATGCTCTGTGTAGGGTTCCAAAGTCGTTACCACAAACACAATAATCTCAAACACAACAAGTTTGGACCATTTTTTTATTTGGTGCTGTCTTAGATGATTATTGGTAGGAATTAACACTTTTGCCGCTTGCATCTCAAGAACCAATTAAATTTTCTTAGTCATAATAGTTTTCCTTTAAAATTCTTTATATTTTGTGATTTCATTTAAGATCTTTATCAGATTACTCCTTTCGAGTTCAATATTTCCTAAAACGGTCCCACCAAATCGAAAAATTAGTAAGAACATAAAGCGTTGTTTTAAGAGCTAGCCAATGATAACTCATTCGATGTTACAAAGTAAAAAAATATCCTTTGCTTTATATGGCATGTATTGGCCGTTTTCCAATGAAAACCTCATAGTAACTTTTCAATTTCGTCAAAAAATAGTCAAACATTTATGTACTGCCCTACTACGCCAATATTATTGTACTTTATGTATAAGATCTGTATTTATTTTAAGACTACGACGTTTTTCAAGTTTCACCGCAATCGGGTAAGACCAAGGTTTTGAATTACTCTGGTGGGAATCGAATACCTACTGCACTGAGATTCTACACGGTAAAACCTTATTGCTTTTGACGTGTTATCGTATTGCCATCGTTTTGATTATAGCTCTTATTTACTTGACAGTAATGGCGGCTGAGTTAAAAACAATACCATAACACAATATGGTTTTACCCAATAAAATAGGGGCCCTTATCTCGAGCTTTATAATTAGTGTAAATCGTAATTTTACACTTGCAACATATTTTGAAACCAATTATCAAATATTTAGTTGACTAAAGCGTTAAGAAAGCTTCTCACATTTTTTAAAATTTTGGTCTTTTTCGACGTTTAATCTATCTAATACGATACACATCAAAAAAGTCTTGGGATACTCAGTATCCCTATTGCATATAGGCAATTTTGATGCGTGTATCAATAAATGAAAAAATGGCCTGGCTGAATAATCGATCAACGTACAGGCGAAACCATTGATTCTAGGGAATTGAAATTTGAAGGGAGTATCCATGAATATCCTTGGGGTGCGTTAAGAACTGATTTTTGGAAATGAATCCTCTACGGAGTTAAAATAAGGGGAGTAGCGGGATACTAATTATGCGTACAGTCACCAGCAATAACATATTATAAAAGCTTGAGCGCAAAAAATATCTGACACTTCTTTATTACTAGAGGTTGCGTGTCAGATATTTTTGCGTCCAATGGAGGATAATATATTTTTGCTGGTGATTATACATAGTCGCGGGCATCCTATAGTAGACAATAAATTAAGAACTTGCTTTTGCACCTAAGTAGAATAATGTTTGTTCATTACTAGCCTAGCGCTATCTAAGTCGTAATTTCTACTGTTGACGTGACCTTCATATCTTATCTCTGGTCAAAGGGCGCTGTAGAAAGATTGAATGTTCTTGGCCACGGTTAGATTTCTTAAGCTTGGTAATTATCATTTCGATTATATTGTAAATACTAAATCAAATAAACTATAAGTAACCGAAACCGACGCGCATGCATGACTCGATGTATGAATGTGGAAGAAACGAAAGAGATTGATCAGGATCGTAGCAGGTTGAAAGAAGTGGTCTCTGCCTACCCCTCTGGGAAACAGGGTTGATTTAATGTATGTATGTACTAAATCAAAAGTTAGGGTCGTTAAGTGATGACAGTTTTCTAAAACTTGAGATTACCTTGACACGTTTTGAAGTGAGCCTCTTATCTATAAAAGCCAATAAAAAACAAAAAGGTTTGTTGGTAAGGTTTTTTGAAAGTATGAGCGTGTTTATTTTCTTTATTTATTTATGTATTTATTGATTGGATATACCAACGACATTTTTACAGATATTAGTATAGTTCGTGATTTTCGGTGTCAGATAACGCGTTAAGAAAACATGTGCACACCTGCAAAGCAATTATTTCAAGAAAAATATAAATAAACGGTCTGACAAAAAACAGGACTTAAAAGATTTATAATTAATTTAACCAAAGCACACCGAGTTCAAACTAAAAAATAGGACTCGCCCGTCGAGGGTTCCTTACAAATTACTATTAATAAAATACTTCGTAAAAATAATTAAAAATCTGTTTAAGCTTGTGCGCCAATGAAGACCTTTCATACGATACTTACCCCACATGACACTGTTAACTCAATCCAAAATTTGGACCGCCGTTCCTTGCAAAGACCCTTTTTTTTGTAATTGTATGAAAAATGTATAGTTTTAGATTTTTCCCTATACTTGTAGTATAAGATGGTAGTAGTTGCCAGATTTCATTGTTCTAGGTCAACGGAAAATACCCTATAAATTTGGATTCCGTTGAGAGTGTCAAAATATACGTCTTTTTACGGCATAAACGGCCGTATCTTTTTTTTACGTTAACTTCGGAGTTAGATTTTTCCCAACTTCAAGGGACTGAAGACCTGGAGTATATGGTTTTAATTTCAACTCGCGCGTACCTCTACGCGTTCCCAAGATAAAGGGTCTTGACACACAGACGGACGGACAATAAAGTGATCCTATAGGGGTTCCGTTTTTTCCTTTTGAGAAAAGGGACCCTAAAAAAAAGTTATTTGATTACCCGTGATCGTATAGTTTATAATCACATGTCAACATGTTTACTCCGGAATTTGATAATTATGACTAATGTTGTCAGTTGAAATAATAGTAACTCTGATTCAAGAGCCCTATCGTAATTGACCTTATTGTCGTTTTGGATTATTTCCACAGTTAATAGTTTAAATGATCAATCGACTATATAAAACAAACGAAAATTTCCAGAATAGTAAGAGCGTTTAGAATAGTAACAAAAAAAAATCAAAACAAAGCGTCCCATTTAAATCCTAACAAATAGGGTTAGAGGAATAAACCACATATGCAATACGGCCACTTCGGATAAGGTAACAAATTATTCAGTCCGTATTCTTTAGATGCGGAGCAAGAGAAAAATAACCTGTTATCACGCGTCCACATCCTGTAGACACGAACCAATTTTTGTTTACCATTTATCGATTTACTTTATGAAACATTTTTATGTCACTCGTAAAGCCGTGAAATGAACAGCCTGAGCATAATACCTGTTTCACGCAACTGAACCTTTAGATAAATTGTATTTTACAGTTCACTTAATTTTCACAACGGCATTCGATGACGACTGTTTCACTAAATGGATAATGGATACGAATTGTTCCATTAGTGAATATCATAGAAACTGTTTTACTTTGATATAACAGTCGGCTGAATGATTAACAAACCATTTTGGAATTTAGGTGTATAGGTAACTACCCTTTGTGATTGAAATTGTAAATGAAAAAAATGAGATGCTGTGAAGGAAGTATGCAGTAATTTACGACGGGAGAGTGCAGCTTAAATACGTTTATTTAGTAAATAAATTAACTAATTAGGTACTTTCAATTGATATTTGTCCAGCGTTTCCAACGAACATGACTATCGGGCGTAATGACATTATGGCTTCTTTGTAAATAATGCTGATAACAAATTCGTAGATTGATAAGTTCCGAACTTAAAAACAAGGCGACCTCCTCTAAGGTTCAGTGTATTCGCCGGCGCCGCGCTGTCAAGTTTAAAAGTGTAATTAATTAATAAACCATGAACAAACAGCTGATCATCGCTTTGGCCGTGTGCCTTATCAGCGTAAGTTTAAAAACGAATACTTTCTTTATTCATATACAAGGTATCACACAGGGTCATATTTCTAGTCGTGAGATTATTTATTTTGATTATGGTTGGTTGATTATAGTTGTTTTAATCTTAGCAACTAAGTATAGAAGCTATCAATTTGAAATTTGGTTAGGTTAGGATAGTCACACTAGACTGGTTTTTTATATACGACATAACTAGGGCACACTTAGTTAGGACAACGTTAACTTTCTTCATTTTGTAATAAAAATAAGCCACATAACCATAATAATCATATGGTTAATTTTCACCACACAAAAAAATACGTTCTTAACTGCGTACAATATTTTTAAAATTAACCCTAACATGGCTCAAAAGTATGTCTTTTGATTTTCAAAACATTACCAACCTGCAGTGTTTGTAGAGGTTTTTGTCGATGCTCATGGAAATAATGATTGGATCGGTTCGTATATTTTATTATATTTTCTAATTTCACTTCTACAGGTTCAAGCTTTCGTGAAACGCGAGGCTCCAACGACTGAAGGAACGAATATTGGGAGTCTATCAAAAACCGCTGGGGATTTGTTTCAAGGTTTCAAAGAAACGGCGTCTAGAGTGATTAACCCCGAAGAGGTCAAGAAACATCTTGATGCAGCTGTCAGAACCGCCAGTGAGATGGTTTGTATTTTCGAGTATACCTAGCTTAATTGAGTAAGATACATACGGGTTGTCTCAAAAGATCGTCCGGAAAAATTCGACTGACATTCTTAAAAATTACTACTGAACGTAGTTGACATAAGCGGCCGACGTAATAGATCGCCAGCTTACGTCAAGGCTATAAATTTTGACAGTTTTCAATAATCGCTAAAGTTCTCGTTACGCATCTTGTCTAACTCAGAGACGTCAATTAAATTTAATGCTTGTTTAGTGATGTGTTGTCTTATTTTAAATATTGTTATAGCAAAGAAAGTGACAGCACCAACTTTAATCAAGCCTTAAATTTAATTGACGTCTCTGAGTGCGGCAGTAAGCCTTTTACAATCCCTACATTCGTTATTCCAAAAGTACCAAATATTGCAAAAATAGTGCTACTTTGTTGAAGAGAAGCTAATTGCGGCCTTATGTCGCAGCCAGTAAAAGAAGTTAATTAATTAATATTTCATATTGTGTTAAGATTAATGAAGCGGAATTTTATGTGCGAAACTATTTCAACCAGGGACCGGAAAACCCCTTCGTTTGATTAACCCTGTCGATAGGCTAACCCTGTCATTTGGTTACCCAATCGATGTGGTTACCCTATGATCCAGTTACCTTTACATTTTAGGGCGAAGCCCTTTGAATTAGTTAATCGTATCCATAGAGCTTACCAAGTTCATTAGAGTTTCGGTAGTTTAATATTTAAGCATTGACTGTGCATTACTCCATTGTTCGCCTCTCTCTTTTTCGCGCATTCGGGTCGTCGAATTAACTGTATCGTTTGGTTGCCCTTTCATTGAACTAAGTCAACGATAGGCTTAGCGAATCCTTGGGGTTTGTTAAAACAAGTCTATCAAATACCATATCGAAAACCCCTTTCGCGCTAAGCGGTTCCGGTCCCTGATTTCAACTCTACTCGGGTCAGCTCGTTATTGTTTATAGAAAAGGGTTAATAAATGGGTATTTATTTATTATTTGATTTCACTATTTATTATCGTTACGAATGTGTTCAGTCGACTACAAAGAGATGTATCCACTTTTGGTCCTTATTACAATGCGTTAAAGTGAAAAAATTTGTACATCTCTCAACCAGTAATTTCAATTAAATGTGTTTTATTTTAGCTTAAGGATGTTCAAACAAGGTTCCAGTCAGCTACAATTTCAAATACAAATGGAACTAACACGCCATAAAAAGCGTTGAATGCCAAGCTGTTTATTTTCACACAAAATGGACTCGATAATTAGTAATTGGCAACCTGTGAAGATTTTTCGTTTTTCATTACTTTAACAATATGATTTTGTATCCTAAATTCCTTGATAGCCACAAAGGCTATTAAGATAACATTGTTATAAGATCGGCACAATAAAATATTAAAAAAACACAGGAATTTTCAATCCCTACAATTAATAGAAAAATATTGTTAAATATGAAAACTACATGGATGGTGTTGTATTTTATTTTTATTTTTCAAATAGTTTCGACGATTCCATGTTTTATATTATTTCCTAAACCGTGGTACGTATACACATATAGCCCGCTGAAAGCTGAAAAAAATAGGACAATCGATTTTGAATGAAAAAATATTTAATGGTATGGTATATATGTTATTCTATTTAATGGTTGCAACGTGAATGAGCCAACTCTAATGGGATAATACCACTCTCACATTGAAAAATGGCGTGGAGTTAAATAATGTCACTTTTGAAATGTGTTTAGTCAGTGCGTCCAACGCCTTCTAAAAAGGATCACATTTTTTAACTGAGTCAACTCAAGTATAGTTGGTATCTGAGAGCTCGGGCTTTGCTTGAGTTTAAAACTTGTTTTCTCGAAGATTGATTGATTCGACGAATTGATTTTTTGATTAAAATCGTTAAAGCCGTAAAAAACCATTAGTTTTTCGGCGCTTACAAAAATTACTTACATGTATACAGTTATACACCGTGCCCGGGACGTACCCGAAGGATTCTAACCATCGATTCTAGACCCTATTGGGAGTATATAATGTGGTATATCATGTAGTCCAATAAAGCATAATTTCCGAGATTTTTATTATTTAAAAAACAATTCCATAGTTAATTTAATTTGAACTCTGAAACCTTAACCTAAAGCATTATTTACTAAGAAAGATTCATGTTGTAAGTAGCAATATCATCAACGTACAACATAAATTAATTTAATCAATTTCTTAGTAAATAATCCTTAAGTTAAGGTGACAGATTTCAAATTAAATTAACTATGAAATTGTTTTTTAAATAAAAAAAATCTCGGAAATTATGCGATATTGGACTACATGTTATACCACATTATATACTCCAAATAGGGTCTAGAATCGATGG
This sequence comes from Acleris literana, assembly GCA_946894065.1. Taxonomy (NCBI): domain Eukaryota; kingdom Metazoa; phylum Arthropoda; class Insecta; order Lepidoptera; family Tortricidae; genus Acleris; species Acleris literana. The sequence goes on from OX335669.1 coordinate 11,054,510, forward strand.
TTAAAATCCTTCCGGTACGTCCCGGGCACGATGCACGGCACAAATACTTTCATTTTGTAGCAAGATTTGTGCCTTACCCTCTATGTATTTGTATTAGTTAGCGTTTAAGTCACAGTATACGTAAACGGTAGTTTGTCTTCAAACAAAGGTACTACTATACCGCGCGGCTTGCGTGTGTGCGTGCCTCGACAGTACGCGCCGCGAGCTACCACATTCAAACTCAACAGAAAGCACCAAGCCGGTTTAGTGGGGACCACGCCGTCGCCGCGTTTGGTTGCGTTTTTATTAAGTATCGTGCAACGTGCACCGGAGCCGCAATAAGTAACATAAACTTCTAAAGGGCCGGAGAGAAACTACTTTTCTATTCAGGTTTACTATGTTTAAGTGTTATGTTATGGATTTCTGCCCGAAAATAACGACATAAATTACAATTACTAAGCTTACTGCTATTAAGTAAGTTATTTGGATGACGACATTTAAAGCACATTATCTCAAGGTGATTTAACTGAACTTAATAAAAGCACGGAGGATGCAGCACGCAGTGATTTAATTGTATTAAGTATCTCGTATATGTGTACGGAACAATATTAACAATGACCCTTTCAATATTAACAATGTTTCGTTTTTGATGAATGATTCCATTACAATAACCTTTCGACTTTGTACATTCTTTGTTTTTATCTTCATTGTATTGTTTTAATTTTATTTTCTTTTGTTCAATAAAGTGTTTACATACATACATACATAACGACTATTTTAGTATGCATGGAAAATAATTCATGGAAGTCTGTGTAAAAAGGCTTCATACAGATTGTTGGAAGAATATGACAAAAAGATAAAAAGATAAAAGATATTTATTCAGAAAGTAGGCCGCACGGGCACTTTTACACGTCAAGACTCTACCAGCGCTCCCCAAGAGAAGACCACTGCTGAGAAGAAACGCCGCGAGAAACTCAGCAGTCAGTCATTTTTTAAACATATTACAATGGTTACTACTTAGTCTAGCATTATATAAAGCAATAAATATTAAATTACTTATTATACTTATAAAAATAACAGTTCAGCAGGAAAACATGCCAAAAATCTTACGAGAGAGACAGAAGGAAAAAAAACACCTATTTATGTTTATATAAGACGGTACAAGACGACCACATAAAAGTTTCGATATGTTTTCCTACATCAACGGTGTCCCCTAGACAAGATAAAGCTTTTGCATTTGAATAAATTATTATTGACGAAGTTTCGGGTTTAGGTCATGCATTTTTGTCTGTTAGATAATCCTCGACCCTATAATACGCTTTAGACATTAACGACTTTTTCAAGTAATTTTTAAGTGCTGGAAAGGATAACTTCAAAACTACGTCAGGTAATTTATTATAGAAATGAATGCATTGACCAACAAATGATTTATATACTTTACGGACGCGGAATTTTCGAATAGCGATTGTATTTTTATTTCTCGTATTTAAATTATGTATATCAGAATTTTTGGTGAAAGAATCTAAATTCTTAATAACATAAATAATATTCTCATAAATAAATTGAGACGCTACAGTTAAGATATTAATTTCTTTAAAAAGTTCTCTTAATCAGTCACGGGAATTTAAATTGTAAATCGAACGAATGGCCCTTTTTTGCAACACAAATATAGTTTGTATGTCAGCTGCCTTACCCCAAACCAGAATACCGTAGGACATAACACTATGGAAATAACTATAATAAACTAAGCGAGCTGTATCAACATTGGTTAGTTGTCTGATTTTTCTAACGGCGTAAGCTGCCGAACTTAGTTTACCTGCCAGTACAGCTATATGGGGACTCCATTGCAAATTTTTATCTATTGTTATACCTAGGAAAACTGCCTTATCTACCATTTGCAAACACTCGTCATTTAGAAAAATACTAGAATCTACCGGTTTAACATTAGGCAAAGCGAACCTAACACATTTAGTTTTCTTAGCATTTAGTAGCAAATTGTTGCTAGTAAACCAATGAAGTACTTTAACTAATATGGCGTTTATCCTACTGTAGTCTACGGATTTTCTATCTGCCTTGAAAATTAGTGAAGTATCATCAGCAAAAAGTACAATATCACAAAGTTTATCTAATGTTGGTGGCAAGTCATTTATGTAAACTAAAAATAAAAAAGGACCTAAAATAGAACCTTGAGACACACCTATTTTCACTGTAGCTCCAACAGATTGCGTTTTGTTTACAACAAATGTTTGAGTTCTATCACTTAAATAAGAAGACATAAGACTTAAAGCTTTATTGGACAATCCGTAATGTTCTAATTTTAAAATATGGGTCGTATTTTCTACGCAATCAAAAGCTTTAGAAAGGTCACAAAAGATTCCTACTGCATCGCAACATTTCTCCCAACAGTTATATATATGTTTAATAAGTACAGATGCCACATCAATTGTTGATCGACCTCTGGTAAAGCCGAACTGGTTATTGCTAAGTAGTTTATTTCTTTTAAAGTGACCTAACATATCATTCAGCATTAGTTTCTCAAAGACTTTACTTAAAACTGGTAGTATGGAAATGGGACGGAAGTTTGTTAAATCACTCATCTCGCCCGATTTAAAAAGACGTATGACTTTACTATATTTCATGAGATCTGGAAAGAACCCCTCTGATATGCAATTATTATAAATTAATGCTAGATGGGGTGCAATTACATCTATGATATGAAAGAGTACTCTAACTGGTGCCGCACAAATCCTCAGTCTTTTTTAAACTAAGTGATTTAAATACCTTGACTATTAAATCTGAATTTACAGTGCTAAATTCAAAGTTTATATTACATTTACTGACATTAGTGGAAAGTGACAATTGAGCTTCAACCGCGGATGACTTAAGACATTTCGTAGTATTAATGGCTATGTTGGAGAAATAATCTTCGAATGCTAAGGCGACGTCTTTATTTGACGTGATTTGTTTGTCACCTGTGTTTAGGGTGACTTGATTATCACGAGTTTTTGATTTTCCCGTTTCTCTATTTATAATATTCCATACAGTTTTTACCTTATTGTCAGATGATTTGAGTTTAAGACTAAGAAAATTTGCCTTAGCAGACTGCCTTAGAATTATTTTTTGCCAGTCACGAAACCCTATAAAAGTTTCTGGGTTTACTTGAAGTAATAGTTCTACGTAAATAAGTACAAGCTACTGATATTAAATGGTCAGTTTCCTAGTTGTTGAGTTGATTTGTTTGAAAGCTATCTAAAGGTCAATGTTCAAGAACTGATAACAAACTAACAACTATTGACTGCCGCGGTATCAATCTCTTCCATTATTAGCGACTTCAACAACAAGTATTAATTAACAATCCTAACAAAACATCAATGTAAAAATAAGCCAATCAGTGATATCTAAAAGGTGTCAATTTTCGCATTAGACTGTTTACATTCAGAAACTTAGTGAAGTGCATTTTAAGCGTAATTTTGTCAGTTTTCTTAACCTCGTAATGCCTAATGGCCTAAATTTAGGCTTTTGACTTTAGGTGATCGACACAAGATTATTTTTCGAACTAACAAAATACGAGGTATACCCAACAAATTACAATATGATATATAAAATACATTTAGTGGCAATAAATCAGTCTGAGTGTTAACAATCTAGTGTCAAACTTGGCATCCCTTCAGACATCACTACTTTCAGTGGCACATGATTACTAGGCCTATTTTTTGCATTTATGTTTTGGTGGGATATCAGTACAGTCTCTACGCACATTTTAATTTCCATCATAATCAGTTCACAAACACAGTATTATTGCGTTTTATTGAGTTTACTTGTTTAAATCAGACGTGAAAGAGTTGACACATCTCTACTAGATAACCACGAAAATATATATAGGCTGTTCAAGGGACTCCCTAATACTTTAATAACTGACCCAGTAAAAATCGTTCTTTTTATTAACAAAGAATCTACTAACCTAATCACAAAATACATTTTACTATTTACAAGGAACATGTAGGTACTTACATAAAAAAGATTTACTGCCAGATTCAGTGGAAACATCGACAAAAGATCGCCCGTAAGCTCTGACGCCTTGCAGACGCTTCAAGTCGCTCCGAGACGCTCAAATAGGATCAGGTCAGGCTTTGCCGGCTTATCGGGCAGCTTGCGTCATGCATATTAAAGCCACCTGCAGTCCAGGGCGACAAGATGGAATATTCTATTAGGACGGTAACTTGGACGCGTAAATATGGGGCAGCGGAGTTGTACTTAGTGCTGTACGATTATTAACTTTTGCGTCGCAACACAAATAATATTGAACATTAATACAATTAAAAATTAAAACTTAATGTATTTAAATTAAAATTAAACTAAGCTACTTAAATATTAAAGATATAAATAATAATCACCGCTATAAAAAAACACCCCCTCTAGCAGGTCCGCTCGCGGCATGGTCCCCATGACACTGGCTGCATTACCTCTCTGGATAGCTAGTCCAATCCTTTGGGAGAGGTAAGCACCAGCTCTAGGATCTCCGGAGGATTCTATGAGCCGAGAGGACAGGGCGTTAATAAAGCTTTTCATATCGGCTGACCAAGGCCCCATGGTTTCCACTGCAAGCGCCACAAAGTCGTAATTATTTAATAATGACGAATATTTGCGGCGCTTGAGTCACAAAACAGATAGGTACAGAAGTAAATCACATGTGTGTACTTCACTTTTCATACCTACGCTCGGCGATCGCTCTAGGGTAGTCAACTATGGCTTATGCACAAAACACTATCGTGGTAGTGGCACTCGTATCTAGTTGTAACAAAACAATAAACCTATCTACTATTACAATACAAAAAGTTTACAGAGCAGAAACATACACAATTTTACGTTTGTGTATTTTCACTATCGAAAATCCCTAATAACTTCTAAAGGATTACCCTAGTTACAAAATTTCCATTGCCGTATCCGTTTTAGACCTAAACATATCAAATGACACTAAAAACAACACAATATCTATTCAAACAAAAAAACATGTTTTCAACTTACGTAAGGTGGCGTGAATTTACCTTACAATAATTTAGTTAAGTAAGTACTTCGTTTATACTGATTCATAATAGGAAACTATTATATAAATATAAATCGATCTTAGATATATTCTTCGGGGGCCGGGGCGGGGATCTTACCTACTTACCTAACTGTTCTGTGTAACGTTAAAACGAACCATCGAAATACCTACAAGCAGATACCTACTTACATCTCTGAAACCACTGGTAGCTTAAAAAAATGTAATGTTGAATTTACAACAACCATCCTGTGAACAGTTATAATAACTCCTTTTTTTTTTGCTCCATTATTGCACAAAAAAGTTCACAGACGCGTGTCCCAAGCGGACGGCAGTCGCGCTCGCACTGGTCCCAGCCGGTCCGAGATATCGTGTCCGTGAGCAGTGTCTATGTGTGCGTAGCTTGAGCGCACTTTGTATGTAGATTGACTTCTGTACCTATCTATTTTGTGCTTGAGTGTTTGGGCCTGATCAGCTGCTGCACCGGTCCGATTAGCGGGTTGACTGGACGTGGGAAAGGGCGAATGTGTCAACGCACGTCGCGTCCCACACCAGTGCCCTACCTAGTTCCCACGGCACCAATGTAGCTACGTCTGGTCGCTTGCCATCATCTCTATGCAATCCTGCTGGTTCCAGGACAGCTGATACAGAGGCAGTTGCAAGCGAACGACGAATCAGATCATTAATTGTGCCGTGACGGTACAAACGGCCGGCAATTCTGAAGCATGAAAGGCCATGTCGTCCCAGCTCACTCACTTTCTTCCCGCACGCGTAAGTATGAAGTTCACAGAGTCTAGCCCCAAGCCGCAAGTTTATTGCTATGCGCAAGCTGCTCGGGTCCAAGACTGTGCCTATATTGCGGGAAAAAAGAGCGTGGAGCCAGTGACCTGATTCGCCTGCTGAGACAGCGAGTAGACGGGCGCGATCTGAATCGTCCGGACTATTTTCTATGAGAGATACATGAAGTTATACGAGGCAAGGTGTATCCCATGCTCTCTGGATATGCCTCTTGACTGGCATATCCACTCCCGGACACGACTCACACCAAGAATCCCTAGCCTCCACCAGCTTTAGTTGGATGTAAATAAATACTAAATAAGTACATAATATTGATGAAGTGTTCTGAACTTGTACGCATTGACATGCATGGATATAGAAGTTACCTGGAAGACCCAGAGGCGTCGCTCGGGTTCAAAACTAATTTACCCGAAGATCACAACTTGACAGATCGATTTAACGCCACGTAAAACCCTATTATGCAAATTTCATTGAAATCTTTAGAAACGTTTTCGAGAACGTGATTACAAAATAAGTATATATATGTAAGCTTATAAATATCGGTCGTTTAAAAATATAGTATTAATTATTAATAGGGATTACAATCTTCTCAAATCTTCATTGCTGGACTTAAGCCTCTCTCAAATATAGGCACTCCATCGCAATAAATTGTACATTTTCTGTGAATTGCATAATTGTACTTTTTAAGGTTCTACAAATATTGTGAAGCAAAAAGCAGCTCGGTGCGGATAATGCTGCCGGCAATAAATCCGTCCCAGGGACTTCCTTTGTTTTTTTCGTTACTAGATAGGAAAGGAGCTAATCTAAATTGTTTTAGTTTGTTTATAACTGAGCATTATTGAATAAGAAGACAGGAGGAATAATACATTATTAAGGTTTTTCGTGTAAAACTTGAAGGTTGATGAAATTGGTCAGAAAAATACGTTTATGAACTGGTAATAATATGACTATCATTATCCCGAAGGATGCGAATAATTTTATTGACGTCCATAAAAACAGTCACTAAGTAATTTTACAACTTACGTGATCTGCAGTTGCTTGAGTAGGGCATAAGGCCGATAAGACACTTGTCCCACTGCCGGTGAGAAAGAGGTTAGCTATCGACTAATTTCCTCGCTCAAGAAACGATCAAAATGTATAGATCCCGTGTCAATTAAAGAGACACATTAATAGTTGATCGCTCGTCGATAGGACAGTCGACGGTAGGACAAGTGCCTAATGCTAGATATTAAGCTAGAAAACTTAGTACCTACATGACTTCTGCTGGGATTCAAAATAAACTTGCCATTACGAGTCAATCTAAGCCACTAGGCCATCATACGATCTCTCGAAACTTCTCGAGAAATCTCGAAAAATCTGCCTACAAAGGGTATATCGTTCACGGGAATTCTAGAGAACGATCTCTGTTTACGCACATGGTTACGAATATGTAAACTCGTCCTGCGATTTAGCTATTGTCATGAGATCCGCCGTGTGGATTATTGCATGCATGCGCAAACCTCACACACGCACACCAGATATCTGACGTAATGAAGTGCCGGCAAATCCGCACGGTAAAGAGATTTGTGCCGATTACCATTCGTCCCACGTGTCGGCACGCGTGGCACCTTTGACTTCAACTGCACGATGCAATATCGACTAAATTGCATTCACGTAGGATTCATTTCATTTCTGTACTCTGGTTTTGTGGTCTGGGGTTAAATGGTATTTTGCTAATGATTTCAAATTGTTTTTTGTTTAAAAGACTCGTAGGATGTGATCTACCACGGCTACATTTTCTTAATTAGAATTAGGTATGCAAAAAAACTACGATTTTTAGTTAGAAATGTAAAGTCACAATTGTACTTTTTTCATTGCTTGGTAAGACTACTTAATAAAGATGGAAAGAACAGTACAGTGTTTTTGCACCTGACGTCGATCCGGATTTCAAGAATTACTCAAGACAAAAAGCTAAAATGTTTAGTAAATTGGCCACATGAGTGCTCTTAACACGGCGGTAATGTAATAAAACAAAAATATCAAATAAGTAAATATCCAGGAACAATTAGATGTAACCCAGTCCAAACTAAGATCTATGCTTAATATGAAGTGAATCTAAAAATGCCTCGGAAATGCCATGGTTGCAGAGAAGCTGATACATCGATAACTTCAGAAGCCCTTAACTTTTTTTTGTGAGATTGATATTTAACTAACTACCTATGAACCTAGTCCAATCAAGACCATCAATCTGAGTAATCTATAACTTATTCAGGATCAATTTGACTGATGAGTGATACTGATACCCAATAAGTCCAGTAATCGCAGGAAATTGCCCAATTACTCAAACATCAACGTGAAGTCTATCAGGGTTATAATCAGAGGCGCCTTTGAAAGGGCCGTCGTGAGTCGAGTTTTTGTATATTTTGTTCAATCAGCATTAACGTAATAATGCAGTTAGATCGTAAGGTGGGTACAGCCAACAAAATGGATTTGTGTACACCGCGTGCAATCCGGTCGCAATACAAACCATCACACGGCCCGTCGCGTGGTAATTAAATCTGCTGTATAGTATACCATAATAAGAATAATATAGGTAAGCATCAAAATTAAAATATGAAGCTAACTGCATCACACTAAACGTAAAAAACTTTTTTGTAAGAACGGACTGACACCTGCTTCGCTATTGTCTATCACACTCGCAATCGCAATCGGTTTCAAAGCGGAACAATTGTTTTCATTTTGTATGCAGACAAGCCTTCGATTTTCAAAATGAAAACGATTACGATTGCGAGTGCGGTAGGCAATAGCCCCTCTGTTTTGTAATGTTAAGAGAAAGTAGCCAGCCATATAATCTGTATTTTGATAATTTTCAGCATAAATATTCGTAAGCATACGACTTTGTTGTGTAAACAAAGGCGCTTAATTTTTCGGAATCGTGGTGTAAAGTAAAATCACAATCAACCAATTATCTTGTTGGTAATTCTGTAGCTATGCCTACGCCACTCTGGAAATGAAGGCGTAAGTTTATGTATGTATGTATGTATGTATGTATCGGCCACCCTCAGAGTCAGTTAATGACGATTAAGTCGTTCCTTAGTGACGGTGAACAATACACAAGTTCGCCAAAGGAACGAGTTAATTTTCTCTCAAATGTCTCTCAGTATTAGTATTTAAATATTTCAACACATAACTGGACAAACACGCCCAATATTAATCTGCAACCTTACTAATATTATAAATGTGAAAGTTTGGATGTTTGGATGTTTGTTACTCAATCACACTTCAACCACTAAACGGATCGGGATGAAACTTGCCACACATATAAGTTACGTCCTGTGGCCCGTTTCACGAAGCTACAAGTTACAAATTACAAGCGGAACTCCTTTTCTAGCAAAAGGAGTTAGAAAGAGACTTCCGCTTGTAATTTCTAACTTGTAGCTTCGTGAAACGGGCCTCTGGAATAATTTTTTCCCCGAAATTTAAACAGTTCCTGAGGGAGCCGCGATAAACAACTTCTACGCGGACGGAGTCGCGGCCAAAAGCTAGTTATAATTAAAACACACATTATCGCTTACTTTTCCCTCTTGCCCCTGAAGCAAAAACCATTGAGCAGATATCGCGAGGGCCTAATGACGAAAGTTTTCTATTCTGAAGTAATATACGAGTAGTAACGATTCCAATGGGCGGATCGCATGTGAGAAATAACAGAATCACCCAATCATGATTTATTTTAATGCTGCTGTATCTATTTTGAATAGAATATAGGAATCGTGCCATGTAGATTAATTAAACCATGTCATGATTATCTATATAGGAAAGTTGAAGCAAAAGGAGGAAGAGGAAGACCTAGACTTACTGACTTTATCCAAATAAGACGGAAAGCTAATGCCAAGTCAGTCTCAATCAGGAGGTTAAAATTTTGCCAGAAATTAGAGTTAAATGGCAATTATTCCACAGATACGAGTAGTTCATCGAGTGGGGTAGGCAGAGCCACAGAATTACCAACAACTCCAAAAACCTGTCATTAACTCTGCAAACACACTCTGCACAACTAGGCCGATTTGTTTACCAGTGCTTTAGTGACAGGTTGCAAGCCCATCGCCTAACAGTACTACACGCCTTTATTCCCTTAGTCGCCTCTTACGACATCCACGGGAAGACATGCAGTGGCACTATTCTAACCCGGCTACCACACGGGACATTATAATAACTATTAAAAAGATCCCAATATATTTAGTGGCAAGCCCTTCTTTATTTCAGAGCTGATTGATATGATTAAATGACCCAACCGATTCATGAAATATATCACCTATGAACCATCCGGATAAATCTAACTTTCTTTAAACCACATTGGTCCACCCGTTATTTGGGAGTTATGATGCCACACACAGAAACATAGATACACAGATATACAGATACTGATGGCTGCTGTACACGATAGCCCATCATGGGCCAGCGTAGGTAGGGAGTGATGCGTAATGAGATGCAAGAAAATGTTGCTCGCTCTAAGGTGTAAATGCGTCCCTTATGTTGGCCCATGATGGGGGTATCCCTTCATTTTTCATAATTTCATTTGCACTAATTTCATTTGCCATAATGGTCACTGGCCATAATCTTCATTTACCCTAATATCACATACCATATTTTTTGAATACCATAATACTCAAGTGTCATAATGTTCAACCTCCCTAATATCAGATACCATAATAACACTTTCCATAATATTTACTTTCTATAATGTTCACAATCCCTAATATTATATGCCATAACGCTTCATTTGCCATAATTTCGGAAAAAGCAGTCCCAGACTGTATCAGTGTGTTTCAGTGGGTATAATTAAGTACTGGTACAATCTGGATTACGTACTAATATTATAATAACTTACCTATTCTAACCTACCTACCGTAAGGAAGGTCTCCGTTAGGTACGACGACGAGCGAAGCGAGGAGGAGTGTTAGGTAAAACTGCGACCTTGCAGCCAGACCCGACTTTTTTTATGGTACTATACTTACGACACCAAAAAACACGAAGAAGATAATACGCATTTTGATTTTTTTATGGCAAATAATTATTATGGCGTTTAAAATTTATAGCATACAATTTTATAACACTTGATAATAGGGAAAATGAGAAGTATGTCATACGTATCGTTATAGCACCTAACAATCAAGTGAAAATATACCAAATGATCATTATGGCATATGATTCATTATGGCATATGAAATTCGGGCAAATGAAATTATTGCATATGAAATTCCGTCAAACGATAGAGAACCCATGATGGGCCATCGTATACAAGGGCCATGAGGCCCATGAGATAAAAACGTTTAACTTATATTAGCCCTCTTTTTTGTCCAATGTTAAAAACAAATCACGACACTGGCGACTAATATTTTTTTGTTATAAATTTAGCCTTTTTGCAGTTTTTTAAAACGAAACCCACAAAGAGAATCTCTAAACCCAAGCTAAGCCTAACGTTTCCGGCTACGCTGCGATTTTCTGGGAACAAAAGGCTTAGGAAATCTCTGTAAGTACATCCCTTTATTGTTTGAGCTCTTAAGATTTCTCCATTAAGAATCACAGAGGACTTTTGCATTCGTTTTATAAATTTTATTGTTTTTAGAGATCCATGCGTACAAAAATGGTTATTGTTAAATATTTATTGCAATTTTCCTTTTAATAAAATCCTGAATTAAGGAGGATTGTGAGGCTCATCCCATAAATCTAATCTAATTTGCACAATTTTTGAATACGTTGTACATAGTCATTATAAAAACTGGGTTTGTACTTTTACATTTTTGTTTCAATTTCAATTTGTTTCTTTCCAAGTAATATTTTCTTCAAAAGCAAAACGTACAGACCCAGTTTTTCGTAATATCTACAATAAATTCAAAAATCTTCAATCAGATTAAAATCAAAGGGAGAGAAACGTTATCGCATTTTGATTGGAAATTTTCATACTCAAAATCTTCTTAACCAGAGATGTATAAAAAAATACTTTAGTTAGAGACTCATTTGCAATATTGAGTGCAAATTACAAAAGGTCTCAAAGCCTACGTTACTCTCTGGTAGAGTGTTCTTTCGTTCGCCTTCTTAGTCCCACCCAAGTTCATGCTCGAAAAAGTTCATGCTCTCGACATCCCACATACATGACAGTGATATTTTAAAATATAAGTTATTAAAATTACATTTTTTTTAACTAAAGCAAACAGACATAACGAATCATTAATCTTGTCTTCAAGTACCCACAAAGTTTCCTTTTTTCCCTAGTTTTCTTTTTAACTTTTTTCATTCAACTTAAACATTTCAACTCACTCTCTTCAGCGTTGCAGACCCAGAGAGTTTAACCTTTACACAAACTACTTTTATAAGAAAATATGTTTGACCGGGCGGCACTTATAGTAGCGAATAAAAAAAGGTAATTAAAGGCCTGACTGCAAAACCCAGCATTCAAAATATTTATTTAGTCGATTGGCTACACATGAGGGCTCTTTTTCACGTCCGTATTATAGAGTGATTAACAGTGATCGGAAATAGGTGAGCTAATTTGCCTAGACTTGACGCATGTTCATTCAATAATGTATTCCCATCTCTCTCACGCATGAATGAATATGCGTCAAGTTTAGGCAAATTAGCTCTACCTATTCCGATCACTGGTGATTAACATTAGAAAATATTGGTATTTACCTTGTATCATTTTAATAACTGTTTTTTATGAATCTTTGTGTTTCAGAGAAAACTTTTTAATTTCCGTGGAGAATCAAACAAATGACCTCGTCCTAAACTAAGCTCTAGGCTTTTACTGTGGGTAGGTAGGTACTAGACAACTATAAATATGTATACTTATGTAGAAATACGAGAACATCCAACTTATCCAAGGCTCTGGAACAAATACTCGCGCTCATCACACAAATATTTGCCCAACATCACTATTAACTAGGCTGAATACGTCGTCTAAATTTGTTTGGTGACATGCAGAATAGTCTGTTCTGGCTGGGCAGGGACCCTGTTAATGAGTTAGCTTAGCTGCATGAAGCCTGATTCGATTTCTTGTGATCGCGGTTTTCTTTCACGTTTCAAACGAATACTTTCAATAGCAAAGAAACTTGTTCAGCTTTGAAAGGTTTCTAAATTCATCCGATAAATTAACACTAATAAATAGGGCGTTATGAAAAGGTTTGTTATCAGTTGAGAGAAATAATTCCCAAATACAGTTTAATAAAACCGGATATAGGTACTTATTGGAGCTTTATAGGGTACAAGTGGCAAACAAGATAGTGAATGAATGTGATTTTAGTACAGGATTGGGTAGGTACCTACAATATTCCATGTATTTTTGGAAAGTAGTGAACAGCGGAAAAATAAAACTTGCTAAAAAAGGAGTCACTTGAAGAAAATAATATATATTTGTCTGATACAACTTAATATAATAATATGATAAGGTTAAAGTTGTCGAACAGTTCACCTCTTGTTTCTTGTAGGTACAAAAGAAAAAACACAAAAGAACAGTATTTTTTTCGTTTTTGCGATAACTACGAGTATTCATATAAAACGTTTATCAACAGTTTATACCTGTCGCGTGGGTATATTTGTTATTGCGTAGGGATATAAAAATACTATTAATAATGTTGAAAGGAAATTAAACAAAATGACTGAAATAAAAACTTTTTAGACCACACATCGAGCCGTAATGTTGAAATTTCTATTGGTAAAAAAAACACTAATTTCAAAATTCCGCTGTCAATACATGACATAGAGCTACGTGACCTTATCTATAGTACCTACGTCGTATACCTAGGTACTATAGTATATCTACAGCTAATATAAGCCCCCTTGCAAGAAAAAGGGCTTTAAAAAAATTAAAAGTTCCCGTTTTCTTTGCAAGGGGTTTATTTATGGTTTGGCCATGAATTGTTCGTGTTCTTAAATTACCTGTAGGAGTGTAGGTCGTAATGAAAGTCGTCCCATTTTATTTATTTACCAAGTAAACCTCATTATATTCTGGAAATTACCGAGAAAAATGGATAAGATAAGCACTCTTCACATTTTTTTAATTGACACTCCATAACTCTCCGTCTCCATAAAAAAAGTTTTGTGCTACATCGTCATTTCGTTTCCTCTATCTTCAAGTTTATCTTGGATCTGCATGTTTAAGAAGTACCAACAAGTGAAGAAAATTAATGATTTAGTTAATCTCCTACAACAAGTAGTAACATTGTAATTTTCAACATCTGTATATTATTGCGAACAAGTAAAGTTTTTATCATTTCAGACTTTAAAGTAACAAAATCTTAAATTAAGTTGGTTAAAATAGACATTGGTATTGTTTTATTACGCCGAATATGTTACATTATCTTTTAATTGGTTCGTTGTTTTACAATACACACTAAAGCTTTTTTAATAGGTTTTTTTAATAGGTCATAATAAATTATAATGGTCTAATATAATAATGTTTTTTTCTGAAACCGTAAACTTCACAGGATCGTAAAAATGGCCTTTCAAAAAATCCTGAAAAGTTTACGGTTTCAGAAATAAAACCACTATTGTATGACCATTGTGTATTCTGACCTATTATTTATTTTGAACTTTTTTTTAATAAGGTACGATCCCTGGTATATCAGGAATTCTCGGGAATCTCTCTTCTAGGAACGTGCAGTTCTCGACAAAACCCTGCAAAATTTCTAATATGACTATTAAGTTCTTTTTATCGTGAACAAACAAAAGATTTCCCTCTGACTCGGGCAACTTAAAACATATTGTAAATTACTAGATCTAATTCTTGAGAAAGTCTTGAGCTGTAACCTCGTTAGTGCTTATTGGAGCGAGGGAGTTAAAAGAATTTCTTGGATAGTTGAAAACGATTTGTTAAGAGCTAATGAACGTGTTCTTACAGTTCACGGGATTTACACAATGGAGTAACTGCACAGTTTGGATTCAAGTTCTGGTTAAAATAATCTGGTTAGGTTGCTACCTAGTAGCCTTTTGTTTTGATCTAGACTCTACCTTTTACCCTTGACTTGGTAAATAAAAAAACAGAGATAAAAGTACTAAGGACCTAATTCTTTGACAGGCAATTTTGAGAGACAAAGTTTCACATTTATTAATTTAGTTATTTATGCCAATATTCTGTTTTGTAACTTTTTAGAAAGTTAATATAAATTTAGTGGTATTTCCCGAAAGAAGAGAAGAAGCACGGCGAACAACGTACAATGCATTTAATTGATTAAAAATCGAGTAACGCATGATCAATAAAGTTTGAAAGGCAAAACCTACGAACAAGTTCAAGCAGTGGAATGTGGCTCGCACATCGTATTCAGACACAACAGTTTCTCTATGCAAATCTGATTGAGTACGCTTTGTTTCTTTATGGAGGTATTGTAACGCTCCCCGGAGCCCCCGTCTATCTATATGATAATCGGACAATCACTTCCAACTATTTGTATGAAAATTTTGAAAGTGCATTGGTTTGACTGAACCGTTCACGTCACAGGTAGCTGCATAGAAATGTTATTTCCAAGGTTATTGCTTCGTGTGATGTTGGATTTAAAATATGCTTTCAAAATTTCAAAAGCTTAAGTTTCTCTAATTGACCGGCAATGGAGCGACAACTCATCTTGGGTTGCCGATGTTTATAGGCGGTGGTGATTACTTCTCATCAGGTAACCCGCATGTTCCTTTGCCTCCCACTCTTTTATATAAACAAATTACATATTAAACCAATAATTAAATATCAAGTCCGTGTAGTACTTACATCAACCATTACACTAATTAAATATAATGGCATAACGGTAAAAACTTATTAAAAACCGGAACGGTCGACGAGTTTCAGAATCCACAGAAGTCCACCATCAGGGGATGAGTGCGTTCACGACTGCGGCGCCCCTTCACTGTTTTGGCGTTTTTAGTCATGTCTCTTTTGTTACGTAATAATAACATTATAATGTAATTTTGTTACTTTTAAACTGGTTGTAACAAAAAAATCCAAGAACATAGAATTTAAAAAAATTCGTGGTGATAGAAAACTACAATTTCGTATAAAAGCATCCACTACAAATAATGTCACGACTACTTCTGCAAAATTTTCAGACGTTATTTTTCGACATGAAGCGGTTTGAGAATGCCTCTAAGGCATTCTCGTACCGCTTCATGAAGCTCTTTTTGTTGAACTTATGTCAATGTTTGCGAATGCAGTCCCTGCATTTGTTGCATTGATCTAGTACTCTCTGTTCAACGCGATCCACTTGCATTGCGGAGGGACGTTGCGTCTTTTACCGCATATGCTACGGGGATTGTTGAGAACTGTTTGGGATACTGCCTGTGGCTAGGTTCATTTACCGTACCACTCACAAATAGCTTTCATCCCCACCACTTCGATGGAGGGCAGTCTACCACTATGCGTTTTGGACGAATTTATTGCCGCGCACGACAGTGTTATGGAATCAGCTTATTGCGGCGGTATTTTCGGGGTGCCGTTTAATTTAAATCCTTTCATTTAACAACGTTCGAAAAGCATTAAAAAAAATGCATATAAACTAATGGTATAATTTTATTAGGCATACGATTACATACATACATACATAAACTCACGCCTTCTTTCCCAGAGTGGGGTAGGCAGAGCTACAGAATTACCAAGCACTCTTAAATAAGTTGTTGATAATAACGATAATACCATTTATCATAACGAGCATTTCTTGTTTTTATGCATTTTAAGTTAGGTTAGGTTAGACCTGTGACCACATTAGGTAGGAGTAATTAAAGACGTCAGAAATGTCTACTTTTTAACCTATGAACATTATGATTTATGAAATTATGAATTTCGTTGTTATGCATAATATTTTTTATATCATTCTTCGATTATATAGGGATCGAGATTATACAATGTGAGTTATGCTAAATGAAAATTTGTATGTTGGTTTTTATGCAAATCATTTTCACACCCGTATTTCCGGTCCTCTACGACTTGGGTACCTTCAAGAGACGAGCATACTATTTTCTCAAAGGCCAGCAACGCAGCTGCAATTTTTCTCTTGGCGTTGATTGCACACACACACACACACACACACACACACGCAAGCACGCACGCGGGCAAGCACGCACGCACGCACACGCACACGCACACGCACACGCACACGCACACGCACACGCACACACTGGTAAGTTTTTATTACCGTTTTTTTTATAATGACTTATTAACATTAAATACAATATGATGTCACTCGAATATGGGAGAGAACACTGATTTCTATAACACGGGTTTATCCGACCCAGCTCAGAAATCAGGGACTTCAATTCAATATTACCAACGTATAAAAGAGCCCGTATGTGGTCAATTTACTGAATAAACATTTTGTTTTTGACTTCTTATCTTACTTCACTTAATGTTACCCGCTCGCTCATTTGCCTTCTCTAGCTCAAGAAAATAAACGAAAAAAATACTGACGCATTCGCCGATTTCTGTTTTAAAATGTGTGGTATTTAAAACGAGCGCTGAAGTAAACTTTAGGTCTTGTTCAATTTGTGGAAGACTCGCACCTGTTCCCGTTGCCGTAAAGAGATTACTTGCTTTTATTACTAAATAAACTGAATGAAAAGAAACGCACAAAATAATCGAGTTACGGGTATATTCTCCACAAGTTTGAAAAAATCATAAGACAATGATGTTTTTAATCATTGAAAAGAAGTTACAACAGCTGCAAACCTTGAATTTATCTAAGTATAATTTATATTAGTTACAATTCAAGCAACACGTACTTAAAGTCATAAGCATAATTTAAAAGTCTAAAACGAAAGCCCGGGAAACGAATAGTATGGCATTGTACAATTATTTAAAAAAAACCGATTAGTGCAGTTACAAATAAAATTTTTGCACACACACACACACACACACACTGTTTAGCTAAACTCAATACATTTTGGCTCCGCGCAATCGGGTATATTAAAAAATAGGTGAGAGTACCTAGCGCTCGGATAAAATATAATCTATTCAATTAGTCTAATATTTCTGAGAATAGAGTCGTCTAAAAAAGTGTCTGTATAATATAGGTATTTGGTTGTTCAACATTTTAGCAGCTCATATGAGTATAGTAGAGCGTATAAACGTCTATTACAGACTTTATGTAGAAGTATTGAATGGTTTATTTTTAATCTGGGAGATGAAGAGTTTATGCTTGCGGCACGCATTTTAAAGCTGCTATGCCGGCTTCCTTACTTTGCGCATAGCAACGCAAAGAGACATTAACTGTGATTTAAATTAAACGAAGTCACAACAGCGGTGCAGGAAAAGGCTTTGTATGGTTAATGACATCTCTTAAACTAAGTGTACCTAACTAGCTAGCTCTTGGCTGACAACATGAAATACAGTCGCTTTACAGTCACTAGCAAATATATTTGTAAATACTGTATATAAGAAGCTAAAAAGCATCTCAAGACCATTAAAGCGAATAAGAGCGTGTTCTGATATTTTAAACACCTTATATGCTTCAATTGATATAATGGCGACAGCACCTACGTGAAAGTTGATGAGCGCTACTGCTGTAATTGACGTTTATAAGTTCTTCCTTTGTTTTAAGTTGATCAAAGGTTGTGCTGGTGGTACCATCACCATCATCGTTATATCAACCCGTTGACAAAGGCCTCACCCAAGGATCTCCACGAAGGTCAGTTTTGTGCTACTCTAATCCATTGGCATCCATTTGGCAGTGGTCGTTGGGACCATCATCATAATCATCATCAAATCAACCGGTGGAAATAGGTCTTCCTAAACGATCTACGAACGGTCAGTTATGTGCTACTGTAATCCTTTTGCATCAGTGGTAGTCAGCTTTATAAGTAGCTACACTCTTTGATACCTCGTCGCGTTAACACCTTTGACAGATTAGTGCAACAGTTCAAACTTAACGGTAAAATGACGGAGCACTAAAGTGTGCAACGCCGACCGTACCATCTAGCAGTGTATCCTCCGTGATTCAGCTGTGCATTAACCACTAAGTACTCACGTTTATCAATAAAGCTGTAGGTCCCAATGAACCCGGTGGCATTGTTCTGCCGGGACCCCGTGTGGAACTCCAGCACCAGCGCCGGGCCGGGGGAGTAGAGCGCGGGCGGTGCGTCCGCGCGGCTGCCGCACAGCTCCCGCGCCCACGCCGACCGCTCGCTCACCGCGCCGGGCGGGCCTGGGCCCTGGACCTCCCAGTACACCTTCAGGTAGTCGCCACGGATGCAGCTGGAATAAATTTTGTCGATTAGCTTGATTATCATAACATCAACAATTGCTGTCTTCGTTATTTGTTACATCATCACTAGAGAGTCTGCCCACGAGACGGTCCAAGTAGAATAAATAATGGCCATAAGCTATCTCTATTACTAATTCAAAGTGTGAAGCAGTAACGACGATGAAGCGACGCGTTGGCCTAGTTGGTAGTGACCCTGCCTACGAAGCTAGCGGTTCTGGGTTCAAAGTAAGGTCAGATAAGGCCAGATATTTGTGTGATGAGCGCGAATATTTGTTCCTAAGTAATGGATGTTCTCTTCGAATTTAAGTATAATTATATAAATATAAAAGTATTTCATCATGGTCATCATCATGGCAGCCGAAAGCTGGACATAGGCCTGCCCAAAGCTCTCCACTCAGACCGGTCTTGTGCTTTTCGCATCCACCGCGTTCCCGCGATCTTTACTAGGTCGTCACTCAGCTCATCTACAGCTCGTCTCCCGGTCCGCGGACGCCACTCAAGAACCTTCTGACCCCATCGGCCATCAGTCCTGCGAGCAATGTGCCCCGCCCACTGCCACTTAAGTTTGGCTATTCTTAAGTATTTATTTATCTCTATAACTATGTTTATCGTTGTCTAGTTCCCATAGTACAAGCTTAGGGCTTCGTTTAGGACTAGGTCAATTTTTGTGTCTTTATCACACAAATATTTGTCCGTACCGGGAATCAAACCCAGGACCGCTAGCTTCGTATACAGAGTCACTACCAACTAAGCCAACGCGTCGTCGATGTAATAAGTACACAATCATAAACTCCTAATGTTATAAAGGGGACGTACGGATTTTCAACGGCATGGAAAATGCCAAAGAGCACAGAGGCTTGGAACAGTTAAGGGAAAATGCGCCTGTACTACTACTGAGGTTTCAGGCTATTAACGAAGGCTTAAAAAAGTGTACAGAATTTCCATTTAAAGGGTTCTAAAACGCTGTAGCGAACGTTAAAACAGCGGAGCATTAGCGTCACTTTAAAATGGTTTATTGAAAGCCTGGTAGCGCTAAGAGATGTTATACTGTCTCAATTTTATGAAATAATGTCGTGAACGATGGTTTATGACACCTAATATTTTCAAAGGAACAGCCTTTTGCGAAGCAACTACAATATTATCCAACTTTCAGAAGAGGTGTTGTAAATTGAAAAATAATGGGGAGAAATATACTCGACTATCACGCTGAATTTTTTTAAATGAAAGGTATGACAAGACACAATAAAGTCTGCGATGATATTTTTCTTGGAATCGTGGAGGATATGGCCCTAGACAAGATAGATATAGATTAATTGACAAAATTTTACACAATGCATGTAACACAAAAAGAAAAGAAAATATACAGTATAACAAAGTTTCGAGTAACAAACAGTGTCAAATAGGGTACCACTCTGCATGATGTCGGGGCGTAGCGGACCATGACCCACGACGCTTATGGGTCTACTGTCATCCCATACATTTAGAGAGGTAGAAAAGAAAAACGTCAGTAGCGTTTGCATCTTGGCTAGGGCAAAGGTCAAACCTTTCTGACACCAGCTTAAGGTCGGATTCTTATTCCCACAGAAAAAATGTAAAAAAAGGTGTTGCCGTTAACGAAAAACATATGCAATATTCAAAATATTTATACTTTCCTCATTTAAAAGAAATCGACTTTCTATAAAAAAAAACTATATATTATAGTCAAGATTGAAGAATTTAATTTGTTGATAACAAACTTTTTTTTGATATAAACTCCTTGTTGTATTCATTTAAAACGATAATGTTTATGTACGCATAATTTATTTATTACTCTGGTATCATTGACTCGATACACCCTTGTCAATAAGTTGAGGGCCGCTTGATTGATGTGAGACGTCACTTCACTCGCTTCGCTTAATAATTCGTGCTCTCGTTGTAATCGCTTTCCAGTGAGTCATTTGTGCGATTTTAATTTCAATTATTTCTCGAAATTATTTTTATATCACGGTTCGAGTGAAATGCTAACTTAATATTATATTTCTTGCTGGCTCAAACTTTGAGATCACCTCTGAAATATCGCTTTAACAGTGACGTAACTTTGTTTACATTTTTTCTTAGGGAATAAAAATCCGACCTTAGCTCGACGATCGAGATTTGTTAATTCCAGCAAAGATGTATCCCGAGAAATAGCAACGGCGCTGCTAGGGAACTGATGTATGACAAAGATATACTCATTGCATAGTTTATTAGTAACTGTGACTGTTTTTTATCAATGTAGTTAAGATTATATTAAAATTTGATGTTTTTCTTTGCTTTAAGAAATCATTGACCAGACCACTCTTACTTTTGAGTGTTCATAACGATTTGTATATCGTGATCATTGTAAGGTTAGTAGAATGTCTTCTTCTGTTTTTTGGAGCTTTATCCGTTTCCATGGTTACATAACATTTCCTGAGAATAGTAAAGGTAGTAAAATCGAACACATAAATCCACTAAAGTATCCAGTAAGCACCAAATCGACGGCCTGATAGTCGGTGATCCTGCAGAGAATGCTCATTTTGTTATCAGCGCCTGTTCTTAATCTATCTCCACGTACATTTAATGACTACCAAACAAAGGACGAGCCAATACGTAACAATGATAAATCGTTAAATCAGTCAGTCGTTTTATAGAGGCCTAATTAAATTAAACCAAATTTAAATAAACGACTATAGGCTCGTGTTAAAATTACAGTTGCGCTATTTTCTTGTGTCTAAAAAGCTTGCTAATGACGTTTTCCAACCGGATTTTTACCAATGACTTTTTCAAATTGAACTTATTATTCAAGAAAATTGGGCTTTATTGTTAGGTTTTAGGGTCAATCAACTTTTTTACCCACACTTGTATTTTACCGGATTTCAACAAACATGTTTGTTTTTAAATATAATATCTCTGCTTATTTTCGTTTTTAATGATGTAGTCATTTTACTAGTTTATCAATCTATCTTTTTCAAATACCTACCCATATCTTAATTTCTAAAATGTGTGAAAATTGGGTAATTACGTGTCTACTGAGTTACTGTCCGCGAATTTGTGTGATAAATAGTGAATTGTCAACTGAGTTACCACATTTTTATTACATACATTTTTAAACAATACATTATAATTTGATTTATGATAAAAATATAAAAAGATAAAAGATGTTTATTCAGTAGGTAAGTAGGCCGCACGGGCACTTTTACACGTCAAAAATCTACCAGCGCTTCGCAAGAGACCACTGCTGAGAAGAAACGCCGCAAGAAACTCAACAGTCAGTCGTTTTTTTTTAAAAATTACTTATACAATTATAGAACTTAACCTAGCATTATATAAAACAATGAATTTAACATTAAAATATATATATCATGCGTAGTGGAGCAGGAAAATGTGTCAAAACTCAGTATGTTCAGATGAACTCTTAAATAGTAATAATAATAATTATATATATATGTACATATACTTACCCATGACGGTGCAAAACAACCACATAGTTTTGATACATTCTCCTACAGAAACCGTGTCCCCTAGACAATAATTATACCTACAATGTTTAGATATTTTCCTGACTAAGCTATTACTAAGTTATTTAGGTGTTTAATTTAGGCCAAGCATTTTTATCTGTTAGATAGTCCTCGACCCTATAATAAGCTTTCGACATCAACGACTTTTTCAAGTAATTTGTAAGTGCTGGAAATGATAACTTTAAAACTTCGTCAGGTAATTTATTATAGAAATGAATGCATTGACCAACAAATGATTTATATACCTTACGGACACGAAATTTTTTTATAGCAATTTTATTTTTATTTCTTGTATTCAAATTATGTATATCACAATTCTTAACAAAAGAGTCTTGATTTTTAATGACATAAATAATATTCTCATAAATAAATTGTGACGCTACTGTCAAAATACTAATTTCTTTAAATAGTAATCTTAAGGAATCACGGGAGTTTAGGTTATATATGGAACGAATGGCTCTTTTTTGTAACACGAATATAGTCTGTATGTCAGCAGCTTTTCCCCAAACCAGAATACCGTACGACATAACACTATGAAAATAACTATAATAAACTAAGCGAGCTGTCTCAACATTGGTAAGTTGCCTGATTTTCCTAACAGCATAAGCTGCCGAACTTAATTTACCTGCTAGTACTGCTATATGGGGACTCCATTGCAAGTTTTTGTCTATAGTTATCCCTAAGAAAAGCGCCTTGTCCACCATCTCCAAACACTCATCATTTAGAAATATACTAGATTCTACCGGTCTAACATTAGGCAAAACGAACCTAACACATTTAGTTTTCTTAGCGTTAAGTAGCAAATTGTTAATAGTAAACCAATTAAGTACTTTTACCAGCGTGGCGTTTATCCTACTGTAATCGACGGATTTTCGGTCCACCTTGAAAATTAATGAAGTATCATCAGCAAATAGCACAATATCACAAAGGTTATCTACCGTGGGTGGTAAGTCATTTATATAGACCAGAAATAAGAAAGGACCTAATATAGAGCCCTGAGGCACACCTAATTTAACAGTTGCTCCAATGGACTGTGTTTGGTTTACAACAACCGTTTGTGTTCTATCACTAAGATATGAAGACATAAGATTTAGAGAATTATTTGACAGACCATAATGTTGTAATTTTAATATAAGAGTCGCATGATCTACGCAATCGAAAGCTTTGGAAAGGAGCTTATGAAAGGAGTTAATGATATTACTACAATTTAAAAATAATTTCACTTAAAATAAGTCCCCAGATTTTATTTTATTTATTAAAATCTGAACGGTGGGCAATAGACAGAAATGTGTGGGTAAAAAAGTTGATTGACCCTTAAACGTTGGGAAAAGCAGGGGCTTACAAAGTGCTTTTTGACACTTTTGAAAATTTGTCTTATCTAACTAAAGCTTGAATTTTACGTAAATCCCGTAACATCAATTATGATTATTTTGTAAGAGTGAGAATCTTCAAAAACAGCAAACTGTTTTGCATAATGACTAGTGCATAATGGTACTGGCGACGATGTGCATTTGTCTCTCTCAAATGACAGTTAACTTCTCATTTACATCAATAATTCATGCGAGCACTGAATATAAAATTCACCAGTATATTCGTATAAACTGTCGGCCACTTCGATTCGCATTTCATCCTCAAGCTAATAGTTTCAGTGAAAAAAATATTTAATCAACTGGATTTTCTGAAAATTTTAATTTATTCGTAATGTATGTAAATATTAGACCTACGGTGATAACGCTTTTGAATAATAAATCACAGACGATGTTGTCACTGAAGTGGATTCAAAATGTGTAGGTAAATGGTAAGCCAATAAAAATTTACAGCACTTTAGTGCATTATCATTATAAAGTTCTCACGGAAGATCCTAATAACAAGTACGGCAATGACAATGAAAATCACAGTGACAAGATTACTAAGTGTGCTAAATATTTTTATTGGGTGACTGTAAAAAATTATTCATTGCTAAACTGTGGTTTACATATAGTTTTAATAAGATGTATAATCCAAACAGTTTAAAAAAAGATAATGTCAGAAACAATGCTTAAATTTTGTTGAATTGATGCCACTATAACGTCTTTATAATACTTTGCTTCAACAAAATAAACCAAGTGTCCCTAAGTCTTTCAGCGGAAACGTTAATTGATTAAATCAATAAAAATGAGAGTATCCAGGTTCTTCGGTTTATGTCATCCAATAACAGCGGGCAAAGGCATACATTGGTTGTGACAGGCCATTTTTAAGGAGCTTCCTCGCAGAACTCCTTTGGACAGGTGACAAGTTTCCTACATCGTAGGAGTTAGTGTAGCGTTGAGAGGCAATACTGCCCTACTACGGAAAAAAAGCACATCTACTATATGAATTGTATTGCACTACCAACCTTATGCTTCTATGAATTAATTGCACTTGTGCCTTTTCTCTGTATTAGGCCAGAATATCGTGACTGTGCCAATCGGTTCGATAAAATCTTTTATTTTTATTTTTTTCATCACATAGAGAAGGCAGACGATGGTAACTGGGATCTGAGGCAGATTCAGATTCAGATTCAGATTTTATTACTCAATATAACACAGTATAAATTACATGACATGTCAAATTATATGCAGTTACACTGAGGTCGTCAGAAATATAGAATTAAATAATAGTAGTAAAAGTAATAGTCTACACAAATACAAAGTACAAATACAAAAATAGCCATTTGAATTCTCAAGACTACAATCTAGAAACTGTTATCTTAATATTGCAAATGCGTTGCCTTCACCGGTTGTCTTATCCCCCAGAACACAACAATGCGAACACTAGTGTTTGTCAGAAGCACCCGAAACGTACGTGCATGAAGAGTTTGATGAATGTAGAGGAAGCGAAAGTTGTATGTTTGGACCAGTTCACCTGGCGTTCCATAGTCCCTGCCTACCCCATTGGGAGACAGGCGGGAAGGTATGTATGTATGTGTATGTGTACTGTTTGGCGGTAGATTAAAGAATAAATATGGTGGTAGCAATCCGGAAGGACCGGCATAAGATCATATCAACACTAAAATCTATGTAATGTTTCGTTTTTGAAGACAGATAAGGAATCCAATAAACTTATGATGCTGCAAAAAATCTGTTCAGCATAAGCCGAGGGGCAAGTTTTACTAACTAGGAGTATAAAGTAGACTAGACTCATCTTGAAACGTGAGCTAGCTCAAGTTAACCAAGGTATTTATTAAGTGTTGAAACTTATAAATTATTAAAAGTGAACGAACAACTTTCCTGGGATGGGTTTGGCGTCTTTCGGTCCTTAACATCATATAGAAGACGAATCGCAAGTTGTGAGCTTATAGAAAAATTAGAAAACATGAAAATAAAGTAAAACATGCAACTTAAAAACGGTGTTGTACGCGGACTGCGAGAAACAGCTGGCTGGTAACAAAGCTACTTGATTGAATATAAATTGAATATGAAAAATGCTTCTGAGCTTTCAGTTATTAGACGTATACCTTTTTATAGATCACATTATTTGGCCGCGACTCCATCTACGCAAAAATTGCCTGGATATTCTTTTAAAAACTCACTTTTTAACTCGACTGACGAACTGTTAACCGGAGGGTTTAAGGTATCCCGTTGTACATATTACATCTTAGGGCGAGCATTCTTAATTTGTAGCTTAACCCTTGAGTGAGCTTTTTTCATGGACCGATTATTTAGAAAATAACACCTCTGGTATTTGCATGTCCAGCATATTAACTATCTCTAGTCTGCAATTGACGACGCGCTGGCTTAGTTGGTAGTGATCCTACCTACAAAGCTAGCGGTCCTGGGTTCAAATCTCGGTAAGGGTATTTGTGTGATGACTGATGAGCGCGAATATTTTTTACTGAGTCATAGATGTTTTCAATGTATTTAAGTATATATTTCTCTATATAAGTATTTATATCGTTGTCTAGTACCCATAGTACAAGTATAGAGCTTCGGGACTAGGTCAGGAAATTGTCCCCTGTTTTTTTTTTAAATTCTGTGTCAAATTTTAAATTGATCGGTTAAGACGGTGAACTGCGAAACAAATACACTTTTGCTTCATAATATGAGGATCATAAAAAGTTCTTAATGCCCAAAAATTGGCATTTTAACCATTACGATACTTTCTGATTACAGGGCTACCCATTGCAATGAGAAATCGGTTATCTATCTATCACACTCACGTTTCATAGAAACACGAAGAAAGCCGATAGCTACTAATAAAGTAATAGAACAGAGGCTTTATTGTACTCGGTAAAATCATATTACTTTTACGTGCTATCGTAATGTTTTTAACTCGGCCGCCATTACTGTAAAATAAGTAAGAATGGTCAAACGCTATACAGGGTGTAATCGTTAAGTGTAGCCAGGCGATTATACCGTTAATATAACAGATAAGTATCAGAAATCTTTAAACGGATATCGAAAGTACGTTACTCGATGGGTAAAAGCACATTAATAATTCCTGGAGGTTGCAATTTCCCTACCGTAAGAGATAAAACTGTAAGATTACTAAACTGTTTAAGATTTATTTTTAGACCTT
Source organism: Acleris literana (assembly GCA_946894065.1). Taxonomy (NCBI): domain Eukaryota; kingdom Metazoa; phylum Arthropoda; class Insecta; order Lepidoptera; family Tortricidae; genus Acleris; species Acleris literana. The sequence continues at coordinate 11,081,593 of OX335669.1, forward strand.
TTAAACTGAAGCCTCTCAACGAACGGCGTACTAAATATATGGGTGGCTTTGAAGTTAATATTTGGGATATTTCTGGTTTTATTAATAACTATATGAAAAGCAAGCTTTAAAAACCCGACTGAATTTTTTATACTGTCGTCGATATACCTACACATGTTAATAATTGTTATTTGGCCATTGTTGTTATTTCAATTTTAACAGTTTAGGTATCCTATGACACTCTCGCTGCGAAGACGAATCCAATGATACCTCATTTGTCAAAATCGTCCAAGCCGTTTTTGCTGTAGCGGGGAACATAGAACTGGACATACATACATACATGACGGTGAAAAACATAACCCTCCTTTTGGGCTCCGCCGCAGTCCGTTAAAAAATGTTATTGATGTGATTTTACTCATTGGGTAACGGACTTTCGCTATCAGTTTAAAGTATCCTGATATCTGTTAATAATCGCCTGGCTACACTCAACGATTGCATCCTGTATAACGTTAACAAAGATGATAACATATATTATAAGCAACATTGTTTTACCGAGTAGAATAGAGCTCCAGTAACTTGCTTACGAACGATTTGTTCAATGTATTTTATTTTGTTCAACGTAAATGTTTGATCTTTTGCTTTTCGATCTTTGACAACAAACTCTACGCGTTTTATTTCTTTTTCCAGTAAATCCTTCGATAGTAGTTCAAACATGCGAAACGTCTGACCCTTATTTGCACTACGTATACGGTAAAACAAGCTGATGCCTTCTGAAAATACGTATAAATAGCTGATTTGTCGTACAGCGAGGCGGCGGCTGACCTACTTGCCTACTTCACGTAGTTACGGTCTATTAGAGGATCGGCTCTCTGGTTTACACGTGGGCTTATTCCTTCACACATAATATTGGGGATCTGATTTATATCACTAGTTTTAGAGAGGTACTTTATTCTTGGTCGAGGCGGTATATAAGCCTATTTGTAAGTGACCCTGCCCACGAAGCAAAGCTTACTTGCACGCACAGGCTGTTGGAATGTGCAAGTTTTCTTACTATGTATTCCTTCAACGTAAGCGAATATCGGGAAATGTACTGTCAAGTAGTGTAGAACGAAGAACGATATGGGAGAACGCAACATCTCAAATATGAACTTCGTAACATAATAAAATTATGAGAGGATTCTTTTATATATATTTTTACACTTGACTATACTAGCCTAAAGCTTAGTTTGGGAGTATGTAAAGGGCATTGGGTAAATTTGTTTGAAGAACATTGTAATATTTTTTTTCAGCGGCCGCGGATGATTTTTATATAGTAATTTAGATTCTAAAAACATATCGACATTATAGTTAAATAATATCGGAGCGGAGATTTTAAAGATTTTATTATTCAGTTTTAGTACAAAAGTACGCCCAAGTATGAATATTTGAATATCTCGGCTCCGATGCACTTAAGAGTATTACCTACATTACATAACAAAATATGATTATTTTTAATAATTTATACTTAATATATTATAAAGAGGAAATATTTGTATTTTTGTGTGTGTGTATGTTTGTAACATATAAACTCAAAAACTATTAGGATGCTACATTAACCCTGAGTAACATAGGCTATGTTTTACTTTTTTGCGCGTACGGAGTCGCGGGCAATAGCTAGTTCTATCATAATTTACCAGTACTTACGTCAGTTTGTCAATGTACGAGTATGTTAAGATAAAAAACGTTATTATCTTTTGAGGTCTTTTTTAATAAAAACAACAACAAAATAACTGGGTAAGTGTTCAATAAAAGTTACAGTAATATTCTACATGTATTTACTGTAATTAGTGAGTGTGAGGTGCGAGCCAAATTTACGCTTGGCAAGAACATACAAGATATTTGCAGAAACACTGACAGCGACATCGAACAGCACACTACAGCAAACAGTGTTCATTACACCAAATAGACCCCCGATTACAAAGCGGAACGTCAAATGTTCGACTATTTGCGATGCGACGCAGTGCGAATCGCAAATCACAGGTCGAAACAGGCTGATTCGGAATCGGTCGGGCTATCGCTTGTGCTATCGTGCAACCATTGCGACATTTGCGACCCTGCGATATCATGTGCCAAAATGGAGCTATTCGGGTGGCATAGCAGTGAAATAGCCAAAATAAAACCTAACATAAAACATGTTAATTTTTTTTGACGATTATTTAAATTTAAATACGTCTTTCGAATGTTTAGGAGATCGTTCTCAAAAATTTTTTTTTTTAGTTTTACTTTATTTATTTATTAAAAAGATACTCTAATAGTATTTACACAATTAATATATAATATACCTACTTTGTTTAATGTTCCTTTGTGACATATCGAATTTAGTGAAACGGTTGTTCAGGGGGCCTAATATAGCTGCGTTTATCGCGTGACAAAATGTTGGTAAAACATCCGTTACTTTTTGACACGCATATAAGTAGGAGAGTGACGGACAGATGGTTTATACACATTTTGTCACGCGATAAACGCAACCATACTAGGCTCGCAGGCAATTAAGCTATAAAGGCAGATTGTTTCAATTCCGATTAAACACTGAAAACAGAATTCCTCGGCATTAATTAAATGTATATATCTCCTATTATAACCGGGATCCTATCATTTTCTCGCCAGTCACTAAGCAAATTTTCGTTTCGCAACCAACGATTGACAAACACATCGTTCATAATTTTTTTTTTTTTCAACTACAGATTTAGCAAATAATTCATGTTTTCGAATAATAACTTGACAAATTTTCATTTTATATTATATAATTTGTCAAATAGATTATTTATTATTGATATCAAATAGTCAACTAACGTACGTCCCACAAACGGTATATTACTTTGTTTATCATAGATTTCATGTTATAAAAGCTTTAGTATAAAATATTTTGTAAAATTTGGATAGGCAAAGCCACAAAGGGGGAGCAAACCCTCTCAATTAAAATTGTACCTAAAAACACCTGTTTTGCTTAAGTAGGGTTAGGTTAGGTTAGGTTAAAATTGTGCCAAGGCGAGAAACGCCATAAAATCTTGGTCCACTATAAATGATGTACCTAATCAAAATCAAATCAAATCAAAATACTTTATTTGTCAGAATACAGTATTATAAGGTGTTATAATTATTTTTGCACTTGTATTCAGCATGCAAGCAGGCGTACAAATGTTAGTCGTAGGTATATTCAAATTCTATTTTATAATTTACATTACTAATTTATAAATAAATTTTATTGTGGTCAATATCATCATTTAAAGTATTTGATTTCATATTTCCTTAAAATTTACGTAATCCTTGACACTGTAGAAACATTTCTCCATCAACCATTTTGTTAACTGACATTTAAATCTATTTCCCGGCAAAATTCTTAAATTCTCTGGTAAATTATTAAAAATTACTATGCTCATATTAAATGTTTCTTACGACACGACAGGGGGGTTTATACAAAAGAGACATGATATGTGGTCTTGTCTTCCTCGGTATGACTTCACTGCGTTTCTTACAGTACGCTGGGTGGGAGTTGACAAAAACACATACGTCCCTAATGTATAAACATGGCAGAGGTAAAATATTTAGTTTCCTAAATAGTGGCACACAACTGTCGTCCCACCAAGCATTACAAATTACCCTTACACATTTTTTTTGAATTTTGAATACTCTATCAATTGCTACCGAGTTTCCCCACAATATTAAGCCATAGCTGAGCACAGAGGAAACATAACCGTGGTATGCCGTTAGAGCAGCTTCTGTGGAGACAGTCTCTCTCACTCTTTTCAGGGCAAACACAAAACGATTTAATTTATTACATACATTATCAATTTGCGCTTTCCAATTAAGGTGTTTATCTATAAATATGCCAAGAAATTTCATTTCGTCTTCTTCGTCCACTATCTCATTTTTATACTTAATTTTTATAGGTAAAGAATTTGAATTATATGAAGCAAATTGTATACGTTTAGTCTTATTAATATTAACATGTAAATCATTTATTTTCATCCAATTAATAATGTCAAATAATCCCTTATTAATATTTAATTTGAAAGTGTCAATCTTCTCACATTTTACCACAAGTGTCGTATCATCAGCAAACAATATGCTTTTTTGTGTAATGGCTTTAGGCAAATCATTGATGTAAAGAAGGAAAAGTAAAGGTTCCAGTATGCTACCTTGTGGAACTCCAGTATTATTGGCTCTAAATTGTGACCTATAAGTCTGCTTTAATATTGCTTTACTTGATCCACCAGATATAGTTTTAATTTCTACAGATTGTTTTCTGTCGGACAAATAACTTCCTATCCATTCGAGCACTTTCCCTCTGATCCCATATACGTCAAGTTTATGTAGAAATTTCTCATGGTTAACATAATCAAAAGCCTTTGACATATCCAAAAATACTGATGCTACCGGGGTTCCTTTATTTATATTCTCTGTTACGAAACGTACAAGGTCAAAACATGAATGTGTGGTTGAACAACCCTTGCGGAAACCATATTGTTCGGAACAAAGTACATTATATTTATTTAAAAAATCATTTATCCTATTAAATACTGCTTTTTATAATATTTTCGAGAGAATAGGGACTAATGTAATGGGTCGATAATTATCTGTATTAAGTTTATCTCCTTTTTTGAACAATGGTTTAACTATACAATATTTTAATTGCCATGGGAAGATTCCCTCAGAAAAAGATAAATTAATGATGTGAGCCAGGAGTAAGGATATTTGGCGAGCACACAGCTTCATAATCCTTGTGGTGATAACCACCAGACTTACTATTTTTTATATAGCGACATGATAATGTTGTAGATTTCATTTTCGCCAACAGGTACTAAGAACATTGAATGGGGATTCCAATCACACAAATTAGATTTATAAGATGAATTATCCGAAGTCAAGTTTTGTTTACATGTCATATCTATAAAATAATTATTAAAAGTATTGCATATTTCAATAGGATTACACAAAATGACATCATTATATTTAATTTCATTTATATCGCCATCGTGTAAATTATTCATTATAGTTGAGGATATAGTATTCCAAGTAGCTTTACATTTATTTTTGCTATTTTGTATGTATTTAGAGTTTTTAAACTTTTTAGCATTATATAAGCATTTCTTTAAAATATTATTGTAAATTTTAAATCTATTTTTATTCAGGTATTTATTATGCTTATTATATCTATATTTTAGGTAAAGAGCACGTTTCATTTTACACGAATTTTTCAGACCTTTAGTGAATCGTAGAATATCAAAAAGGCTAAATACATTTTTAGATATAAAACGATCTGTGACTATTAAGAATGTAAATGTGTTTGCCTTACGAATCGTTTCGTGTAATGAAAAATACATAAATGACAATAAAATATTTGATACATTTATAAGTTATAGTATTTGGTAAATGACTAGTTGTCAAACGATAAGTTCTAAATCGAAACAGTTCTCGCAACAACATATTTGTGAAATGAATAGTATATGAAACGTTGGTTGTAAAATGAACTTTTGTCAAACAAGTTTCGGTGAAACATTAGTGAACCTTTAGAACCAATATTATCTATGGATAATCGTACAATGCTCATAAGAAGTTCTCAAAATTTCCAATTTGAAACTTTAAACATTTTATGGCGGGCATTCGGAACCACTAAATACGTCAATTTCCACTAAATAACGTCGCAGTATTTACTGTTAAATTTCACTAAAATAACAACTATTTTAAATTTAATACAAAATGATTGATGATGATTATCATCAGAAAATGTTCACGCGCACTGTTTACAGTGTTCAAAAACGTAGTGTAAATCCACATAAAAATAAAATTTCATAAAATAAGGATATATACATTAATTTTAATAACGCTTGGAAAATATTAATCAAAAATTTGGCGACTGTGTTTGACCAGTTTATGATAATGCCGCTTGATAGCTCTGACGCGTATTTTTTGGAAAACTTTTGAAAATCATTTTATAAAACCGTATAATTATTTTAAAATTAAAATAGACACCGATAGCTTTTTAAACCAAAGATTGTCCGTGTAAAACTGTGACTTCACTGTTAACGTATGACGATTTATCTACGATATGATAAATAAATAAATAATTATCGGGGCCAATTTTGCACAAGTTGTCCTAGTCCTAAACTATCTAGGCTTGTAGGTTCTGTTGCATTCACTACACAAACAATATATCTATACGCATTAAAATAGCACATCTTTTTTACAGTGGTACTAACATCTACAGTGAAAGAAAGATAAGAAGACAATCTGTCACCTGACACCTGTCAATATTAGTACAATTTATAACCTATTAGCGGCCAGGGCTCGGAAACCAGGTTATTTTATTAAGCAGCTCGTCAGAAACGCCATACATTTGAAATAGAGTACCTATTTTCATTTGAATTCTGCTCGACAAGAATCGATGTTATTTCGGTTTTGATCAAAGAACAAAATGAAATAGCTCGAAATAACGGTTAATTTCGCTCGCTAATTTGTTCGCACCGCCCACCTTCGTTTTCTCATCTTTCTCTTAAAATTATAATCTTAATATATTACGCATGTATGTATCATACAAACCTTATTCTGACAATAACAAACACATCAAAAATAATTATCCAATTTGGTGTAGGCGTTCGGAAGTTATGCAGGTATAGTTAAGGAAATATGAATTGGCCGGGAACAATAATTCTGTAATCTTCACTAAGATATTTTTGTTAATATCATACAAAAGGTAATCGTAAAACTGAGGCGTTCTTCAAAGAGCACAATGGGTTGAAAGGTCAAGGTTAAGGTTAGTTCCGGTAAGCCTTAACTCTTAACGCAGAAAAAAAGATCGCAAAGTATGTCTACAGACGGCCAAATCATATTTCCTGAACTATACATACATTTTGGCGGTTCATTTTTATTTAAATATAGATTTTTGTGTTTGAGGTAATAATTTGTACAAGAATTACGGGTATCAGGATTGACTTCTTATTTTCCTTTTACTGTAGTGTGAAAGTGACAACGTTGTATTTTCCGCAGGTGTAACGGTTTGGAATACCTAGCTATTCGGTGTGCGGAGGCAACCCATTGAGGTTTCGACGGGCGACGCTTGTGAACGGCTCTGTTGTTTATACAAACGGATAGGGAGCTGTTTTGGTCGCAACTAAACAACTTTGTCGCTAAACAGAGTGTCAAGCGTAATGTATGTGGTTTTAATTTAGACAATAAACTCGTTTTAAACTAAGCTATATTTAAAATAAACAATGACAGTTGAGGCACTGTAACCGTAGTGTTAATTGTAAAAGGGGTGAAAGTTTTTATACGAGTTTTGTAGTTTACGTAAACTTAATGTTTTTAGAATTTTCAAAATATCAGTTAAATATTTATTTATTTATTTAATTCGACCATACAGTCCATAGATCGTTGGTAACATAATTATTAATCTCATAACTATGTTCGTTAGTTTAATAATTAATGAATTAGGATACTATTGCCCTGTGGACTCCACGTGAATAGAGTTCCGGCGTCGAACCAGGAGTTATTAAAACTAAAATGAGGGTAGAAGTATTAGGAAATTTAGGGTTCACAAATTGATATCTAGTAGGTGACATAATAAGAAACAAAAAAATGTGAGTTTCGTGATTTTTGGGAAATATTGTAAATCTACAAGTTACAGTCATAATATCTCATGAATGACAATACCTACAAGCTTCCGAGATAGGGCAATGTTACTGCTTTTCTTCTGTTTATATCTATAATTGCACCTTATGCTAGTACTCGTAGCTTTATTCAGATTCCCCCGTGGGCAAGGTTAGTAGTGCCAACAGCGATGCGCGTTTAACTTGGCTAAATTCCCGTTAATTCTGCATTTGAATTCTGACCTACTCCCTAAATTACTCCTACCTACTGCGCTCTAATGCATTTAATAGGAATACCTACAAATAACGCTCTCTGGTTTCAGAAATGGTATCAAGTGGAATTTATTATTTATTTGGTATTGAATAAGTTTATAGAGATAGTTAGAAATTTACAATGCACCTTTTAATGTGAGCCGTCGGAAAAAAGGAATATAAATTTATCAGTATACCTATACAATTTTACTCGGCAACAAAACAAGGACTGACCAAAAGGACAAGTATTTAAGCTAATTTAAAGTTAAATTATGCGTTTCCACTGATCTGAAAGCGGTTAGACAAGTTGCTTAACGCTAACGTAAACGATTTCCGAAGGCTGACAAAATGTATGGAATTGACGTAGGAGCCAGACGCGACCGTCTGACAGCTTACGTCAATGTCAATCCTACATATTTTGAATGACGATAACGAACGCCGGATGCATCTTGTCTGTGGCCTCAACAAGGGATAAGCTTTTTAATTTATAATCTGAAACTCTTTAAAAGTAACAGCATGATCTTTATTCTACTTTGTTTCGATATTGTAATTATATTCTTGCCTTAGCAGCTCTCATTCGCTTGACATACTATAACGTCAATAATAATGATTATGATTTAGTTTTCTTTTTTACACATAATTGTTATAACGCCATATTTTCCCTTCGGTTTTTCTTCTTCGTTAACTTTTTATTTGTTACTATTGTTTAGTGTTTGTTGTTTTTCAAATAAAATGTTCTGTGGTCTCAACGGAAGACCAATGTTGGTTTTACAGCCAATACCGTGCTGACTCGGGACCGTTTTAACAACTGCCTGTCTTTACGTTGTTTTGTTTCTTCCTTAATTTGTGTTTATTGTGAAAAATAATTATTTCTCCTTTTTTCTTTCTTTATCCAGCTTGATATATCTAACCTTGTTAAAACAAAAATGTTTTCTTAAGAGACGTCTGCATTTGTTATTAAAATAAATCGAAATAAAAAATACAAGCAACATTTCTCGTCTCTCCGTATTACTCTCATTAATTTTGTTTTAAGTGAGGCCTTCACATCAAATGTTTGTCAACGTACAATATTTATAACGTGCCTTTTGGCATTTCGCTCATCTAAATGCCAATTATACTATCAGCTTTTGATATCAACTGGCATTTGTCAAACCTTTGATCGTCAATTTTCTTTCTATGTGTGTGAAATTTGGTGAGGGATATCTCAAAATGATTGCCTTGTTATACCTGGAATACACTATCAAATAAGTAGATTAATTTACTAATGACAAATACAATAAGATAAATGACAAACATAAACTAGTGGCAACTTTGTTGGTTAATGTTTATTAGAAGTGTTTTATTTGAAAGTTTATTGTACAGTTTGTTCCCAAAAAAAAAGCATTCATGAAACTTTTAAGTTATTCACGGATTATTATTTTGTAATTAGTATCTACGAGAACTGAGGACTGAGAGTAATTATATTTCGCTTTCTCGACTTGTTGACGATGGGTCAACTACTTCTTTTTGTTTACGTAAAAATTAAAATCCTAAATTTGGAGCTAAGGAGTAATTTTAATATCAAATTCCGAAATCCGGACCATAATACCAAGGTAAAAAAAGCAAACATTTAAGTTAATTACAAAAAATATCAATGTTCAGTGAGGTCGTAAGTGACCTCAGCTGTTGCCAAATATCTAGACTAAAGTAATGGTAATGCCTTACTTAACATAATGGAATGACTCATTAACATTTCTGTCGCCGCTATAGTAAGCAGATGCATAATTAATAGACTGCAATGTTAGCCGCTGCAATAGCCTGGTGCGTTAACAAACCGCTGATGCATATAGTGTTCGAAACAATTCAGAGAGGGCGCTGAACATAAAATACCATTTTGCATAATCGCGTAAAAAATGTTAAATTTCAGATTTTTAAAGTAATTAAGATACTATGAGATAAACATAATTATAATAACGTTTTACAGAATATATTGTCTTACCGAATTTAATTTTACTGGAAAAACAAACTGATTGTTTTCAGAAAATCATCATTGCATTAAAAATACTCCTGTTGGTAAAACTTTACATAGTAATATAGGTATGTATAATAAATCCAAAAAATATATGATTTTGAATCTGTATGTTTATTTTATTTCACTTAAAAATAATGGAATTGGAGTGGTTTAATGAATTCGTGGATAACGAACGGGTCGTGATTGGTTTAGATACTCTGTTAGCTCTTTTAGTGTAGATTTATGCAGCTGAAGTTTGTTAATACCTTCAAGTGACCGCTACGTATATACTCATTTCTAGCTTGTTATTCACGCTTGGATGCCTGTATTTATACAGAGACTAGTCGAACTCAACTTTGGTTGATCAATATACATGGAATGCAACATCGCCGACGCCCGAATGTCCGCACGACAACAGCCGGTGCCTGCTGTGGTCTGTCTCTGATGTAGCTAACTCAAACTATGTCAATAACGACCATTTAAGACCATCCACTTTGTCCATTCCCCAAACTTTATCATAGGGTTAACATTACGATAATTTATATTATTTTAAAAATAAAAGTGTACAAAACCGTTTTCGAACTCGGGGATACCGACCATCTACCATCGCGATTATAATTCGAAAGACAGCTAATTTCGATAGCTTCGCGTACTTTTCTAGGAATAAAATACTTTTCTCTGCTGCTCTTAGCTCTCATTATCTAGACGTTAAGGCGGCAGAGTGGTAAAGGATACTATTTCAATATAGATACAAACTAAGAGGACTAGAGAACCAGTGACTTTTTCAGAAGAATATGGTACCTAAGTAAGTCATATTTTATAAATAAATCGTTGAATCTGAGTTAGACATACCGTATTTTCCAATGATTCTAAAGTTAGGAAAAACTGAAATGGTCTTTAAAAAACTTTGATAAATATGCAATGATGTAGTACATCACATTTGCAATTTATTTCACTTGAATTGTTTTCATTTTCATTCTTACACAAGTCAGACGTTCAAATTAATTTAGCATTCCAAACCATCGTATGTAATCGAATATGTCCCTCCAGTTCACTCAGAGAGGCTCATTTTTATAAAAATATAAATGCCATCAGACCACCAAATCAAGATCAATTACGCGACCAACCATACAAAATGCCTTTATAGACGATGTACAATTCTTTATAAACAACGATAGGAATAAAACTGGAACTGTAGCAGAACTAAAAATAGATTTACCTGTCGCTAGTTGCTCGGTGCAGGCTACGTTTGAGCAGCGAGTGCGTAAGACACGTCCTTATTAAATTTATAATAGTAGTTTATGTCTCTAACTTCCTCAAAGTTTATGCAATACATAACAAGGTACAATGTACAATATGACAAAAAGTGTAACTGTGCCCTTGTCCGACCAAAGGTGCGTCTTCCTCGTTCCTTCCAATGTCCTTTGCACTGTTTTTTTGTATGGATAATGGAAACTACGAGTACCGGGCAGAAATTAATTTGATGTGTTTTTTATGGAGAACATTAGGCTGGACTATGTTACATCTACGATAAATTTTATATAAAGTACCTACACTTTTTTTGTAATGACATTTAGTGATCACCAAAGGAAATGCATATGAATTAAGGCAAGTTAAAAGAGGAAAGAAGAAAAAGTCGTTAGTATTATAAATGGCGCAGTATATTAAAAGAAAACTTCACCTTTTTGCAGATGAGGAAAATGCCGCGTTAATCAACGGATCTATCACAGGAATGAGATCAATTTACTGATCTTTTATTCTCCTTCCTATCATGTTTTTTTCCGACTTCACAGTTTAATGTTTGAAACGATATTGTTGATTAAATATTTTTTGTTAGAAGCATATTACAAGGACTAATTAGGGTACTAAGGTGATAATGCTAATCAAATCAATTACGGGAAAGAGCTAAAGTTTGTAATAAAACTTTCTATGTCCGTTGTGTTGCGGTGTGTTATATTATATAGCCTTGAATTGTTTTTAAGCTGTCTGGAAAATAATAATAATAATAATGTTTATTTGAATTTTAAGCGTTAAGTTTTGATGTTCAATTACGTTACTATTTGTGTTGTATCTTGAATATAAATAAATAAATAAAAAATATCAGGCGACGATCTCACACATTTAAGCTCTAGGCTTGTACTATTGGGTACTAGACAACGATGTAAATACTTATATACATAGAAAACATCCAAGACTCAGAAAAAAATACTCGTGCTCATCAACCAAATATTTGCCCATACCGGGAATCGTACCCGGAACCGCTAGCTTCGTAGGCAGGGTCACTACCAACTAGGCCAACGCGTCGTCAATAAAAATAGTATAAAGTCTATGCGACATCTCGCTTGAAACTATTATGTTTGCCTTTAAAAGCGCTTATAGTACATGACGTATTGTGAGAGATTACAAAAATACTTAATACAATATATTTCTTGCACCACACACACCCACACCATACACACATAGCAAAGCAAGATAAAACAAAACCCACGCTAACCTAAGCAAATTCTGTGTAACTACTGATGATGCCTCTTGTAGAGGTAAGCCACAAATTAAGGTCCGAATGGGCGGCGGTGGTTGCGTTTGTGTTCCAGTCGTGTTTTATGCCAAAGGCCAGGAGAGTGCAAATTATAGAGATCTTTAGAGATTTAAATGCAGGCTATAAGGATATAAAAGCTTTTTTATTGTTTGTTTTAGTACTGATCCTAATTGAAATCGTTCCTTAACACTTACACTATCAATTATAGCAATAAAACAATGAGTCATATTCGAAAAAAAAACTTGGTGCGATTCCCCTTATAATGTAACTAATTACCAGTGATCGGAAATAGGTGAGCTAATTTGCCTAAACTTGATGCATGTTCATTCAATAATGTATTCCCATCTCTCTCACACATGAATGAATATGCGTCAAGTTTAGGCAAATTAGCTCTACCTATTCCGATCACTGCTAATTACCTACATGTATTATTTTCGAGCACTTATATTGGTCACCCTGTATAGTGATACTTTCTGGAATTAAAATATTCCTCATTATTTTCCCAGTAGTTTAAATTACAATATACATTACTAAATCCTTTAACTTACTCTCAGTAATTAAATATTGTTAAAATATGTATACTTTTAACGCATGGAAGTAAAGGTCATTTGCCTGATACAAGACAATTTAAAAATTCCACCCTGCCCTAAAATGACTTGAGTTATTTTTAACACTAAAGTAGGTACTTCTCTGGATACTAAGGCTTTATTCTACTTGGTAAAATCATATGACCTTTGAGATGTGATCGAATTGATATTAACATGGCCACCGTTACCTACTGTCAAGTTATTAAAGCTATCGCAATGTTGACAATAGGATAACAAATCAAAAGCATTATGTTTTTGCCGAATTGAATATAGTCTACGTCAATTGAAATTGCCAAAGATGTAAAGAAATTGGGACCCACTGTTTGACACATAACCTCACATAATTCATCAAGCGTGATCCTTTTTTAAATAACGTATAAATAACAGTTGTTTAATCTTCAACCTAATGTGAAAGTAAAGATTAACCCATTACTAATAAACGTTGAGTAACGGTGGTATAACTATACAATGTTATGTCCTTATCTGTCATTGTGACATTTGAATTTGACAGATAAGGACAAAACATTGTATAGGTATACCACCGTTACTCAACGTTTATTAGTAAGGGGGTATGTGTATAAATCATTGCTAAGACCTCACTTGATATTTAAAAGCACGTCATTATCAAGTAATAATGGTAAATTGGTTCGTTTGGTTGTGTTTACATCTTTGTCAATTTCAATTGGCACAGCCTATAGAGCCCCTGACTAATTGCGTCTTCACAATGCTTGTTAAATTCCTTCGGCTAACTGTCGTTAGCACTTGGGCTAATATTGGCAGAGCTCGGACGCTGTTTCTGCTATTTACCATTGTTCTGAGAAACAGATATTAGAATAGGGGACATTGTGCTGGAATCTGTATAAAACATGATGGTGATCTCACGGAGCAAAATATACAATAATGACTCTTAGATAAGTTAATTTGTGGTCCATTATGTTAATATTGTTGATTGTTTAATAGTTGTTGATACAAGTAGGTATGATTTGCATTAGGGTTAATTTCAATCATAATTTAAGTTCCAAAACTAATAAGGCATTATTGGAAACACTTCAATCAACTCCAGGGAAGGTTTCGCCTCACGTAGCCCTGTATAAGTCACGGTTGCTGGCTTGTCACTTTGTATGTTGATTTAATGAAAGGATTAAAAAAGCACTAATAGGAACCTACATTATCCCTGGCTAATATAAGTCATTTATTATTTTATCAAAGCGAGGGCACGCTAGTTAATTATATCAATTGGATTTTAATGAACTGCGCATGATATAAGATAGAAAAAAGCCATTAATTACAACATTATCTACACTAATATTATAAAGCTGAAGAGTGTGTTTGTTTGTTTGCTTGAACGCGCTAAGCTCAGGAACTACTGGTCCGATTTGAAAAATTATTTCAGTGTTAGATAGCCCATTTATCGAGGAAGGCTATCATCAGGTTATATAGCATTAGCCCAAAGTAACTATTTCACGGGGACGAAGTCGCGGGCAGAAGCTAGTTTTCAAATAATTTAATTATATCTTGCATTTGGCCGTAGTGAAGTTTACAACCAAACAACACATTAAAATGTCGGTCACAATGTTCCCCACAAAACAAGAATCCTTACCTACGTTTAGGAATCAATCCAAAAAGCAGGTGCAGAAAAAAACCACAAACAAGTAGTCCAGTAAAAGCCAACAAGATTTACAAACGAGAGGTTTTAGTGTCCCTGGCTCTGGTGCTTCGCAGTTAAACTCAGGACAAACGATGCAACTGGGAAATCTGTGCGCTGAAAGGAACCTGAATGAACGTCCGCTGGGTAAGGAGCGATTCATCCTGAGTTTTTACCTTCAACGATAGATTACAATTCCTCTTCCGAAAAGGTTACTTTATCACCGTTGCAGTTTAGTTAAACGCCGGATTTATATGTGAATAAATCTTAGTTTTGACCATTTTTGCTTTTTTTCTAGTTATTTTAATGGCCGCTTTATGTGTATGACTCTTTCTTAATATACGAGTGCATAAAGAGTCCTGTGAGTTGAATGAATTTGTATAGGTTTCATTTTTAATTGATGAGTTAACATTTGTGTGCATTAATCATAAAAGTAGGTATATAATTAATTAACTTAATGGCTTAGATTTAATCGGAAATATATATTAACAAATATTGTCAAAATCGTGCCAGTAAAACTTTCCAATCTCTTCCTCTGCCAGCTAACCGACAAATTCTAAACTAACTTTTATTTTTTGCTCTTACATACAATATAATTGCAATAATAATAAGCTTCTTTTTGTTAAACTAATGAAGTAATTTCAAACTTTAAATATATATAAAATACCTTATTTGCTTAGAATTTCCAACCTTTAAAACGTACAAAGACGCAGTATCCTTTTGTACCTATTTCAGATGGTAAATACATAATACATAAATAAAGAGGACGCGGTGCGTTACAGATGCTCTTTGTTATTCTTCAACAGCGATGCACATCGCGTTTTTCGATTGAATTTCTCAAAATCTCTTCGACATATAAACAAAATAAATATATAGATAGGTCTCTAAAGGACTCAGTAAAACAAAATTATAACAATTTTATCCTAAAGCACAGAATAAATAATAACCACATACATACATACATACATACCTTCCCGCCTGTCTCCCAATGGGGAAGGCAGAGACTGTGGAACGCCAGCTGCACCGGTTTAAACATACAACTTTCGCTTCCTCTGCATTCATCAATCTCTTCATGCAGGTACATCGGTTTCGGATGCTTTTAATTTGGCCCTTAGTCAGTACATCGCGAATCTGATCCCCGTACGTCCGTCCTGGACGTTCCTTACCGACATCTCCGCTCACTCAATCCGCTCATTCCGCTCAATAATAACCAATGTCACTTATATAAACCCTTGCACTTCGGATGGTAAGTTTTATAGTTGCTGTTGTTGTTAAATAAGATGTTGTTGTTGTACAAAATTTACCACCAAGAAACAGCCCCTGTTCAGCCTTTTACAAAAAAACTATAATAGTTGACAATTGTCAAAAACACGACTTTTATTAAATTTAGATAAAAGCACAAAAGCTTTAAAAGTGTACCAGAAATACTAGTATTTTAATACTGATCTCAATAACGGCCCCGACGAACCTCAACAACACGGCCCGCAGCTGCTAAGCCTTTTAATTATTTACCCCATACACAAGGGTAAATATTTAAAACGTATCCCGTTAATCCACTCAGTAGCTCTTCTGAGTTACGGAGTAAAGCCCGGAAGTTAAAATAAAATTGTATTATACCGAACGATGGCGCCATCTATCTTGCTTTAGGAGCTTTACGAGGATGCTATTTAGTTTTTACGGGGTTTTGGTAACACTCACGTTTTTAAGAGCCAATTTGCTTTTAACTGGATTTTTGGTGGAATTTTCGCTGGTGTTAATTACAGGTACGTCTTATCGTTCTGAACCTTTAAATGTTTGCACATTTCGTTTATTTTCCTTATTTTTATTGCGACGACGTTTTTTAAACCAGCATTAATAAACGTTGATGTTTAGACCTTAAAATTAGGAAAGAGAGTATCCAAAACTAGAAGATACGGAAAAATAAAGTACAAGATACGGGTGTAAGCTGACGCCAGAAAATCATAAGGATAACTGTTAAGTGAAAAAAGGTTGAAAGCGGATATGGACAGAAAGATTACCTTAACTGTAAGGGAGTTACCAGGGATACCTATCTTAAGTCCGAAGGTTAGTAGATATAGTACGAGGTGCAGTATCAGGGCTGAGATTCTAGGCGGTAAAAAGGATATCGTCTTTGACCGGTTATCGTAAAATCAACGTTTTGATAGTCCTTATATATTTAAATACTTGACACTAATAGAGGACGAGTTAAAAACAATATAACAGGTCAAAGAGGATATGGAGGATAGGCTTTTTACCCACTAGAATAGAGGCCCAGAACGAATGCATATCTAACATAAAATTTTGGCAAATGAAACAGGAAACAAAACTTTAGACTTACGATCCATGACTTGTAACCAAATAGTTAAAAACTTGTTGGTAGCCGAAAAAATAACAAATAAATACCGATATCCATGAAAATTAACCAAGCATTATATGAAGAAAATTAGCCTATAAAATAACTCCTCACGTGATTGATCTGCAATCGAATCAGTGCCCAGAGTCCTACGGGATCACTTCATCAATCAAACTGACCATCTATCGTCACCGCCTCCTGACACTTTAGTTTTTTATACAAATGCGGACAAGAAACGGGATATTGCAAGTAATCTATTTTTTTTAGGTCAATAGAGTGGGAGGGAGCGGAATGTCCCCCATACCACAATAAGTTTAAATGATTTCCATGGCTCAAGGGTTAACTTGGGAAAGTTTTATTTTGGAATAAGAATCTGTCAGTGTTAGGCAAATGGGTCGGGTTAGTAATAAAAGCCAAGTTGTAGTTTAAAAACTTATTATTTTACAGTTCTATCTTATGAAAGCCGTGGTTGCCACGTTTTATTTTTCTGATCGTACCTACCTAAGCATATGCAATTTATGATAAATAATTTGACATGCTGAGCAAAATAATCCTGCTTTACCATTATAATACTGAGCAATGAACAATCTGAGTTTAAATGTATCCATTAGTATTTTAAAGGAAGTGGTTACAAGTACATTTAACAATCCATTATTAACACCGACACATTATTTACTAATGGAGATAAAACAATGTTCTCTTTTGTATTTACCTTAATAAAAGCTTAGAAGATTTTGAACATAAAATATGTACTTATAAAATAAATAATATTACTTGAATTCTATAAATAATCACATTCATTAGATGTCACCTTTCTTTACGCAAAAAATCTATATCTATACTAATACTATAAATGTGAAAGTGTGTATGTTTGTCCGTCTTTCACGCTTCAACCACTGAACGGATCCAGATGAAACTTGGCACACATATTGGTTAGGTCCTGCATTGCGAATGAATACCGTGATAAAGCTCTGGTGAACGATGGGTCGGACGTATAAGGCTGCCTAATTGAGAATACACGCGCTAAAATGTGTTTTGTTCACTCTGTCGGGACTACTTAAACTCGCCGCTTGGACCTTCACTCTTGCGTTCGCTCATCTTTGCTTGTTGAGAGAATCACACCCCTGGAATAGGACATAGGATAGTTTTTACCGTTATACCCAAGAAGATCATATTCGCAAAATATCATACTAGCAAAACATAATATACGCATAGCATCACATTCGCAAAACATCATATACGCATAACATCATACTAGCAAAACACGATATTCGCAAAACATGATATTTACAAATAGTCCGGTTTTGTTATAAAATCGTAGGTAGGTTTAGGTTATGTTAGATGTACAGCAGGCCCGGAGGGCCAAACCACCCAGAAATAGGAGCTCCGCGGTAGCGGAGCTCCGTCGACAATGTCTAATTCATGTCTTAATAATAGTTATTTTTTGCTAATGTGATGTTTTGCTATTATGATGTTTTGCGAATATCATGTTTTGCGAATATGATGTTTTGCTTTTATGATATTTTTCAGAATATCATGTTTTGCGAATATGATATCCAACGACTGAGGGGAAAGCTAGTAAAAAATAAACTGCTTTAAACACAAATCAGTAATTCAGAAAATTTGTTTCGGCAAACAAATTTGCATTTGAAATGCTGTTCATTGAGTTAGCTGATATTTCCTCCCTTTGTATACCTAAGTAGTTCAGAAAGTATCAAAGACCTGGATGACTTGTCTTGTAAATGGGTTTAGATAAACTATTAACTACCTATTAGGTAGCTCGATTTTAGAGTCCCAAGTTGTTTATCTCCCCGCAGGGATTTCAGTTTCCACTAAGGTGAACCGAGATGTCAACGTAATGTTGATTGTCTTCGTTAACCAATCGTAATCCACCAAATATAATACCAGTTGGAAATTAGTTTGGCCGGTAGGAAATTGGGATTCGAATGATCAACTGTTTACGTTCAGTCAATGATAAGTCACTACGTAACTACGTAATATAATTCAGACGTGTCAAAATATATGATTTAGATACATACAAGTATATTCGAAGAATTTGGACAAAAAAGAAATCTACCGACTAGATAAACCGATTAGGTACGCTATCGGAATCTTTGATAACTCGTTTATTTTATATAGAGCCAAGCCCTTGTGGATGGGCTAATCAGGAACTGCTCCAATCTACCGCTAACTGCTCCACTTTTTGGTACTACACGACCATGACCCTTTCTTTTATTTGCTCAAAGTATTTTTCCTTGGTATTTTCGTTGAAAAAAACTCTATAAATATAATCGTGGAATTTGATTAAGATTTTAATTTTATAACTGTCACCAGGGTAATCTCAAAGCAAAATCAAATCAAGCTTATACATATTAGCTAGATTATATCTTATTATATGGTAAAATTTTTCTTTGAAACTCTAGGCACCTTAAATATGTGTCTTTCTCAAGAGATAACAGGTAAGTAATGAAACCTCCGAAACCAACCTAATTTCATCAATTTCTCAGTCTCATGTGAGTCACATATCCAAAAGTAAATCAGAGATATTAATATTTTACAAACCAGTTACTCAAAAAACTATTTCAGTTTCAAAACTAACATGACGTAACAGAATTAAGATCTTTTCATCTGAGTCGACATCAAAGTTATCTGAATGTTGCACTGTGAAATACGGGAATATGTCGCCTGGACAAAAGTTAAAATCAACATGCAGAAATACGAAACCATTCCAATGTGAGTCTTAAGCTGACATTAATAAAGTTCTTCTTGAAATTCCATTTATTATTATAACTTTACATTTAATCCTTACCTGTATTAGCAGAAAGAGATTTAAACAGAAATATATTTTGAAATTTTACTTAAAACTTACTGAAAATGTATAAATAACACCATTAGGTAAATTTATTTTGTGTCTAAGCTAGAGAGTGCTCTGGCATAATTTAACAGCGTATTGTAGAATGAAACATGTCATTCGGGGTAGAAATTATTTAATAACAGATTTTAATTAAAGTGCTGTTTGCATATGAATGAGAAACACATAATAACTTCTACTTTTATTAAAACTAGAACATGCAATAATATCCATAATTAAAGAAAACCTAGCAACGTAAAAATAAATATACAGCATCATGTGAAGTCCCTAGAGCAAGCTAGTCGGAGGCGAGTGTTAAGTGAAGTGAAATCCTACATGTACAATTGTACATGTGTTTGCAATCGGTTTTTCAACGAAGCGTTCGCTTATATTAATAATGTTTATAACTCGCAATAATGATATTAGAGGCGGTTAATAAAGTTTCGACGATAAATAAGTTATGCAATAAAATAAAATCTAAAATTGGAGACGCTATTACAGTTAATAAATTAGTTACGTACTCTCTCACCGACCGTAACGTGACTAAATTGAAAATGTTGCCAACCCCTGAGAGTGCCATAGAAACTTTTTTATGGCGGCGCGGAATGGGGCTAAAACGTTAGCCCCGTGTGGTAACACTGACACGTTTCCGTTTCTATGGTCTATGAATTTGAATATTTTGATTGGACTTAAAAATATATTCCTTAAGGGAGGGTGTCTATTTACCAGGACTCTGAATTCTACATGAAAGGAGGTTGGTAAGAGATTTGTGTGTGATGCGTGGTTAGTAAAGGACTAAATTATTATGAAATGTTATTTACATAGTGAAAATGTGTAAATAACACCACTATACTCGAAAATGTAATTAAAGACCAACATGGGTTGCCACTAAAAAAAAAAAATATTGCCTTAGTATATTTCCAGTTTTTAAAAGACCGCACTAAGAATATTTATTTGTAGGTAGTTTTAAACCTTCGATTTAAATAAACAAGTTAATTCAAGTTACATACACAAATACAAGATGGCCTATTAAATATTTAACCATAGAAGATTTTTGGTAGCAAAACTGTTATTGCACTTGTAATACTTCAGGTATTAATAACATTTGGTACGAGAAACAAACAATAGTTGTAAACAACGTTAGATGCAATTTAAATATTAGATACGTTTAGCTATTCAACAAAATAACAGGCCAAAAGTGTGTAGCTCACTTTATATTGACAATCATCGGGCATTTTACCAGTCATGACACCATGGGGTCCATGGGTAACTGTCAAGTTGAAATCAAGCATAAGTGTAAGGCATCCGAATTTAGCTTGTCATTTTGTTTTAGCTGATAGAAAAATCGCCATTGAACACACACACACACCCGCCATTTAATGACTTAACACACTATATGAGAAAATATTTGTTTTGGGATATTTTAATGTTTTGAATATCGGGTAGAAAAAACATTGAAAGCATATTCCCTACACTCAAAAAAATGAGAGCCAACAAAGAGCGATTTTCACTTAGTTGACATAAAATTAATACAATAGTTAAGATATTAGTTATATAAACCAAAACTGATAGTAACAAACAGCAATTTCTTTAATGATTCAACTAACATCTTAGTTGATGTATCTAACGTCTTAGTTGGTGTATCTATCATCTTGATAGGCTCGTATGGGATCAAGACGCTTATGCACAACAATCACAATCTTGTTACAAAAGACGAATTATTTTTTTCAGTGTATTGTTAAATACATATAACTTTTGATATTGAAAATGTTAGAATGATCTACAAATATTTACAACAATTTGATTATCAATGCAAAAAGGTTGGCTAACTCTGAAATTTTCGATTGACACTGACATAATTGATTTTGACACTTATGACAGTGACGTATCTGTCGTAGTTTTTTTGGTCTTAAATTAGAATTTCGAGTATAGGTAAATTTCTGTTTTATTTTTCTAAGCGTGAGAGTGATTTGCCATAATTTAACACTAAATATAGAAATTAAACATGTCGTTCAGGGCAAAAAAAATCCTCGACACATATTTTTTTTGTAAAAGCATTTATTTTTTTATTTTTAGGACTTTATACATGAAACTTGTTTAAAAACTAAGTAGGAAAATCTTTTTTCTCATATTGCCCTTCAGGGTAAAATAAAAATTCCCACAGCAACATTCCCGTACATGTTCAAGAGGCTAGGCATTTAAATGTGTGTTCATTAATTAATGCGCAGCTCTAGTGCGGACTGCTCCTGACAAGCAGTTAATGCACTACCGAGAAACATTTATCATTGAAATTCTTACTGCATTACATATTTAATTTACAAAAAAAAAGTAAAGATGGGCAACTAAGTGGATATTGTACATGGTCAATAAAAATAGCTAATTTTTTGCATTTATTTATTTATTTTATTTTAAAACTTTATTGCGCAAAATTAAAATACTGTACAAACGGCGAACTTAACGCTACAAGCATTCTCTACCAGTCAACCTTAAGGTGAAACAGAAATCAAAAAGTAGGTAGGTACAATAAAATGACAATAATTTTATTGCCAAATTCACTTGCGGGTGTTACGCTGCAAGTGAATTTGGCAGTTTGCTTCGAATTATATTTATATTTTATTACAATAACCGCAAGTACGTGCGAGTGTAGCGACACTATCTAAGCGAATGGACTATACTGACCCATTTGGATTGCTCACCCTGTATAGGTTGCCAATGCCAATTTACTAACCACATTACTGGGCATACTTCTACTTACTTTTTTTACTGGGAATTTATCTGGAAAATGGTAAATGTTAGGTAAACACCAGGTTTCAGCTGAAACTCAGCGCTGTGGCTCCGGGTGCAGCACATTCTGAGGTGTGTTCTCTTTTTGACCTTAAATACTACAGCGCAACGTCTCTAAATTCACCAGATAAATTTTCCTTTATCTTTTAGTTTTTTGTGTCAAAATATTTAATTATGTTTGTTGTGTTGCATATTTAGTTGGGTTTTACACAAATAAATGTTGTGAGCTGTAGTTTGAGTTTGAAATGTGCAAATACCTGGTGGGTAAACGAAATCAATTTGACAACTGAAAGTGGAAAAAGTTCAATTTGCAAGATTCATACCAAGTTTTTTTTAAATTAAGAATCAAACGGTCATATACAATCATGAATATAAACTATACATGTTAAATTAGACCTATAGTTAATTTCCTGTTAGTGTATTTAATGTTATAAAAGCGTTAATTTCCTTAATTTATATTTAGTAGGTAGAAAATTCTATAAAATACTGGTACATGTGCAAAGAAAACACTTTTTTTAAATGAACATGCAAAAGTACGCATTACAAGGCTTCTATAAAATTCCTAATCAAGTATTTCCACAGAGAACCATAAATTAAAGGTCAGTGGTTCTAGACAAGATAAATAACGCTGACGATGTTCGAGATTACATCGTGACAACTTAACTTATATAATAAACAATAAATATATATGTACACTCCATGCGGATATTTGAATTCAAATGTTTCAGGACAATATTTACAAGTGAAATAAGTGAGTTCATATCAACTAAAATATTTGAAGGTTGCTTTAAAATTTCAATATTATTAGCGCTTATGGGTTAACTTTCACGAAGAAAAATGTCTATGGGTCTCAGATCCCACTCACCATCAGGTGGCGTGAGTGCTCGCGTGCCTTTCTCCTTAACTACTACTAATGAAACTGTCCCTTTATAAGACTTGCAACAGATTATATTTTTTGTTCAGAGTAGAAAATATACCTTTTATAAACTTTTGACTCCATCTAATCAGCACGTTTACGTATATTGTCCATTACTTGTGGTATTTCCGTTTTTCACATAATATATTCTTTAGAGCTTTACTTGCAGACCAGTACAGAGGACGACGAGCGTTACTTTCGCCAAGAAGCATACATAAGAAAAATATTATAATATAGGCACAGTCTTGGACCCAAGCTGCTTGCCCATAGCGATAAGCTTGCGGCCTGGGGCTAGAATCTGTAAACCTGATACTTGCACGTGCGGGAAGGAAGTGAGTGAGCTGGGACGACACATGGCCTTTCATGCTTTAGAAGTGCCGGCCGTTTGTACCTCCACGTGACAATTAATGATCTGATGAGTCTGACGAGACTGCAAGCGACCAGACGGAGCTACATTGATTGGTGCCGTGGAAACTGGGTAGGGCACTGGTGTGGGACGCGACGTAGGTTGACACATTCGCCCTTTCCCACGTCCAGTCAACTCGTAATCAGGCCGGTGCAGCAGCTGATCAGGCCCAAACCCTCAAGGGCCGCAAATATTCATCATTATTAAATGGTTACGAATTTGTGGCGCTTGCAGTGGAAATCATAGGACCTTGGTCAGCCGATATGAAAATCTTTATTAAGACCCTGTCATCCCGGCTTATAGACACCTCCGGAGATCCTAGACCTGGTGCTTACCTCTCCCAAAGGATTGGGCTAGCTATCCAGAGAGGTAATGCAGCCAGTATCATAGGGACCACGCCGCGAGCGGACCTGCTAAAGGGGGTGTTATTTTTACAGTGGTAATTATTTATATCTTTTAATATATGAGTATATAGTTTTATTTTAATTTAAATAATCCAGGAAATATTATTTACAGAATTCAACAATAATACAATTGCGGTGTTTGAAGAACGAGGGCAGTTTTACGATTACCTTTTGTTGGATATTAACAAAAAGTTCTTAGTGAAGATTACAGACGGCCAATTCATATTTTCTGAACTATAACTAGTCATAATCGTTTTAAAATGGAATTTAGCACACAACTTGCTTAGGCAATGGAAACGAACCGAACTGAAGAAGGTATTTTTTGGTAAGTTAAATAAAATCACGGGAAAAGGATTCCTTCTGTATAAATAAATGTAGCCTTTTTGGTTAGAATAATTTCGTTTGCGCTAAAATCACAATCCCTTGATGAATTAATTATTTCAAGCAGCTCTATACTGCCGATTTTTTTTATTGGAGTTGTTTTTTGCCAGTAACACTTATTTGATTTAAACTAGATTCGGCCAAATAATGGTACCTTCCTCTTCCTATGGTTGAATTTAGTTTCCATGACATAAAAAGGTTGATAAAATGCGTCTGTCAATTTAAAAATCCTTTTTATTGATTTTTTTAAGAGAGAAAAAAGGAGTGGTAAGGCAAAAGTATTTGTAGGAAATCTAAGGGCAAGCGCAAAAATTAAGCAAGAAGTTTGGGTTTTTTTGCATAGTAAACATAAATAATTATTAAATCTGCGCATTCATTCATTCATTCAAAAGCTAGCTTACTTAGAAGTAGAGAGACAATTTTCATAGACAAAATTGGTCAAAGAGATAACACCCAAAAAAGGTTAAAATGTCGACAGTCAATATAATTTTTGTCTAATAAGCCGGGAGTGGTGTTCTTTTTTCCGCTTGTTTTAATTTAAAACAAAATCAATATTATAAGGAATGGCTGAATAGGTACACTCTTTCGTCTGGCCGACAAACTTGCACCTCATTTAACGCATTCACTGCCACCGACGCATATATGCGTTCACTGTCATACAAGTTTGTTCCAGCGTTGCCTCCCCATGGCAGTGAATGCGTTAAGCAACCATGATACCTGATCGTTTTTTGGTTGCCGGTTGAACATGGATCCTTTCAAACATTGATTAATATTAACGACTTCCTTGGGGAGCTAATTTGAGTGGATAATGGATCTTTTGTATCTAATGAAAAAGCAATTTGTGGGGGCCCTTACCGGCGGGCCAATTATGATGGTGAAAAGTAGAGGAGTTTTACATTAATTAATCATCGCATTCAGTCGGATAGGAGGGGAATAATTGAGTTGTAACCTTGCAAGGTTTGGCTTGATTAGTATGTAGTTATGTCGGTCAGCATAGCAATGTTTTTCAAGATTTTTCTTGCAATAATACGAGTACCTTACTGCACAGATAACTTAGGGACTTATTTATCCTAACACGATAAGCATAAAATGTCTACCGACGTACGAGCGCGGAGTGTCTTAGAGCGAATGAGAAGAATAAACAAAATACTGTCAACTAGGTGTTAAGGATTTCTATGACATCGTTATGCCGGTTCACTAACGTTTTACCAAAAATCATTGGACAAATTATTACTTTATAACCAACGTTTTATAAAATAGTCATTTTATAAACGCATCATTTCGCAAATGATTTTTTCTTAAAACGTTTCATTTGAAAAACACTCATTTAGCAAATGATTTATTTTATAATGAAGAATGTCAGTAGGTACGCCAAATCGCTTGAAACTTTGTAGCAGTAAAGTTTATAAATAAACAAACATACTACTTTTTATTTTATTCAAAAAGACTCAGTAGTTTTGATTCTATGAACGTTTAAGATTTGGGTCAATAATATTAAAGGCGCGCGGGGGCCATCTTGCTGGGGTGACGTCATCGCTTAACAGCGGCTATAACTTTTTAACCGTTATAAGAAGCCAATTGATTTTTTCACAGAATACGTGTTATTATAAAATCTATCGTTTAAAATTGTACAATGAACAATAAATCAAATCCCAAGAGGGGTCCCCATACAAGAAACATGAAAATAAATCATTTTTTTTGGCATTTTTATACGGATTGTATTTTTATAATGGCTTCTTATTTTGATGCTATTTTGAGCTTAAATTGTAGTCTAATTTTTGTAGTTTAAGACTAAATAACAATGTCAAGTAAAAGTGTTACAAATATGTGACAAAACTGATTTTATCAACACGATATTTTAAGCGGTCACCCATCCTGTTTTGGACTACGCGTGTAGTTGCTTAACTTTGGAAGGCGAACTACAGGTTGTATTTGTATAATAGCTTTTTATTTCGGTGTCACATTATGTTTAGATAATAATCGAAACTCCATACAAACATATATAGTTTACGACCAAACAGTAAACTGTAGTAAAACTCTTACAAATATGTTAAAAAGTGCCTAGTTTAAATCAACACGATTGATGTTTAGGTAAGCGGTAGTTGCTTAACTTTGGTGGCAGTCCTTTCTTGGAGTGACAATAGTGAGAATTATTTTATTTCATCACAACATATGTACATCATAACATATCATAAAATACAAATATTAACTAAAATAAAAATAAATTAAAACAAATCGAACCCCTCCAACAAACTCACTTGTGGCATCGAGCCTAAGACACTAGCAGCGTTTCCTCTCTGCAACGCTAGACTCAGCCTTTGGGCAAAAAAGGAACCGGCCCGAGGATCGCCACAGACATGCACCAGTTTTTCCGACACCTCCTTGACGAATATTTTCAAGTCAGAAGACCACGGACCAAAAGTTTCGATGGCGAGGGCCGCAAATACGTAATTTGAAATTAAAAAGGCGTATTTGCGGCGTTTAAGAATTTGGGCATTGTCAGAAGCATATCCAGGAGTGCCAGCGGAGCCTTGAACATGAGACGAGGCTAACGTGTCTACACACGTACAGTCCCATGTTAAAGGCCGTCCCAGATGCCACGGCACTAGAGTACATCCGTCGGGCCTCTTTCCATCCGAAGACGACAAACCTCGGGGTTCCAGAATTGAGGGAATAGATACAGAAATAAGGGCCCGACGGACAAGGTCATTGAGCGACGCATGCCTAAAAAAACGGCCGGCACTCATCTGGCAGCAAAGGCCGTGACGACCCAGTTCATCCACGGGCTGAGAACAGCGGCTACAAGGATGAGGTTCACAAATTTTCAGGCCGAGTCGAAGGCAGATGGCAATTCTCAAACAATTATTATCCAAAAGTGACCCGAGGTGCCTAGAAGGAAGGGCATGAAGCCAGTGTCCCGATTCTGGTTCGGAAACCGCTAACAAACGGGCCCGCTCGGAAGTAATTTGGCAACTTAAAGAGGTTGAAATGAATAGATTTTACACAAATTAAGTCCCAAGCGGCTTGAATGCTTGTCCTTTCTTTACAAATTTCGTGTTAATTTAGAATTAATATCGCTACTGTATAAAAGAGTGAACTATAAAACATGAATTTTTGATTGACCTACCTAGCAGTAGTTCTGATACTTCGTGTATTCATTTCATCGATTTCAAATTTCGCGCGCGGGCACTACCAAGTCGATAGACGTACCTACCTACATACCTACAACACTCTCGCTTTGCTAGGTCTAGGCATTATTGCCACTATCCCAAAATTTTAAGTGCTTGATTATTATTCTAATTTTATTTAACCAACTTATTCGACAAACATTACAAATAGAAAAGCCGGTCAGTGACAGACAGTTAATTATGTAATACAAAGTAATAGATAAACATAGCTGCTATAGAGCCACATCAAAACGAATTCGTAAAAATATTACGACTTACGAAGTTAAGAAAGTACAAGCGTAGTCTATAACAGGATGGGTGACCGCCTAAAACATCGTTTTGATAAAATCAGTTTTGTCACATATTTGTAACACTTTTACTTGACATTGGTATTTAGTCGGAAACTATGAAAATTAGACTACAATTTAAGTTTAAAATAGCATCAAAATAAGAAGCCATAATAAAAATACAATCCGTAAGAAATGCTAAAAAAAATGATTTATTTTCATATTTCTTGTATGGGGACCCCTTTTGGGATTTGATTTATTGTTCATTGTACAATTTTAAACGATAGATTTTATAATAACACGTATTCTGTGAAAAATTCAGATGGCTACTTATAAAGGTTAAAAAGTTATAGCCCTGTAAACTTACTTTTTCATATAAGGGCGCGTACCGCTGTTAAGCGATGACGTCATCATCCGTGAGCGCTAGCCGCCGGGATTCGAGCGCCGCATACGAAGTTTAAAATTTAATATCTCGAAAACTATTTGACGTATCGTAATGATTCTTTTACAGCTATTTTTAGTTTTTAATGAATAATACGGTAAGCCAAAAATCTAAACTGGCTGACATTCTCTATTGTCTTGAATGATAAATTATCGTTTTTGCATTTGTTATCCTACCAAAAGACTATAAATCAATTAATTTTTTACAAAAATCACAAAATAAATGCATCATTACACAAACGCATCATTCCTCAAATGATTTGTTCATAAAACGTTTCATTTGACAAACACTCATTTAGCAAATGATGTATTTTATAATTGTCTTGAATGTTAAAGTATCGTTTAATTATACTTGTTATTCTACCAAATGATTTGTTTGATAAATTCATTTATTTACAATATATCACAAAATAAATGCGTCATTACACAAACTTATTATTTCGTAAATGTGGTGTTTTATAAAAAAATCATTTCACACACTAATTTACTTATTATAATAAAAATCCTGTTATTGTGTAGTAATTGTAGAGTACCCTTTAGATTGTGTCCGTCTGTCCGTTTACAAAAAACTGTCAAAGTAAAGCTAGTTCATGTGGAGTTATTATATCGTTATGAAAAAAGTTCATTTGCATATCTATGTTTTGTTTTCACGTATATATGACGCTTAGTAAACCTGTTAAATCACCATCAAATAGGTCCTGGCATTCGCCGGCCGCTGCCGCGGCCCGCTCGCTGCGCTCACTCAGCTCGTGCATTGTTTGTCGCAATTCAACCTAACACTCCTCTTCGCTACGTTCGTCGTCGTACCTAACTCACCTATTTAAGCACAAATACGTTTTGCAAAATGAAAGTTTGTGTAATGATATGTTTTTCAAACGTACGAACTCCTAACTGGTTAGATGTTATTTGTAGAATGACAAATTTGTCAAACGTACGTATTGTCAAATGACCGGAATCCCAAACATTGCATTAAATATGTAAAAGGTTTTTTAGTCATGCATTGTTTGGCCAATTAATAGATAATAAATGAACAGTTTGTCAAATGACATGATATGAAATGAAAATTTATAAAATTATTATTTGACCACTTATAGTAGGTATTTGTTAAACTTGGTTGTTGTATAAAAATGTAGTGACGAATTAGCTTTCGCTAAATGTTGTTTGTGACATGAAAATTTTGCGAATAAACTTTTGGTAAAATGGCAGGATACCTAAAGGAGCAGTTTGTCAAATGACATGATATAAAATGAAAAGGACCATGACCATTTTTGCCCTCACTTAATTTAGCATGTCCATCAAATCCATTAATTAAGCATTCTTAATTATTTTGAATTCGATTTTAGATGTTAGTCTGAGACTAATTGAAGCTGTAGTTTATTATTTTATGATAAAAGAGTTATATACATTTCCGGTGCAGAATGAATATGACGCATGATGACAAGCCATTGAGTTAAATAGATACTCCACACCTACGTCAAAGAGGTCTTATGGCGGGTCTCCATAGAAGCTTTGGCCTAAGAAAAAATTGTGACGGATAATTATAAAATTGGGTTTATTTGATGAAGAAAAATATTTAAAACAACGCTGTGGTGTTCGTTTTTCTGAAAAACTTGTCAAAAAAAATATTTCGAAATATTCGTAAAAACACGTTACTCGCAAGATCGTCTTATTTACAAAGTATCTCAATATATGGCTCTTTCAGAGTACTTTACGATAAGAGATCATATCATCACAGGATATAAAATAAAATAAATTACTTTGAATCCGAACGCGACTTGCAAAATATTTTTTCCATTTAATAAAATGTATAATCGACTCAACGTTAGACTACTACTCTTTATGAATATCTTATAGAAAAGCCACTGGCGAACGCGATGCAGTCTTACACGTATTAGGTTAAACTGTCCCGTAAATCATTAAGGCTAAGGCCGCACAGATAGGAGGCTTGCTTAGCGCCTAGCCGCGCCTAGAGCCTATCGTGTTACTTTTGTTCGTGGTCGACTAGCGAGGCGCCAAGCGCGCAGTGCGGCCGGTTGCAAAGATTCTAGTACATTTGTTTCACGCTAGGCTCTAGGCGCTAAGCAAGCCTCCTATGCGGCCTTAGCCTTAGGTATACAGCTCCAAAGCGTGCTCGTCTTACGCATGCTTTGCCATAGGCAGGGCTCCGTCGAAAGGCACTGGGGTGAAAAACTGGGGTGACCACGAGTCTGCACCCTTATAATCATACTTTTTATGTGCTTATAATGAGCATGTGTAACATGTACCTTAGGCCGCTGGCCGCACCATGGATGCAGCAGGGCATAGGCGGGGACAGCAACAACAAGCCATATCCTATAAATGGTGTGATGAGGGCGCCATTGTATCATGCCGGTCGCGCGACCCACTGTTTAGTATGAATTTATACATATGAAGCGCTGGCCAACCCATGAGATCGCAACGTCTCCCGCGACCGGCAACTCTATTCTATGCCGTAAAACAATATTACTTTTGACGTGTTATCGTACTGTTTTTAACTCGGCCGCTTTTAACGTCAATTAAGAGTTCCTAAAGTTGATATGCTACGATAGACGATACGATAACATGTAAAAACCAATATGTATTACCACGGAGAATCGCGGCATAGGTCGCTTGCGTAGGTCAGCACTCCATTTAATAATTTTTTGTTGCGGTCGCCAACATCAGAATCATACCTTAAGACTT
Source organism: Acleris literana (assembly GCA_946894065.1). Classification (NCBI taxonomy): domain Eukaryota; kingdom Metazoa; phylum Arthropoda; class Insecta; order Lepidoptera; family Tortricidae; genus Acleris; species Acleris literana. Next base: position 11,112,897 of record OX335669.1, read on the forward strand.
GAGCATTTACTCGAGCATTTAGGCTTTTCCCAGTAGTCTTACCGAGTAGTTTTACTAGTTGAACTACTGGGAATTTCCTTACCAATAGACTTACTGAAAGGTGAGGTCTGTTTTTACTTTTTATATAAGGCCCGAAGGGCCAAAACCACCCAGAAACAGGTACCTCACCGTCGACCCCGTAGCAGAATGCGTTCAGATAATAAAGTAAAGTGTAAGTGTTTCTCTTTTGCAGTCAGTGGGTTAAGTAGTAAATGTATAGGTAAGGAAATTCCATGTAGTTGGACTGGTAGGACTACTCGATAAGCCTACTGGGAAAAGCCGGAGCATTTTAGGGAATGTGCTCAAGTCTATCAGCACCAATAAGGTCCACCTGAGTGGCGCGCTGCAGTGGCCACATAAAAAGCTAATAGTTCGGCAAAAAAAGAGTTTGAATGGCGACAGGTGGAATTATGCAATATTGCTATAAGGCACAAAATGTCAGGGCCTCTAGGCGGTAAAAACGATATCGTATTTGACCAGGGCCTCTATTCTAGGCAGTAAAATCCAAATCGTATTTGACCTGTTATGGTATTGTTTATACATAATATAACTCGGCCGCCATTACTGTCAAGCAAAGAGGAGCTATCAAAACGTTAACAATACGATAATAGGTCAAAGACGATAATGGTTTTCACCGCCTAGAATACCCATTGCGTCCACCAGGATCCCCTAGCCTAATCCCCCAGGGAACCTGGTGAACTAATTCAACAGAGTCGACGGAGATCCGCTTATCTCCTGTTTGGGGCCTGATCGAAGGAGATTCGCTTCTACGTGTAATTATTATTTATACCGGCCTTTGTACTAACATCTCAAACGATTGCCCAAAAATAATAAGAAAAGATAATCAGAACAGATAAAAACACAACACACAACACAACATTTGATATAATTTTATAGAATATTTCACTCAAGGGCCATAATAAACTTTCAATATAACTACAAAGTAGATATTTTCATGGTATATAATATATAATGTAATGATCAATAAGGTATAATAGATGTTTGATAATATATTATGTTTACCAAAAATAATGAACGTATGTTATAAGTATTAGTGATATAATGTGTTATAAAATAAAAAAACTATTATAAATAAAACTCGGTTCTGGCGCTTCGCCCGCCGCTCGACTGCCCCTCGCCCTCGGCTTGCGCTCTGTAGGGTCGCTTCCGAACACTGCTCCTCGCTTCGCTCGTCGTCGTACCTAAGGGAGACCTGCCTTTACGCAGATTAGGTAGGTTATTATGATAGTAGTACGTATTCCAGATTATACCAGTACTACATTATACCTGCTGAGCGTTATATCGAACACAGATATATCACATTTATGTTATACCATATTACATACATACATTAAATCACGCCTGTTTCCCAGAGGGGTTGGCAGAGACCACTTCTTTGCACCTTCTACGATCCTGATACCATATTATTGTTAGATTAATAGTTGTATGTTACAAGTTTATTATGCCTGATGATAGTTAGATCAAATCAGAATATGCCAAATATTGTTATACCAAAAGTGCATTATATCCCTTAATTTTTATATCGACCAATAATATATCAATAGGGGTTGGCAGAGACCACTTCTTTGCACCTTCTACGATCCTGATACCATATTATTGTTAGATTAATAGTTGTATGTTACAAGTTTATTATGCCTGATGATAGTTAGATCAAATCAGAATATGCCAAATATTGTTATACCAAAAGTGCATTATATCCCTTAATTTTTATATCGACCAATAATATATCAATAGTTCTTATAGCGACCGTTACGCACCCCATTTAAAAAACCATCGCTGACGCGTTCATACAAATTAGTTTCAAAGCGTCGGCAATGGTTTTTAAAAGCTTCCTCTGTGAAAACTATGATATGTATGTACAAACATTTATTATATACCATGTTGAACCTTATTTAATCAGCTAACGAATTGAATTATAGCAACACAATTGGTCAACTAGATCTTGATTGGTTGTTAATTTTTGTAAGTCATTTGTAGGTAATCGTAGGTATGAGATGTAAGTACAAAGGTAATATAATTAGTGACCGGTACTGTAGCTATAGCTTGAATAACGTCGAGCCTAAAAAAAATACACACTACCTATAACCTTTTCTTTTTAGAATTTAATAAGGATCATTTTTGTCCTTGATACTTTTTTCCCATCTATTATAGTTGTCCCAAGAAAGTTATAAAACCGCTAACGGGGACACATTTCACGGTTTGAAGCGTCAAGGGGAGGAGTCGGGAGATTAGTGAACTTTAAACACCACACCCAAATGTAAAAACATAGAATTACTGTACTATAGGCCGGAGCCCCACTGCTGCGCACGGTCAAGGTACAGACGTGGGTACAAAAACGCTTTGTATGAAAATGTAGGTAGATACTTCCACAGTAGTGCACGAGCACGCTGCGCACGAAATGACGTCACTGATACACGAGTTAGCGCGCGTGGCAGGCTAAGCCCCACCGCGACCCACGCTGTCCACGCTACGAGTGAGCATGCCCGTGAGTTGCAGATATAAAAAATGTACTCTGTGAGTTGCAGTGGAAAGGTGGCTTCAAGGGCGTCGCACCCACTACGCGCGCGTGCATGTTCCTGGCCCGCAGTGGGGAATGTAAACACACGAAACTGACCAACGTAGCCACGTGGCCCACACGTTTTACGTGTGCGTGCATTGGTTAAATGTTTACACACTTATCCAGACCAATGGACCCACGTGGGCGATGTGTATAGCATGTCCGTGCGTAGCGTGCGCAGCAGTGGGGCTCCGGCTTAGTGCTGAACTTTATATTTAGTAAAACACGGCACCGTGTATCTGCACGACGCGGCAACGTGTCTTTCTACGGCGCCGCGAAGTTTGACGTTAACGACGCCGTGCCGTGGTGATATGGCCAGGAGTGTATTCTCTCAAAAAACGGCGGTCGGTCGAACGAACGAGCGAATTGCAGCGGCGAGTTTAAGTAGTCCCGTCCGAGCGAACAAAACACATTTTAGCGCGTGCATTCTCAATTAGGCAGCCTTATGCTAACAAATTGAATACACGCGCTAAAATGTGTTGTGTTCACTCTGACGGGACTACTTAAACTCGCCGCTTGGACAATCACTCGTTCGTCCGTCCGTCTGTCGTTGTTGAGAGAATCACACCCCAGGACCTCTAACACCCGTCGGTTGAAGGGGAAAAAGAAATCCTATGAGGCCGCTTGACTGATCGGTCAAATGGGAAACACCCGGGAATAGACCGTCGCCTCTCATGTGATTTTAATCTGTGATAGAGTAAAACATTTCAAACTTCTTAAAACTTTTTATTTAATAGTAATATCAAACTCGATACATTAAAAAAAAAAACACTTAGCAACTGTGTGCTGCTCCGTTCATTTCCAGAATACCAGAATTTCGAAACACTGAATTACTCTCTTTACCACAGTCTCAAAACACCAGATTCGAATTATTGGGTGCTGTTGTTTATGGCTGTACCTGTACTAGGGAACAAAATAATAGGCATTGACTGTAGTTGCGAATGGGGCACAAAGGGTGCGGTGCAGGCCTGCCCAGTGCTGTAGATAGCGGCTGTCTAATCTGCCCACTATGATGCGCAGGATTGATGTTGCAAAGCGACGCGATACATGTTTTTACCCTAAACGCGTTGTTATGCTGCTGGACTCCTAGGGCAATGATAGGCCTTCGCGTGAAGTTAGCCCTCGGGCTGCAGGTATAAAGCGATGTACACCCTGTAAAGCGTGTTACCTTGACTTGCGCTATACATCATCGTAACCCGTGGACTATCATGTTCGCTCTGATCGCCAGCGCCATCATGATTATTTTTGATACTTATAGGTATTATAACCAAGTAGCAATAAAAAAAAGTGATTCAGCTAATATACAGCGCTTCTGTGTTAGGTACATACAGGGGGGGACACACATTTTACCACTTTGGAAGTGTCTCTCGCGCAAACTATTCAGTTTAGAAAAACATGATATTAGACACCCCAATATCATTTTTGAAGACCTATCCATAGATACGCCACATGTATGGGTTTGATGAAAAAAAAAATGAGTTTCAGTTCTAAGTATGGGGAACCCCCAATTTTATTTTTCTATTTTTGTGTGAAATTCTTAATGCGGTTCACAGAATACATCTACTTACTAAGTTTCAACAGTATAGTTCTTATAGTTTCGGAAAAAAAGTGGCTGTGACATACGGACGGACAGACAGACAGACAGACAGACATGACGAATCCATAAGAGTTCCGTTTTTTGCCATTTGGTTACGGAACCCTAAAAATCAGCCCTAATTAGGGTAGAACTGCCGGTTATAACGAATATGTAAAGCATGATCTTTATATTAATTTTCAGTATTAACTATACTTATGATGTTGACTATGACTGTTGTAATTGTGTGGAGTATAAGTCAGGCAAATCCAGGTTTCACCTTACCTGTTTTGCATTTCAAAAAACATTTTTGGGACAAGCTTTTGTTGCCAACTGTCCTTTTTGCACAGTCGTCATCTACCTACTCGTCAAGACGATTCTGTCGAGCCCTAACACGACGGGTTTATCTTGTGTAATTAAGGAGTTTCTATCGCCGCCCTGAGTCTCCATCATCAGACCAGCTCGATGGTTGTATATTTTTGAATTGTCATCAGAACTATAGGTGTGCGCAAATTTTCCGCTTCATCGGAAACCGGGAAGTGGGTCAAATTAAACTTGCAAGATTTGGCCCCTACATACATACATTGCAATTTAAATAAAAGCTAGAATTGAAAAACAAAAAGACGCAAAAAATAACTTCTTTTAAAATGGTAGCTACCTATAGGTCAGTCCAACTGAAGTCGGCTTTTAGTTAAAAATATTGTGAGTCACCGACTTCAGTTTGACTGACCTATAGGAACAGTCAGCGTCATATAGTACGTAGCAGTCGAGATCACCAAATAGTTTTGGAATCATCCAAAATGCTCATTATCATCGACGCAGCCTAAGTGATCAAATTGTTCAGGTCATCTACAGTGCTCAAATATACCGGAGCACACACAACGGCAAATACTTGATTACATTCAAGACGCCAATTTTTTATCAAAAGCCGATTTCAGTTGGACTGACCTATAGGTACCTACCATTTTAAAAGAAGTTTTTTTTGCGTTGTTGAAGGCGGTTTTTTGTTTTTTAAAACATTTATTTTATTTTATACTTTTTAGTGATAATAAGTATAAAATAAAATGTTAAAAAAAACAAAAAACGGTCTTCAAGCAAGATAATAAGCTGTTATGTAGTCCCACTTCTTAGTTGAAATGTAACTAAGACATGCCATCTGTGGTCATCATCATCAGTTCCACCAAATGATACTTTCTGAATGCATGCTGGACTTGTTACTAAAAAAACTGAAATTGCTATATGTATGCCTATAATATTCGAGGAGTTCCCTCAATTCCTCATCGGTCCCGTCATCAGATTACAATTTGGTGACAGTGTGACCAATACGAAAGTACATATACTCTATCAAAAAAAAAACGGACCATAATTGACGGAGAAATCGATGATCAAACTCAGAACCTCCTTTTTTTAAGTTGGTTAAAATACCAAAACCTTCTACTAAGTGTAAAAAATATTTTTCTGAAAACCGCATCAAAATCGGTTCAGCCAAACGCGAGATAATCGGGGACAAACATACATACATACTTTTTTTTTGAAGTCGGTTAAAAATATATGAGAAGGGTCATTCCACCGTAACACCCGAAACGGCTACTTTTTATTAGTGATTCTCTCGTTATTCTTTTATACTTTTAATTATGCGTGTTAAGGGAAGGAAAATATTATTCAGATAGTAGAGCATTCACTAGTAATTTTTCTAGTTTCTTATTACAATATCAAAATAAACCTTAATAAAAAGTAGCTGTTTCGGGTGTTACCGTGGAATGACCCAGAACGCAACATCTCAAAAATAAGTCCCAACAATGCACCTTATTCCAGTGTAATAAGAACTTCGTAACATATTAATGACAAAGGGTTCTTTCTATACATATTATTAGACTTGGATGCTTAAGATAATGTGAAGGTTTAATCGTCGAAAAAAACCGAGTACATTAAACGGTCGTAGAGTAACTTTGACAGTTTATGTTTAAAGCCTTACCACAGACATCTTGATTTAAAAAGGAGAACGCTTGACAGTTGGCTTGACGGGATCTATTGTTTATAATGGATACATCACTCAACGTGATCCTAATTTAGGGACACGGACTTGTGATACCTAACGTCGTGACCCAATTGTGGGATCATTCGCACGGACTCCTGAAAAAAAGTTCAAGACCCCATTGGGGGCACCCGGACAGGGAACGTGTTAAATATGTCATTTTTGACAATACGTACCACACGCTTCTAACTCGATTGAAGTGTTTATAAGTGAAACATCATATAATAACCAATACTGTGACATACTGACATCTCGATAGACCAACAAATGGACAGACAAACGGCGGTCAAATGAATAGACAGACTGACGGACGACACGGACGAACGAACGGAATAGGTTGATGAACGGACGGACGAACGGCATAAGCTACTGAACTCAATTAGCTAAACTAACTCAAAAACGAATTAATAAAAGTGAATGCTTAATATTTCTTACAGGTACCTAATACTAACGGTTAAATCCTAGGGAGCCCTCTTAAATGTTTAATTTAACCATTTAATTTTAAAGTGAATATACAACTAAATGTTCTGTGAATATTTCAAGCGCTGAAATATTTATTTTATTTATTCTGTTTTCAGTATACACATAAAAATAATAATATAAATGTATATATATTCGGTCGAATTGAGAAACCTACTCCATTTTTAAGTCGGTTAAAAATAGCGTAATTCGCTTATTACCATCTCACTCAACAGGCCCATCTAGTATTTACGTAACTTTATGCAGGTTACTGACGAATCTTCGTTAACAGATCTTTGAGTTTTCGTTAAATGAAATAAAATAAAATATATAGGTAAGTAAGATTAAGATCACGTCAGTCTACTTACTTGATATGACACAATTTACTTTAAATACTGGTGACGAAGCGGCAAAAATTACATTGTAGTTGTGCTGGCTAGAGATCGACGGAGCTACGAATCTGCTGAGCTCCGATTACTAGGTTTCTTTTTTTGGCTCCTCAGGCCCGCTGAAACACTACACTATAACATAACTTAAGCTTACCAAAACTTCAATCACTGGATCAAACCTGCTTGTCCGGAAGGTTTGACTAGCCAGTCTGCCAACTGGTAAGAACGTTTTTGTCCAATCAGTTATGTACAATTTCCACCGCTTGGCGACACTGTCGCGTCGTTGTGCAGTTACATTAAAAGCAATGATAGAATATGCATTTACCCTGAATCTTCGATTTAGTTCAGCTCACGAAAGAACCCAGTCATTAGGTATGTTTCGTTTTTTTTTTTTTTTTTTTGGTAAAAATAATATTTTTTCGCTTTTAGTGTTACTATATTATTATATTATGACTCAATAGCATAGGTAATGGCAATTCTTTATCACCCTAAGAAAATGTCACCGTCCAAGATGGACATTATCGTTGAAGAGTTCTCCTGGTACTTCACCATCAGTTCACTTGACCACATGCAATAATGAGTAAAAGTAAATTGATTATCTTAATAAATAATTCTTAATGCTACCCGTGAAAAACTTTTTTTCCATTGGATTGAAGTTCTGATGGCCATCTCTGCTTTAGATCATCAATTCCACTTTACCAAATGGTGCTTTTGGAATGTAAATGCTTACTAAAAATACCGAAACAGTGTATGTGACTATAATATTTGGGGAGTTCAGTCAATTCCTTATGGATCCGCAGATCAGGCCAACTCTTTAGAACAAATAATTAATTATATTAAAAAGACATCATACTTAAAAAATGCTGACGAATTGAGAACCTCAACCTCTTTTGAAGTTGGTTAAAAAGAAGAACAAACATACACGTGACATACATACACAGTCGGACGGACGTACGGACAGACGGACCGATGGGCACGGGGACAGACAGACAAATAGACAGGCGGACACATTTACGGACAGATAGACGGACCAGTGGACGGACAGATTGACAGACGGACATGGAAAAATTATAAGTACTATTATAGTTTAGGTTAGTTTGACGACTGAACCCTAAAAGTCAAAAATAAACCTCTATGTCATTTTCAAAATCTTGTACAGCTATTGCTATGATTACTGATGTAATGACTTGATAATACTGGCGTAAAAATAGTCCGTTAGTTTACAGAAAAGGGTCATATCATAACAGAAGGAAACCGTTAATGTTTAGAGCCTTACCACGAACGTCTTGATTCTAGTATAGTGAAAAGACAGAAGTAGATGAAGTAGGCTGGAACAGAAATATTTATTCTTAATAATACGTAGGTACCCAATCACGAAGCAACTTTGGAAAACACACCGGCTTGCTTTGAATATGCCATTTTTGACAATAGCTAACACACACTCCTAAATCATAATAAGAGAGTTCAAACAAAGCGGCCCTGCTTTAAGAACACCGAGATGCAATCACTTCCTGACTCCATCATTAGATCAACTTTTAGACAAAATACAAGGTTTGCAGTCAAATAGAAATAGGCTTCCGGTTTAAAAAATAAATAGGATGCCGAGTTCAGTTTGACATATCTAGGGTGATAACGTAAAAGTCATTGTGTATCATAATATTCATAAATCATAATGATTATCCAAAAACTATTTCAATTGCCCCAGAAATATATTTCCATACAGAAATACCCAATGCATACATCATCATCATCATCATCATCATCATCATCATCATCATCATCATCATCATCATCATCATCATCATCATCATCATCATCATCATCATCATCATCATCATCATCATCATCATCATCATCATCATCATCATCATCATCATCATCATCATCATCATCATCATCATCATCATCATCATCATCATCATCATCATTTTCGTGTCAGCTAAAACACGTCCACATCTGCACATGTATAAAGTGGAGAGCCGTTAGGCGTAAAAATTGTAAAACCTCGGAATCCAGGGCCAGTCAAACTTTTGAAATGTGTTTTAACGGTGTGTATATAGAATAATGTAAAAAACAAACGTTTTCAAAAACAGAAAATCGCCTTTAAAAACACAAAAAATAACTTCTTTAAAAATGGTAGGTAATAGGACAGTCCAACTGAAGTCGGCTTTTGGGTAAAAATATTGTGAGTCGCCGACTTCAATTGGACTGACCTATTACCTACCTACCATTAAAAAAAAAGATATTTTTTGCGTTTTTGAAGGTGATTTTTTATTTTTTAAACATTTGTTTTATTTTATACTTTTAAGCATAAGCTGTTTTGTAGTTCCACTTCTTCGTTGATATGAAACTTTAAGACATTTCAAGCTCGCGCCGCAAGCAACGCCGCGGGAAAGTCATAGTCATATTTAAACAATTAAATGTTCTTCGTTACAATTGCTCAACTATCTTAATCGAGATATCTTATCGCCACCCTTGAATAAGGTACCGTTGAGGAGTTCCTGAAAGTAGTCAGCCATCTGGTGTGTAGTTTCAATGATACTTTCTGAATGCAAATGCTGGACTTGTTAATAAAAAAAACGCTGTATCTATGGTATGTATGTATATTTGAGGAGTTCCCTCAATTCCTCACGGATCCCCTGATAAGATTCAGATTTGGTGATAATCAGACCACCTCGGAAGTATATATACTCTATCAAAACAAAAAAGTTTTTTTTAAATCGGACAACCCTGTTAAAAGTTATGCGTGATCAAACGATACGGGGCAAACTGAGAACCTCCTTTTTTAAGTCGGTTAAAATACCAAAACCTTCTACTAAGTGTAACAAATACTTTCTGAAAACCGCATCAAAATCGGTTCAACCAAACGCGAGATAATCGCGGACAAACAAACATACGTACATACGTACATACATACATACATATAGGTACATACATACATACATACATACATACAGGTCAAACTGAGAACCTCCTTTTTTATTCCGATCTTCATTCTTTATTTTTTGTATAATATTAATAATATAATTTCTAAACTGATTGGTGATTTTTCAACGCACAGCCCAAACCGCTGGACCTAGAGACTTGAAATTTTGCACATAGATACCTTATACAGTGTACAGATCCACTTAATAATAATAATAAACAATAAACAAATAATGTTAACACATTTCAAAAGTTTATATAAAGATTCATTGACTGGCCCTGGATTCCAAGGTATAAATCTTACGGCCCTCTGCAATACCTATGGGTCACAGGTCACTTATTATCAGTTGGGCTGAGTGCTCGTTTGCCTTATCCATGATTTAAAAAAACCGGGCAAGAGCATGTCTGACCATGCTCAGTGTAGGGTTCCGAAGCCGAAGCCGAAGTTACTACACTCAAAAAACAACAAGTATGAACTAATTCTCTATTTCAAGTTATTTGGTGCTGTCTCAGATGATTTTAGTAAGTATAAACATTTTAGTCGCCTGTATCTCAGGATCCAATCAAGTCTACTTAGTCGTGATAGTTCTAAGTTCTCAGGTCGTAAATCTAAGATATTTCTCAGATTTTGTTTTACTATTTTGTAGGCGTGACTAATATGCCAAATTACAGCTTTCTAGAACTAAGAGTCTCTGAGCTAGGCTGCGGACGGACGGACGGACATGGCGAAACTATAAGGGTTCCTAGTTTGACTACGGAACCCTAAAAATCTCCACAGTAATCCGTCCTGTGCTACTCGCATTCAGCACAAACATACAATGTTGGTATGTAACCTACATGCAATCACGCAAAATCTGTCTTAATTTCCCCGTATTAGGTAGGCATGCTTCAACGCCATTATGACATCCATATTTATTGTACCTTTACATAAACCATCTGAAAGTGCCCATCAGAAACATAATTGTTGAAATAGTAATTAAAACCGTTGACGTACTAATTACGATAATCGTAAAGCTAAAAATGGAATCACGCGGCACTAGGATGTTTCAATCTTGCCATGAGAAACTCCGCGTGAATGTCATAGTATTAGGTATTATAGTCAAAAACTATTTAACTCTAGAGAAAAATCAATTTTCTACCAGAAATACTTACCAGTTAAGGTCTCGGGTAAAATAGCTCGTATGATACTTGCACGAAAATATTTTATCAACTTTGTAAACCACCAAAGAACTAATCAAAATCTTTCAAGTAATTACAGTTATTTTTATCACAATTATTTCTGCTGAGCTTTGACAGTTTCACATAAGTTTGATACTTGTCAAGTGCTTGTCAAAGACATTAGAGCACTACTGAGTCATCGTTCGAAAAAGGTTAATTAAAACCGTTTCACATAATAAATCGCAGATTGGATTGAAATTGGCAGCATGATCCAATTTTTACTCAAAACGAACAAAAATAAATAATTTGAACCTTACCTCTGTAAGGTATGTTCTGTATCATTAAACGGTTTTTTCAGATGAATGCTTCTAAAGCCGAATGATAAACGGTTTTTGGTATCAGTCAAGCTTTAGAACTTGTAGCTGACATTAAGTAATACCTAATAATAAAGTATTATTAAAGTGTATTCTTCTATCTGAAATAAACTATTATTATTATTCACATATTTATTTAATTTTCTGTAAATTAGGTTTTTTACAATAAATACTAAAATATAAAAGGAAAATAACAATACTAATACAAAAAATAAACATTATAAAAAACCTAACCTACGAGTGCCGCTGGCAGCGGGGCAGGGCTCAAGCTACCGGTGGTTAGGGCTGCAGAGAGAGGAACATCCTCACAATACGTGCCGTATCGAGGAGTACTGCCTTCTGTATCAGGCCCTTGATCCAGCCATCTAGCGAGAGTCTCTTGAGGTGTTGGTCGAGACTCTTCGCTATAAGACCGTTTGCCGAAACAACTATCGGGACAATGATCGTCGAGTCAACATCCCACATGGCGGTCACCTCGTGAGCCAAGTCAAGGTACTTGCTGAGCTTGTCCTTCTCGGCCTTCACGAGGTTCTCGTCATGCGGGATGGTGACGTCGACGAGCACTGCCCGGCGTTGAGATCGATCTGTCAACACGATATCAGGCTTATTGGCAACAATAGTCCTGTCCGTGATGACAGATCGATCCCAAAAGAGCGTAGAACGACCATTTTCGAGGACTGGCGCGGGTGTGTACTTATAGTACGGCACTTCAGACTCAACAAGACCATATTGAAGAGCAAGTTGCTGATGGATGATCCTGGCCACGAGGTTATGTCGGTGCATGTACTCGCCGTTGACCAAATGAGAACAACCGGAAATTATATGTCTGAGGGACTCGCCTGGGCAACGGCATGCTCGACAAATGTCGACCGTGCCATCCCTCAGAATATATTTCCGATAATTGTTCATCATTATGACATCGACAGCAATTGCATAGACAAAACCTTCGGTGTCCCCAAAGAGGTCACGAAATCGCAGCCAGTTCACGGACGCTAAAAAGTCTACGACGGGCCTTGTTAGGGCCCGGTAGAAGCGTCCGTGTAGCTCCTTGCTCTTCCATACGTTCTTGCGATCTTCAGTGCTCAACACCGTTGGTTTGCGCCAGTTCTCGTTTGCCAAGGAGAGAGGCGTGAGGCTCTTGTCTACTGCAACCACATCACGATGAATCCCACACTCATTGCTAAGGAAATAATCCCTAAGATTGCACAACTCGCGGTTGTGGATATTCTTAGCATTTAAAATGCCTCGACCTCCACATTTCCTCGGGATGTACAATCTCATGGCTGCTCGCCATGCCGGGCATGCTCGCTGGGGCAACGGCACGCTAGACAAATGTCATTGTTATTATTTATATGCCTTTACCAATCACGGGACTATGGAAGTCCCGGGCCTTTGGAAGGTGTACATGGAGCCGAAGCCAACACGCAGAGGCCCTTTAGACAAGTTTAATTTAGTAAAGTGATCGGACACCATCCGGCGATTGTCCTTGAGTTTACTATAGAAGTATGCTCCCACGAACAACCACCGGTTGGTGTAAGACTATTTAAGAAGGATAGAAATATTAATAATAGGCTCTATGGATGAACTGATATGGATTGGTGAACTAGGCTATTGATGAAACTACGGCGCCTGCCTGGCCAATGCTAATTACTTTGGTTGAAATGGCAGGCGGTGACTCGCCAACTAATGGACCTCCCAAAAAAGCTGCATATATACATAGCAGCAGGGAGGCAACAGTTCCAGAGGGGCTAAGGGTGGAGAGGTGCTTCTGAACTTTAAACGAGCATAAGGTGTCCACTCGCCACTTATGCAACACATCCGCCCTTCGAGCATATAGCTCTTGGGACTCCACTCTGACCGGCCAATAAAGGCAAGCGAGAGGTGAGGGTCTGTTCCTCGTCATTGTACACCGAAGCTGGCCGGTGAAGGCAAGCGTGAGGTGAGGAACTGGACTTACCCTCGGGAGCACTCAGGTTCGTGGTGTCGCCACTCAACAACCGCTCGCCACTAGCTGCCCTGCGGCCTTATTATTAATCCTTAAGACTTTATTTCTCCGTATAACCGGTAAATAAATTAATGCCACCTACGGGACACATCCTATTATTATCATCATGGATGCGATTACCAATATACCTAAACATTCATCAGCGATAGCTTTACAATCCATACTATCCGTACTAATATTATAAATGCGAAAGTAGTCTGTCTGTCTGTTACCTTTTCACGCTTAAGGGCCGAGTTCACCAACAATTAAACGAACGGTTAAGTCTTAATCAGCTGTTAATCAATACATTTGACACCGGTTAAACTCCTAACCGTCCGTTTAACTGTTGGTGAGCTTGGCCCTAAATCACTAAACCGATTGATGAAAGTTAGAGGCCCCGAAAAGGACATAGGATAGTTTTTATCCCGGAAAATATTCCCTAGGGGGTTAAAAGTTTGTATGGAAGTTTTGTTATTTTTAAGCTATATTCTATCATATCCTTAAGAGGTGAAATAGCGAATTAAACTTCGTGTGGGAGTTTTGTTATTTTTACTTTTGATACGAAGGGCTGCTGTGTATTTTGGCATAAACCTGAAAAAAGCTTACAATCTAAAGTGTATTGTATAAATCAATAGAGTTAACAAGTTTCCTGTTAAAAAAATATACTTTAGAACAAATAAATAAATATTATAAGAAGTTTAATGAAAATACTTGTGTTAATCTTTTTTGGCCACAGAAACTGACAATGCTCTTTGCATATTATACGTTTAACGTCTAATAGTTTTATTAGATCTTGTAAAAGTATCTGTAAACTTATTTGTTACTAATCAAGATACGTATTTCGATCAATTAAGCTAATTTCATGTACCATAAATAATAATTTAACGATTTTTGTTAGTTTTTTCGGTTTTTCAATGACGTCCAAATAAAATTAAAGAAATAATTATAATTACAGTCTAATAATAGGTACATTCATAATGAAAGTGATTGTTCCTTAATAGCTCATTAATATAATCAACGTTTTATAACTATATGCTTTGTAGAAGTTAGCGAAAACCGTGTTTTATGCTGACGGAGTCAGTGGTAAAATCTAGTTACGGGGAGTAGAAGTAGAAAAGTTAGCGAAAACGGTTTTCTATGCTGACGGAGTCTGTAGTAAAATCTAGTTACGGGGCGTAGAAGTAGAAGTTAGCGAAAACGGTTTTCTATGCTGACGGAGTCTGTAGTAAAATCTAGTTACGGGGAGTAGAAGTAGAAGTTAGCGAAAACGGTTTTCTATGCTGACGGAGTCTGTAGTAAAATCTAGTTACGGGGCGTAGAATTAGAAGTTAGCGAAAACGGTTTTCTATGCTGACAAAGTCTGTAGTAAAATCTAGTTACAGGGCGTAGAAGTAGAAGTTAGCGAAAACGGTTTTCTATGCTGACGGAGTCTGTGGTAAAATCTAGTTACTTATTACATACTTATAGTTCGTGCAGAGCGCTTAGAATAGCATTCGGTTTGTACTTCTCTCTCACTCGCTTTCAGTAAGTGCGTATGAGAGCCAGTGAGAGAGAAGTACAAACCAAATGCCTTTCTAAGTGCTCACGGACTTATCTTATTATCATTCGAACGCAACTGTTAGAACTGTTTGTATATTCAAACGCCTGACTAAAACTATTAGCAAATACTTCGTTACGTGCATTTTAAACGCATGTTTAGGATGGGTAGATATAATTTTTTAAATTCTTTTTTTTCATTTAACCGCAGCTTTAAATGAAAAAAATTAAATACAGTTAAAATCTAGGACCCACGAACTATGTAACTGACTATACGATGCCTTTGGACATGATTGTTTTTGCTCAGGGCACGCCTCCATACTAAAGTGGTCATTGTCCTTTGTTAAATTATTATTTTACCACTTATATTATTATTTTTAACCTGTTAGTTGTGTAAAGATGTATTGACGAATCATAGCATTTTGCCAAGCGTTATTTGTTAAATGAAAGTTTGCGTATTAACTTTTGGTAAAAAGTCAGGATAGGTACCCGTTATGCCATTTATGTTAGTACTTACTATTTATTGTATAGGTAATAAACGTATTTCAAATACTTAAAAAACTGAAACGTACAATTTGCTGTACCATATTTTTTGATGTTGCTATGCGCCCAGGTAGGCAACCACAGATTGTAAACATGCATGGCAGTTGGCACAGTATTGTAGGTAGACACTGTAAGCTAGTTCCTGTGGTTGTCACCTGCGCGCTGCCTGTTCTAATGAACCGTTATGAACCATTGACACTACACGTTATTATTCATTATTGTGGTTTTATTTTTATTTTTGTTTTTGCTTTGTTTGTTTAAATTACTTGTAATGTCTGTATCACCTTCCGTGTTTTCATCGATCGAGCTGTCCCAATGTAAGAGCAGTGTTGGCTTCACAGCTAGCACATGTTAAGTTGGGACCGTTTCGCAACAATTATTTACGTTATCTGTCGTTTCTTTTCCTTATTTTTCATGTTATTTTTATGTTTATTATTGTTGTGAATAAATGTATTACTTCTTCTTTTTCTTCTTCTTTAAAAGTTAGTTTACTATGGAGTTACCAACTGCCAGGATTTACGGGATTTAATTAAATGACAGGGATCAATTTATGCTCATTACGAAACAGACATAAGTACTATTATTAATTTAAATACAAGCCTAGGTGAGGGAATTTTTACAGCGGCTGTTCGGAACGCTACCAATATCTTTTTCGCTTATTTGCCGCTAAACAGCAGTGTTCGCAACGCTATTGTGTTCCGGTGTGAGGATATCAAAGCCGGTGAAATAACTAGCACTGAAGTAGCACCAACTAGCTAGTTCTCATAGTTGATGACGCGGCAATCTATCTATATGGTTACGTTGTCGCGAAAGGACTAGATGAGCCAAACACAGGCCACTTCTACGTGAGAGACAGAACGCCTTGCAGTGAGTTAAAGTGGGTTGATGGATAGAAGTGTTGTAAGTTGGGAGGCACCAATGGTACCATTGCTAGCATGTTAGTCAGACAAAGACAGTTACTGAAGTCCAAGGTTTTGGACCAGAAGGCTTGAGAAAGAAGCCTTATAATCCGCAGTAAGTTACTGAGGCCTGATTAAAAAAAATATCATTCGAGAGGCAAGTTGACGGATAGATATCTACATTTTTCATAAATATACATATGAAATGTGAAGCCAAACAATTTTTTTATCTTTAGGTACATAGTATAAAATAAAGTCGCTTCCGCTGTCTGTTCGCTTAGATCTTTTAAACTACTCAACGGATTTTAATGCAGTTTTCAGCAATAGATGGAGTGATTCAAGATATGTATGATAAGTTCTTGTTTATGTACGGGTGTTACAGAAAACTCACATAAACCGAAGCGAAGCGAGGGCGGGTCGCTAGTATAATACAAGACATCATGTGATAAGTATAGGCAATTTTGCAAATTCTAAAATCATTCATAATTGATTTTTTCTTAAATTGGAAAACCTGAAAGGACCAGCTGAAAGCTGATACATTGTACAACTACTGAAAAAAATCAGGGCTTTTATTCTTGACTATTATTTTGTTGACATTCTGGTAGGTAACACTTATTCGTTTGATTATATAATTAAAAATGAATATAGAAGTAAGATGGGCTAAAACAAATTGTAACAGAACCCTGATCTTGTTTTAAACTATAGGATCACATGACTGGTTATCTTTTCGATTCTAAGGGAAGACAAATACGATGATAAAAGTTTACTTTGTACAGTACCTATGTCAAACGGAGTAGACTTAGACCTTGCAAAAAATATTTAATCTTTCTCAGCTCGCGCATGGAAACAATTTATATTGAAGTATTTTGTTTTCCAAAAAACGTAGCAAATCTCAATAAATCTAGTCAGTTACACTGGATAAGGCCGAATCTCGGGGCGTTCGATCAGAGTTCAGGATTCCGAGGATTAAGCCGGAGTAAACAGAAATTATTTCTCGAGGGTTTGCAATTTTCGCGATCTTCTGTGGGTAAAATCTAACCGCTAAGGAGCCGTAAATAAATTTAAATTATACTTGACGCGACCTATTTGTAAATAACAGATTGAAATTTATTAAGCTTTTTAAAAATATTTATTTTACTTATTGCCACATTACAAATCAGTAACAAGTTTATCATAAATTTGTACTCTTTCTAACCTCCTAAGTACTCGTATTCTTAGTCACTTTTTGACAAATTCAAATGTTATATTTAAAGATAAAGACAAATCAAACTTTAAGTACACTTCGGCTATTTTGCGTCACTATACAATCACTGTTTTATTAAAATACAAATCTAGAAAAACAAGGTAGTAGTTTTTAAGTCATCTGGTACTGTTCATTGTTTGCAAATCAGTTTTAAACAAGTTTTCCAATAATTCAATGAGATCTGCTACTTTGTGGGGGAATGTTCCATGCCATTGTACCTAGTTTTAGTTTCTACAGGTAAAACTAAAACTACTAATTTTGTGGCATTAAACAAATCCCCGCTGACTGCAAGCAAAATGAAAATAACGATAGTCTATTAAGAGGCCACCTATGGTGCCACGCCCCCACAAGAATAAAAAGGGATGGCTTTATGTGCTTCCGCGCGAAGAATGTGAGATGGAGATAGTTCACTCGCACCTTGACGGCAGCGTTAAATTCAATTAATTGCTGTTTACTTTAAAACTACAACACTTATTGAAAAAATTGTTTGCCAGGATTAAGAAGTTACATATCCTCAACAATTGAATCGAAAATCATCGTTAAAGATTATAGGGTTTCGAAGATTCAACCAAAAACATGCAAAAAAGGTGTCATGTTTGAAATATAAAAGTATCGAGGTTTTTATTTCTAATCGTGTTTTCACGTTCGACAGGTTCCAGCAAATATGATCAAGTTTAATTATATCCAAAAAACAGATACAAAGGCGTTATGGTTATTGAGATCCAGATCACGGAATACTCCAGACTTTAGCATAGGTGGCGTCTTAAATTCCATATCGCTGTAACGGACGGCAGGATCAAAAATCAACATCGGAGTTGGAGTTAATGCAGCTAGTGCGGCTAGGTGAAGATCATTGAAAACTGACCGTCGTGAAGATCATTGGAAAATTACGTTCAGCAGTTAAAGTCTTTCCACTTATATGTTTATAATTCGCTCCCTACGTTCTTTTAAATATATTTTTTCTAAAACTTGTTTAGGTCTAGTGACAATACAGCCCCCGATGGCCGCGATACATCCTGATGAATAATCGTCTTTACAATAGTATAAAACTAAGTCTCTTCCCGATATTTGTATCCGCTTAGATCATTCACACTACGCAACGGATTTTGATGTGGTTTTCATCAATAGATAGAGCAATTCAAGGACTTTATGTAGGTATACTTATAAATTATGGATTATGTACGGGTGTTACAGAAAATTCACATAAACCAAAGCGAAGCGAGGGCGGGTCGCTACTTAGTGTAATTTCCATTGACATTGACATCCCAAAATCAAGACTAAAATTTTTAGGTCGTTTTGTTAAATTTAAATTTAAAATAACTGTGCATCTAAAATGAAAAGTCACTATTAAGTGAATTTTTCGAGTGAAATTTAAATTGTAGTTGTATTCTCGAATCTGCTTCATTGAATGTTTGATACTCGAAACTGAAAAACCGCAAAATAATTGCCTATAACGTTCAAAAATCCAACGCACAGCATAACAAAAGGTTTTTATTTCATTTCCATGACAACCTTACAAATCATTTCATGCCTCTAATTAGTGGTTTTCAAGATATCTTTACAACATTCAATAATTTACATTCAGTTGTGACTGAATATAATGATTAAAATATAGGAAATACGGCTATAAAAGTAAAAAATACCCTAGAATTAAAGTACAGGTACTTTGCGTGTCCAGTGAATCAGTATTTCAATAAGCTATTTATTAAATTTACTGGTTAGTAATCGTATCAGTAGCAAATAATAGTATCAGTTTGTAAGGGTCCCAACTTACATGTAAATTTTTGAATCACTTCCCGCTATTTTAATGGACTGAAATTTGGAATCTATAATGTAAACCCAATTACAGTGCAATATTATATAATCTACGATGTAATGATGGACTCGGACGGTTATAACCTGGGGCCCGTTTATCAAAAGCTTGTAACTTGTATTACAAGCGGAAGTCTCTTTCAAAACAATATGTATTAGGTATATTTTATTGTATATATTTTTTTAGCTTGTTCCGTAAGCATTTTCTTCATGTAATATACCTTTATCTATAAGTCCGACTCGACACAGCTAGTCTACACCTTACCGTAATTCTGCGGCCATAGTTAAAATAGATACAGGGTATTAATTCGAATACAGAGTCTAATAGACTTATACCCTTTTTAACTTATACCTCAGAAGACTTGTATCATTTTCCACTAGAGCCACAGAGTTATTCTTACCTCAATTGTATCCATTCTAGCCTGCCTATACTTTATGACCCAAGAACGATGTTGTAATTTAGCAGTCTTAAGATTTTTAGTCTTGAGAATGCAAGTGTCAGCGGGTCTCAGATCCCACTTACCTGTGTGCTCGTTTTCCTTTTTCTATTCAACTCCTCAGCTCTAAGTGTTTCATAATTTTTACTTAAATATCCCGAGATGTTAGCCATATAAGCGAATACTCGTATAGACAAAACAAATGTTATATTAATAAAACAAATATCTAAAAGATCCTCACAGAAAACCATGATTCTGGCTTAACGACCTTAAAGTACCATTAAAATAGTTGAACTTAAAACTTTTTAGAGCCTCCCGCAGTCCATCCCCAGGCTAAAGATAAAAACGAGTAAACTCTTTGCGTTAATGAAGGAATTCCGCTTTTATTATGCCGAAGTGCTGCCGACCGGCAGTATCCATCTTACTTTAGAACATTCCAGAAATAAAAACGAGAGAACAAACGCCGTTTTAAAATATAGATTGCAATTATTTTAATAGACTTTTGGAATGACTGTTGCATCCTTAGTATAGATAACCCTTGTTTCTTATAAGGGTTTTTTTTAAATGGTGCAATGAGGCATTGAATATTATGTACGTAGATACCTATATCAATTGTTAACTTAATGTCTGTAAGAGTAATTTGTAAAGTAACTTTAAAATAAATGACCTAAGTATTTATTGTTTTTAAACAATTTACTTGAAATAGACCACACTCATGAAACACAATTTGGTATGTTTAACCGGGCAATATCTTTTTTCAGAATATGTTATGTTAATATTAAGAATTAATGCATAATTTATTTGCTGTACGTAGGTTAGGTTATGATTGATTTATAAGCGAAATCAAAAAACAGTCTTCTATATATTGCGTTCGATTCGGAATTATGAAAATTCGGAATTTTGAACAATTCAGAAAATTATGATTCCTAATCTAGAATCTGGAGTTATGAAGTGTAGGTACCCGATCCACCTAACATATAACAAACTTTAAGAATTTACTTACTGGAAACAAAATTATTCCTGTCTTTATTTCAGTAAAGTCTTTTTTTTACTCTGAATATGCATGTTATCGTATTGTCAACGTTAAGATAGCTCTTATTTACTTGACAGTAATGACGACTGAGTCAGAAACAATACGATAATAAGTCAAAGGCAATATGGTTTTACCTAGTAGAATAGTGTCGTCAGCTTTCATTGTGCAGCGTTAATAAAATTCCTAGTCTGTCATTTAGAAGCTTCAATTTAGCTTCGAATCCGCCGGTGCATTGATATGCAGTATTCGCCACGATGCAATGTTGTGTAAATTCAGTCCGGTTTGATTTAGTGTTTGCTATTGTCTTTATATACGTACTGGGCGTACGTGATGAAGTTAGGTCTGATATCGTGTGCGATATACAAGTTAAGCCGTAATGTGTAAATTAACTGTGATTTTGATCGTGAAGTAACGTAAATAGTAATAAAAATAAATATAGTTGTGTTATCAAAAGGTCTTATACGGTCCTCTCTCTGCAGCCATAACTACCACGGTAGCCCTACTCCGCTGCCGGAGGCACCAATATGTTAGGTTTTTTTTTTTTTAACTTATTCGTATTCTTATTTTACTATTTGAACTAGCTTCTGTCCGCTTCTTCGTCCGCGATTATGATGTGGATCAAAACATCTCGAGTTTTTTATAATAGTAAATTAAATTAAATTGGGTGATAAAACTGATAAAATTATATGTGACCTAATTCTATTTTTAGTAATTTTAACTTACGGTCTAAATCTATAAGTAACATAATTTAAATACAGGAGACATTGTTGTTAACGAGATTCAACATAACATTGAAAGGTAACCGCGGTCAAAATCCCATTAAAAATATGTCAACAGTAGAACTTTCAATAGTAAAAACTATAGACAATACTGTTAACTATTTAACGTAATGAAATTTCATCGCTCATCAATCCTTGAGAGGTCATTAGTACAAGTAGGTATCATAACTTCCTCATGCTCCATTCAGCGCTAACATCTAAATTGACAGCTATTTTGCCGTTCATTCATATGTTAATATAACATTTTAGTCACAAAAACGTTATTGCCCCAGCGTTATGCTACACTTTAGCGCTCGCGACAGAAATGTTCGTATTTTTTGGGAACACTGCATCCCGCATGTGAAGTGGGCTCGACAACGGTTGTAAAGTGTAAAGTGCTATGATTTTAAAAAGGTTACTTTTGGTTTTTTACAATTTGTACTATAAAGTATGAACTTTAAATATTGGTTTTGAAATGCCGTATGTTATTTTAAAGTTAATTAGTCTTATTAATAATAGACTTTTAAAAGAAATAATACGTTTCAATATTTTATGTTTTAATGAGAAGCAACACGTGTATGATTTATTGCTAATGAAAAAAATCATGAAAATCATTTTATTTACATTACATTACATTTTATTTTAATTGTGTTTATTTTGCTTTTTTTTGTTGCATAATAAAGTGTTTACATATATACATACTTAACCAAATGGACCCTAAATAACCTGTTACACACAACTTCGACTTGACTCCTAGGTTCTAACTAATTTTTCTGTACATTGTAGGTTCAAAGACAAATTAATGCTAATCTTTTTTAAACACTGATGAATAGTAGGTATGTACCAGATTTAATTTCAGTATTCGCAATGAATAACGTAACGTAAGGATTCATTTATATATTTATTTATTCAGGTTACAAACAACCTTAATTTAAAACAAAAAGGTATAAGCACAATAAGATTTAAGGAACCGTAATAGGGGGATGGATGTTCCTGTTTAACTCAATTATTACATTACTACGAGTATGGGATATTAGGCATGTAATTTTTCAATGGGAAGCCTTGGCGTTATTAATGACAGACTTAGAAAAAACAATACGTTTCAATATTTAATAAACAAGCTTTAGTGGGAAGCAACATGTGGTCAATACACGTATAACTTATTGCTACTGAACGAAAATAACTTTGTTTATCCTTTTCTTTGTAGCTATCTATTAGCGGGAGACATAATCAAATTAACACTTAAGATAACTGTTACAGACAACTTTGACTCGACCCCTAACTTATTTTTCTATTCATTGTGGGTTCAAAGACAAATTAATGCTGATCCTTTTTACGCTGAAAACTATCGTACTGACTAAATTTTAGCATTCGCATGAATACCGTGAAGATAATAATGCTGAGCTACCCCCGATGTATTTCTTCTTCTTCTTCATTGATTTTTTTATTCTGGTTATAAACATCATACACATCTCAAACAGAGAACAAAAAGGTGTGAGCACAATTAGACTTAAAGGACAATCATAGGGAGATAGATGTTCTAGATTAACACCATTATAACATTACTGGTAAATTATATTAGGCATGTAATGTATTAATGGGGAGCCTTGGACATTAATATTCACCTGCCCCGGTGACGTCATCGCCCGAGCGTTACCCGGTTTTGATTTACCGAATTCCATTACCGGTTGGAATCGCAATATCCGGAAATGACTGTATCCACAGGGCACTTTAATAGGTTTAGCGTGTTGCAACGAGACAATGTACTTTTATTTAAGGAAAGCCTTTCTTAATCACAAATTGTGCAGCTCAATGCAGTAGGAATTTATGTATTAAGTATCTGGGATTTTGTAGGATTTAACGTACAAAGTAATTATTTCATAGTGTTTAATTATTTACTTCATATACTTTTATGTCAAGTTTTTTCTGGTCATTAAGGCGTAGTGACATAATTAAGACTAGGAACTTGTGGAATAATAATACTGTCAAGTAGCAAAGTAACTATCGCGTTAATTTACTGCAAATGTGCATATTTTTTTTAAATTTCAATATATCTCCCAACACAGGGTGTCGTTTTAAAGCTTATTTTTCCTTTGTAAAATTATGGTAGTTAAGGGCAGATCTGATAAGACATCTGCTATAGTTTACGAAGTTTTCGTAAATGTTTATTTTTAATTATAGTTATAGCCAATTGTAAAGTCCAACTATTACCCCCTTATTCATAAACCCATAATAAACCTATTTTAGTGAAAGTATTCTTTGTCACTTAAGAACAAGGCGTTTTCCAATTTGCAAACTCGACCAATTTTTGCTGCTCACTGTACATATGTTCCGGCTTGAAATAAAATAAAACTCTTGCAGTTAAAATAAATTTTAAAGCTAAAGGCTCTTAAACACTGCCGATAAAACTAACAGTCGTAAAACACAAATTAGGGGCCGCACGTCCGCCCGTTGCAGTAACTTAGTTGAAAACGATCGTGTGTAAATGCCCTAAAGCGATAGCCTGAAAAGCGGCGCTATTTTGTAGAAATTCCAAATTATACGCAGTACTGGAGCCGGCATATAATTGTTGCGGTGGAGGTTCTAGGAATGATAGTTGCAGAAAATAACCTTACAAGGAGTTTCACGTCAATTATGGCAGGATAAAGGTAATTAATTATCGTGTTGCCTTCAATGCGGGATGAGGTTGTATTACTCGGGGATTTGGTTACGTTTTCAAGGCATGTCGTGCGTATATAGCAAATAACGAAATGTACGTAAATAACGCTAACACAATTATCGTTATTTATTATGTTGAGTTGTGGCATTTTTTGCTCTAGAAACCGAATGAATGAATTATAAATGACAATTCTTCCTAAATTAACTGTAATGTAGAATATTTGTTTAAGTCATACATAAAACATTGTTCCTACACCGCAAAGTAGACTATAGTAGGAAATTTGATTTAATTTGATTTGATTTGAAAGAAACGGGGATTTTATACATAATAAAATACTTAAAATATGGAAATCTTACAGCTTTGTAGACATAGCCGCGATCGCTGTGCTAGTGTTTTGTTATTCAAAGAATATCGATTCTTTGAAACAACGTTATCACGTAAAAAGCCCGTTTTGTCCAGTTTTTACCCGGAGTTTTCCTAGATTGAAAAAAATCTGCATGGTTAAGAAATCTTTTGAGTTACTTGTGTGATACCTGTGTGATCACATAATTAATGCAGTAGGTACCTACCGTTTTATTTATTTATTTATGATTTATTGGAGCTCCAATAGCTTACAAAACAATATAGAAATTAAATTAAGCAACAAAAAGTCAATTGAAGCTTCTCATCGAAACCTTTATACCTACATATAAAACGCTATGATAATAAATTAAACTATTGTAGCGCCGTATTACCATTGAGGTATATGTCTTAACTAGAGGGGCAGTAACCACGCATAACCCGTGCCACTTCAGATGAGGCTGCAGGCTCATAGCGGCCATTTGTCAAGTTAGTTGTCAAACGGACGCAGACCGTAAAAGAAGCTGCGAAAAGTGGGGAAATTCGCGGTGAAACAGTGCTTATCAAAGTCTGAAAGACACACTATGGCACAAATAATAATTACTTTTCACAGGTTAATATATTGTTTCTGTATCTAAATTAATGTAATTAACAATAAATCTTTAATAAAATATCAGATATTATTATTATAGGCCCAGTGTTGCAAGAAAAGCATTGTTTCATATCCTTTTCGGGGGAATTCAATATTTTCGGCCATCCGTGAAATAAATAAAATTAGTTCTAATAATTAATGTTTCTAAACGTTAACGCTTGTGGGCGCTTAACTTGACTGATTGAACATTAACAAGTTACGTAGGTACTTAATAGTGGTGCGGTGTAGTCTTATATCTAGATATTTGGTGTTCTTAACTTTAACGGAAAACGATCAAACTCAAATGAGCGTAAGGAATGTCCTTAATTTTTTTGTAAACCTGACAAAAGTTGTTCTTTGTTGTATCTCAGCTAGTTAGAGCAAAATCGATATCTGTGGCCCGTTTTATGAAGCTACAAGTAACAAATTACAAGCGGACCTATCTTTCTAGCAAAAGGAGTTAGAAAGAGACTTCCGCTTGTAATTTGTAACTTGTAGCTTCATAAAACGGGCGTCTGCGACATCGAATCCGTTAACAGATTGAGAAAAAGTATATCATAGTAGACAAAGTAGACATCTTGAACTTTTTAATTTTTCCTCGAATTTAGTTCCGAAATTGATATCTGGGGATCTGTGACATCCGACCACGAATCTGCTGACAGAATAAAAAAAAAGTAGCCGCCATCCTGAACTTTTTAGTTATTCGACTGATCGCTTCCAAAATCGATATCTGGGGATCTGTGTGGTCTCCAACAACGAATCCGTTGACAGAATCAGAAAAAGTAGCCGCCTTCTTGAACTTTTAGTTTATACGACGGATTGCTTCCAAAATCGATATCCGGGGATCTATGTAGTCTCCAACAAGGAATCCGTTGACAGAATGTGAAAAAGTAGCCGCCATCTTGAACTTTCTAGATATTGGACTGATGGCTTCCAAAATCGATATCTAGGGCACTTTGTGGTCTCTAACAATAAATCTGTGGACAGAATGAGAAAAAGTAGCCGTCATCTTGAACTTTTTAGTTATCCGACTGATTGCTTCCAAAATCGATATCTGGGGAACTTTGTGGTCTCCGACAACAAATCCGTAGACGGAATGAGAAAAAGTAGCCGCCATCTTGAACTTTTTACTTATTCGACTGATTGCTTTCAAAATCTATATCTGGGGATTTGTGTGGTGCCAACGTTTTAGCAAGACAGAGCACGTAAATGTGGTTCAAATATTACTCCACCTTAAGGGCTCGCGTTATGGGTGTTTCGGTTTCGCGCCTAAATAGATAACTACTATGATTTTACTGGCCCGTTCATTCCATTTGCAAATTTCGCCTGGAAAGAATCAGATTTGGCAAGCGATGTGAATGACTGATACCTTAAAAGAAAGAACAATAAGTAGGCAGACTTTTAAAGTGTTTGAACATTTCAAAGTTTTTTTTTTAATTTTTTTAGGCACAAAAGTGACTGATCCAAAATCTGAAACATTTTTAATAATTTCAAATGCCTCCATTTTGTTTTTAATACAATAAAGACGCTTAAAACTTGTTTAATTTGGTCCAATAGACATTAAACTATCCAAAATAAATTATTTTGTTTATAAGGCAACGCTTATTGGGGCATTCTTAACATCAAATTCTGGATATTTTCTGTAAAATCCTTAAATTTTCAATAAAAAAAACAACCAAATTTCGTCTAAGAATACACAGCTAATAATGTTCAAAAATACCTCGTCTATTACCCCCTTAAAGCTATTAAGTTATCATTCAAGCTTCAATTTCGAGACTTATAGGAGCACACATAATATCGACTTTGAAAGAATTCGGCCAAAAAACTGGAAAGTTCAAGATGGCGGCAACTTTTCCCATTTTGTCAACGGATTCCGTGTCGGAGACCACACAGATCCCCAGATGTCGATTTTGGTAGCAATCAGTCGAATAACTGAAAAGTTCAAGATGGCGGCTACTTTTCATAATCTGTCAATGGATTCGTTGTTGGAGACTAAACAGATCCCCAGATATCGATTTTGGAAGCAATCAGTCGAATAACTAAAAATTTCAAGATGGCGGCTACTTTTCCCATTGTGTCAACGGATTCTCTGTCGGAGACCAAACAGATCCCCAGATATCGATTTTTTTTGGAAGCAATCAGTCGAATAGAAGGTTCAAGATGGTGGCTACTTTTCTCAATCTGTCAACGGATTCGTTGTCGGAGACCACGCAGATCACCAGATATCGATTTTGGAAACAATCAGTCGAATAAAGAAAGAAGAATGAATATAAAATGAAAAGTAAACCATTTACAACCCAAGGATCGAAACCGGGACTGCTAGCTTCATAGCCAGGGTCACTACCGACTAGGCTACGACGTCGTCAAATAAAATAATTGTAAATTTATTACTACCATTCTTGTAAGCGAGAAATGAAACAAGATGAAATATTAAAACAATGTATTAATTGTAACGATTCATATTATTAAAGAATTTACTCGATTTTTTGGGGGAAAATTTCATGTTCTAGGCAACACTGAACTTTTCATACTAGGTGAGCTCGCCATCTTTGTCTATTCCAAATGACTGCGTTCTACTAGTGTATTATTGTAAAAGAGATACATATAGTTTTATTGTTCAAATATTATTGGTTTCAAAGCTACGTCGCGATTATTAGTAGTTTTATGCGTCGCTTTTGATTGCCATTTGCTTCTCTAGTTAATATACCTCAATGCGTATTACTCAGTTGAAAATCAGTGCAGTACAGTAATATTAATAATTTAGCAACTGTTTACCAAATCACTACGGCTCGTGTATTCATTCATCATTTCGTTTATAATTCTGCTCAATATAGGTACATTAAAATTCTCAGGTTTATATTTCAAATTTAGCCTTAACTATTGACTGAAATATTAACACCTAAAAACTGTTCACTTAATTACCAAACTAATGAGGAAAACTTAGAAAAGCTCGTAATTGGCCAATCAATCTTAGATGTGCTCCGTGCACAAGACACAAGTTGCCCGACTTGCGCGTCACTTGAAAACTCCCAGAATTGATTTGATTTTCCTCCTGAACTACCGAGTAAGTTCTTTCGCCTCAATAACTTCAAAGACGGGAAACTAAGTTAATACTTATAGTTTTGTGCTTACGGACGTTTTCACGTATCTAACATCATTATCTTAATATATTGAAGCGGGATATTTTGAGGCTTGTTTTAATAGGTTAGGTGTGAAATAACTTAGGTGTGTTACATTTAGTGTAACATAGGTGTAAAAGTGCATTAGAATGTGTTAGTTATTAGTTACTAGAAAACGATAAGCATATTTATATAGATAAATAAGTACTTAAATACGTTAAAAAAATCCAAGACTAGTAGGCAACCGCTAGCTTCGAAGGCAGGGTTACTACCAACTAGGCTAACGTGACGTTAGCCTAGTTGTTACAATAAATAAATAATAAAATACAATAAATAATAAATGTAACAAGTAACAACAATACGTAATAAATAATATATCAAAATAATAACAATAAATAATGTTCAATACTGCTGAATTGCATTGATTTGGACCAGATGGCAGGAAAGTCGTGTTGAGTAAGAAACACATGATTGATGCCAGTTGTGACAGTTGCATGTACTCGTTTTATTATTTATTTGCACTCAATAATAGATCGTATTTAAAACACCGAGAGGCCTTTAATTTTAAACCAAAAAAACAAATAAGTTGGTAAGTTTTTAATCGTAAAGTTGAAAAAGGTGGACACTCCTTTTCATAGTTGCATTTAAAATTTAAAAGCAATAGGTACTTCTCAGTAAATGTGAAAAGCAGCTACGACACTCGTCTACCCAACAGTACACCTACCAACATTCTGTAGCGTGCTTATGTCTAGCCCATTTGGTTGTGTTCCAACACACCTTTGTCAAATTACCGACGTCGGTTGGCACTATCATTTAAGTGCGGCAACGGCGATGAAATTTGCTCCCCGCGAGTATTACACGGTTCTAATGTAGTTTTGAAACACTCAGGTGCACTTTGTGGCTAAATTATTCGACATCTTGCTACTTACTTGGAAACTTGATTCACGAATCAATTGTGTGGAAAGTCTTCGTATATAATGAAGGGCTTTGGTGATTGACTCACAGAAACCCACAGCGGAAACTACTAAACGTAGAAATATGATTCTTGAAATATAGTAGGTATACGACCATAGTAGTGTAGAAGTGCATTTTAATGGGTGTTTTAGAAACTTCTTTTAGAAATATTAAAATAGAAGGAAAAGCTGTCTGTCAACTGTACGGCTAGTATCGCTTGTATGGAAGTTGCTGAGCCTAACAGGGTACAATTAAGTTTTATTTATTACTGTTTTACCTAACTTAACCTAACCTAACATCCTAAAACTATCATTGTTGAATGCCATAAGCATTTGATTAGTATCGAGTATTTCTCGTTTGTCGTTCAGTGCTTCTCTTTCGTTATAGACCAGTTAGATAGGGATAGATAGAATCACCAAGCGATGTAACAGCCGCGGGCAAGTTGTGCAACCTGCCCTGAATTAACATGCAAACAATGTCAGCAAACATATTCTGATTTGTAGCGTTAGGATAGAATACGAGATTTAGTCATAATGGGATACAGAATTCTCTTAAATCCTGGAAGGTGTTGTACGTTATGCTTAGTCTCCACGTACAAGCTTGCTCGTCGTTTTTTATGTTTATTCGAGCAAGTTTGAACATTGTGTACCAATAAAGGACTTAAACTTTAGGCTAAGGCTCGTACTTGCTTTCATAAACGTAAAAACTACGAGCAAGCTTGTACGTGGAGACTAAGCAGTACCGGTTGCCTGAGCCTTTTTTTATATAGTTCAGTAGTTTAATTTTTGTGAATAGCCAAATTGTTGAGAATAAAAGAAGCTCCGTAGTCTCGAAAATCGCACTAAAATAAATAATAAGAAAAGTATAAATTATGATGGAATATTACGTCAATAGTTAAGTTTAGTTAATTTATTCATCAAAGTAATATTACAATATAAATTGCATTGCATATGAAAAAATAAGAAATTACAATGAGATCGTCAACATATTAAATACTAATAATCAATGAATACAAAAATAATAAGAGGTGGTACAAAAATCGTTATTAAAAACAACTACAATCAAACATCTTACAATTGTGTAACATTTTATTTTAGACTTCTTTCAGTGTTTATTTTATCCTTAAACCTAAACAATTAATAAAAGAGTTCAAAAAGCATTTTAGCTACGCCAAAAGCTTAAAAAATACCGTTTGCGTATTTTTAAATAGCGATGCAAAGAATATGCCCAGTATTATAATATTTTGTAAGTGTAACAAGCAAAAATCCGAGCGCCGTGCGGCTGTAACCAAAATTCCGATGCACCCATCGACGTCGGCGCTCCCGCGACTTCGGCATTCTCGGCGAGATGGCTACGGGTGGTTGTTCACTGCTAACTCAGTAACTTTCGTTTAACCGACTTCAAAAAAGGAGGAAATTCTTAATTCGCCTGAACCCTTTTTTTGTGTTTGTGTTACTCGATTTCTCCGTCGATTGTCA
Organism: Acleris literana; assembly: GCA_946894065.1. Classification (NCBI taxonomy): domain Eukaryota; kingdom Metazoa; phylum Arthropoda; class Insecta; order Lepidoptera; family Tortricidae; genus Acleris; species Acleris literana. The sequence goes on from OX335669.1 coordinate 11,143,852, forward strand.
ACCGATTTCAATGATTTAAATGTCAGGTTCCATTTAGATCTGGTCATGGAATCCATGGATAGTGAAATGAAATGAAAATATGTTTATCTAACGCATACAAAAAACAACAAACGATTTACTTAAGATGCAAAATGTGGAGGAAAAATCCAACAAATAAACCCACACACGTAAGGTGTACGTACTTTCCACCCAATGGAACCCTAACCCACCAAAGAACGGGATCACAGTGACGTCATATAGTAATTTGTTTTCACATCACCTATTCGGATCGGGGACTTTTCTTCCCTGCTAAGAGGGATCAAAGTGACACTTTTCTGTTCAAGGACATTTTGTTGCCAAATTTGATAATCGTTGTTAAATTTGATAATTTCCTGTTGTTAAATTTGATACTTTCAGCACTTTTAGAGAGTGTAAATAATTATTTGTATCATAACTAAGATCTTTTATTTTCCTCATAGGTGATGTGGAAAGCAGTGTGTGCACACGGCAGCAAAATTATTTCCATCATGGGCGTTAACACTTGAATCCCTCACTATGCTCAGGACTCAATGTACGCCCTCGCCGTAAATATGTCATGTTGCTCCCTTGTGACACAATCTACTATTGACACTTCTTACGTCTTGAAACATAACATCATTGTGACACAGTTCTATGGTGGGTCAGGGTTTCATTGGGCTGATAGTGCATGCAATATTGAGTGAGTTGTTTTGCGGCGTTAAACAGGTTGCAGTTCAGCATGTGTTGCAGCGGGGCCACCAATTTTCAGTTGCAACCTTAATTGTTAGTTATTAACCCTGTTAAGTATTATTAAGCTAATTGGGTGGCATTACAACATTGGTAGACAATTAAGAGAAAAAAAAACATACTAATAGAAAAAGTTGATTGTAATAATCCTAAGATTTATTAGCTAATGGCCCTCTGCGCTGCTAAGGTCGAAGTGTGCCTAATATCGATAGTCAACGGAACTCCTATAATTTAGGGCCAGTTTATTAGAATAGAATAGAATAGAATAGAAAACATTTATTCACAACAATAACACATAAATATAACACAAAAAATAAGGAAAAGAAACGACAGATAAGTGCAATTGTTGCGAAACGGGCCCAACTCAGCATGTGCTGGCTGTAAAGCCAACGTATTGTTTATAACATTTTTTGGAAGTACTGAATGTCCGCATTGTTTGCGTACTATGCAGAAATTATGCACCTCTACAGGAATATATTGAAAAAGAAGTTCTATTTGAAATGGAAACGAATGTTTGTTCATTTGCTTGTCTGTCGGTGTTTCTTTTTTCTGACCCAGTCAAAGCAAAGTCACTGACGTAAATTTTGTGCAGAGATATTTTGCAAAATAACTTGGAATAAAGTACAGATAATTTAGTAGAAGTCTTCAGCGTCTTCAGTCTCTTCAGCTCCTTTAATTTATGGAGAGCGTTGGTGGTGCGAATGTGACCAATACTCACCCAACTCAAAAATTTCCAATTCATTTGCATTCTTTTTGAACACCTGTTTGGACTTTTTCCAGAGAAAATATTATGATTAAGTTATGGGATCATCTGCCTATTCTTTATGCCACTTTATGGTGTCACAGAACCAGCTATTTACGGGCGCATATTTCATGTAATCACTCGGTTGGCGCTGGCACATGCAGTGTATAAACTTTTATTATGATAATGTCATAAAACTCTTGAATAAGAGGCAGCCACTGCAATGAAGCTATACGATCCCGTTTTTAATCATATTTTTAAAGAGAGTAAGTACTAGGTAGATGATGTTTTTTATTATACAATAATTTTAATATAAGACACATAACCAAACACATTTAACATTGTCTATTGGGACCTGTATAGCTTTAAGCTAATAGTATTACTTATAATAAAAAGGCCATGTTTTTATTTGCCTTTATTTTTAATAACTCACATGTTTGACCTCTTTAAATTAGGACTACTGTACCAATTTAAACTACAGATGTTCAACATATTCACTTAGGAATTAAGGTATTACAAATTTAACTTTAGCTTAAACCACTAGAACTTAATAATATTTGTATCTTAAGCTACTCACGAGTATCAACTTGCGGTTGAATAATTTTGATTAAATCCTGTTTAATACATATGAGAGTAACATGAATATATTTTTTTTACAAAATAAATAAATCATACGTTTTCAATCTTTGGAATTGAAGACTTTTCGAGTACGTAATTATTATTTTTTGGGCACAAACGGTGCAAAAGCTTACAAGTAGAATGACTTTGAATAAACATTAAACAACAAAGTTGCCACTAGTTACAATATCATTCAAATAAGACAAACAGAGATAGAGCATGTTACACAGTAAGATTAGGAAGGGCCCCGAGCCACAAGTAGATCGTAGATCCAATCTTAACTAAATAAGAAAAAGGTAAAACATGGTATCTAAAGAATAAAGAAAAAGTAACTGTAAAAAATAATTTGTAATTACTCAGCTACTACATTAATTATAATACTTGGTTGGTTTTGAGGGATGTGTACGATAAGTACTTTACTTGTTTGTTTTGTATTTTTTCATTGCAATCTTTATAGACCTAATGCTACGGGCTCCAAACACTAGATGTGTACTCAAGTATTGGTCTATCCAACGAATTAAACAATGTTTGTGTAGTTGTGATAATAAACATAAAGCCCTATTCGCAATATTGCTGATGTGATTACTAAAAGACAGTTTACAATCAAGATATATTCCAAGATCTCTGACAGTCAACACTCTTTGTACCGATTCGTCATTTAGCGAGTACTTATACTCAATTATATTTTTGTTTCTTGAAAATGTAATTACATTGTATTTACCACGTTCAAACATAGAAGATTCACATTATAGTATGCACACAGTCGATTTAGATCTTCTTACAAATCGTGGCAAACAGAAATAGTTTTACAATTTTAAATATTTTTTTATCATCAGCATAGAGGAGAAAATGGGCTGACTTGAGATATAAAACCAAATCGTTGATGAACATATTGAAGAGAAAAGCAGACAATCTCATACAGACTAACTTAGTCCCAAAGTTAGCTTTAGACATGAAGTTTGGTAAGCAGACCACTTTATACATTCAGTGTTACCATTTTCCTAATAGAAAGCTATTTTATAGGCAATCTTCGTTTTTCTACGACACACGAGTGATAAATATATTGTCAGTTGCGATTGCAAGCGTGATAGGGATAGGCAGCCGAAAGCTATCAAGAACCTGGGAATACCGTACTTGCTATAAAAATAAACTAATACTAAAACACGTGGAAAACATTCATGACTTAGAAACAAATACTTATTGGCGCGACCAAGTAATGAGATTAGCAATGTAAGCTTCCCGTTCGGATACATTCCACGCAAATACCCAGTGCCACTGAGCATCGCGTGTTATACGCATACGTACAAATTGCTACACGTCGTCGCTTTCAGTTACTATAAGTAGTGCACCGACTACGTAACCGGATAGTCTTCACTGTGGAATAGACTTCAGCAAACCGCTATAAATTTACAGAACAAAGCCAACAACGTCATTATTATGAGGATTATCTCAACAAAATATGAAAATATCGTGAAAGGGATCACCAAAAGTGAAATAAAAATTAAAATCGGTCAAGAAATACGGATGATAATTTTAAACTGCTACTTAGACAGCGATTAGACAGAGAGATCGAATATGCACTGTGACGTCATGGAATAGGTCGGCCATATAAACTCCTAGTTAAATTCTGTCGTGCTAGAAAGAGATAAGAGGAAATCTTTGTTGGCTTATATCTTGGTTATATTGAATGATTTTTCACAACTGTTTGTTACATGAATCAGTTTTTATGGAAGATGTGAAAAAATGTCAATAGTTTTCCCTATTGGAAACAGATACCTACGTCACAAAAAAGGTGCTATTATTGATATTATTTGACCTTAGTATGCGTCCGTCAATACTGTGGTATCCAGAAATATTTTATTTATACACGCAGGGCTAATGATGGGCCCATTTCTCAAAGCGTATTAGTCTAATAATATTAGTGTTTTTAAAACCAAAAAATGAGACAAAACACTAATATTATTAGACTAATACTTTTTGAGAAACGGGCCCCAGATAAGCTGATATGGGTTTTTGAAAATTGGTTGTTTATTAGACTGGACGCGGTTATAAAATTTATTTGAATTTAGGTTTTTTTTCCTTAATATGTTTATTGTATACAATTATTGTGATACAGATCAAATTGAATATACAAACAATTAAAAAATAATCTGTTATGAAATTAAATAAATAAATATCGAACACAACAAATTTGAATTTAGGTCAGTAATTTTTGTTCAATATCTTTTTAATGTGTATATAGTAGGTACTACTGCACTGATGTTGTGCAGTGAACCACTTATAATAATTTCTATCTCGTTTGTATCGCCTTTAACTTTAGTATACAACTAGCGGCCCGCCCCGGCTTCGCTCGGGTGTGGTTTAGTAGGTATGTTCATTTTATATTAAGATAGTTGAGCGACTACAACGAAGAACATTGAATTGTTTAAAAATTACTATGATTTTGGCGTTGCTTGCGGCGAGCTCGAAATGTCTTAAACTTTGATATATCAACTAAGAAGTGGAACTACATAGGCTTATTATGATTAGGTACAAAAAGTGTAAATTAAAAAAAAAAACATAAAATCGCCTTCAAAAATGCAAAAAATAACTTCTGTTAAAATGATAGGTTATAAATAGGTGAGTCCAACTTAAGTCGGCGCCTCACAATATTTTCAACCAAAAGCAGACTTCTGTTGGACTAACCTATTACCTATCATTTTAATAGAAGTTATTTTTTGCGTTTTTGAAGGCGGTTTTTTGTTTTTTAAAACATTTATTTTATTCAACAATATCATTGCGGTGAAGACTGAAAACGATCTAATACAAAGTGTAGATTTAAGTTTTTCCTTTCTGAGATAATCGGATTTGAATAGAAATGTTAATGGTTTGTTATGGAATAAATGTTTGAACATAACACTCGCTTCTCTTTAGCTGCAGTCGTGAAAAACGGATACATAAATTAACCAATTCAAATCTGTTTTTTGGAAACAATTTATAGTGTCAGCAGCTTTGAAACATACGGGAATCCCGTAGAAATTTTCAACCCGTTTTTTATTCTCTTAAGGGTTAAATTTCCATAAGCGGTAAAATTATATTTCTTTAATTCGTACCAGGAGCCTACATGTTAAATTGATGTAATTTACTTCAAAACTGACGTATCTCCCATACAAACTTTAATGCACTATTTTGACCCTTTAGGATTGAATTTCCACAAACGGTAAAATTATGTTTCTTTAATTCGTACCAGCAGCATAAATTTTAAATTTGATGTAATTTATTTCAAAAATGACGTATCTTCCATACGAACTTTAATCCATTATTTCGACCCTTTAGAGATGAATTTAAAAAAATGAATATGGTACATTTACAGCCTCATATTTATAAGCCTAAACTTCATGTTCGTAGCTTTAAAAATGACGGACTTCCATACAATGGTTTATCCCCTATTTCACCCCTTTAGGGGTTGAATTTTGAAAAATCCCTTCTTATTACTTGCTCACGTCAAAAAACATACGTACTGTTAAAGTTTTATGTTTCTAGCTTCAGTAGTTTCGGCTGGGCGTTGATGAGTGACGCGCATTCCGGTTCTCTCTTTATTAATAGTATAGATGAAATTGAAAAAAATGAATATGATACATTTACAGCCTCATATTTATAAGCCTTAATACTAAATTTCATGTTCGTAGCTTTAAAAATGACGGACTTCCATACAATGGTTTATCCCCTATTTCACCCCATTAGGGGTTGAATTTCGAAAAATCCCTTCTTATTACTTGCTCACGTCAAAAAACATACGTACTGTTAAAGTTTCATGTTTCAAGCTTCAGTAGTTTCGGCTGGGCGTTGATGAGTGACGCGCATTCCGGTTTTCTCTTTATTAATAGTATAGATATATTATTAGAACTTAACTCATTTATTTTAAATTTAATTTGTACTAAACATACTTTTTATTTTATCAAACGTGTAAATAAACCAAAATGTTCATTTAGTAATAGTCAACAGAAATAAGATTGAAATGAAGAGAAAGGCAAAGAAGTAAGTAAACAATTAATTTTCGTACACACAGCCGCAGTCAAGGATAACTAAAATTTACGACGGTTTGCGCTTTATCTGAAAACGAATTATTGGGAAATGAAGCGAAGGAAAATATCTGCTCAGCATAAATATTATCAAAGATTGTTTTCTTTGGCACGTATTAACTTCCATCTTTACTTTATGCTATTGATTTTATTCATTCAGCTGTCACGCAAATAATATGGACGGACTGACTTACTTACACATTATTTTTGTGCGATATTGACCTTTCTAAATAATTGTAACTCCAAATTGAAAGTGTCTTACGCGTAAACAAAAATTGCGGTAGATAAATTGGATTCGAATATTCGTAGAAATTGTATGAAAAACCGCAAAAGGGAACCTCTATAAATTGGGGAAAATATGAGAAGACCCAAACATAAAGTCATGGGTACATTATTGCCTATTGAAATCAATGAGATCTTTATTGAAAGTTCACTAAATTGAGCGCAATTTCAGGAGATCGCCGGTGGATGATAAGGGTCGAAAGTTTTGCGTAGGTTGAAGAATTCTTGCACACGTAAAATTACATTCGGTAACGATGGGTAATAACCGGTTATATTGTTTGGTCTCTTCTCTTTAAGCCTAACGGAATGTTCGAGTATAAGATTCATTATGAAAAGCATCCTAGGAGTACTCCATGAACTCCATTTAAAAGATATATCCAAGCCTTCAGGATTCTCTTAGCAAAAATGAAACGAATAGTATTAAATCATCCTGTTTCATCCATTACTTCTTGTCCAGTCCTATCAAAGCAAGAATTAGATAAAACCATAATGCTTTTAACAAATAAACGGATTAAAAACAATATGGTAAAATGTCAGAAGCGATAGAAAAGAGCCCTTGAAGTTTGTTCTTGGACAGTTTCCACAACAGATTCAAAAGTGTTTTCAAATTCGAACTCACAGACAGCTGTTAGCAATAAAAAACTAAAGTACGCTTGCATCACTGAAACTGTAATACTATTTCTAAAATGGAACGAGAGTGGAAAAATGCAAAATAGAGCGGCAAAAGATCGCACGATACATGCAACTTGGTGCGCGTTAGCCGAACGATTACACGAATGCCGATGGCTTGCTTCGGGATGCTTTAGATATTATTATTATTTTCTTAAGATATTGTAGTGTAGCGAATGGAAGTGCTGACTTATTTTTAAAATTATTTCCAGACACGTTTCAACTACTAATAAACGCATTTACTGTCAAGTGTCAGTGTATTATACGCCCATAATCATTTTAAGCGCATTATTTATTCTGTCCAAACAGCTACCTATATAAAACACAAATGTACTGACAGTTATTCCATGATCGCACCAAAATTTGAGCAAATGTTGGATGTAGAGCGAAAATGTAGTTCGGGGGCCTAGTACAGGAAATTTCTCGCCAATTCCTTCTTCCAGCCTTTTCGTAGCCTGGCTGTAGCTTATTCGCCTGACACATATTGTAACGGCTCACAATTGTGAAGCAAAGTACTCGTATATTACAAGCCGGCCTTTAGTATCTAAGGTTTTTTGTTCATCACTGTCCCTTAAGTTTCTGGGCAGTTTTTATCAGGTTACAAAGAATGGTTTTCCCTTCTGACCGTACTTATTGCTAATATAATATCATAATTTGGACAGTTACATCTGTTACGTCACATCAAAAACCCTTCGAAAACCCTAGTAAGAAATCTTACTTATAGAGGTATATTTAAGGGGTTCCTTCTTTTGCCATTGTATCGTTTGTCTATAACACTTTTGCCATAATGGATGTTAGCCATAATATTCAGTATCCATAATGCTTAATTCCCATAATGTATCGATAGTCCTAAAACATTTTAGTTATAATTGTGGTCGCCATAATCTTTAATGTCCTAATTTTGTTAGTATTAAACATGGGACACTTAATAAATTAAGTCATAAATTTGCATGTCACACTAATTTTACTAGTAAGATTGTGCTTTATTATAATATCAATAGGCTAGTGTTCTAAAAAAATCTAATTAGTCCATCATTTACATTATCAAAAAATATTGACCACGTATTTTTTCTTTTGTCAATTAAACAAAAAATGACGAAGATAAAATGCGTTAAAGTTTCGCGTGACGTCACGCCGTGGCACACTTTATACCACGTTGTGACGTCACGAGCCCCCACTCCCGAACTTTGATGCGCGTTATATTTGTAAATTTTGATTAATTTGAAGAAGCAAAAAATACGTGTTCAATATTTTTTGGTAAGCTTACTGACGGACTAATTAGAATTATTATTTGTTGACCCAGGACACACCCCTATTGTCCTAACAGAACCGAATCTGCCAACCCCGATTCCACGTGGTTCTATTTCTGCTCTACCCCTAGAGTGTATATAAAAAGCCAGAGGCGAAGAGGGAGGGCAACCCTCGCCCGATGTAACCAAACGCAGACATCGTGTCAGCCTTAGGTTGCGGTGCGGTGGCGAGCACAGGTGTCTACGCTTGGGTACGTAAGGGTGAAGGTGATGCACTTCCCGCAGTGCCGGAGCAGTTCTATATTGTAAGCTTTTATTATTATTACTTCAATTTATAAATATAACCGGAAAAAAATGCATTGAAAAGGAAATGGTTCTTCCAAGTTCCCTTTTTATGGGGGGTTCTCCCCTTTCATGCCACAGAATGCTAAAGCCAAACTATAAAGAGCTTATTAAGGCTACGCAAACATATGGCTAATGATAATAATAATGATTTTTTATATTTAATAAAATTCGGGGACGAAAAATTACGTACAAAAACATTGTCACGTTATCATTAGGACAAATGATAATTAGAAGCAAGAACGTTACGGCAAGTGAAATTAGGATTACGAATGTTATGGCGAAATTTAAAAAGGTCAAGTTAATCATTAGGACAAACGATTATTAGGAACCAAAACATTATGTCAAGAGAAAATAGGTCGATAAACATTATGACAAGTAATCAAGGATAAACTATTATTATTACCGCAAACATTATGGCAAGTGAAATTAGGATTACAAACGTTATGGGAGAACATAGGGAGCCTATATCCTACTAATTTTATAATTGTGAAAGTTTGTATGTATGGATGTTTATTACTCTTTCACGCTGCAACGGCTGGACGGATCGGGATGAAACTTGGCACACATATTGGTTAGGCCCTGGAATAGGACATAGGATAGTTTTTATCCCGTAAAATTGGACCGTTCCCGAGGGAAAAGCTATTGTATTATCCACTAATCCTATTAATGCGAGTGTCCTACTAATCCTACTAATGAGACTTATCTATATCAGTCATGCTACCGGTCGCCGATCATTAATCCTTACTATCCATCTCCTTACTACTCTTTCACGCTGCAACGGCTGGACGGAGTTGTATGAAATTTGGAATAGAGATAGCTTATACACTGGATTAAAACATAGGCTGAGCTGGATTTAAGTTCCCGAGGGAATAACGATAACCGAAATCTACGCGGACGAAGTCGTGGGCAGAAGCTATGAAATTTTGTGTGTATATTTCAATGGGTTCCTAGATGGTTTGAAAACACAATTATGGTAGGTAGCGCTGTTGTCGGTATGTCACCAAATTTAATTTCATAATTTAGACATAGAGACCATAGTAAACAGTGAGATATCAAAAAATGATGACTCAACCGTAGATTCCTTACAAGTAATTATGGAATCGCAAAAATAAAAATTGTAGGTAAATGTTAAATTTAAAGTATCCTTATTACTTTATATTACTTATTACTATTATTCATTTTACTTTTTACTTTTTATTTTTCTAATATTATAAACGGGAAAGTTTGTATGTATGGATGTTTGTTACTCTTTCACGCTGCAACGTAACTATACTGCATAATATGTAGTATAGGATGTACATAATCATATATTATAAATGCGAAAGGTTATGCGTGCGCGAGTTTGTTAGTTCTTTGCTAAAAAGGATGGACGAATTTGTTTATGGTTTGGATGGCAAAATTACTAATTCTACGCGGGCGAAGTCGCGGGCAGAAGCTAGTTAATATTATAAATGAGAAAGTTTGGATGTTTGTTACTCAATCTCGCTTCAACCACTTAACGGATCGGGATGAAACTTGACACACATATAGATTAGATCCTCGAACATACATACATACACACATACACATATACACACATAGGACATAGGATAGTTTTGTCCTAGAAAATTAAACAGTTCCCGAGGGAGCAGCGATAAACGACTTCTACGCGGACGGAGTCGCGGGCAAAAGCTAGTGATGAATAAACTGGGTTAAGCCGCGATGTTGGCAACTTTTACTAAAGACCTGATTAATTGGGATAGACCTTATTTTAATAATAAATATGGTCAAGCCATTCCGAGGAATAGGCGTTTATTGACACACATTCAAGTTATAAATAGTGGCCGGCCGCAAATTGACGTATTTTGGTCTAACCAACCGGAAACCCTTACTCACCTTATCTTCGTGATACTTGTATAGCTAATAGCTATTTGCAAACAACAACTCGTTGTACTATTGTAGCACTAGATAGCACGGATAGCGTCATATTTAGAGGCAGATTAATTAATTAAGTAGCCAAGTGTGTTGCATAATAAATCCTGCAGGAAGAAATTATTGGAGCTTACCTAGCGGCCGAATAATTCTGCTTTATTGGATTATTAATATCGTTCCGGCGGCGTGTATTGTGCACAAATACAGGAGATGATGGGAGCCATTTGTTATTAAGAAGGTTACATTGTGATTGAGATATCTGTTATAGGTATATAATCCATTGAATAATCTACTCAAATGGGGGTCTCGTTATTTATGTACAGAAAAGTATCTAATAACATTTTGTTCTTTATGCAAGTGTTATACTTCAGACACAGTTAATTTAATGCAGGGTTGAATTTACGAAACATTACGATAGCATGTCAAAAGCAATATTGTTTTACAGATTAGATTTTTTCCGTGATATCACAATTGATACGTAATACTAAAATTACTTTGTTGAAAGTGGGGTGAGAAAGTTTCATTCAAACCTATTATATGATAAAATAGGAATCTAATAGAGTGGGAAGATTTGATAAACTCACAGCTTGAAGGGTTTTATAATAATTGACAACATTAAAAAAAAAAAGTTTTTTCGCGTTTAAAATTTAGACTAGGTACCCGAGTTTCTCGGTTTTTCTTTATTTAACTTAAATTCGTCGTTAATAATTTATTAAAGAAATAGTCATTAAAAAGACCGTATATACAAAGTTAGGAATACTGATGTCGTGATCTTAGCATGATATAAAATAAAAAAAGTAACTTCAATCAGAAATAGAACTGACTGTCATGTCATGTCACTTGTCAACCATAACAACTGTAACAACATAAATTCGTCGACTTTGGGCAGATTGCGGCTATCCGCTTTTACAAATCCGTTAGTCACTTTTATTTTAAATAGCGTATATAAAAAAAAAATGTATTACGAGAATCGAAAGCGTGTCGTTAGAATCAAGTAATCCGTCAGACAGATGAAAAATTGACATGACAGTTGTATATTTTTTTCAATTCCTGTGGTAATAAATGGACTAAGGGCACTATAAGTGTATTCCTAACATTCACAATCCAACTTTTTTTTACTGATTTTCTTAAATATAAAAAACTACTGCATAAAAAAAAAACAAAAATATTTTTAATGTAATCAGCAGTGTTAAATCTACAAATGGTATTTTATTTTACTACTTTAGCACATATGAATTGTTATCAATTCGATCCACGTACGCATTCTATTATCATATCCATTCTATTATTCACGTATCCATTATCACAAACTTACCACGACCACTTGCCACAGCACTCAGACTGTTAACAGTAAAAAAGAAAATGATTCGCCAAAATAAGTTAAAATAGTAAAAGAGGTATTAATTTGACATATCAAGACAAAGTAAAATTTATTATTTAGAAACAAGCAAACCAAAAACTAAGAATATTTGTCTTAGTTTTTGTAGATGTTTAGGTATTTAATGATTTAAAGAGCAGATAGCTGCATAGATTTTCATTTATAAATTAGAGCATTAACAATTACAACGTAAAGCACTTTTCTCTAATGCTTTTTAGTAGTTTACGTGACGGTTGCGTAATGCTAATTAAGGCAAGTGACCACCATTACCTTACCTGTGGTAGTAGGTGACATGACAGCTGTAACGTAATTTTGAAATTACGTTATTGAACTGAAATATTAAGGAAATGAGATCCAAATTTGGAACATCTTCCAAAATTAACAGCTCTCATCGCTGTCACCTACTACCACAGGTGATGCTGGTCATTGCCAACGGGTTTTGAACGCATAATAGAGGACTTATGATATGAGTGTAGTTAAAGGTATTTTATAAGATGGGTGTTAACTAACTAAACTTAAGAAGATTGTGTAATGAGGTATAAAAGTAAGTGGTTTACGACGAGGCGAGGGCAGTATATTGAACGGTTACGCTAGTGACTCTGATGTAGAATTCTGAGCGTAGCGAGGCATTCAAGCAATACCGCCCAAGAGAAAATGAGTTTTGACACATGCTGCTTCTCAGTTCACCTATAAGGAAACTTTAATTAAATATTTGAAATTTAATAGGATAAATTGACTACTTTGTTTCTTCTTTTGCGAGATCAAAATGATATTTTATGAATAGGCGGACTAAATAAAAAGCAAGCTTTTAAAACCCGACATTATTTTTTGATATTGTTGTCAATAATAATGTTTTAAAAATGTACCATTCTCTCGCTACTCTGTCTCCTTACTTTGTTTAAAATATTATAGTACTATGTTTCTCTCACAACCATGACGAATCTAGCGAAACCTTATAAGTTAAAAATTTATCAATACCCATATCTTAAAAAATACATGCATACATATATCCAAAAAATATAACACTTCTTCTGACGCATTCGGGTAAAAACCTTGTTAGATTCTGTTCCTAATAAGTATTGAAATATTCATGCGAGTAATTTCACTTGCAATCTCTAGCGGTTGCGTATGATCAGTGTTTAATTAAGGCACGTCCTTATATGTTAAGATCATCATGTAACGACACAACGTTACTAAACAAATGCAAATAAGATGTATACTCGTAGGTACCTACTAAACCGGTGGTATAGTTTTCGCGTTGTATGAATTTATTTTATGTGAAGTTTAAACATTCAAATCCGAGGAGTAAGAAGAAAAGATTTAAAGTTTTCATGGACAAGCGATTTTAGAATTTCAGATCACATTTTATTCGATACCTAAGAGCGTTTCCTTGCGTAGCCCAAAAAAATGCTGCCTGAGAATGATGTAGCCGTATACAAAGTACCATACCAGATTTTCTACTTGTATAGTTATCAGATACAAGTCCCAGATAGACGTGTGTGTAAGTACGCCGTAATTATGTATCGGCGACCTTACTCGCCCGTGTGTCACCCTAAGTACGCGAACTTCTAAAGGTAAACACAGGTCAAAAAGGTCGTCGAGCTTTAAGTACGCGTACTTACTCGCCAGTTAATCTGGGACTATAGGTATCAGATCAAAAACCGTTCCGGGAACACTCTTGAGTCACAAACGCACGGAGAGCGGAGCGTTCCCATACTGATTAAAAGCCGTTTTCATTGTGACACTATAGTACTTACTTATATAAAAACTAAACCAATTTATAAAAACTGCACCATGCCCCGCACCGCACGGCAACACCTCCGTTCCATGTGCGTATGCAGCTTTAGTCGATGAATATCTTTTTTTGAATGCTTAGTTTATGTTTCTGCCCTTCCCCGGTTGAACAGTTGAAAAACAATTTTGAGTTCTACTCATAAATTTCATTTTCTAACACAAATATTATAAGCATTTAATATTTAATATAAAATTAATTTAAAATAATTTCACTGCCAATAATAACAGACAATTTTTAAAGGAACATATTCATAATAAATATTCCATGTCTGTGTTCCTTGCCACTTTGGTGGAAGTTAATACAATTTCGGTAAAACCCAAATTGGTAATGTTTTAAAAGATTTACTTATCTACCTTATTCGTTGAGAACGGCTAACATTTCCACACGAAATGAATCCTCCCCAGAGAGAGTGACCGTACCAAATGGATACGGAACAAAATGGTCGTGAAAAGAACTATTAAAAGGACGCTTTGAGAGTCTTTCTGGTCATCTTGGGGACAGGAACCTATAGTAAAAAAGCCTGCTTCAGGACTTGAATCTCTACGTGTACTTTTCGTTATGGAACTTAAACTGATAATGGAAAGACCAAATTATGAAAATAAAATGATAATAAGATTATTTAACGAACACAAAAAGATGAAAAAAAAATGGATGTACGAAAGGAGAATGGGCAAATTGGCCTATCGGCGGCCACTGATGAAATTAGTGTTATATGAGAGCTCTGATATTAAGGAATACTTTTTGTAAAAAACTTTTATTTGTATCGGTTTTAAAAAAGGAATTATTTAAACATAAGTCCGAATTCGATCACTTAAGACATTCAAGAAGATATTTTGTTACCAGCATCAGATTTATTATACACCGTGACTTATGATTTGTATACTTATTATATATGGAAGTTGTACTTTATTGCCTAATAGTACATAAATAACATATTGATAGTTGTTAAATACTTCACTTTGAGATGTTAGATCATCAATATATGTTGAGATTTCCCTTCTTTCCTAAACATTTGATATATTGATGATCTAACATCTAATCGGGAAAACTACACAAAGTATTGTAGAAGAAAATCATCTTTTATTCTGATTACAATTAAGTCACGGTAATGAAACTTTTACCAAGTAACAGTAGGACTATACCACATCGTCAGATAAAAAAAATATCCTTGGCCACTCATAGACCAAGTTCCATACAGATTTGCCCATTCTCCTTTGGATAAATATTCCAACAAAGTTACATAAAGGTACAATGTAAACAACATTAGGTGAGTTTTGCGGCGTTAAACAGGTTGCAGTTCAGCATGTGCTGCAGCGGGCCACAGCTCTGGTTTTCAACTGCAACCTTAATGTAAGTTATATAACACTAGGCATTTAACTGACTGGGTGGCATTAAAAATAACATTGGTAGACAATTAATAGAAAAAAATAATGAATAGAAACAGTTGATTTTAATAGGTAATCTTAGAAAAGAATATATATAGATTTAGCAGCTAGTTGCACGCTGCGCTGCTAAGAAGTAAGCTTTCAATCGAGATCGAAATGTGCTTAATTACTGAAATAATTAAAATATGAGAGAGTAAATAATGAAGAAAAAACAGTTATTGCCATAGAAAATCATCCAAAAAGTACTCATAAAAGATAAAAAGAGAAATAATATTAAAATCAGGAACATTAAGTTACAAAATGTGACATGTAGACGGACTCCGCGTTTGGTGAGTAGCCTGCTCCGGAAAGCACACACAATAAGAACAACATAATTCACTGTAGAAAATAGATACCATTTATTATATTTATTAACAAAACTAGCGTCGAAGGAAATAAAAATTTAATCACCTTCTCAATCATTTATTTCAAATATTAAACAAGGAAATAGTTTTCATACCCATATTACGAATGAACCATTTCTGCAAGCACATTGAAACGTTAGTTCAAAGTTCCCTCTAGAACAATCGGGACGAGGTCGGTCGAAACAAAATTGCCTCATTACACTAATAACCCAATCTGCTACAACTCAGAAAGCCCTGCCAAATGCTTGTCAAATAATGTTAATTAGCGAGTCCTCGGGAACCTTCTGATTTATAATTCTCGGCCGCGAAGAATACCCAATAATTGAGGATGACAACCGAAGTGCCTGAATTATGTACTCTGATTGTACAGTTCGCGCCCTTTTATTTATATTTAGACATGAAATGTAACGGAAAAGTTTGGTAAGAACTTACTTTAGTAAAATTAATGTCCATAATGCTTTATGTCTGACGTTAACTGATATTTAATTCACTACCATAGAGGCTTTATAGGATTTTCGATGGAGATATTTTCGTTATATAAGAGACCAACATACACCAGATGTCACAATCAGATAGAGTTTGGTGATAAATTCTTCTTTTTATCACCTTATTTATTGGTCGTTTTTAGAGTTAATGTATTTAGGATCAAGATGGGCACAGCAATAATTATTACTAATGTGATCAAAATGGCCAAATGTAAACAAAGGCTTTTTATAAACGAAATAGTAATAACGCTAACTTGAAATACTTTGTATACATTTTTTTTGTTTGATAAATGAAGTTGTAGAAGTTAATTAATAAATAGGGTATTCTCTTCGCTCACTCTTAAACATTATTAAAGAGCTTTATGAATTAATTATACAAAGAAATTAATTAATAGAGCTTAAGAACTAAGAGGAAAGTTTTACTTTAATGAGAAACCTTGCCCTTTTCCGTCGATTATTTGTCCTATCCTGTTTTTTTATCTCTCATATGCTGTATTTGTTAAAGAACCCTAAACTATTGTTAAATATTTATTTTCTATACATCTGATATTAAATAAACCTAAATGGCGTTTAGTAAAATTAAAGTAAAATATGTTTTTTTTTTTTTGATAATATATAAACAAATAAGATGTGGAGGTAATAAAGAGAAGAAATAAATCGATCCCAGTTTCAGCCGATTTTACATAAAAACATTCGCTACAAACTTCGTCCACTGATTTTCCTTTATTGCATCTCAAAGACTCAGATTTACATAGCCTCGTTATTATGTGTTAAAACTTTCTTTAATTTATGACTTGAAACTTCCAGGTCCTTGTTAAAAGGGAAGTGAACAAAAAAGCGAGGAGACCGCAAATTGTTGAATCTTATGACACTTAAACTTTCCATTACGTTAAGTCCTTTTAACTGATTATTAATGTTTCAGGTAAAAGAGCATGCATTTTATATACAACAAATCGACGCTGAAATGTAACCAATGCATCGTAGCTAAAGAACCAATTAACGAAAAAAAAATTAGTAACGGGATAAAATAACATTTAAAAACCAATATTAAAAATAAAGATTAACATTACTACGAGTATGACATAAAAAACGATATTTGGAGGTGCGAAATAATCCGCACCTAATTTGATGACACCCCGTAAAGCTAAGCGTAATTCGTACAATAATGCCACACTAGAACGAGTAAACACAGAAGTCTCCCTTTATCTCCTTTTTTATGATATCGTGTCATCCTTCACGAGCAAACAACGCGATCGGGTAACAATAAGTTTGCGGGAAAATCAGTCAACCTTAACAAAACGTCCCAGTGTGAAGCGAAGATATTACTCAGGGACGCTCTCGTCGTGTGACCAAATCCTGTACAGGGAAATAAATCTGCAGTCCACGGGGCAACATGTTGACTTTTTATTGCTTTCACATGTATTCTATCAATATATTTGGAATAAATTGCATTGGTAATTTAATAAGAAATTGAGCTCTTGCAAACGATATCTAAAGAAGACAAAACAAACTCTGTGTCCTAAGATTAAGTACATGGTATTTGCACACTATTTTTCATCTAGTACATACAGCTGTAGGAAGAGAGGTCAGTGGATAATGAGAGACTAATGCCTGGAGACCGAAGTCCATTATAATTATATTGGCAGCGCTGTCGTAGATAACTATCATCTACATACATGTCACTAAAGCCGGAATTCAATTACGGCGCATGCAACGCACACGTTATGCACGTGAGCCACGTGCATCAATTATCTTAGGCGGGTGTTGCTCACGTAATTTCGTGCGTATGCTGCTGTAGCATTATCTAAATAATTTTTGACATGTAACTAATTGGCGGGTCACGTCTGCCGCATGCACCCGGCCCGGTGGGCTAGCGCGGCCACCAAGTGGGTGCCGCAAAATGGGCGGGATGACTTGGACGCATTCCTCAGCAATTGGCCGGAAGAGGCACCGAATAGGGACTCATGGAGATCAAGGGGAGAGGCCTTTGCCCAGCAGTGGGTCACTCATTTAAGCCAGAAAAAAAACTAATTTAACCACATTTGCCTGCGTAGCGCGCGTAAAATACGTTACTATAGAATTTTCGGCTTTAGTGTCTCTACACAGTTCTAGCGCAAGCGTCACGACATTCTTTGATGAATGCGAAAACAACGGATTCTCTTAGTATTTAAGAGCTTGTCTAATTATAAGTTGAAATGATGCGCCCTTCCACGGTAAAAAATATTATGAACCTATGTAGTTTTTAAGATTTTTGTGATGGAGTCATTATTTCAACTAATGCGAGCTTAGTCTTGTTAAATGTTTCTCTAAAAAAATGATAGTAAAGAATAGATACATTATGAAAATATCCTTTTAGCATACCGAAACTGAACTCTATTTTGTTTACCGAAGTTTCCTTTCGACGCGAAAGTTTAGCCAACACAATCTCACTAATATGCTTTCGACTTCGATTTCATGAGAACTTAACTCAGTTATCGAGATTGTTGCTCTAACTTTTGTGAGAGAAATCTTGGAGTTAATTTGTGAAACGCTGCGCAGACATAGGTAAGTAAAATAAATATTGTATACCTATCGTATAATGTAATGTTACGCATAATCATATTCAGGTACTTTTTTTGCATTATGAGTTTTTCAATATAAAACTATAACCTATTTTTATAATTGAATGGTTTTTTAATAGTGGTTTGTTAGGGACATGGTCGAACTCAGGGATAGCTGTACATTTTAGTACCTTATCGTAGCTATTATGATATACTAAATTCAAACCATTCTCACTTTTATACGTAGCTGCGTCAAGGTATTAAAATGTACTTCTGAGTTCGAGTGTACTAACCTTAGGTACCTTACTTATCTAAGCTAAGGTTAGTAAAATAAAAACCCCAAAAAGCTGGTTTCAGAGAAAATCTTATACACGAAACATTACGTTAGAAACAAATATTATCATAGGATATTATGCGAGTTAAAAGACCCTATGTATTATAGCTGCTCCAATATGTGTAACGCTTTTTGTTGTGTGCGTGTAAAATGACTTGCGTGGGTACAACTCTATTTGTGTTAAAGGGTTTGTGTGGGTGTTTGTGTTATGAGTAACGCACCGAGAAGACTTCGCCCCGTGGGTGTCGTAAATACTACTGGAAAAAATGAAACCTGTTTTCACTTGCGTTCTTTCAGCGTATAGTCTGGACACACGGGACAACCGAGAGCGGTAAAGCGCTTCGAGCTGGCCACGGAAAATAGTTTGCAATTTATAAAGCTATGAAACTCCTTGAGAAATGAATAATGATGGTATGGCACCTTGCTGAGAGGAGTTTCCTCGCTCTTAAAGATAAAAAGGTAAAATATATTTATTTAGTAAATAGGTCGCACGGGTACTTTTCACATCAATCTACTAGCGCTTCCCAAGAGGACACCACCACTGAGAAGGAACGCCGCAAGAAATTCAATAGTCAGTATTTTTTATATATTGCTTATGGTAATTATAATCATATAACCTAGCAGTATGTAAAACGATGAATATAAAAGTTCTCGACCCTACAGAAAGGTTTAGACATAAACGAAATTTTCATGTATGTTTTAATAACTGAAAATGGAACTTTAAAACTAAAAGTTTCTCATGGATAAAGTATAGCATGTCCATCTATGCGCGTGCATAAAATTACCACCCCAGTGTCTTAATAGATTGACATTGGCTATATGAAGCTGAAAAATGCAAATAAAATAGATTAACATTTAATTCTAGTGGCAATACTCAGATAACCCACACAATCACACAAAAGGCAAGAATTGTTAAATGAGCGCGAGTATTTTGTTTCTGAGTCTTAGATGTTTTCTTTGTGTGTAAGTATTAATTTCTCTATATAAGTATGTTTATCGTTTCCTAGTATCCATAAACCTAGAGATTAGTTTGGGAATAGGTTGATTCGTGTGGAATTGTCCCTCGATATTTATTTATTTTGTTTTTAATTTCATATCATGCATTCTATAATCGAATTCGTTACAACCAAATGTAACCAATGTATGGATATAATATCAGGGTCGCGACCGCTTATCGATTGGACAGTGTAAGCAGATATTCCACCTGCGGTGACTTTTAGTGGCCGAGGCTCACGCGTTTTGACATCAGTGTTGTGAAAAAATTACGCCTTAAAAGGGTTTTTCGGTTCAACATTATTCCCTGGCTCTGACGAGAGACCTAGGTAAGAATGTTCAATAGACGTAATGTCATAGTACTCGTATTATAGTAACACCAAGAAAATACCCCATGTTCATAAACGCAAAATAGGTAAAGTGTGCTTAGAGTTGTGCTTTGTACTCAATTTTTCTTTATGTGAAAAAGGAGGTAGACGAGCAAGCGAGTCACCTGATGGTAAGATCATCGCGACCCATAAACACCCGCAACACCAGAGGAATCGCAGGTGCGCTGCCGGCCTTGGAGAAAAGATTAGGCTCGTTTTTTGAAGGCCCCCAAGTCGTATTGGTTCAGAAATACAGACGCAAAGCTGATTCCACATGGATAAGGTGAGTGGCAAGAAGGCCCTCGAGAAACGCACGGTAGGCTTTCAATGTAACATTTTGTCAATTTGACAGAAAATGACAAAGAATTATTGAACTAGATTTATTGTGCGATAATGAATAAGGGGGTTATAAATAAATAACTAAATATCAGGGGAAAATTCAACATCCAAGACTCAGAAACAAATACTCGCGCTCATCACACAAATATTTGCCCATACCGGGAATCGACCCGGGCCCGTTGGCTTCGTAGTATAGTATAGTTTAAAAAGTAACGTGTTATAAAAATGAAATAGCCGCTATTTTTAATTTCATGAGCCAAACATTACAATAACTAATAAATAACTTCTGAAATAAAAAACAACTGATTTAACTAATCGGTACATACTCAGTATTATCCCTTTAATCCGGTACGAGCAGGTAGGTAATTAAAGCTGGCGCGCAGCACAATGCGCTTGTGGTATGTCTCCATTTGTACCCAAGAACACACTGCACTTGTACTGTAAAGGACTAGTTGGATGCATCTACACTGGCGTGCAAAAATATACAAGTTCTTTTGTAAAGTATGTATGTAAACACTTTTTTGTACAAGGTACAAACGCTACATTCATTACACATTACACAAAGTAAAGAAGGTATTGAAGTAAATATTACATGTACCGGTTATTTTTATCTCGGTTGCTATTAGGTGGCTTGTGAACTTTATGCCAAAGAAAATAATAATAAAAAAACAACCAAAAAGAAAAGTTACATATTTGCGTCAATTAGGCTATTATGATCCATAACAAACGGTACAAACCTCAGCCCAAGGAAATGAGTAGCGTTCAAGTTCTCACGTTACCAGCAATTTATTGTTGTTGACATTTCTCCGCCAAAACTAAAAGCCTTATTGGGGATCGTCTGGAAATAATAGCTTTTGCTCCCCTCCCTTTATCTCTGTGTGCCATTCGTAAAATTGTGTTTGATTATTGTTGTGCCATATTAGGTTTCCGTAAACGTGATTTTCAGAAATAAATATACGAAAGTTTTCCCTCGGAGAAATACCGCGTCTCGTTATTCTGACTTGTTATTGAAGATAGTTTTGTGTACGCAATTTGAGCACGAAAAATGATAACAGGAAAATATATTGAATATATTTAATAACGTCCGCTATTATTTTCATTTTAGCATGTTAAGTTTCACACAATTGTTTGTGTGGCTGGCCTAAATACATAACATTTAATGGAAGATTATATTTCGAGGCAATCAGAAAGCCGGGAATGCTCATGAGTAGCGTTGCGCAACCGTGGTATGTTGGAAATATTTTTATCTCTGTCATTAGTTGTGATTAACGATGTAGTAGGCGAGAGCAGACACGGTATTAATGGGTCCATCTTTGTGGCCGGCCCCTGGGATTTCTGTAAGTCACACATATTGGCACTATATATTCGCAGAATATCGTTTGTACTGATTTATTTGAACATGAGAAATTTAGCTTTGAGAGCTTTGATTATTTGTAACAATATTTTATTTCTATTGCCTGTAATATCTTCCTTCTTGTAATATTTGCCAAGTATTTTTTGGGGCAAACCAAATTTAATTCGCTATTGTATGATCTTTTAGATAATCACTTCAACTTCAATCAGCACATTAAAAATTTAGTTTCAAATTTTAAACTAAGTAAGTAAGTACTTATGTTGCCAGAAATTAAACTAGAAAAGAGCAGTTGTCTGTCAGCACGAGCAAGGTACAGTTATCAAAGCGCGAAGTATCATCCATCTTCATTAACGCGACAGCAATGCCACTTAAACCCTAGAGCTTCAGCATTATCTGAAAAACGTTATATGACAAGAAAAAATAAATTCACCTGAATATGACATGGTATGACATTATAGCCAGATAAATTGATTATTCTTATTCCGAAGTAGAATGACGACAAAACATATTCGGCATACAGTTGATAGACAAGCCACTTATTTAATGATGTCGAACGAAATTACACAAAGATATTATAAAATTACACTTGTACCAGCGTTATATCTATTTCTTGATTTGTTTATTTAAGGTTTGTCAACAGGAAATACAATAACAACAAAGATTCAAACACAATACAAAGCTTCGAAGCAATTGTAGCTCCAATAACAGGCCAACACACCATGCATAATTCTGAAAAATCTCTTCTTCAGCGTGTTGGAAACCCGATGCTGAGTATAGGCTTCTTCCATTGCACTCCCTACTCTACGGTCTTGAGTCTTTTTGATCAAGTTTATAACGGTTGTTTTGGTCTGATCATCGGTCCATATACGTAGCCAAGCCAATACATTTTGTTGTATCTCTTTCCCTAGGGATTTGAAGCACCTAGGAGGAGGCAGGATAGATGCCGGTTCCCTGACTGTCGTAGCCAAGTCTAGCAGGACAGATAACTAATCATAACATAATATTTATAATACAAACTAAATTGAATAACCTAACCTAACCAATAACTAAACTTGGAAAAACGTTAGCTTATTTGTACATAAAATATTCAATGTTCATAATATTATATTCAAAAAATTCATATTATGATTGAAATTCAGATCGCTTACTCTTGTATTTTTGACACAGAATTTATGCATTCTATTTCACAAAATAACGTTTCAACGATGCTGTTGAAAATTCCTTTACGTTGATGAAACACCACGAAACCTTTAATGACAGCTACCATTGTAAACTGAGTTTTGCATTTCACTTAAACGTTATTTGAGTTAATAATGTTCAACGCGTCACTCAAAATATAACGTAATTAATATCGCGCGTGAAATTGGCGTTAATAATTTAATACACAGT
The DNA here is from genome assembly GCA_946894065.1 of Acleris literana. Taxonomy (NCBI): domain Eukaryota; kingdom Metazoa; phylum Arthropoda; class Insecta; order Lepidoptera; family Tortricidae; genus Acleris; species Acleris literana. Next base: position 11,167,238 of record OX335669.1, read on the forward strand.
GTATATACTTGCAAATATACCTATAGTTATAAAGCGAAAATGTAGTCAACTTTTTCAGCAACAGCTGAGAGTTATTAAAATCCATTGAGAGAAACTACCGTCGTAATATACCCGAGTCTCGCCTGACGCTATCTCTGAAGTTTTCATCACAAGACCCGGATAAGAATCAAACGCGAGTCTCATAACGTTTTGGCTGAAGAAAGATATCTGTACCTCACAAGTATAGAACAGTAAATCTACATTGAATACAATTCACTTGGAGTTTTATGCCTTGGTTCGTAAAGTTTTAAGTTGCGTGCTGTACATTTAGAGTTGAAGCTTTTTGCTTCTGAGGTACAGATAGTCGCTACACTGCCGAGCATACCAGATTCGTATTACAATCTGGCTACGAGTGGAGCCATTGGCGTGTAAATAAAACTAAATGGACACCACGCGGTGCAGGCTAAAGAAAAATATTGCTCGTGGTTTGCGTCTTGCAATTTAGGTGGAAATTTTCGTATTCATTATTTGTCTTGATTGATTTTCACTGCCATGTATTAGTTAACCGTAAGAGCTTCTCGCATTTAATTAAATCTGCAATTAAATGTGAATATTAGGTATATTTTTAATTTACATAGCTAGTCACGACTGACCATCCATGTAACATAATTTTCAAAATAACAACTATTTAGTTTTCAATACATTTAGTTTTAAATGGAAGTTAATTTCGGAACATAACAGTATAAGAATAACGAAATTAAGTGCACCACCGTTCACTAAAATTTCAAGTTTGCCTTCGACCAAACTGGAATAAGGTCTTATACCTAGATTAAACGCCGAATTCGTATAGACTAATCTCGGAGTAAGTCTTATTGCAAGTTTGGTGAAATGCGGCCTTAATCGGCATTTTCCAGAAATAATCTATTTTGGTAATCAAGTAACATTTAAACTACCTACTTGCGAACAATGCGGATCGAACAATACGGAATAATCTAACAATTCAGATCTAAAATTAAGTTACCCTTTATGATAACGCGAGTTAGCGTGTCAGAGAACACATTAGAACGCCCACTTCAGTTTTGAAATTTATAATAACGCTATTATAAGTTCACCATTTTGCTAAAATAACACATGGTTATCTTCAAAACAATACTGACACTGTAAAGCGGTTTTACTCTTTAGATTGTGTAGTCATCTTAAATTACTAACGTGAAAATTTGCTTATTTGATCTCCCGGGACGTGACGCGAGTTAGACACTGAAATAATTGAAGAATTGAAGACTGAACAGTTTACAAAGAATAGTTCAACATAAACTAATTCTACATCGACTATAATGTTGTTGTAACAATTTTAATACACGTCAAGGTGAAGAAACGGGATACATTTTTAAATTTTACCGCTGTACCCAGGGTCATTATTAGAGACAATTAACTCGTTCTTTTTTCAAACTTGTATTATATTGTGTATGAAAAATCGACATTAAAGAACGACTTAATCGTCATAATCATTACTAACTATAAGTGCAGCTGATGAACTAATTTCGGCAACTATTTAACCAGAATAACTTTACTGTTATCTCAAAAATATTTAATTGTTGTACGTTCCGCCATTGTACATACCTATTGTGTTTCTGTTTCTTTTTTTTAGTTTTTTATTTTATGTTTGTGCAATAATGAGTTTACATACAAAATATATTTTCAATGCCGATAAAGTCACCTACGATATTTAACTCTATAGGGTAAATCCGGGATAGACGCCACACTTTTTGAAAAGGCCTCCTAATTTCAAAACTATCTATTTCCCATGAATATTTCCTTTCGATATAGCTAGTTCAGTCTTTAATCTTACATTACGGCTTGTTTTTGTTGACCTAATAATTACTGATTGTGTACAAATTGAGTTCTCGCAGGACCCTTTTTTTTAGGATAGATGCCTACCTATATGGATAGATGCCCCGCCATGAAAATTCTAAGGAGGATAGTTGCCCTTTGGAAAAAAACAATATACGCTAAAAACATATATGCTTCGATTATTTATATAGGAGTATGGGGGGGATAGATGCCCCAAGGGCACGTATACCCCGGCGACTATCCTTTTTGATATGGAACGGTGCCTTTTTCTATTTATTTAAACCAAATACAAAAGAGCGATAATTAATACATAGTTGTACATTTAATGAACCAGTATATTGATATAATAAAAACAAAACAGAAGTTAATACTCATTATAAAGTTATGAAACTGCAAATACTTCCGTTTGAAAATTTGAGGCACTTTTTGCGCTCATCACGGAGATTTTCACACACACAAGCGAAACACGTCTTTTCCTTGCGACGGCCTGCGTGGGCTGAGGTGTGTGGCCCTTGCGCTCCCTATTTAGACTATTATTTCTTTGCTGTGATTTTGGGAAGTTAGGTTTTTGAAAAATAGGCGCCTATCCCTTTGCGGCATCTATCCCGGATTTACCCTATTTTTATTTAAATACAAACTAAATACACATAAGATAATATACATTTATACTACCTACTAAACTAACATTCAAACTATAGCTATTAAAACTAATAGTCAGTCTCAAGTGAAAACATAAACCGAATAAAGGTTCAATTGCAATATTGGGATCGCTTTGAGGAGTAATCGAGGCCGGCGAGAATCACACCCCGGGGGACCACTGGTTGGAAACCATTCCTGCATTACCAATTACTCGTGAATAAAGATCAAACTCTGTGAATCAGATTATTGTTATGTCATTTATTTACAAATATAAACTGAAAATTTAAAATTTATTGCTTTGTAATAAAGTACCTAAAGTACTTTATTTTTGTATTCGCACAATGCGCGCGAATCCATAATGGCCTTAACTTTAGTTAATAGTTAATTTTATGGAAAATATCATAGTTTAAGCGAAGTTTATAATGATGTAGCATCATGTTACAAGAAATAAAATTGAAAAATGAAGCTGAACTTTTAAAGGACCTACGGAACTACGAAAAGTTTTGAATGCAAAAAGAGGAAAAATCTTGTGAGATTTATAAAATAAACTCGTCTCAAACTCGCGAGTCGCGACTTGTCATTTGTACAAAAAGCGTAATTCCATTCTGCTCCCGTGGATTATACGAACTAATACGCGGTAAAAAGTAAGAGCAGCATTAAGCGCTTGGTTTAAAACTTGTCTGAAAATAGTAGCCATTTCCCCAGGCTACGTCCGGGTTTATTCCTCGAATCCGTTCTCATAGTTGGGAGGTTGCGAGTTCAGGCGGTCAAATATTTTTAGTTGTGCCGAGGTAAGCTTTATCCGTTCCCTAGTACAGCGCAGTATTTATACAGGTCACACCAGGGAGCCAGACTATAAGCCGTGATATATCCTCTCCGAGCTGCACTGAATGGAGCTAAACGATCTCTGAACGGAGGAAAATCGCTTTCGGCTTAGAAATTAGAAAAAAGCCAATTATTTAGAAAGGTCCCGCAGTCGCCGCAACGCTTTTAAATTTTTAATGTTATTGCCAATTTCGTTCGAAGCAAATGTATTGCTGAATGAACAAAAGACAACAAACAAACGACCGCCTGGCATTGTTCACCGAATAACAAGTCATAAATTACAAAGTAATAAACTCATTAGCAGATCCCGTCTGGAATTTGGACCCGAGTCAAAAGTTAGTGCGCCCTTGTCAGTCTTAACGGCTTATAATCTATCGATACCATAAATAATGTAACAAAAGAGTTATATGAACATCGATCATAGCGCCTGTAGGAATCGACGGCGGTAATGGAAACAAGAGATATATTTCTCTTTGAAACCGAGCGGCGCCCGTCAAGTACAATGCTTTATGAAAAACTGGGGACGAGTTGCTATCTTCCGGTCAGGAGAGAGAAAAACATTTCGTATTCAAGATCACGAAGTCGTCAGAGATATTGTCGTTCGATTTGATCTAAGCCTTTCATTCAACGATCTATTGCATAATTGGAGTCATGTAATCCGTCTCCTCTGTCAATACAATATAGTCCTCGTAATATGAGGCAGAATAAATCGCTACTGATTCCCATGAAGATGAATGTTTGTCTTACGAACGGAGAAGTAGCAATTTCTAATATCATGTACGTACCGTATGCGGCGGCACGACCCGACTTTTATTAGAATGAAGGTCATGTTGAATGGCATGCCCTCCTTCGAATACTTAACTTCTATTTGATTTGCCTTTTTGTGAAATAAAAGCGGAACATCATTAATTAGTGTCTGTTTTACAAAGTGGCTATAAAAGTGATTGCTACAAAAGCCGTTTTTTTTTCAAAAGAACATGATAGTAGGGGGAACACTACGATGAAAATGTAAATCGAGTTCAACCCTTTTGTTAACGATAATGAGTAGGGAAACGGCATCGTCCCAAAACGGAATGTCGTGCCACCGATTACGGAAGAGCTTCTTGCCCCCGCACAAGCCGAACTATGTGAAGCGTTCGAAGAGATATTTGTTACAGATGCTCCAGGTCTAATTTAAGTGGCCAGTTAGCTGCGACGGTAAATGTAGGCAAAACGGCCTCCGCGCGATTGTTACTTGCACAATTACGGTAAATGACACGGCGGCAACTTTTCGCATACGAGAACGGGATAACAGTTTCGATTAAGCGATTGTATGGAGTGTATTTTAAAAGACCTATAAGTACACCGGCGAGCACAGGTTAATTTGAAAATTTGGCCAGTTTCATATATCTCGATTGTTAGCGAGGATCGTTACGTCCGAATCGGGTTTATAACGATTGTGCAATTGGAAAATTGCAATTTTCGGACTTGCCAGGACCAAACGAGATTTAGTTCAATTTCATTCGGTCACAAATAAGAAAATTGTATTATTATCATTTACCCATTCTCACAAACCGACGTAAAAAAAACACTCGTCTGTTACTCGAAGAGTTGAACTTCAAATAGTCACAACGTAAAAGTAAGCTGAAAACCAGATCAAGCGTAGACGAGTGAATAAAATAGATAAGAAAAAAAACGTACCTTCAAAGGCACCCGAAGCTGTCCAGTTTATGCCGAAATTGGCAAACTATATGAAACTTCGTTCACGTTATGCATAAGCCGTCTTTGAGGTTCTTTTTTATCTCATTGTTAGCAACTAAATAAAGAAATGCTCGAGAAAAATGTAATACCTTCAAACCGGGAATAAATATGAGGGGCGAAGAGTGAAATATACGTTTATTTCATAAAACGTTTCCTAATACCTACCTTATTCGGAACTGAACGGGTATTTCTGTATCAATAAGAAAGATTTACGGCTTATAATTATGAAGTAGATATAAATGGGTGTGAATGTGAGCAGAGAAGAGACGTCAAATAAAGCTCAGAAAAGAAAATTACGAAAAGAAATCGAGTATATTCTGCGATAAAACGTACAAAATATTAACGACATTTTCCGCCACAAAGATTTCAAATATTTTTCTACCAATTATTTTTATCAACCTATCACCTAATGACGTCTTAGTAACTATGTAATAACGTTAATTGATGTTAAGACTCTCCGGATGCAATATAATCACGTTACGATCTGAATCTCCAGCGGAGAGACGTTTTATTTTATCGTTCATAAATTGCGGTTCCGAATGCCTGCGAAACGCTCTCCGCCGCAATTTCTTAGCACACCACTAGACTGCATTTAAATTTATCGAAAGCGTTGTAGCTGGTTAAAAATCTAGCGCGAATCCCTAGTAACGTTACGAGTAGTATGGGATTCAAAAAACTGTTAACAGTTTCTATTTCGATGGTTATTTGATTTGAGTAGGTAGCTGTCATGTTTGGCTTAGGTTAGGTTGGTGTAGGAGTAAAACGACAGTTCCTTTTTATGTTTTGGATTATTTCTTTTATTTTTAGATACTTACCTGGAAATATATTCCACTCGTATTGTTGACATGACAAGCCACCTTTTCTGTCAAGATAACAAGAGCTACCGTAATGTTTACAACACAATTTTATGATGTGGTATTATAAAACACAATAACAATATGAGAAGGACAACGTAGAATAAGGATGCTGATTTATTTTGTTCTTTTTTACAAAAAAATACGTTCTCCTTTTAAATAAGTAACGTAATTTGCCAAGCCACAAAATAAAGTAGCTATTAAAAATTCCATTGCTTACTACTAATGCTTTTTAGCAATAAATGCGAAATTTCAAACAGTAAATTAAATACTCGTACATATCATTAGCAGCCAGCCTTAAATAATTAAGGATATTGTAAAGCTATCGATAGAAAGGATTGTAGAAATTTCTTGCGCAGAACTAGAAAGTTATATAATAATATGTGTTTACAGACCACCGTTGGCTGACTTTTGCACATTTGAATCTACTATGGAACATGTGTTAAAATTAGCATGTAATACCCAGAAGCATGTTATAGTTTGTGGAGATTTTAATATTAACTTACTCGAAACGTCAAATAATACCACTAGGTTACTTAGTTTATTTAAATCTTTTAATTTAGGTAATCTGACCACACCACAAGAGGCTGTCCACAAGGAGGCGTCTTATCCCCATTATTGTGGACCCTAGCAGTGGATCAACTACTTGCATTAATGACGGACCAAGACTATGACATACAGGGATATGCCGACGACCTTGTAGTCATAATCAAAGGCCCCAGCCTCCACACAATCTCATGTTTAATGCAAGGAGCTCTCAACACCATCAACAAATGGTGTAAAGAAAACGAATTGTCCATAAACGCAAATAAAACTGTGATAGTCCCCTTCACTAAGAAAAGGAAGCTCGAAAAGCTACTAAATCCTAAGCTTAACGAACAAACAATACCATTCTCAAGTGAAGTGAAGTACCTAGGGGTCACCTTAGACCAAAAGTTAACGTGGAACTCGCACATAAAACACATAACCCAAAAAGCCAAAATGGCTATGTGGACTAGTTGTCGAATGGCGGGGTCAAGGTGGGGCCTAAAACCCAACATTGCCCTCTGGCTGTACACGGCAGTGGTAAGGCCTATAATCACATATGCCTCCGCTGTCTGGTGCAACAAAACCAACCAAAAGACAACAATAAACACCCTGAATAGTCTGCAACGCACAGCCTGCGTAATCGCAACAGGAGCTCTATCCTCAACACCGGGAGCGGCTCTGGATGCACTGCTAGACCTAACACCACTGCACCTACAAGTGCAAAAAGAGGCTGAGCAGTGCATATACAGAATCTGCACCACAACAAGGAAGAAATGGAGCTCTCAAGCACTGACCAAGCTCATGGCATCGGTGTTTGAACACAAAACCCTATGCATGCCAACTGATGACATGCATACTGAATACAACTTTAAAAAACTGTACTCAGTGGAGATACCCTCCAGAGATGAATGGCTGAAAGGCCAGTTAGACTACAAAGAGGGTTGCCACATTTGGTACACGGACGGTTCCAAAAAAGGGAACGATGTGGGGTGCGGCATCTATGGTGAGAGACCAAGACTCAGAGTCAGCGTCAACATGGGTACGGAGGACTCAATCTTCCAAGCGGAAGTCTTCGCCATTAACAAATGCGCGGAAATCAACCTTGAGAAGAACTATAGACACCAGCACATCTACATCAACTCGGACAGCCAAGCTGCCCTTTTGGCACTAGACGCATTGGAGATAAACTCTAAACTAGTCCAAAACTGTAAAGAAAACCTAAATGCCCTAGGAAACTCCAACAAAGTAATACTTAGATGGGTACCAGGGCACTCCAACATTGATGGGAATGAAATAGCAGATGAACTGGCTAGGAACGGTGCTGACAATCCCCTGGTTGGCCCGGAACCGTTTTGTGGCATCACAAAACGAAAAACCTATTCTCTGCTAAGCGACCTATATAAATCTAGGGCGATCGAGCTGTGGAAGTCCACAAAAGGACAAAAACACTCGAAATCACTAATTACAGGGTTCAAAAGCAAGTTCTCCAAGGAGATTCTAAAACTCAAAAGAGAAAAGACTTGCGCAGTGACTAGGATCCTAACTGGCCACTGCAAATTGAACAAACACTTGTTTCTAATGGGTATGAAACAAGAAGCGGCATGCAGGTTCTGTCAAGAAACAGAGGAGACAGCTATGCACATCCTCTGTTCTTGCGGACCACTAATGCGTAATAGAAGTATCTACCTAGGGCGACATATCATGGACCCACAAGAGATACAACTCCTCACTGCCCAAAGCATCTGGAAATTCCTAGACGCAACGGGCCTTTGCGGTGAACTTTAAACTAAGGGCTGCCACAAAAGATCAGCAATGGTCGAAGTGGCTCACAAGGCCCATCTCAACCCCCCCAATAATAATAATAGGTAATCTGTTCTTAGAAGCCACACGGATAGGTGTTAGTAGTGCAACCTGCTTAGATAATATTTTTTGTAGTTGCGAATGTTTGGATAAAGAAATATTTAATTGTTTTAATTCTGACCATAGTGGTCAGAAGGCATCTTTCATCTATGATTTTTATCAAAAACCTGATACAATAACATACCGACCTATAACTAGTAATCGTTTGGAATTATTCAAAAATAAAGTTCAGAGTAATCTTACAGTGTTACCGTTTTTACAGAATGAGTGTAATAGTATTTATAAAGACTTCTTCGGCGTAATTCTACATCAATTTAACAACAATTTTAAAATGAAAACTATTTCTAGGTCGAAAACAAAATTTAGTGAATGGGCTACTACAGGCATTCATAAAAGTAGAAATAGGCTTTATGACCTATACAGAGAGAGGGAGGAAAATAAGAATGCTGACTTTCTAAATTATGTTAGGAATTATTCAAGGACCTTTAAACAAGTTTGTTTAACTGCCAAGGCAAATTTTCTTAGTCTCAAACTTAAATCATCTGACAACAAGGTAAAAACATTATAAATAGAGAAACGGGAAAATCAAAAACTCGTGATAATCAAGTCACTCTGAACACAGGTGACCAACAAATCACGTCAAATAAAGACGTTGCCTTAGCATTCGAAGATTATTTTTCTAACATAGCCATTAATACTACGAAATGTCTTAAATCATCCGCGGTTGAAGCTCAATCATTACTTAGCACTAATGTCAGTAAATGTAATATAAACTTTGATTTCAGCCCTGTAAATTCAGATTCAATATTCAAGATATTTAAATCACTTAGTTTAAAAAAGACTGAAGATTTGTGGGGCACATCAGTTAAGGTACTCTTTCATATCATAGATGTAATTGCACCCCATCTAGCATTAATCTACAATAATTGCATATCAGAGGGGGTCTTTCCAGATCTCATGAAATATAGTAAAGTAATACCTCTTTTTAAATCGGGCGAGATGAGTGATATAACGAACTTCCGTCCCATTTCCATACTACCAGTTTTAAGTAAAGTCTTTGAGAAAGTAATGCTAAAGGATATGTAAGGTCACTTTAACAGAAATAAACTACTTAACAATAACCAGTTTGGCTTTACCAGAGGTCGATCAACAATTGATGCGGCATCTGTACTCATTAAACATATATATAACAGTTGGGAGAAATCTTGCGATGCAGTAGGCATATTTTGTGATCTTTGTCCACATATCCAATTGTCCAATAAAGCTTTAAGCCTTATGTCTTCTTATCTAAGTGATAGAACTCAAACAGTTGTTGTAAACAAAACGCAATCTGTTGGAGCTACAGTGAAAATAGGTGTGCCTCAAGGCTCTATTTTAGGTCCTTTTTTATTTTTGGTTTACATAAATGACTTGCCACCAACAGTAGATAAACTTTGTGATATTGTACTTTTTGCTGATGATACTTCACTAATTTTCAAGGTAGATAGAAAATCCGTAGACTACAGTAGGATTAACACCACACTAGTTAAAGTACTTAATTGGTTTACTACTAAATGCTAAGAAAACGAAATGTGTTAGGTTCGCTTTGCCTAATGTTAAACCGGTACATTCTAGTATTTTTCTAAATGACGAGTGTTTGCAAATGGTAGATAAGGCAATTTTCTTAGGCATAACATTAGATAAATATTTGCAATGGAGTCCCCATATAGCTGTACTGGCAGGTAAACTAAGTTCGGCAGCTTACGCCGTTAGGAAAATTAGACAACTAACCAATGTTGAGACAGCTCGCTTAGTCTATTATAGTTATTTCCATAGTGTCATGTCGTACGGTATTCTGGTTTGGGGTAAGGCAGCTGACATACAAACTATATTTGTGTTACAAAAAAGGGCCATTCGTTCTATTTACAACTTAAACTCCCGTGACTCTTTAAGAGAACTTTTTAAAGAAATTAATATCTTGACTGTAGCGTCTCAATTTATTTATGAGAATATTATTTACGTTATTAGAAATTTAGATTCTTTCACCAAAAATTCTGATATACATAATTTAAATACCAGAAATAAAAATAAAATCGCTATCCGAAAATTCCGCGTCCGTAAAGTATATAAATCATTTGTTGGTCAATGCATTCATTTCTATAATAAATTACCTGACGAAGTTTTAAAGTTACCCTTTCCAGCACTTAAAAGTTACTTGAAAAGGTCGTTAATGTCTAAAGCGTATTATAGGATCGAGGACTATCTAACAGACAAAAATGCATGGCCTAAATCCGAAACTTAGTCAATAATAATTTATTCAAATGCAAAATCTTTATCTTGTCTAGGGGACACCGTTGATGTAGGAAAACATATCGAAACTTTTATGTGGTCGTCTCGCACCATCTTATATACACATAAGTATGTGTTTTTTTTTCTCTATCTCTCCCGTAAGATTCTTAATTGGCATGTTTTCCTGCTGAACTACGCATGTTATTTAATACTATATTTAATTTAATATTTATAGCTTTATATAATGCTAGACTAAGTAGTACCATTGTAATAAGAAATATGTTTAAAAAATGACTGACTGCTGAGTTTCTTGAGGCGTTTCTTCTCGGCAGTGGTCTTCTCTTGGGAAGCGCTGGTAGATTCTTGACGTGTAAAAGTGCCCGTGCGGCCTACTTACTGAATAAATTTCTTTTATCTTTTATCTTTTTTATCTTAATTATTATAAGCTTGATGTTTATAATTACGATTATCAACACAGCGGGTCTATTATGGTCGCTTTTATCGATACGGATAAGCATGGATAAAACATCTGTCACGGTCTTACCAGCATGTAAGTGCGAGAGTGACGCATGCTTTATCCAATCTATAAAGGCGATTATAATACGGGGCCAGCGAGTCCTGTATGGCTGCGTCTTTATCGCGTGTCAAATGTGGATAAAGCATCCGTCACTCTCGTACATATTTACGTGTCAGAAGGTGACGGATGCCTTATCCACACTTTGTCACGCGATAAACGCAGCCATATTAGGGCCCTAGGTTGTAACAGGCCAGTGCCAAACTCAATTTGAGGTAATCGTTCGTGGTTAATATGGAACCGATTCTCATAAAGCTAACAACATACAGGGCGGAAAATTGAGATGGGTCAGTAAGGGCAGCTACTGGATCGACCCCTGCCGCCACGCGAAATTTACCTTAGGAGACCATTCCTTGCCTTATAATGTATACCAATTCACAATAACTGCAAGAGATCCCTTAAAGAGATAATTTTGGTTTTGAACATACCAAAGTAAGAATACATGAAAAGTCACAAATTAAGGGGTACGAGTAATAAAATAAAATACCAATACTCCTTTCCTAATACCAGTCTATTAAGTTCGTTTCCGGGTAGCAGTCACCGTTCCAGTAGCTATCCTTACTAACCAACACTATCCAACCAGTTAGGTAAGACAAGTTGCTTAAAGATGATGTAAACGATTTTCGAAAAACTGACCAAATGTATGGGATTGACGTAGGCGCTTGACGCGACCGTCTGACAGCTTACATCAATCCTATACATTTTGGATAGGTATAACGAACGCCGAATACATCGTCATGGGCAGTAATCCCCAAAGTGGTCTATATCGACCTCCAGGGGTCGACGACGGCCTGCAAGGGGTCCATGTGAGGGTCCACGATAGTGGATCCCATTTAAACAGGTCGTGGCTTTAATTTTGGCTTTCCATTAATGGAATAATCCATATTCATACACAGATATTAGGCACCTACTTAATTAGGTAATACTTTCTTATGAATATGTGGCGCGTATCGGAACGCAACCGGAGGCCCTTCGGTAAACTTCGCCTCAGCTCGGGTGAATACGTGAGTCACGTGAGCTAGCCACTCCGACGCCGGTACCGACTCGTTACGCAACGTCCCGTCGATCCCACCTACGCTCATGGAGCCCTAGCGCGCCTTAACCTTCCTAACTTACTGTAACGCGTATCCGTAATAAACTATTAGTGTATATTGTGAACTGTGTTGTGACATTATAAATTCAGACTTGTAAATGTGGTGTTTTACTTATAACTACCGATCCGAACACCCATAGTGGTGACCCCGACGTGATTGACGCCACGTGGAACATTTTCTTTTGCAAAAAGTGCGCGTTGTGTTGACTTTCAAGTTAGAAAAGAGGAACTAAAATGGCTAAGGTAGACGGCGACGAAGCCCCAGCCGCGTGCAAACCGCCATTACAATTACAAGAACAGTGTAGTGTCAGTGTAAAAGTGCCCGCGTTCTGGCCCGACGAACCGGCGCTGTGGTTCGCGCAGCTCGAAGGCCAGTTCGCCCTGGCAAACATAACGGCAGACAGCACGAAATACAACTACGTAATTGCAAACCTAGACTATAAATACGTAACAGAGGTGAAGGACATCGTGAAAACCCCGCCGTCGGAAAAGAAATACGACAGGATTAAAAGTGAACTGATCACACGGTTGTCCTCGTCCGGTCCGGCGGTCGGAAGCCATCACAGTTTATGCGGCATCTGCAAAACCTAGCCGGCCCGAACGTGCCCGACGACTTCGTGCGCTCGATTTGGTCGAGCCGACTGCCGACGCATATCCAAGTGATCATTGCGTCGCAACCCGGGAGCAGTTTGGACGAATTAGCAGCGCTTGCCGACACCGTGTACGACGTCATCGGCCAACCTCATGTGCAGCAAGTGTCGGCCACACCAACTACTACGAGTACGAGCAACGATGAGCTACAAAAATGCATCGCGGAGTTATCGCGTCAAGTTGCCGCGCTTACTGCATCATCGCGCTCGCGGTCGCGCCCGCGCTCCCAAGGCCGCGTTCCTGGTTGGCGTCAGCGTTCCCGCAGTCGTCCGCGTGATCCCGAGACCCAAGGTTACTGCTGGTACCATCGCAAATACCAAGCGGATGCAACGAAGTGTCGCGCGCCCTGCACATATCCGGGAAACGAAAAGGGCAGTCATTAATGGCGGCTGAGGATGGCTGCCACGCTCCCGCCCGTCGCATTTTCGTGTGTGATAGAAACTCTAACATACAATTTTTAATAGACACTGGTTTGGACTTATGTGTATATCCGCGTAAATACGTGCGACACGTGTGTACAAAGACGCTTGATAGTGACTATAAACTTTACGCGGCTAACGGTACAATTATAAATACCCACGGACTTATCAATATCACGTTAAATTTAGGCTTACGCCGCGAATTTCACTGGCGTTTCATGATAGCGGACGTAACTAGACCCATCATAGGTATTGACTTTCTGGCGTTTTATAACCTACTTGTGGATGTCAGAAACCACAGACTAGTCGACAACACTACTGCACTTCAGGCTAACGCTTCTCCTGCTATTGTGTCTTCTGTGTGCGAAATTAAGACTGTTACAGGAACATCCCGCTACCTTAAGCTGCTTACACGGTTCCCCGAGGTCACGCGACCTTCTGGTGAGCCCACAGTCCGCGAGGTGAAACATCAGACGCTCCACTTCATCCGCACGACGGCGGGGCCGCCCGTGTACAGTCGCCCACGCAGGTTGGCGCCGGATCGACTACGCCGCGCCAGGCGTGAGTTCGAGGACATGGTTAGAGCAGGTATTGCACGTAGATCTGATAGCCCATGGGCAGCACCACTTCAATTGGTCCCTAAAAAGGATGGTACATACCGACCGTGTGGAGACTATAGAGGCATAAACGCTAGAACAATACCTGACCGATACCCGGTACGCCATATAGCAGACTTCTCACATAACCTGCATGGCTGTACAGTATTTAGCAAAATTGATTTGGTGCGAGCTTACCACTTAATCCCAGTCAATCCCACAGACATACCCAAGACAGCCATTACTACGCCATTCGGCTTATTTGAATTTCCGTTTATGAGTTTTGGGCTAAGGAATGCCGCTCAATCATTCCAAAGATTTATGGATGAGATTCTACGAGACCTAGACTTTGCTTTCCCGTATATTGATGACATACTGATTGCATCTCATAATCCTCAAGAGCATGAATCTCACCTGGTCCAAGTACTTGAGCGCCTCCGAGACCATGGTGCGGTTTTAAACTCTGCTAAGAGTGTGTTTGGTGTTCCAGAAGTCGAGTTTCTTGGTTACCTGGTTACTGCAGAGGGGACATGCCCGACTCCAGAGAAGATCAGCGCCATAAAGGACTTCACGCAGCCCAAGACCCTGAAAGAGCTAAGGAGATTTCTTGGTATGATAAACTTTTATAGACGTTACTTACCAAATGCTGCGAAGATCCAAGCAACGCTGCACCAGCTCCTCGGAGGTGGTGATGTCAGACCGAACACTCCCATCATCTGGACTGCCGAGCTCGAGAAAGCATTCACCCAGTGTAAGGATAGCCTCATTGATGCTACTCTGCTAGCTCACCCAGACCCGACGGCAGACCTTATGCTTGTGACCGACGCGTCCGATGTCGCTATAGGAGCTGTGCTGCAACAGAAGGTAGATGACAACTGTCAACCTTTAGCTTTCTTTTCTAAGAAATTGAACTCGGCCCAGAGAAAATATAGTCCATTTGACCGCGAGCTTCTCGCCATTTACGAAGCTGTGAAACATTTTCGCTTTATGCTAGAGTTGAAGCCTTTCACCATCTGGACTGACCATAAGCCGATCGTCTCTGCCTTCCGCAAAGCTTCAGATAAATGCTCGCCACGTCAGTTCAGACACTTGGACTTTGTGTCCCAATTTACCACCGATGTGAGACACATTTCTGGGGAAGACAATGTCGTAGCAGACGCCCTCTCTCGGATTGAAACTGTAACTAATGACATATGTTTATCAAAGCTCGCTGTATCCCAAGAATCGGACAGTGAATTACAACGGATTTTAAATTCCAATACAACATCTCTGGACATACAAAAAATAAATCCTGTTGACTCTGGTAACAGCGTGTACTGTGATGTTTCAGGCCCGTCACCGCGACCCTACCTGACACCCGAGTTCCGCAAACAAGCTTTCGACCAGATACATAGCTACAGTCATCCCGGCGCTTCGCCCACCATTCGACTGATGACCGAGCGATACATCTGGCCGAGCATCCGCAAAGACTGCAGAGCATGGACCAAGACCTGCATCGCTTGCCAACGTTCCAAGGTGTCAAGGCACACACGAGCCCCGGTACATGCTTTTTCTCTACCTTCCGCACGTTTCACCCATGTTCACATCGACCTCATCGGACCACTAACAATATCGCACGGTTTCCGCTACTGCCTAACTGCTGTGGACCGCTTTACACGATGGCCAGAGGTGATACCGCTTCAAGATATGACGGCAGAGACGGTTGCGCATGCTTTTCTTTTTGGGTGGATTGCACGCTTTGGATGCCCACAGAGGATTACGACCGACAGAGGAAGGCAGTTTGAGAGCCACCTGTTTAAAGAACTCGCTAAACTCACTGGGTCCAATCACATTACCACGACGGCATACCACCCTGCTGCCAACGGACTAGTGGAGAGATTTCACCGTCATCTAAAAGCATCCATAATGTGCCATAACAATGAGAATTGGTATGAGGTACTTCCACTAGTGCTCCTAGGATTACGTTGCGCCTGGAAGGACGACATATCTTCATCATCCGCAGAACTGGTTTACGGCGAGAGCCTTCACTTACCTGGTGACCTGTTCCTGACAGCCCCGGCTGAAGTCACAGATCATAGCGACTTCTTATCACGTCTCCGCAGCTATATTCGCAACCTGAAACCAACCCCAGTCCTCCGCCATGGCAGCGCTAGAACCTTTGTACACAAGGACCTCTCAAACGCGCCCGCTGTATTCCTGAGGCAAGATGCAGTTCGCAGGCCAATGCAGCCACCTTACTCCGGCCCCTACAGGGTAATTGAGCGCACAGATAAAACTTTTAAAATTGACATTGGGGGAAAACCTACGACGGTATCGATTGACCGAATAAAGCCTGCTTATGTCCTGTACGAGCCCTCAGCCGACACGCTTCCAGTAGTTCCAGCTCCCAAGCCTGTACCTGTCGTCAGATCAGCACCTGGGCCTGTTACCAATGCAGACCGCGCGCCTGCCGACAAGCCAGAGTACGTGCCTGCCACGAAAGCAGGATATCTAACCCGCTCTGGCAGACGAGTTAGGTTCCCTCACGATGTTTACGACCTAAGGGTCTCCGGGGAGGCTGATGTGGCGCGTATCGGAACGCAACCGGAGGCCCTTCGGTAAACTTCGCCTCAGCTCGGGTGAATACGTGAGTCACGTGAGCTAGCCACTCCGACGCCGGTACCGACTCGTTACGCAACGTCCCGTCGATCCCACCTACGCTCATGGAGCCTTAGCGCGCCTTAACCTTCCTAACTTACTGTAACGCGTACTCCGTAATAAACTATTAGTGTATATTGTGAACTGTGTTGTGACATTATAAATTCAGACTTGTAAATGTGGTGTTTTACTTATAACTACCGATCCGAACACCCATAAATATATAAATATACACATATCTATCTATATTAATTATGTTTTAATTTTCTCTGCGCGTAAGTTTGTATTTGCTAAAATATATTTCTCCGCGCAATTTTTTTATTATAGCCTCAATTTTATTCCGAATGGTCCTCCAACGTTATTCGTGCAAAAATCCCGAAGACTTCTTGCTTAGTTTTTTACCTGACAACGTAAATACGTATTAGGTGAGCAGGGGGTCCACCCTAAACCGAAAAAAATGCCAAGTGGTCTACGAGCCAAAAACGTTTGGGGACCTCTGGTCTAGGGACTCAGGTCCTTTATTCAATTGGGTAAAACCATATTGCCTTTGACACGTTATCCTATCGTTACTGTCAAGTAAATAAGAGCTATCGTAACGTTGACAGAATAATTAAATTCAAATTAAAAAATATTTATTTTAGAAATACTTTCCATATTGCACATAACAGTAACACACAAATATACATAGATTAAACAAAATAATATTAATAATAATTAAAATACAAGAAGATCTATTTGGCAGAAGGCCTGTGGAGTTTGTTCCAGTGTTTCTAGAAAGAGCCATGAAACCTCTCTGCAATAGAACATATCATGTTGTTCGGGCTGCCCCGCAATCTGTGCAACAGGGATGCGACTCTTTTGTGCAGTATAGCAGTAAAACCGGGATAGTGGAAACCGGGGTACCCTGCCCCGGGCGGCAGTTTCAAGAGGCGCTAAATGCATATATTATGTTTAAAGACAAAAACTTGTGTCACAACGCTGGACCTGGTGGAAAGGGAGCGCCACTGGAAAGATCTGACCCGGTTCGGAAGATATATAGATCCGGGGCTGATTCAAAATATCGCGCTGTTTTTGTTTTTGATATTATTCGACATTGACATGACAACGACCTTCAAAACAGAGTAAGTAGGCGCCAACGCTTGCAGACTAAATTTCACCAAATACTGCAATAAAATGCTTAGAACGTGAATATTGTCAATTTAATTTGAAACATCATTTGAATTTATAATATGACTAATACTCGCGCATTACGTTGACGTCGAATTAGCTTAATATTTGCAAGATTTCAGCTAATATCATTAAGACTCGTTCATATTTCATTAGTCATCTCAGTAATTTTCTGGGCTGCAATGAAAATAAATAGCACATCAAATAAATGACACGATTGCGCTTAAAATATTAAAGCATTGCTGAAATAGTGTTAACTAATGTATTAATCGTGAAGGTTACAATCCTATTTCAAAATTAGGCACCGAAAACAGAATAAGAAAATAACGCAAGTATTTTACATGGAAACATACACAGTTTGACAATCATTAAGGATCAAATCTTTGGGGAACGGGAAGTACCTAATTCCTAAAAACTCACCACCGCAAAAAGTAATTCATTGTTATTCCCGAACTTTTATATTCACACTACCAATGTCAACCTTTAAAATTAATTATGTTAGAGCACGTAGGAACGAAATACGTCTTAAAAAGTAAGATCAGAAATAAATAACTCCAAGAGACGGGTTGACAAATTTAGTAAAGTAACTCTTTAGACACAGTTTGTTTCCATAGGTAAAAGATGAACATCGTTAAGCATATATATGCTTTAAAATTATACAGGGTGTTATGCAGAAGGTTGGACAAACTTCAGGGACTAACTCTGTAGGTCATACTCATCAACTTTTATTATGGGAACAGCTGTTCCATACATTCCGGCTGTTTAGCTCTCAAAGTTTGTATGAAACAGCTGTTTTTTTTTCGCGATTTGGGTGTTAGTCCCTGAACTTTGTCCAACCTTCTGCCTAACACCCTGTATTTAAATTATGATGAATTTGTCTTTTAAATGAATGTGAGGAATTGCCAGTCAAAAGTAAAAATTTGGTAGCGAGTCCGCTACTGAAGTAGATACTTGCAAGACTTGGGATAATATTGGAATTTATCTTGGGTCAATAAGTTATTGTTGAGTGTGCATATTTTTGCTGCGATTGAGAGAATGATTAATTATTTGTTATTGACCGTTAAGTCAAATGTGGTTTGTACTTTGATGCAAGCAGACATATATTAACCCTGTAAATCTATTATCCATACTAATATGTAAACCACTAAGCCGCTAATGTAGTTTGTTCCAAAGGTAGCTCCAATCCTGAAAAACGACATGCAATAGGTACTTTTTAACACTAAAATATCAAAGATATAAGATTTTTATTCATTGAGTAGGCCGCACTGGCACTTTTACACGTTCGCGTCGTTTAGAATCTACCAGCGCTTCCCAAGAGGAGACCACTGCTGACAAGAACCGCCGCAAGAAACCCAACAATCAGTCATTAATAAATGTTGCACATGGCAATGATAAAACTTAACCTAGCATTATATAAAATAATGAATATAAAATTAAAATATCATGCGTAAAGAGTAAAGAGCAAAAAAAAAAAATTGTACTTACCTATGACGGTGCAAGACGGTGTTATATTGTCTAACGATATTAATAGCGATAAAGCAATCCTACGCAGACGAAGTCCTGGACAAAAGGTAGTATGTAATGTTCTGATTCAGGGCAGATGTGCACAGTAGGTATCGTGTGATATTACTAATCGCTTAGAGAACTCACACTTGCGACACCTGTGCTTCCACGCGCACTAAAAGCGCAATATCTAATGCACGGATGCATTTGCTTAATTAAACTCGAGAAATAACAGCATATTTCACTCCGTATCTAATAAAGACTAAGTAATGGATTAGAATAGAATTACATTATCACACACAATTAGAATTACATTTTGATTATTGTAGTACGCAAGGAGCTTTTTAAGAAAAAAAGCGTTTAATACGAAAAACTAACAGCGAAATAAAAACGCTTTCAATTTGGTTATGTAATAAAATGTACTTGAAGGAAAGGCAATCAAATTTGTAGCAAGCTGAAATCGCGTTTTTGTGTAAAGTTTGATCCATTTCGGTAATGTCAGAGGCTTAACCGCTGATGCCAAGAATTGCAGGAACCCAATATTCCGTTAAGTGAGCATATTTGCCAAAACAAACAGAGGGTCGAGCAGCAACAATTTACGGCTCTCGGGCAAGCGAGCGGAAACGTGTAAACGGGCCTCCAGCAAGTCGACGACCTGGAAATCTTACAACGGTCTCGGCCCAAAGATTAATTAGTCGGGGTAAACATCTCGACTAATCTCGTAATCAGCGTGCAACTGACTGAGATAAATAAATTATACCCGTGGGCGAAAATGCCATCTTGAATCACCACAAATACCACGCGTAATAATTTCTCGAGTGCACTGCTCAGTCGTGGGAAAACGTGCATTTGGGAGGTTGCTTTAAGAAATACGAGATATCGGAGAAATAAGATAGTTTCGGGCTTCCGAAATGGCGGAGCAAAACAACGGAGCGAAACAAGAAGTAAGTTTGTTTTGTTCGAGCATCGCTTTTCTTTTCCACATTCGGCGGTTTCATGCCTATTGCACTCGTGAAATTTTAAAAGATTAAATTGATTTTATTTGCGGTTATTGTACTTTATTTGTTTTCAACGTTTACCGTGCGTTTTATTTAATTATAGCACTTACATTCAATTATCCACAGCTGGCAATTTATGCGCAATCATTTAAATAACATTGTTTCAACCTTTTATTAATTTCGATTACGTTAATATCATAATTCACGTTTCAAGCTCCGGAGAGCCCGTTATCTGTGAAATTAACGTCTGCTGAAGAGAAATTAAGTTTTTACAAAAGTTGAACCATTTTATAGCTTGAAAATAGAGTGCTCCATCGTTTTATGAACTGGCAGCAGTGATATAATAATTCCATTATGTTTTTAAGATGCCCAAAGGCGAGCGGCATCGCAGTACCGACGACCCGCGGGACGAAATAAAGAAATTCAAGGAGAACCTCCTTCAGTCTGCGACGGGCACCGGGTAAGTCGCGAAAGTAATAAAACTAGCTAGGAAATGAGCCAGCATTACAAGGAACTGGAATTTATTAACTGCATTATGCAAGTGCAGGAATTCTGGAAGACAGGAGGGTCGCATTTGTAATTTACATACAAATATAACAATGCTTTCGCCAACTGGCGGATATTAGATTTTCATTTCTGTATGCATTGAAGAAGTACCTTGTTTAAATGCAGGTTTAGTTACCGAAGGCACTGGTGTAATGCGTAATTGAAAATAAATAGCTGCTATAGAGGTAACGATCGTAATTTAACGGCAAGCTCGCCCGGACAGCGCATAAAGGTTCAACGTAAAGGATATTCTTAATTTCCGCCCGGGCCAAGGCTTTACAAAGACGTCATTTTCATTCCGTTGTAAAATGTTTTTATTGGGAGTTGATTGAAATAACGCCAGCCGGCTTTTAAATCTTTTAGCTATAATACGTTTTTGTAATTTCGCTAAAACCACCTTTCAAGCTTATAGCTTAGCTTATTCCTATTTTATCACCATTCAATTCACAGAAAAAGTGGTTTTTATACTCCCATCGAAAAGACAAACGAACACACAGGTTACAGAACATTTGCAATCTCAATATATCATTAATTTGAAAAAGTCTTAAAATAACTGCGACAGGATAAAATCAGTACGAGTACCTACCCACGAAATTAGCACAAGGATTCAAAATATTTGCGATATTAAATAAAATAGCTTGCGCCGCTATAATTACCACACGGTTAAGACAAGATAGTTTTGGACAGCGGCCTTGCACGCTACATTAACATAGGTTGGACACGCTCATGATCTTATTAAGTAGAAATACTTCTGATTTACAATACAGACATGTCACTTAAAACTAGAGCTCAGGTGTTGTTTTTCATAATGAATTATAACGACAGATAATAAGTTAACTGCATGACGTGTAAGCGTAACAAAGGAATCAGACATTGCGTATAATAATAATTTTACTCCTGTTGCGGTGTTGCCGCTAATGACCGAGCAAGCGTAATTTAATGCCTGAGACAGGAACAGTTAACCAATCATACACGTTGTCCTTAAAACTTTCCTCAAGAGTACGGTTCAATTTATCAAGTGTTTGTAAGTTCCACAATTACAGTAAGAGGTGGTTGTTGAAGCAGGTCGATCCTACCGGACCGCTCCAGTCTCGGCGACGCTCTGTCCCCGCCTCCCCGGTCCCGCTCAGCGTCTAAGGCCCGGGAGTCCCTTTGTATCCCGCCCAACGTCCTTGCTGAGTTGGATGAGACTAAAATCTTTGAGCTAAAAGAGGTAAGTATTGGTTGAAGTCTTATAACCATGAAAACATTTTATTTAATGGTACTTTTTGAAATGGCTGTGGTGCATTTTAATTTTTGTGCAGAAATTTTTGATGTTTTAATAGAAATAGTTAAGGAGATCAATATAGCACAAGGATCATAATTCAAGTTACGCGCTTGCACATAAAGCCAAAAATCTCTTCTCATTTTGATAAGTACGTCAAATTCAAATAATAGTATTTGTTTCACGGACAGTTTGGAACTGTCCGTTTATGTTAAGTTATTAACACTTGTTAGAAAATTAAGACATATTTTTTGTACGATAAAAGTAATCCCAGTGTAAAAGTAATTTCACTAAAAAGAAAAGATAACAAAATTAGAGCACATACTTAATGTAACTTAATTTTTACACGACGCTGCATATAAAGAGTTAAATTCTCTTGTTAACCGTGTTAAAAACTTTATTACAGCTCTTTGTAGCTGAAGTTAACCATTTTAGCTGCAACTGCACTTTAATTCTTGCGCGGAACTACGCGACTTAAATTCGGAGCTGAGAAACAAGATTAGGATTTATACGTCGATGATATTACAGGTTCGAATGAGCTCATCAACAACTTTAATGTAACTACTAGCTTCCTGATTCTTTGAGTTTGATCATCTTACCGTACATTAAATAATTATAATTAATAATAATAGAATTAAAGAGCGCTGTAAGATGCATAAAGAATTAGTTGTGCCATACTAAGTGTAACAATTTTACAATATCGCACTGCTAGGTACATCAAAACAGCAGATCAGATCAAAAGTATTGCTACCTATAGTTTGGTTTGAAGTGCACAGCAGTTGTATTAAAGTTGATTTTAAATGCAGTTGTATTTTGACTTGCTAGTGTTTTGATCTAGCAGTGCCGCAGCCATCGGCTGTATAATATACTTTGTCACTTGTGTTTCATGGAAAAACCAAAGAAAGCCGATTGCTATTGGAATGTTAGTAATGTAAGCTAATACATTCTCTAGTTTATACTCTAATAACAGCACGTTTTTCAAGGCGTTCTTGCTATTCGACTTGGACGGAGATGGTTGCATCGACCACAACGACCTAAGGGGCACGCTGGTTAGCCTGGGGGAGCAAGTGGAGGAGAAAGACGTGCGGAACATGATGTCTGAGGTATATTCTATTATTATAGAAAAAGAACAAAATTCTATGCAATTAAATGACTAGTCATCCTCCGTATTCCACTATCCTACTTACTTTAGTGCCTTTAAATCAGTGTACAAGGCTGGAAGGAAATGTATAAACTTGGTACATAATTGACACCTCTTAATTTTACCAATATTTACCTAGTTGCCGTCGAAATAACGTAAAACCTTTTCTACGCGGATGAAGTCGATGGCAGCCAACACTCTTATAAAAGTATTCCCGTAGCCCTGCGATTGGCAAAACATTTGCAATTATGAGTTTGCAGAGGTTATTAGACCTTTAGAGCCAACTTATTACTTAGTGATCTGTGAGTTCTTTTACTTTAGTAGTGCAAGAAAATAAATTAAACTTATAATTAACTTTGTAGCATCGTAATAAAAATTGTTTGAAAAACTTAATTACGTTTGTCAAACAATTTATGCTCGTCATAATGTATATGAAAAAGTGCATCTGATGGTTAAGTAGAACCAGGAGAGCTCCTCAACAATTAACGTCCCTGTATTGGGAAAAGCAATTATTTGAAAAAGGTGATGAGCAGTTGACATTAGGGTATTGTAACTTAGATAAATTACAAATTGACCCACTTAAAAACAAGAAATATAAAAAAATATTAAAAATAATGAACCGCCTCCAAAAGGTAGAAAGTAACTCCTTACCAAATGATTATAAGTCTGTCAAACTGAAGTCAGCTTTTGTTTAAAAATATTTTGGGACGACTGACCAGTTATCATTTAATAACGACTTATTTTCTACTTTTTGGAGGTGGTTCATTATATTTTCGCAGTGAAAGTTCATAAATTTCTCGTTCTAGCTACTATTCTTGGCACCGTAATCATCAATATCGGTTCAGTAGTTTAGGCGGAAGTGATTTTTACATTTGAGAGATATTTAGCGCACTATTGAATAGTACTGAATACTGATTACTGAAAGAAAAAACTTAGTTTCTAAGAACCAACAGCATTGAAGAGCATCTGCCCGTCATCTCAGGTCAATTTTATTTCAATGTTGCATCTGAGAGACTTCATAATAAACACACCATGTAGTCCGTTTTTTGACCTACAGCATCGTCACACAATTTTAGATATTTAAAAAACTGAAAAAAGAATATGTTCATTCACTCACTCAGTGTCACTCGTTCCCCGGCTCCCGCTCCTCTTCTTTCGTTTTTTGTGTGCGGCATCGTCAACATCTACATTTAATTTAAGCTCGATAGTGTATATTATAAGTATTTTTGATCAAAAAGTGCATCAAAAAATTATCAAAATGGGAAAAAGGAAACATTAAAGTGATGATGGGGATATTCGTCGCAAAATTCGTCGTTTGGAGAATAAACTGCGCCACAACGAACAGAAATTTTCGTGCTCCTTATTTGTTCCCAGTTAAGGCGTTATAATAAGAAGTCGGCTGCAATGTAAAATGGACCGTCTCAATGTGGTAATACGAGATATTATCCAGATGGTCAATTATTTGTACCTTAATGTGGTAATACGAGATATTATCCTGGTTATAAAATTAAGTTCTTTCTTGATGTGGTGGCACGTGATGCCATCCTGAAAGTAACGTTGTCCTATTTGTTTGTTCAGATTGGGACAGAAGACCTGGCTCGTCGTCTTCCTGCTCATTAAGAAGCCCCCGTGATTATGAACGCTCATTTGATGACGATATACTATCTAACGATGATTTTAATATGTTGGTAAACGAAGCTAATTACGATTCGCGCTATGGAACGTCACAGCTGCGGTCCTCGGTAAACTTGGTGCATACCGATAACGCAAGTATTGGCCCCTTAACACTGAGCGCGATGGCGCCAGCAGCGGCACCGCCAGCGCAACCGGTGCTACCAATATCCGCCACTTCAGTACAGGCTAGTCAAGCTGACCCAGTAGATATAATTCAACCATCTACCTCTGCATTACCTTCGGAAATTTTAAGTGTACTTGGAAAGGCTAAAAAATAAAGAACAACCGTTAGGTGAGCACATACCTACTGAACTCTCTGAACGCTGGGGTAAAATCCTAGTAGACGGGCTAGCAAATGAGCAAAAGGAGTTGCTTGTGGGAAAAATGCCCATACCAGGTAACTTTTTACTGGCGCAAGCACCCAAATTAAATCAAGAGATGGCCGCAGTACTACCTGATGCAGTGATAAATCGTAATAAGAGGCTAGAAAAGGCTCAAAACCAACTGGGCGTTGGAATTGCTGGTCTCGCAACCCTTACAAACGACCTTATTAAGGGTGACTTAACGAAATTGGAAAATATTAAAAGGGTTTCGGAAATAAGTCAAATTTTACTAGATTTACACTTTGAGGGATCTTTTAATAGGAAAAAGCTGATATTGCCGCAACTAAATAAAAAATTCTGGAATGCGATTCAAGGGGCCAAAAGGGATGCTTACTTGTTTGGCGAAAGACTTGGTGAACACGTAAAAAACACCAAGGACATAGAGAGGTCCGGGCAACAAATTAAGAGACCTTTTGTAGCACAACCAGTCTTTCAGCAGCGTAAGCAACAGGCAGTGTCGGGAAACTTCCGAGCTCCTCCTCGTTAGCAGTACGTGAAGACAGCGCCAGCCGCGCCGAGCCACCGTCACCACGAACCGCAGCCGGCGACGTCGGCGAGGAGGAGCCAGGGCCAGCAGCGCCGCGGGCGCCCCTACGCGACCGGCAAAACCAACGAACGGCGACGTGTCGCTATTAGAGGTACCACATGCCGGGCGCATTAATTTTTTCTTCACAATTGGTCATTAATTACTAATGATCGCACTGTATTGTCTTAAGTCAAAGGATATAAGATTCCATTTTGCAGGCCAATTTTTCAATGTACTGAGCCGAGTAATCTACCATTTTCAAAGTTTGAAATGGATAAAGCCATAATAAGCTCATTGATTTAGGCGCTATCGCTCAATGCAATGATAATTTACCTGACCAATACGTTTCACCCGTTTTGTTGACGCCAAAAAGTAACGGCAGTTTCAGATTTATACTGAACCTAAAATCAATTAACAAGTTTGTATATAAACAACATTTTAAAATGGAAGATATTCGCACTGCTAGCAAATTAGTATCAAAAGACGCATATATGGCCTCAATCGACCTCAAAGAGGCTTATTTTTTAGTGCCTATCTATCCGCCACATAAAAAGTTTTTGAGATTCAGACTTAATAATCTGTATGAGTTTAATTGCCTACCATATGGTCTGACTACAGCCCCATTCGTATTTACTAAACTCTTTAAGCCTCTTTTGACCTTATTATGAAGGCAGGGGCACACATTAGTAGCTTATCTCGATGATATTTTGTGCATTCGAAAAGATTATAATACTTACATGAAAAAACACTGTAAATATTTTGAAGGAAAGTCTCGAACAATTAGGCTTCGTTATCAACTTTGATAAAAGTAAATTGATACCTTGTCAGGTTTGTAGATTTTTGGGCCTTGAAATAAATATCAGTGATGGCCAAAGAAATTCGTAAGAAAGCTAACATAAGTATACGTGATTTTGCAAAGTTTATTGGCACTTTAACTTCAGCCTGTCCTGCAGCACCCCACGGTTGGCCACATACTAAGTATTTCGAAAGAGAAAAATTTCTGGCTCTTCAAAAATTTAATAATAATTTTGACTCGATAATGCCACTCAGGCCTTACTTATATGATGATTTAAGTTGGTGGTGTGAAACTGCACCGAAAGCTCGTAACTATATACATTATGGCATGTATCAATTGGAAATTTTCACAAACTCGTCGCTTACAGGGTTGGGGGCCGCGTGTAATGGCGAAATAACCCGAGGACACTGGTCAGCGGACGAAACTCGACATCATATAAATTACCTTGAATTATTCGCTGCATTTCTAGGTTTAAAATCATTTTGTAAAATCAGCCACGATATAAATGTTTTACTTAGGATAGATAACACTACCGCCATATCTTATATCAATAGAACTGGCGGTATCGAGTACCCCCCCCCCCCCAAGATAGATATGGCAGTGGTGTGAACAAAAACGTATTTTTATTTTTGCGTCCTATATAAAATCACGCGATAATACGGACGCTGGCCAAGCCTCAAGGTCAGAATGGGAATTAAATATTATAAATTTTCAAAAATTAACTCGAGTATTTGGCCAGCCAGACTCATACAGATTATAGATTTGTTCGCCTCGCGTCTCAACAATAAATGCGAACGATATGTTTCTTGGGAAAGGGATCCAGGTGCTTAAGAAATCGACGAATTTACCATATCTTGGCGAAACCATTTTTTCTACCCTTTTCCACCATTTTCACTGGTTCTCAAGTGCCTCCACAAAATAGTCGAAGAGGATGTGATCGGTATCATTGTTGTGCCATATTGGCCTTCACAACCGTATTTCAGTCGCTATTGAAATCTAAGATGATTTATTTTAAACCTAACAAAAGTATTTTACTGTCCCCTTCTAGGGAATGCCACCCGCTATGGCCCAGCCTTACCCTGGCGTGTGCAGTGCTGTGCGGCAAGCCTCTTTAGGTAGGCTTGCCGCACAGCGCACACGCTGCATAAGAAATGACTCAATTGATATTATGTTAAAATCATTATCGAAAGGTACTCTCAATCAGTATAATACAGTTACAGTTTACTTTCTGTCAGATTAATCGTATTGATTTATTTAATGGATCAGTAGCAGATATATTACCATTTCTAACAGAAAAATTTAAAGAAAATGCAAGTTATGGGACATTAAATTCTTACCGGTCTAGCCTGTCTCTGATCATGGGTAAAAACCGTTGTAATGATGATTGTATTGTAAGATTCTTGAAAGGAGTTTTACGTATTTGAGTTTTGAGTTTTAATATGGGATCCCAATTTAGTCTTGGAATATTTATCCGGGTTTTACCCCTATGATTCAATAACAATGGATGTTTTGTCAAAAAAGATGGTTACTCTCCTCGCGTTGTCTACAGGACAACGTGTGCAGACGTTATCACTAATTAATGTCTCAGATATTCATACTGAACACTCTCGCATTGTTATTACAATTAAAGATATTATTAAGACCTCAATGCCAAATAGGCATAACCCAAGATTAATTATTCCTTTTTTCAAAGATAATAATTTAATATTACCAGCACTGGCCCTGTCATCTTATGTAGAAAAAACAAGTAAATTCAGAAATCTAACCAACACAAACAAATTATTCCTAACTTTAAAAAAGCCCATCCACAACGCCACCTCGCAGACACTAAGTCGATGGATAAAACAAACGCTGAGCAGCAGCGGAGTGGACAGCACCCGGCACGCCGCGACCTCCTCGGCCAACCGGTCCGGCGTTTCCATAGACTTAATTAAGAAAACGGCGGGATGGTCGGGCTACTCACTTTGTTTTGCGCGCTTTTACAATCAACCTCTTATCAACACAGAAGAAGACAGTGCCTTTGCTCAGGCCGTGTTAAATAGTTAGTAATTATAAGTCGTCTAGAATTACAGTACCAGAGGTAATTTTTTGTTTCTATTTATATACCTTTAAAATACCACATTTTGGAGTTTGGAGTTACCAATCATTATTCGTAATTCATTAATTATGTTTATTATTGAATATAATTGTATACTTTGGGTATCTAGAATCTATTTTCCAATATACCTACTTATTACTATGGTAATGATGAATGATTATTGTGTTTTATTCTGCAACTGACGCTGAACATCCTACATGGTGTGTTTATTATGAAGTCTCTCAGATGCAACATTGAAATAAAATTTATGGTTAAACGAACTTACCTTAAGTGAAGTTCTACCAAAATTTTGTGAGATGTTGCATCTGAGAGACTTCACGACCCTCCCAAGCCCTGGTAATACAGCACATAGCGGCGCTGAATACTGAAACAGGACCCCAGGTTGCAGAATAAAAACCATGACGACTCTGAAACGAATGAAGAGGAGCGGGAGCCGGGGAACGAGTGACACTGAGTGAGTGAATGAACATATTCTTTTTTCAGTTTTTTAAATATCTAAAATTGTGTGACGATGCTGTAGGTCAAAAAACGGACTGCATGGTGTGTTTATTATGAAGTCTCTCAGATGCAACATCTCACAAAATTTTAGTAGAACTTCACTTAAGGTAAGTTCGTTTAACCATAAATAAATAATAGTATCCTTAAGTATTATCAATTATTAAATCAAAAAATAATAATGAAACATCAAATAATTGAATGATTAAATAGCAATCTCTAGACCAAAGGCACAGAGCAGAGCATTTAAGCGCAGCTTTGCTACATTTGCAACGCCCCCTAAATCCCGCTTCTTAAAATTGCATCGAATCAGCACGTATAGAATGAAGACGTTGGCTTTGGAATAGTTGTTCAAATGGTCTAAGATCCGAATAGGTGAAGATTTGGACCGGGCTGTTTATTCGATGAAAAGTATTTTATATCAAATTGAATACGCTAAATAATATGTGGCGCATAGGTAGGCTGAAAAAATTTAGTCCAGTACTTATATCATTAAAGAAATAATTAAAGATGAACTTTTTTTTTTAAATTGCTAATGTTTCTTTAATAGACAAATTACATACTAATCGAAAGTATAAAGTCTATAGAATATGCAAACGTTAGGTTTGGTGCAAATTACTAGTACCGACTTACCTGTTTATACCTGCCTACCCAATAGTTTGACGGGAAAAAAATAGTCAAACTAACGTTTGCATATTCTATAGGCTTCATACTTTCGATTGGTATGTAATTTGTCCATTAAACAAGCTATTGTATTTTTTTAAAACAAAGTTAATTAAAAAAAATATATATATACTGGACTGAAATTTTTCAGCCTACCTATTCGCCACATATTATTTAGCGTATTAAATTTGATATAAAATACTTTTCATCGAATAAACAGCCCCGTCCAAATCTTCTCCTATTCGGATCTCCTACTAAAAGGAGCTGCCATACAGTCGTCGCCTCCATTATCCAGCCCTAATCAGACAGCTGAGGCATATAAGCGAGTTTGGTTCACGCTTGATTCCCAACGTAGGCTTGCTAACAAGCTCGCTTGATATGTTGTAAAAAGGCACTGCCGTGGTGGGAAGAATGTTCTTTACTACTAATAGATATCTGAGTGAAAAGCTACTTCCTGGCATCATTCACGTTCAGAATTTCACTCGTTTACAAAAATAGTTGTAACAACTGTAGGTTGGTGAACGACAGGTTGATCAGAAGAATAATCTAGGTGTAGACATTTAAGCAACACTGCCTTTGTTCCTGTGCGCTTTTTGCTTCCATTTGATAGTGATGATGAAGTTCCAAGGTCCCCATTACGAACTTGACAAGATATAATAGTCTCGCAAGTAGGTCCAATGCCAGGCCAGAAAACTTTTGCTAGTTTTGTGCGCCACAAAATTCCCAAAATTAAATTGACTTAAGACATCAGCCAAGGCATAAAGGATTCGACGTACAGCTGGAAGTTGCCCTCACGGAGCGACCTGATGTACCACAATAAGAGAAGCTCTAATGAAAGAGTCTTTAGCCACATAGACTTTGGACATCATTCATTGGTCTTTATTTTAGTCTTTAGGACATTATTGTTTGGCATGTCCTTGACACCACTCTTCGTGTGTAGGCTTGACTGTGCCCCTAGCATCATTATTGTCGTCATTATATGCTTCCTTTTGGCAGTCACGCCTGTCTAAACTACTGAACCTATTTTGATGATTCAGGTTTCATTGGAAAGGGGATTTTATGTAGATGAATTGCTTTATAGCATCTTTCTCCCTTCCTTCTATTAGCTTTCAAAATAATAAATTAAATCCAAATGATAAATAGTTCGGTGGTAAACAATTTGACCTCTAAAATACGTTAGGGGTCAAATCCAGCTTGCCTCCACATCTTAAAATGATCACTGTGGTATAACCTACTAATGGCAAAAAAAAACTCGTTTTTATCACAACGTGCAATGTTGCAAAATTTTAACGAAAACATGGGATTTCCCGCCCCACTACAAACATAGTTAGTTTAAGCAAAGATATAAAGTTTCTTTTTAAGCCTTTATTGTTAGAGTTAAATCTTCCAGCACGAGTTGTGTCAAGGTGCCGCCTGTCAGCACAGAACACTTGAAATTCTTGTGCACTCTTTCTGTGCAGCGATGTATGTCTAAAGCCGCCGCCATAGACTTAAGGATGGTTTTAAAAACTTTGATTTTAAATGTATTTTTTTATCATACGGGTTTTGGTACAAAATAAAATATATCCGAAGTAATGATTGGTTTTAAATTGAAAAGCCGCCTTTACCAAATAACTTATTCACACTCTTTAAGCTTAAGCCTTTTCTACAAATTGGTGGTAATGATAGGATGTCAGTCTCGACACTAAGCTCATTTAGATTGGGAAAAAATTGGAATTTGCCTGTTAAATATGAAATACATGTTTCGCTATAATCCAGAAAAAGTGTTATCATCAAAAGACGTACCTACTTACAAAATTTGTGACGTCCGTTGTTAGTTTCGGTGTAAAAAATAACATGTTACTCTACAGCCGTACAGTCAACAACTTTAATCACTAGGCCACTAGAGGACTCTGTCATATTGACAAAGTCAAGTCACGAGAAAGAAATGACGTCGAAATTTATCATTGGCTTTATGGGACTAGGATTCTATAGTGGCTCATTCAAATGAAATTTGAATGCAGTTGTACCGGTTCGCTCACCTAAACTGATTCTGGATATGGAATGTGAAATTAAATCGTGAACCTTACAAAAATATTTGATAATAATAAACGGAGGCCGGCAACGCACCGACAACTCTTCTTGAGTTGCTGCTGTTTATGGGCGGTGGCGATTACTTCTCATCAGGTAACCTACATGCTCGTTTGCTTCCCTCTCTTAAATAAAAAAACTTATATTCACGATTAAAGCGCGCGCCACAGACGTATAAATAAATAACCATACCAATATCATACCATATGAATAATCATATGTATGTTTTTTAACAATTTTCCACAGGCCCCAAACCCGCTAGATTTTGACGGGTTCGTCAATCTCCTGGGTTACAGAACCCTGGAACTGGACTCCGAGGAGACCCTCGTGGACGCCCTCTCCCGCTGGGACAAGAACAACTCTGGCTACATTTCTGAGGAAAGGTAGGCATGGGGATTAGAAGCCTCAGAGATTGCAGGCTTGAGGATATAAAGATATTATCATACTCAAGACTGTGATCTTAAGGCTGCAAGGCTGTTCTGTCATCTCGGTGTTAGTTTTAAGTTTTATATTCTTATATAATATGTTATTCTATAAGTTATTTGTAACTATGGGCCTCGTTGCTTGAAATAAAATTTATTATTATTTTTAGATATTTATTAAATTTTCTGTAAATTAGGTTTTTAATAACAAATAAATATATAATTTATTATTATAATTATTATTATTCTCAGATATTTATTAAATTTTCTGTAAATTAGGTTTTATACAATAAGTATTAAATATAAAAGTAAAATAACAATACTAAGACAAAAAATAAACATTATAAAAAACCTAACCAACGAGTGCCGCCGGCAGCGGGGCAGGGCTGCAGAGAGAGGAATCTCCTCACAATGCGTGCCGTGTTGAGGAGTACTGCCTTCTGAATCTGGCCCTTGATCCAGCCATCTAGCGAAAGTCTCTTGAGGTGTTGGTCGAGACTCTT